>BSBN01001368.1:1627500-2271930 GCA_027924645.1 Cunninghamia lanceolata
CCTAGTGTTTAAGGCTTTGTATTTTGGTGGCATATATGATACCTGGGTTCCCGGCGGTGGAGATGTAAGAAAAATTACGAACCTTACGCTTAACCCAAGTACTATATTTGGTTATTTACTCAAATCCCCTTTTGGAGGGGAGAGATGGATTGTTAGCGTGGACAATCGAGAAGATATAATTGGAGGACATGTGTGGTTAGGTTCCATTTGTATCTTTGGTGGTATCTGGCACATCTTAACAAAACCTTTTGCATGGGCTTGTCGCGCGTTTGTATGGTCCGGAGAAGCTTACTTATCCTATAATTTAGCAGCTCTCTTTGTCTTTGGTGTCATTGCTTGTTGTTTTGTTTGGTTTAACAATACAACTTATCCCAATGAATTCTATGGACCTACCAGTCCAGAGGCCTCTCAAGCTCAAGCATTTACTTTTTTAGTTAGAGATCAACGTCTTGGAGCTAGTGTGGGGTCTGCCCAAGGGCCTACTAGTTTAGGTAAATATCTTATGCATTCTCCTACTGGAGAAATTATTTTTGGAGGGGAAACAATGTGTTTTTGGGATCTTCGTGCTCCCTGGTTGGAACCTCTAAGGGGTCCTAATGGTTTGGACCTGAGTAAGTTGAAAAAAGACATACAACCCTAATTTCTTAGCCTCTATGTTAAGAAAGCTCTTGTAACAATAAAATTACGAAATTTACTTTATGTTTTTGTGCAAGCCCCTATGAAGAAGAAAGAAAAAAAAAGAAGCTATGGAGATGGCCAACATCCCTAAAGTGCCCTATCAAATCAGAGCTATTGATCTAATCGGAGCTATTGGGTTTAATTCAATAGTAATGAGATCGGTAATGAATAAATCATCTAGCATTTTGGCCCTAACTACGAGAGGTTTCATTTTAAAATATGACTATAGCAGGATCACCAAAACTAACCCCATCAAGTTCACCACCATAGAACTCAACAGTTACACCTACTTGTTCAACACTATATTTTGATTCTACTCTTCTAAAAGGAACATCGGCTTTCACAATTCCTTCTTCATCTACTAGAACGACTGGAAATGTTTCGAAAAAGGTAGGCATACGACATACAAAAAGCTCATGTCCCTTTTTATCTTTGAAAATAGGGTGTCCTAACCAACCAACAGCAATTCCATCTCCATTGTCCATCGCACCCACCCTGAATAACCCCCCTTTAGCTAGATTATTCCCAATGTAATCATAAAAAGTAAGTTTTTTAGGAATTTTTTACCAAGCTTCTGATAGACTTAGATTTTCAGCCAGACCGGCATGAACCCATCGATCTATTTCTTGTTGAAAGTATCCCTGATCCCACTGGTAATGAGTAGGACCAAATAATTCAATCAGAGTGGTTGCGGAACCATACCACATTGTTCCGGCCACAATGAAAGTTGCAAAAAATACAGCAGCAATACTGCTGGATAGAATAGTTTCAATATTCCCCATATGTAATCCTTTGTATAAACATTGGGGAGGACGAACACTGAGATGGAATAGACCTGCTAATATACCCAATATACCTACTGCAATATGATGAGAAGCTATTCCTCCCGGAACAAAAGGATCAAAACCTTCAGCTCCCCATGCCGGATTTACAGGTTGTATTTTTCCAGTTAGTCCATAAGGGTCAGACACCCATATTCTAGGGCCATACAAACCCGTTACATGAAACGCTCCGAATCTGAAACAAGCTACTCCTGAGAGGAATAAATGAATTCCAAAAATCTTAGGCAAATCTAAAGAAGGTTTTCCTGTACGGGAATCACATAATACATCTAGATCCCAATATACCCAATGCCAGATAGCTGCTAAAAAGCATAAGCCAGAAAACACGATATGTGCCCCAGCCACACCTTCATAACTCCAAATACCTGGATTAGATACAATTTCTCCGGTTATACTCCATCCACCCCATGAATCCTTTATTCCTAAACGAGTCATAAAAGGTATAATGAACATACCTTGTCTCCACATTGGATCAAGAACAGGATCGGACGGGTCGAAAACTGCTAATTCGTAAAGAGCCATTGAACCGACCCAACAAGAAACTAGAGTTGTATGCATTATATGTACAGCAATTAACCGGCCAGGATCATTCAACACAACGGTATGGACACGATACCAAGGCAAACCCATGAAAATACCCCTTTATCAGAAAAAGTAGACACTATGTAACTTTCTCGTATTAGAGAAGATTATGTTATGGAGTTAGACCTTTGTCTCAAAGGTAAACATTTATTCATTAATAGAAATAGAAAAACATCTATTAATAGAACAGTTTCAAAAAATAGAATTGAGAAGTGGAGATATTTTATCATTTATATGTACCAATATACAATGTGGAAATTGGTCCCATTTATATCAAACAAAATAAAAATAATAAATTACTTTACAAAACACCTTAATGAATTAGGTATTTTATGAAGAAAGGCGCGTCCGCTTATTTGGTCCTATTACTCATTTGATCTTATAATCTATCTTTGTAATAGAGAGAAATATTATTGAATATACTTTTGATATAATAATGACCAACTTACCCTCTGTTTTCGTGCCTTTGGTGGGCTTGTTTTTTCCGGCAATTACAATAGTTTTTCTATATTTCTATATTCAAAATGATGAAATTTTATGAATCTGATCAAATTAGATTCATAAATAGGTTCCAATCTTTCAATCATAGAACAAATATATCTATATGATTTTTTTTCTAATATAAGATAAAACCTTGTTCTAAATATGAACATAAATAGATCTAAATAGATATTCTCTATTTATTTAGATCTATTCATATATGATAAATAAATGGAGATACATTACATGATGTATACTGTCCTTTTTGAATCAAATTTTATTGATAGGACCTAGGGAAACTGGACGATCATATTTGGCTAAAAGTTTAGCAGCAGATTCTTATTTACCTTTAATAAGAATATCTCCTAACAGTTTTTTGAGGCAGCAGAAACTTCTGTCTCGCTATGAACCTGAGTATACATCTTCAGCTCAAAATTCATACCTTGAGCATGAAAATATCCTTATGTCTATGGGCTGGTCAGGTAGGCCAAAAGACCTACTTGAGAAAGACCATTATGATAAAAAACCTCATAAGTTTTTGCATAACTGAGAGGATCCTAACCCTCCAGAATTTTTTTCGAAAAGAGTTTTCCAATTCATGTTGGCACTCAGATTGGCAAAATTGATGTCTCCTTGCATCATATGGATTCCAAGCATTCATGAAATAAATGATTACTACTTCCTTGTTACATTATTGATGGAACTCCTTGGAGATTCATATCATCCGGGTGATAGTGAACAAGAAACCACCATCAAACAAAATATTATTGTTATTGCTTCAACTCATATTCCAAAAAAAAATGATCCATTTCTAATAACTCCTCCTCGTAATAAACGAAGATTCGATACATTTATCAACACTAAAAGATGGCCTGCCCCACACCGAGAAAAAGAATTTCCTGTGCTTTTACGTAGCAAAGGGCTCTACTTGAAAAAAGAGTGGAACTGCTACGATGAATTTGGATTAAATACCAAAGGTTTTAGTACACAATATCTAGTAAACCTTGCTAATTATATATTGCTAATTAGCATTAATCAAAATACTTCAGCTATAGACAATGATATAATTGGAGTAGCTTTGTATAGATCAAGTTGGGGTCCTTGCAATTATAACCTGAAATTTAGTGCTATTTCTAAAGTACTTCCCTATAAGATAGGAAAAGCTATTATACAAAATAAACTTACGTATTTAAAAAATTTTCTAAGGCTTACTCTAGATTTCCAGGGTCGAAGGGCAAACTATTTGCATCAATGGTATTTAGAACCTTCAGTTGCTGGAACAGCTGCGAAGGAATTCACCATATTCTATCATATTTTGGGTTGCTTGGCTGGATCAGTAGCTCAAGATTGTTGGTTTCTATCGGAATCAAATAAAGAGAATTGGACTCCATGGGAGCTTCTAATGATTAAATAAACCAAGTTATAACCATGACCGCAATTCTAGAAAGACGCGAAAGCGCAAGCCTATGGAATCGTTTTTGCGATTGGATCACTAGCACTGAAAACCATCTTTACATTGGATGTTTTGGTGTCTTGATGATTCCTACCCTATTGACTGCAACCTCTGTATTCATTATCACTTTCATTGCAGCTCCTCCAGTAGATATTGATGGTATTCGTGAACCTGTTTCCGGTTCTCTTCTTTATGGAAACAATATTATTTCCATCTTAATCATGATAGATATAATGACTCGGACATCTATTGCGAATGCATATCCCATTTTCGCACAGCAAGGTTATGAAAATCCTCGAGAAGCAACTGGGCATATTGTATGTGCCAATTGTCATTTGGCTAAAAACCCTGTGGTATTATTTTTATGTATTAATTAATGTGAGCTAACTTTTGCAAAACAAGTCGAAATCGCACGAAACGAGTTGCGTTACGGAGTAGACTCGGTGAATTTTCCAATGGGAAGGTCAATTTCAGGTAATGACATCACTTTATCAAGTAAATTTTCATTCAAATTCAACGTTGTTTTAAAACTTCAAATGATCATAACTTTGGCAAAATTTATCGAATTTTAGTGAAATTTTTTTTCAAACTACTTAGAATTTTCTGAATTTTTTGATTCTACTATTAGTTTTTCAGTCACTAATCAATATTTTCAGATTTTTAGCAGAATCCTTTATTTGACCATTTTGACTTTGATGTTCGCATAAAGATGCATCTATTCATTGTGTCATGTTTTTTGCATTATCATGGATGATTTGTTGCTACTAATGTCTAATTTTCAACGTGTGGCATTTGCTATCCAAAGAAATCAAATTGAAACTACTAACACATTTGATGTAGGGATTCAATTTCTTCTATGTGCATGTATTTTCTTATCATAGGAACATTTGGTTTTGGTGCACTAAAATGAACATAACTTGTTGTTTTCACACATCTTTTGGGGGCTTAAAATGAACCAATGTCTTCTTTGTTTGGTTATGTGTTTGTGTTTAGAGGTGCACATGCTCTTCCCTCGCACATCATGTGATCTTAGGAATCAAAAGCATCTCTCAACACTTGCACTATCACACCACACATTTATTTTCTAAGGTCAATGAACCCCCATGCGAGTGTGCGCAAGTTCACATGTGTATGCTTTCCCCTTGCTGAAAGGAAGCTAGGTGTGCGAAAATCGCTTCCTACACTAATCTAATGAGGGGAGAGCTATACAAATTCAATTTATTCCTTATCATTACAGAAACATACAATATCTAACAGAGTTACTATAGTAATACACAAGAACCAGAAAAAAGATAGAAGAAGAGACAAAGATTTATGGTGGGGAAAATCCTTATCAGGTGAAAAACCCAACACTCAGAAACCTGCACAATGTATTAACAAATCTGAAAGTTGTTTACAATACACTTGCAATGCAAGCTTCAATGGTCTTTAACACTCATGTCTAGAGTCAATCCCACAGCATAACAGTACCTTTAAACCTGTGATACAAACTCCATCTCTAAGCACTTGTTTATATAGGAAATACAAGGCAATATTGGACCTATCTTGGAATGGGCGTCCAACATGGCTTCATGGACCAAAACCCACACCTAAGGACACCTTGTCAACATTGTAGAATGTGCCTAACACTTGTCCATAGCTCCCATCCCAAGGAGGTCACTTATTTCCAAAATGGGCTATGACAGATGCTCTTATGACACTAACGATTGTCATAGAATCTGTCATAGCGGTTACAACTTACAGCTATAAGAGAATCTGTCATACACATGCTATAAATAGAATTATCTCTTACAACATGTCATATTCCACCTTGGGGCACCCAAATATGCCTTATTCAAAGATGATTCATGACACATGTCATCACCTATCGTACAACCTTCTATTTCTGACTCTTACATGTCATAGATTCGTCATAGGAATCTGTCATAACCATTTCGGTCAAACATTCCCTTACACAACATAGAAGATGCTGACACATGGCAAAATAATCCTACCACAAAGTGGGATGCCTATCTCCTCATGTGAGGACAAAATTACAAGTTGTCATATTCCATGTAGGATTGACACATCACCATGCCACATCCCACAATATGACAATATGGAATTTACAAATATTTACAACATAGGCAAGTAAATAATAAATGCAAACATTACAAATGTAAGGAATTACCAAGGTTGAGACACCTTCATTCCCAACATTCTCCCACTTGTCGAACACCTTGTAAGAGCCAATAGAAAAAATAGAATTTAACTGCTATAGGCCGAGAGGCCCGTAGACTCCAAACACCATCTGAACTTCTCTGTGCCCACTGGTTTCGTCAATGCATCTGCAACATTCTTCAAGGTATCTACCTTCTCCAAACTTACCTTTCCATCATCAACCATGTCTTGCACGAAGTGAAACTGAACATCAATGTTCTTGGTTCTAGCATGGAAAGTTGGATTCTTTGCAAGGCAAATTGCACTCTGACTGTCACAATTGATCGTGATCTGACCTGCATCAACACCAATATCTGAACACAATCTCTTAAGCCAAATGGCTTCCTTACAAGCATGAGTTGCTGCCATGTACTCAGCTTCTATCATGGACAAAGCAACAACAGGTTGTCGCTTACTCATCCAACTAATAGCACCACCAAACAGTGTAAACACATAAGCACTGGTGGATCTCCTACTGTCAATGTCACCTACCCAATCTAAATCCACAAATCCATGAATGTCAATGGAATGCGGAGGTCCTATAACATTACCATGATAGCAAATGGAATACTCAGAAGTACCCCTCAAGTATCTAAACACTTGCTTAACTGCATCCCAATGAACCCGTCCAGGATTAGCCATAAATCGACTAAGGACTTCCATTGCTTGGGCAATGTCTGGTCTTGTGCAGAGCATAGCATACATCAAACTACCAACAGCACTAGCATAAGGTACTCTGCTCATGTCCTCCACCTCACTAGGAGATTTTGGACAATCCTCAATAGACAACTTTGTCCCCAAAGAAACGAGAACACACAACGGTCTACAATCTACCATGCTGAACCTGTCCAACACAGTCTTCACATACTTACTCTGGCTTAACCAAAGTTTTCTGTTGGTTCTATCTCTTCTGATTTCCATTCCTAGAATGTACCCGGTTGCCCCTAAATCTTTCATTTCAAACTATACTGACAACTGAGATTTAAAATCAGAAAGCATATTCTTACCTTTCCCAATGAGTAGTATATCATCAACATACAGTGCAACAATGAGAATACGATCACCATCAAACTTAAAGTACACACAGTGATCTGATTTCGATCTCACAAATCCAATTGACAACACAAAGGCATCAAACTTCAAGTACCATCTCCTAGGGGATTGCTTCAAACCATACAAAGACTTCTTAAGTTTGCAAACCAAAATTTCTTTACCTTTCACCATGTAATGCTCTGGCTGTGACATGTAGATTTCTTCCTCCAAGTCACCATGAAGGAAAGTTGTCTTCACATCCATCTGTTCTACCTCCAAGTCATAAGCTGCTGCGAGAGACAACATGAATCGAATGGATGTCATCTTTGCAACGGGAGAGAAGATCTCACCATAATCTATACCCTCCACTTGTGAATACCCCTTTGCAACCAATCTGGCCTTATACTTCTCAACATTGCCATCTGCACCAAATTTCTTCTTGAACACCCATTTGCATCCAACAGGTTTCTGTCCAGGAGGCAAAGGCACCAAGTCCCAAGTTTGATTCTTTTCCAAAGAAGCCATTTCATCCTCCATGGCCTCCTTCCAGGAACCTGCATCTTTCATGTCCATAGCCTCTGATACAGTTCTAGGTTCATCACTATTAGTAAGCAAAGCAAAAGCACAACTAGAATCAAGCAATGTAAAACCAAACCTTTTAGGTTGCTTTCTTATCCGTGTAGACCTCCTCAAAAGCTGAGGTTGAGGTTCAGCTTCTTCATCTAAGCTTTCAAAGCTACTAGATCTCTCCTCATCATCAGGTCCAACATTGTCTTTATGTTCAGTCTCCTCAGGGGTGAGAGGAAACTGAACAACATCCTCTTTCTTTTCTTTTTCTTCTGGCTGCAAAACAGTGGAAGAAGGTGTAAGCTCTCTGAATATAACACTTCCGCTATACAACACTTTTTCAGCCATGGGGTCCCAAATCTTGTATCCTTTCACACCAACACCATAGCCAATGAAGATACACTTAACAGCTTTGTTCTCCAACTTTGACCGCTTCTCCCTAGGCACATGTGCATATGCCTCACAACCAAAAACATGAAGATGCCTTATTGAAGGCTTTCGACCAGACCACACCTCCATGGGTGTCTTTCCAACAAGAGATGATGTAGGAGATCTTTTTACCAGATAGCAAGCAATGGCAACAACTTCAGTCCAAAACTTTTGTTCTAGGATAGCTCCACTAAGCATACTTCTAGCCTTCTCCATCAGTGTCATGTTCATCCTCTCTGCAACTCCATTTTTCTGCGGGGTGTATGGAGTTGTCTTATGTCTTTCAATCCCAAGTTCCTTGCAATACTTATCGAATTCTGTAGAACAGAACTCACCACCATTGTTAGTTCTCAAACATTTAATCTTTTTACCAGTCTAATTTTTAGCAAAGGCTTTAAACTCCTTAAACTTGCTATAGACTTCAGATTTGCTTCTGAGAAAATAAATCCATGTCCTTCTACTGTAATCATCTATAAAAGATACAAAGTATATAGATTTTGACAATGAAGGAACATTAACAGGACCAAACACATCAGAATGAATAAGGTCCAACACACCAGAAGACTTATGAGAACTCGAGTAAAACTGAACACAGTTTTGTTTTCCATAAATGCAATATTTTCAAAAGTTGAACTCAAGATTACAATCATCTAACCTCTCAACGAGGTTCTTATTTTTCAGGGTACGCAGACCCTTCTCACCAATGTGGCCAAATCTCTTATGCCATAACATTGTCTTTTCAGCAGGAAGTTTAACTTCTAATGCCTGATTACAACCATCAAGACTAGAAACAACAGATTTCTTCACTGCTCGTTCAGATGGTGGGGATGAAGTGACTGCTGCTCTCTTTGTTGAGTCAGAAGAACTATTGCATTGTGAAATGCATGCTTCCAGCTGAAACAGAGTACCTCTCCGAGTACCCTTAGCAAGCACCATAGCTCCTCTATTCATCTTGCATCCTTCTTTCGAAAAGACAACCTGCACACCTGCATCATTCAAACTACTTATAGAAAGCAAGTTCTGTGCTAAGCCCAGAATGTGCATAACACTAGAGATCCCCTTCACTCGACCATCAGGGAATCGGATAGAGACTCTTCCACGACCAACGATCTTCAGATAAGTGTCGTCACTCAGATACACCTTTCCACCATTGAACTTCTCATACTTAGTGAACCAGTTTCGATGCGAGGTCATGTGGAATGATGCACCAGAGTCGATTAGCCACACATCATTAGATGCATGGGTTGCCATGGCTGCGATGAAAGCATCACCGTCGTCTTGTGACTTGTTAGGATTTGAATCAGGAGCTTTCTTCTTCTTCTTCTTCTCCTCTTTGCATTCCTTTCAGAAATGCCCAGTTTTGCCACAGTTCCAACAAAGAGCCTTGGACTTTCCAGGAGATTTGGATCTACCCTTCTCAGCTTTCTTGTCCTTCTTCTTCCCTTTCTCTTTGGTTCTTCCATGAACTGCAAGGACCTCTTTAGCTGCCTCAGAAGACTTTCTCCGCATCTCTTCAGACAATAGCAAAGAAACCACTTCTTCCATTATGAATGTGGATGTGGTGCTTTTGATTGCCATGACAAGATGATCCCATGAGTCCAGTAGAGAACAAAGCAGGGTCATACACCAATCCTCCTCCTCCATCTTTACACCAATAGATGTCAATTGTGCAACCAACATGTTGAAAGCATTCATATGTTCAGCAACAGATCCTCTGTCCTCCATTCGAAGAGAATACAACTTCTTTCTTAGAAAAAGTTTATTAACCAGGGATTTTGCTTGATACACATCTCCCAACTTCTTCCAAAGTAGTTTTGCAGTAGTCTCCTCATGGACATTTAACAACACAGAATCAGGAAGACTAAGTCTTATGAGACCCTTAGCCTTCCAATCCTTGAGATCCCACTCATCTTGTGACATTGTAGCTGGTTTAGTTCCATTCACAATTTCCCAAAGGTCTCGGTCAACAAGCATATCTTCCATCTTGAGCTTCCACAGCTCGAAATTACTGCCATTGAACTTCTCCACTTCAAACCTTCCTGATGTGCTTGCCATCTCCTTGTTGCAATAGAAAACAAATACTCTGTACAGACTCCTACTCAACTTAAGATCAGCTCAAAAGCCCCCTACCCAACAGCTAAGACCAAAACTGGCCAGGCTTTGATACCAACTGAAAGGAAGCTAGGTGTGTGGAAATCGCTTCCTACACTAATCTAATGAGGGGAGAGCTATACAAATTCAATTTATTCCTTATCATTATAGTAACATACAACATCTAATAGAGTTACTACAGCAATACACAAGAACCAGAAAAAAGACAGAAGAAGAGAGACAAAGATTTACGGTGAGGAAATCCCTTATCAAGTGAAAAACCCCACACTTAGAAACCTACACAATGTATTAACAAATCTAAAAGTTGTTTACAATACACTTGCAATGCAAGCTTCAATGGTCTTTGACACTTGTGTCTGGAGTCAATCTGGCAGCATAACAGTACCTGTAAACCTGTGATACAAACTCCATCTCCAAGCACCTGTTTATATAGGAAATACAAGGCAATATTGGACCTATCTTGGAATGGGCGTCCAACATGGCTTCATGGACCAAAACCCATGCTTAAGGACACTTGGTCAACATTGTAGAATGTGCCTGACACTTGTCCATAGCTCCCATCCCAAAGAGGTCACCTATTTCCAAAATGGGCTATGACAGATGCTCTTACGACACGTACGACTGTCATAGAATCTGTCATAGTGTTACAACTTACAGTTGTAAGAGAATCTATCATACACATGCTATAAATAGCATATTCTCTTACAACATGTCATATTCCACCTTGGGAAGCCCAAATATGCCTTATTCAAAGATGCTTCATGACACATGTCATCACCTGTCTTACAACCTTCTATTTCTGACTCTTACATGTCATAGATTCGTCATAGGAATCCATCATAACCATTTTGGTCAAACATTCCCTTACACAACATGGAAGATGTTGACACATGGCAAAATAATCCTACCACAAAGTGGGATGCCTATCTCCCCACGTGAGGAAAAAATTACAAGTTGTCACATTCCATGTAGGATTGACACATCACCGTGCCACATCCCACAATATGACAATATGGAATTTACAAATATTTACAACATAGGCAATTAAATAATAAATGCAAACATTAGAAATGTAAGGAATTACCAAGGTTGAGACACCTTAATTCCCAACACTAACGACTTAGTGCGAGCCTGGGGATCAAAAACATGTTAACTTGTCTTGCTTTTGTTTCAGCCTTAGAGTGGGCCTGCTCTTCAGACACATCCGCAAGGAGAACTCATTGTGACCTCAAGCGGGACTTTCATCCAGACCGCTATATAAATTGAGGATAAGGTGAAAGCCAAGTCTAACCAATATGACTACTCACCATATAGTGCTAGCTCGAAAGGAGGCATACCTTAGTGTATGTATATTAAACTCCTAGTAGGGTTAGTTAGAGCCTTAAGTGGCTTGTTGGATGCTCATGAGGTGTTGGTCCCCCAGATGATCACTAGAACCCTTTTGTATAGTGGCCAAAAACCCTCTATTTGTTGACACAAAAGGGTAACCTTTGAAGCCACCCCGATTCATGCGGTTCTTAGCCGAGATAGTAGGGACAATTCTAATGTTTGGTGGGGGGATGAGCCTTGGGAAACCTAGAACTTGGTATGTGTGAGAAGTGAGTGCCATGGAGGGGAGCCAGTGCTACCAAGATCTTGGGGCTATCCTCTTTGAATAAGCGTAGCTAGGGGATTCAACAAATATAGTCCTTGCCTAGCCTAGGATTGTGCATGTCTACAAGTGTTTGCAAAACATCATGAGTCGTCAAAAATAGCCAATTGATTGTGAGTGTCTTCTATGATTGATGTGTGTGCTTGCTTAAACACCATTCCAAATCAAACCCATCCACTCATCCCAAGTCATCATGTCATCATCACATTTATGTCATATCCTCATTATTCAATCTTCATCCTATCCTAATCATTCTTACACAATCATATCCTAATCATCATTTCACATTTCCAAACAACATCAATCCTAATCATTCCTAATCACATTCTTGTCATATCTTCTTCATTCCACCTCATCCTTAGGATATCCTATTCATCATTCCATAATCATCCAACATTGTCATAACCACATCCCAAGTCATCATATCCTAATCACTCCCCTAAGCGAATCAATTTCATCCTAAACATTCCTCATCATTATCCTTATCACCTATCTAAACAACATCAAACCCTAATCATTCCATCACATCCAAGTCATATCCCATCCATCATTCAACCACATCCTAATCATACCCTAGTCATCATATCCTCATCATTACACTTCATCCTAATCTCATCCTTATCATATCATAATCACGTCTTATCATTCCTAATCATCATATTCTATCCATCCAAGTCATCATCCCTAATCATTAGACATCGTTATTCTCATCCAATCACACCACATCCTATTCATCATGTCTACATCATTCAACCTTCGTATCCTAATCACTCATCTTAGCCACATAATATCCAATTCATCCCTAATCATATCCTAATCACATTTTTATCATGCCTCTTTATTACACCTCATCATAATCCTATTCTACCCTACCATTCCTAATCATGCCACCTCATCCCAATCATACCCTAATCACCTTCCCTAAGCACATCATCTCATCATCCATATCCTAATCATCATCTTTGTCTCATCCTAATCGCATCCTAATTACATTCTCATCATTCCACATCATCCCCTTTCTAATCTAATCAACACCATCCAAGTCGAACCAAACCTAACCATTATCCTAATCATTCCACATGTCTTAATCCATTTTCATTCTAATCAATCCAACTCTTCCTAATCATATCATATTTCATCATATCTTCATCATTGAACCTCATCCCAACCATATTCTATTTATCATTTTTTATCGTTCAACCATATCCATTACATCCTAATCAATCATATCCTAATCACATTACCCTAACCATGATCCTAATCATTCCTAATCACATTCATGTCATATCTTCTTCATGCCACCTCATCATATTTATAACCTAATCATTCATAATCATTACATCCATTCCACATCATAGCATATTCACCATGCCAACTCATCATATCCTAATCACATTCCTACTCATCTCTTCATCATTTGACCTTCGTGTCCTTAGCCACATCATACCATATCCTAATCATATTCTATTCATCATTCCAAATCATTCCACCTCACCCCAATCTATCATATTCATCATTAATAAACATTCCACCTCTTCATAATCATATCCTCTTCATCATTCCACATTATCTCGATCATGTCCTATTCATAATACCTAATCATTACACCTATTCCTAACCATATTCTATTCATCGTTCCAAATCATTCCACCTCATCCCAATTATATCTTAAGCATCATAAACATATCCAATTCATCATGCATAACCATTACACATCGTCATCCTAATCCAATCCATTTCACCCTAATCATTCTTCTAGCCATCATCTTAAGCAACCTAGTCAAACCCTAATCACCTCTTTCATCTAATCGCTTCATCCCAATCCATCCAAATCATCATTCCTAATCCTTTAACATAACCCTAATCCATTCTATTCATCATTCCTAATCCTTTTACATATCCCAAACGTATCCAAGTCACCATCATCATTCTCCTAATCATATCCAAATCCAATCCCAATCACATCCCAACCCAATCCAATCGACCTCATCCTATCCAATCCTATCACAACACACCACAACCGTAGGGAAAACATTGGGTATCTACTCTCCCTATCAAATCCGATTACAATTGTGTCAAAACCACCCATTACATATCCAATTCCATCCTTTTACGATCAAATTTCATCACAAGATATTCAATTTCATTCATCCCTTGACATCTATAAAGGACCCTAAACATTAGTCTTCCTAAGGTTGAAACATAGGGAGAAACTGTCGAAGCTTGACCGTATCACAAGTACAAATCTGTGGACCAAGAGACCTTGACATCCTTTTCACATCAATCACAACTTGGGCTTAATACTCCAGGACTAGTTTAAGTCCATCCTTACAAGTGAATTCTGAAACTCATGGGTTCACTCTAATCAATCACTTTAATCCACACCTCAAGGTCTCGACAAAACCAATTTGTGCTTTGAAAGGTCATTAGTAGATGAGAATACCCTCTTGGAGCTAGACTTTTCAAAGACTAATATCATTAGCCTCTATCATAGTTTGGACCTCATCACCTTGCATTGTCATCTTTGTAACATCCCACATTTCACAAGTCTCGTTTGATAAAGACACGGTTGCAAAAAAAAGAAGAGACAAGGGAATAGATCCTCCTAGTCATCCCTCGTTCCAAACATTCTAAACGTTCCACCCAACACATCATCCAATCGACATCATCATAATCACATCCTACTCATATCTTCATCATTCAACCTTCACATCCTAATCACCCTTTCTAATCACATCATTCCATCCAATTCATCCTAATCACCCCACTCCTAATCATATCCTAACCACTTTCAAGTCATCCTAATCACAACCCTAACCATACCCTAATCATCCCTAATCACCCATCTAATCATCCAATCAATCCCACACTCTATCACATTCCTAGTCACTCCACATCATCATTCATCCTAGTCAAGCACTTATCAACATGTTCCTAATCCTGCAAGAAGACATACAATGATATGAAGACATGCATCATTTCATGACAATCCTAGAGAACAAGGTTCTAGCACCCCAAGCCTATTCACAAGATTACCCATTTCCACCTTGCCAGCAAGACAAAGTGCCTTTAAATTCTCATGCCATCTTTGACAAGGGGAACATAAGTCTACCTCATCCATCCTATAAGTACATTCTACCACCGCACTCCTAATCTGAGTCCACATCATCTACCCTCATCATCCATCCACTATTTTGTCCTTCCGCACATACCCTTACCAAGGATGTAATCCAAGGGTTACTAGCACGGAATAGACCATCCCCATGTCTAACACCCAGTTATGAACCTACCAAAAGAGTCCCTCAAACATCATGCCAAGTCCTTCAAACCAACCATGTCAAGCCCATTCATGAGTCATCCACTTCCACTTTCACTTCCATTCCAAGTCAAGAGCTATGTCAAGGGTCCAATCCTAAGCATGCAGAAACATTATCCCCTCATCCACATCAAGATCAAACCCCTACCATTGCACCCATCCATAACACACTTTATCCTTCCCATGATCGAGCTCCCATTTATGATCATGATCCCCTCTATGATCAAGAAGACCATGATGATCCACTTAGCCAACTCTATGCATTCCATGGTCAAGACCTTGCCACCTCATCCATCCATGATCCAACCACATCCACTTGTCATGATGAGACTTGTGTCTCCCAAGAACACATAAACATAGAAGATCAAACAAATAACTTGGATCTGCATGAACATAATAAAGATCCTAACGATCCTTCTTCATCCACTATCCACCCCACCTCAAGTCCACTTTCATATCCCCTTGGCCTATCCGCCTTCATTCATGAATGTTCCTCCCTAAGGAACACATCAACAATTATCCACCACATCACCTTCTCCATCAAATAATGAACTCGTGTCTAGTGTCCATACCACACATAGTCCCATTGTCAATCCCATGCTCCAAAACTAGGTATTATGGAGCCGATACATGTCAAAGTCCCCCCTCGCTCACAAGGTCAACAATCTAACGATGTTGGTACTTCCTCCATTCATCCTTAATCAACCACTTTTTGTCGCACATCCCATCATATTCCCAAAACATATGTCATCATTCCACCTCCATCATCCTACAAATGTCAAAAGCATGTGACCATACACCTATCACTCCATCGACTTTACTTCTATTGCTTCCAACTCTTAATCTCCCAATCATTCATAAATCACCTCAATATCCTAATCATGACCAACAAATGCACACATCATGTAAACATAAAGCTTCTACTCATTGAACCCACCACATGGGATTCAAAAATAAACATTTGGATGCCTCATGCCAAAAAGATAAAAACCCTAAAGGTCCTAATGCCTTAGGAAATCAATCCAAAATTTCAAAGAAAGGTACATTCAAAAATCCATCCAAACCCATACCTCCAAAAGCAAAGTCCAAAAGAAAAATAGTTTAGGTCCTTAGACAAAAAAGCAAGACAAATGAGGCATCCACCTCTCAAAAATCCCAACCATCCTCTTCCATCTATCCCATTCCAAAATATCAAATTCCTCCATCCCACATGAAAAACAAAAATCTTACGTCATCCATCTCCTAAGCAAACATCTCCGTTGCTTCCTACACCTCCATCCAATCACAAGCTTCCATTTTTATCACGGTATGTGCAACCGTTGGTCATGATTCCTTTCACACCTCCATCACCCCATTATTCCACTATTACCCTACACATTTCACTCATCCTATCCCTATGGTCCATGCTTTGGCATAAGTCATTCATCCATCCTTACATAAATCCTACATAATCCACATCATAATCCACTTTCATTCCCTTCATAATCCACATCATAATCTACTATCGCACCTTTCATAATCCACTATCACCTAATCCATCTCACTTTCACACTATCACCCTACCAACATCGATGAGCACAGTTGACATGATCCATGCGACGACATCTTTCTCCAATGGGACTATCACCTTTCATAGCATTAGACACTTGAGTCCCTCTCGTTCATATTCCACCTATCCCATTCACAAAAGCCAAAAAAAGTCAAAAAGTCAAAATAAATAAAAAATAAAAAATAAAAAATAAAAAAAGTAAAGAGAAATTCCTTCGTCCAATGGTGAAAACCTGGCAAACAGGCACCTTGGATAAGTACCATGATGAAAACCTGGCAAATAGGCATCATGTGTAAGTTGATCTTCTATGTCACCTACACTTGGGGGCACATTGTCTCATCCAACCTATCATTTCCCTTCTTATCATATTCTATCCATTACATACATATACCTATCCTATCGAGTCCATTCATTCTCCCTTCCTCTTTTGATCTTGATAAAGATTGGGGGCAAAAATGTTGAAACATGCTTTGGTTATCTCTTGATATACCTCATCCTATCCAAATCAATCCATCTCATCATCATTTCATAAGCTTTGCCATGTCAACTCCTAAGCATTACACCAAGAATGGGGCATGTTATTCCTATGCGACATAGTCCTTAGAGATCACATCCTTGCCCTCTTAGGCATACCCCTTTTATCCATTCACCCAATCCCATTCATTTCCTCCATGCACCTAGACTTGGTTTCCCCTTGTCATTGGTATCTAGCACAAAGGCTACCAAAATGATCATCCAATGCCACTTCCTAAAACATTTCAAAAAACACAAAAAAAATTCAAATATTTTCAAAAACACAAAAAAATCAAAACATTTCAAAAATCCAAAAAAATCAAAACATTTCCAAAATCAAAACATTTCAAAATCCAAAAAAATCAAATATTCCCAAAATCCAAAAAAATCACAACACTCAAAAAACCCAAAAAATCAAAATATTCCAAAAATCCAAAAAATCAAAACATTTCCAAAAATCACAAAAAAAATCAAATATTCCTCAAAAAACCAAAAACATCAAATATTCCCCAAAACACAAAAAAATCAAATAATCAACCAAAAAATCCAAGCAATAAAATCAACTCATCATATCAATCCATAAAATCATTCCATCCACATCATTCCAACCAAATCAATTCTTCAAAGAATTCAATTCCTCAATCAAATCTCTTGTTCCATCCTAATCAATCACATCACCATATCATTCAAATCCATCTTTCAAATCATCCACAGTTCATATGGTCGAACTACGTCGCCTTTGAGCTTTCACGTAGGTAAGGCCATCTTTGATGTGCCCTTGAGGCATTAGGTCAGTCCCTTAAGGCCTATCCTGTCAAACATCATAATAAGTCATCCCTTAACGAGATGGACACTTTGATCAGACAATCAATCTTTCACAACAACATGCACTTCAAACCAAACCCAAACATCAACTACACAAGCTATCCAATCAACCAAATCAAATCAATTGCCATCAAGCTATCCTTGTCAACTATCACATACACTACATGGAATGGGGCATCGTCGAAACCATGATTATGTTCCTTATACGACATGTATCATTTATCAATCATCAATCAAACCCTGGTGTTGTTCGTATGACCAACAACACTAGTGTCAATCATTCATCTCACTTGCCTTAGACAAGTAGGGGCATTGTCCAAACCAAACCAGGCGTCTTTATACGGCATGTTTCTATCCTGAAACCAGGCTCCTTCTTCATCCAATCCGTCATCAATCAAACCTTGGTGTTGCTCATATGACCAACAACACTAGTTTCAATCAATCATATCACTTACGTTAGACAGGTAGGGGCATTGTCGAAACCAGACCAGGTGTCTTATATGACATGCTACCTTTCCTGAAACTAGGCTCCTTCTCTATTCACCATAATCAATCAATCAAGCACATATCACTTGGCAAAAGTTCCAACTGGCTCTTGGTCTAGTTTGTCTTATCTTTCATTTGGATTGTTTTGCAATCTCATTCTTATGCTTCTCAAGGTAGTCCCTAAGTGATGAAGAGAAGCGAGGATAGGGCGAAACCTTTTTCTTTGATTGTTGTTTGCGGTTTGTCTTGGCAAAATGACTGGGGCAACTTGGTGCCTTGCATATGATCGGGATTCCATTGGGTGTGACTCAAAGACATCCTATGCATTGGAAATAATAACTACTTCCTTGCATTAGGACTTGCACACCTCACAACTATCTCATCGCATGTTCTGACAAGGTATCACAATTACTAGTCTGAGTCAGGCATTCCTTGTCTGTCATGTGCCTGTTTCACAAGGGACTACACTTTCCACCTTTAGCCTCTGTCATGCCATGGAGATTGTCGTCCTTTGACATAATAAGTTCTAAGATGATAAGCAAAAAAAAATTGCAAATGAGAAGCTCAAAAATCTATCAAAGCAAGATATCATTCCCATTCTTCTAGCCAATCTTTCCCGCGCACCATTCATCTCTTCTATCCATTCTCTTATCTTTCTTCCTCAACCAATCCCTTTCATTTTGAGAGCCTACTCGTGTTTGTCCAACCCCCCTATCCTCTCGAGGGGGCATCATTGTCCTATCTTTCCATCGTCCTTTTCCTCTATCCATTTCCATGGCTTCTTTGAAATGACGTTACTTGGTCACAACATCATCTCAAAGGGGTAAAATGTAGACACCTAAAAGTGTCCTTGTCAACAAAGCCCTAAACACTTCCATATTCTTCTGATTTTCCCTAATTTTCCTCTATGGCTAAATAATTAATTTGAATTAATAAATTATTTATTCATTCATTTTCTAATGTTCCCTTCATTTGATTTATTCAAACAAATAAATTAAATCCTATCACATGTATTCCCCACTTCGAACAAATTAAATAAATTGAACAAATTTATTTAATTTAAAATCCCATCCTACACCTCATCATTTCTTCTAATTTTAAATTCACTTTTGTCTTTTAGTGAGGAGAAAACCCTAACTAATCCAAGCCCTTGAATTGGCTCCCAAGTCAACTTTCAATCTTGACCGTCCATTCAAAATCCTCCTTCTATAAAACACCTTTCTCCAGCTCATTTTGAGTCTCTTAGTTCCATTTTTTCCTCTCTCAGCTATAAACCCTCCAAAATCCTGCTTAACACACCCATGAGCTTCTCAAGATGTTGCATAAATCTACAAATCTGAGAACATAGAATGCAAGATGAGTAGGACAATGGAGGTTAATCAATGTTAGCTTAGATTTGTCTTTTTTTTTCTGCTTGTTTGGTTGATTTCTAGGCTAGATTGTACTTCATTGCTGTTAGGGTTTCAAGTAGTTTCATTTCTGCAAGTTTGAAAATCTAAACCCTAGCCACAAGTGCAATTGGTATTGGGCATGTGCATAAAAAAGATGTCATGCGTGCGAGTGTAATGCTTGAGAAAAAGAAGAAAGAGTATGTTGCAATTTTGGCATTTGATGTCAAAATTGCTCCTGAAGCTTAGGAGCTTGCAGATGAAGTTGGTGTCAAGATATTTGTAGCGGACATTATTTATCATCTATTTGACTAGTTTAAAGCATATATGGACAATCTTAAGGAAGAAAGGAAAAAGGAGGCTGTAGAAGATGTTGTTTTCCCCTGTGTATTGAGCATTTTGCCAAATTGTATTTTTAACAAGAAGGATCCTATAATTGTTGGTGTTGATATTTTTGAAGGCATTGCAAGGGTCAGTATCTAAACCTAGTCTTTTCGGTGTTATGACTTATGAATGTAAAAGATTGTTTTATCATTTTTGGTTTGTATAAAGCCATATGTGGTGATTGCATCTATAGATTGGCATGCCATTATGTGTTCCCACAAAACATTTCATAGATATTGGCAAAATAGCCTCAATTGAGATCAATCATAAAGCTGTTGAAATGGCTAAGAAGGGTGAAAAAGTGGCCATGAAGGTATTTTGAGAAGGTGTCTTTGTTGTTAATAGTTTTATATGATTTTGGATGCTATTTTTTGAAATGTTTTTGTTAATGAATTATCATACGAACTTTACAGATTGTTGGGAGCAACGCTGATGAAGCACATAAAATATTTGGTAGGCATTTTGAAACGGAGGATGAATTTGTGAGTCATCTCACCAGAAGATCCATAGATATATTGAAAGAAAACTACAGGGTAAGGCTATTTGATAACCACATTATGTAATTTTATAGTGTATTTACTATTATGCATTTTATACTAATTGAACATTTGTGCTTTTCATTTTTGGCTGATAAAACAAATTTTTAATGTCTAAAATAGAATATTCTTCTTATTTTTTTAGGATGATTTGTCCAATGATGATTGGAAACTTGTGGTGAAATTGAAAAAGCTGTTAAAAATTCCTTGAGCTACTACTAATGATGCATTGTGCAATGGAACTTTGGATTGGAGTAAAACCTTCTGATGAAAATGGGAAAATGCACCCTGCAACATTACAAACACCACAATCAGGATAACAAATGGTGAACTTTGTTGATACCAAAACAGTAGCTTCTGCATCATAAGCTTCTTCTATATGTTTTGCTATGTGGTGTACATGCTGCACCTCTGGCTACATTAAGACAGTAGTGAACTTCAAATCCTATCTCTATAGGAGGTCATTTGAATGTCTATTGTTTAACTTGTTTTTTGAAATTTAATAGTCTGAATGGGCAAGTGCGGTATTGCCATGTGAGAAAGGGAAGAGATTGATTCCAAGAGTAGAGATTTTGTGTAATGATCTATTTTATGATTTCTTGAGGTAATGAAGAAAATATCATGAAAATGTTGTTTTAAATAAATTCATATTTTACTGCAATTGTATGAAACCAAAAACATTTCCATGTTGTCATCTTCAGCATGTTGTTGACTAGCTAGATTTCACTATTTCAAGTGTCGCTTTTGCTTCATCTATCTGGGACCATGTTATGGAAGGTTACAGGGAATGGTGTGTTTTCTTATTGCTGTAGGGTCACTACTACAAGGGCCTCTAAGTAGCATTCTCAGGTTGTTATTTAGATATTGTTCACAGTGGTTAAGGGTTGTTTGAATACACAGGTAACACCTCAAATGGCTTGTGTGAAGGAGAATTTGGGATGCACCAAGGCTACAGTCAAAGCACCTGAACTGGTTAATAGAATGCCAAAAGAAATTATGTCTCATGGAATGCTCAATGGTAACATCTCTTTTCTAAGTGTCAAAAGATGTGAAGGGCTTCATCGATCCGACCTGCCTTTCCATTGTTTTGCTATTGTATCTAATGTGGCTACTGAACTAGTTTTTTCTTCAGCTAGTCCTTGTAGTTTGTTGTACATGACAGAGCTGAACTGGTTTTTTCTAGTTATGGTAGCCTTCTGCTACTTTTTTATTATTTGTAATTCTTTTCTTGCATTGTTCCAATACAAAAAAATATTTATTGCCACTTTGTTTTATCTCGTTTCATTTTCTTATTAGTCGATTCTCAAATACAGTCAAAGCACCTGAACTGGTTAACAGAATGCCAAAAGAAATAATGTCTCATGGAATGCTCAATGGTAACATCTCTTTTCTAAGTGTCAAAAGATGTGAAGGGCTTCATCGATCCGACCTACCTTTCCATTGTTTTGCTATTGTATCTAATGTGGCTGCTGAACTAGTTTTTTCTTCAGCCAGTCCTTGTAGTTTGTTGTACATGACAGAGCTGAACTGGTTTTTTCTAGTTATGGCAGCCTTCTGCTACTTTTTTATTATTTGTAATTCTTTTCTTGCATTGTTCCAATACAAAAAAATATTTATTGCCACTTTGTTTTATCTCGTTTCATTTTCTTATTGGTCAATTCTCAAATAGAAAGTGTTGGCTCAAATTTATCAATCTTTATTTGGCAACATCATAAAATATATAGTTTTCCAAATTTATTTGCTTTTATATTTTAATTCAAATTTAATAATATGTTTTTTCTGCAATATAAAATTTATGGTATTTAATAAATTATTCATATCATGACTAAATTTACTACCAATTAATGGAAACCAGTAAATAAAAATGACTACCATGACTAAATAAATAACCAGTTAACAACAATCGATGACTAAATGATTACAATGACTAAATAAATGACTAAATATACATACTACCAAATTGATGACTAAATATACTACCAAATTAATGACTAAAATTTGTTTAGTCATAAATTTGGTCACGAGATAAATGACCAGCAATAAACTACCAATGGTCACGTGACTAAATATACTACCAAATTGATGACTAAATATACTACCAAATTACCAAATATACTACCAAATTGATGACTAAATATACTACCAAATCAATGACTAAATATACTACCAAATTAATGACCAAAATTTGTTTGGTAATAAATTTGGTTGCGAGATAAATGACTAGCAATAAACTACCAATGGTCAGGTGACCAAACTACTGATCACATGACCAATTTTTGGTAGTTTTTTTAGCCATTTATTTATGTTTTTCTACTAGTGGAAGAAGACCTAAAAGAGCTTCAGTCAGACAACCAAATGATCAAAGGTGCCCATCTTTCAATCGTTATTGTTTCAAATGCAATAAGTATGGTCATATGGCTACTCAGTGCAAAAGTAGAATAAATCAAAATGTTCCATTTTTCTCTGGTAAATGTTTCAATTGCAACAAAGTTGGTCATAAACTAAATGAGTGCAGAAGTGTGTCAAGAAACAATACAAGTAATCCAAGGAACATCCAATTCTTCAATGGAAAATGTTTTGCATGCAATAGATTTGGGCATATCGCTAATCAATGCAGATCAAGACCAATCTATAATAACAGGAGGAATCAAGGACAAAGAAAAGTTGTTTGCTTCATTTGCAACAAATCCGGACACTTTGCAAAATTTTGCAAAAGCAGAAATACAAGAAGAGACTATCTTGCAAAAAAAGGGAAAATAGAGCAGAGAGTAGACAAAGGCAAAAAGAAGATTGATCCGGTAGAAACCAAGAAAGAGATGAGTCAGATCTAGATCAAGAAGGATGTTACTAAGGTCAAGGATGGATCCACACCAGTCTCTGGTGCAAATACTTCCTCTGGGAAGTAAATTGAGAGCTCTAGATCAGGGGGAGCAGTGTTAAAAATCTAAATCCCCCAGCCAGAAAGTTGGTGCTAGAATCTAGCATGGGGATATGTGATGGAATTCGACAAGATAAATCTTCTGAAAGAAAAATTGGAAGAGAATAAGCTAATGTGAAATATTGCGGAGCAATTTTAGTCAACTGTATCTATCAAAAGGGAGACAGACAACTTTTTGGAACAAACATTAATGACTATTAGGTTAAGTCATCCGAAGGATAAAAGGGAACTAGTTTAGTCTCAAAATCACTTTGCACCCAAAGCTATCAAGTGTTCAGAGAGATTGAAGCAGAATTTGAGCAACGACAACTGAGATTTGAAATGTTTGGAGAAATTTGAAGAAAGTAAACCCTAACACAGCGAAACAAGGTATTTTCATTGAAACCCCATTTGTGAATCTATTAAAATTTTGCAATGGCAACTCTGCAAGTCATAGACATCACTGAACGACCTTGGCCTAAATTTAAGAAACACCCATGTAAAGCAATAGAAGTGGATCCGATGGGTGCGTTTTCAATCATTCCTCATGGAGTTCTATATGTTGAGGATGTTAGGGCATATATACACACTTCTCTAGATGAGCATAGTGATGGGAGATTCATAGAATTATTTTTGAACCATCGAAGTGATGATCAATATGACTTAAAGCTGGAGTATAAAGCCCTAAAGGAAAAGAAATTCATCCAATATGTGCACTTCCCCACTTTTGCGGTAGACGAATGGGTTTGGTACATGCTTAGAAAAGTGCATAATGAATTCATGTGGTTAAGACAACCCTTCAAAATCACTAAGGACACAATCAAGGTAGTAACTGGACTGAACTCCACCAGAGGCGTGCCCTTGCTAAAGGCCTTCAAGAATCAAACTGTCTCAGAAGCCATTGGAGCTAAATTTGACAAAAGGGCATTAACAATCAACGATATTATAGATCATGGTGTGAGATTTGCCTCAATGGTTTTTAGGCTACAAGGTCTACTTCTCCAACCGGGAGAACTTTGTTTCTAGCACAGCAATTTACACTGCTTATCAGATGATAAAAGAGAATGTAGATTATGACCTATGTGAGTTGCTACTAAATCAATTAATGGAAAACCTAAGGAAGATAAAGGAGAGCAAGAATTACCCTTTCAAGTATGGTAAGTTGATCATATGTTTATTCTTCTATTCATGAATGAGCTACCCAACATAAATAATCTATTCTGGACAAGTGATAGACCAGTAGCTGTGCAAATTAGGGATCACCTGAGTAGTCTAGGAAGTTATGATGTGCAAGAGGTAGTATTGTGGGGGTATTTCAAAAACTTTTAAAGCATGATGCATTCTAGGGAAAGAATCCCTAAGGGAATTGTTGAGAAATACAAGGATACAATTTGTTTCATGGTCACTAAGGATCAATGCTTAATGGAAGCTGTGGAACCCAGAACTGTATGGGTAATGCCCATGGGATATGAGGTAGATGGACAAATACTGGAAAACTATGCCCAGCACCTACTCAGCAAACCTAGAGACACTAAAGAAGAGAGGTTTGGGACTTATGAAGAACTGAGCTTAAAACTTCATGTTGAATTTAGAAAACCTGAAATAACTAGAAAAGTTAGAAGAGAAGTGGAAGAGATTGCTACAAAGTATGGCATCACTAGAGAATAATTGAAAGAATCAAGGCAAAAGGCAGTAGAGAAAGAAAAACAAGAAGAAGAACACGTTAAGGATCTGGAAGAGTCCCAAACAAAACAAGAAAGACCCAAAAGAACTCAAAAAACCACAAGAAGCACTGCAACTTCCTTCGGACCCACAAAATCAATAAGTGTGGAACAACCACCAAAAAAATCCACTGATAAAGAAGCAAAGAGGAAGAAGATGAAGGGAAAAAGACTATATGTCAGTGTGAGTGAAAAGGATGAAGAAGAAACAGAATCAAATGAGGAGATAAAGAAAATGAAAGCTAAGGCAGTCAAAGCTACAAGAAAGTCCTCCAGAAAGGACATATCAAGAAAAAGACAAAAAGTAGATGAGCCTCAAGCCACAATAACACTTGAATATGTATGAAAGTCCGTCATTGTTGATGGAAATCTGAAACCTGTGGCTCAATTTTATGATGACTACAATGAAGCTGACAAAAGGGTTTTAGAAGATGCTACCATAGAGTATCTCAACATATACAATAGAGCCCTCATTGAAATCATTTCTAATCTTTCTGACACTTTGGGTAGCATATTGACTGCCAGAAAAGAAACTGCTATGGCCAAAGACATTGAGCTCAGACAACATGCACTAACAAGGTTAAGTCTAGAGACCACTCCTGACAAAGAAGCCAAAGTTTCTAAGGAACTCAAGGATGCCTTCAGGACCAGGAAAAGGATGAACTCATTGATGATAGGTGAAATCGACAAAGTGGTCAAGGAGACAGAGGAAACCACTTTGGAAATATTAAAGAAATACAATATTCCCACCATATATGACAATGAAGTAATAGATGGTGATAATATATATGTTCTGGAAGTCAACATTGAACAGGAGACAGTTGAGGAAAAGGAGACTCTTGCCTCTCCAGAACATCAAAGAGTTGAAAGTACTGTTGGAGAGAAGACTGTGGAAGAAGAATTACCAACTACACAAACCAGTTCTTCTCTGACACATCAAATTGAAAAGGATCTGGCACAAGATGAACAGAAGGAGGACTCAAACAAGGCCATGGATATTGATCCTCCAGAGCTGGAACAGAAAGATGTGGTCTTTGGTGCAGCAAGAGACACTGTAGAGGCAGTAAAAGAGCTTTTGGAAAAAGAAGAACTAATTCTAGATGAGCCTGAGTCAATCCAAGGTCCAATAAACTTGGATTCAATGTCTCCTATTCAAATGCTCAAGTTGGCTTCAGTTGCTCAAGCCAAAGCAAGAAAAGTGATATTGAAGTCCCACATTGAAGATAGTGAACTCATAAATGATGCCTCCAGCATTTTGGAAAACCTGGTGCTAACATACCAATAGGATACCTCTCTATCTGCCACTTGCCAACTCAAGGGGCTAATTCATCTTGTAAGTACACACTTTGAATCTCTTGAAAAATTTGCTGAAACTAAAGTTAGACAAGAGTTTAATGAGAAAATGTTAGATGAGTTGACAAAGTTGATAGCCCATGACAAGGCTCAGCTAGATAATGGGATACAGAGTATTCAAAGTGCTATTGTAGAAGCCAGTAATGTATATAAATTTTGTCTTTCATGGCTGGAAGTTACAAAGAAGATAGAAGAAAAGATCAAGGAATTGGAAGAAAAACTGATGAATATTTCTAAGAATTTTGATCCGGTAAATGAATCAACCAGCAACCAAGAAGCTCAAGTCATCAACATCCACAATGACTTGAATGATTTAATAAATCAAAGGTATCAAATAAAGAGTGGAATGGGACAATTGAGAAGACTAGTCAGTCCCAAACTAGAGTCAATGACTAAGCTTGTAGCTGAAGCACAGCTTGTTGCACAAACTGTCACACCATCAGATCTGTAAAAGGTAGAAACTCTAGTTTTTCTACTCAGCGGACATATACAAATTTTGGATGGTGCTAAGAAGAGTTGGGATGTTGAGATAGCTCAACTAAAGAACATTTTTAGTGACATTCTTCAGCATATGTAAAATAAAGTACAAGACTATACTTGTAAATATGTGGCAGAGTACATAAATTTTTTGAAGAATTGATAAATTTTTGGTTTCAGAACACACCCTTTGCCATTGATATCAAAGGGGGAAAAGACAATCAGTGAAAAATGGATAAACATCTAAGGGGGAGTAGGAGAATGAAGTGTATATAGCAAGGAGGAGCAATCAAGTATTTTTCACTAAGTGTTGCCATCAATGCTAAAGGGGGAGATTGTTGGAAAGAGAAACTGCTCCAGTATAGATTTGTATGTTATCATTGATAGCAACAAGGCTCAGAGATCTCATCAACATGATAGGAAGATATAGCTCCGGAAGGTCTTATTGGAATTCAAATCTGGTTGGAAAAAATGACTAAGGATGAGCAATATATAGAGTAAGGGACAGTAAGTGGATCAGTGTGCTTCCATAGATGAAGACCTGGAAATGTGGCTCAGGTATAATGTTCATAGTTGTTTGGTGTTGTTATACTCTGGTGATCAAGTCCTGACTTCCTCTAGAAGTCATTTGGGGAAATTGTCTAAGTCTGGAAGAATAGAGGTATGATAGGAATAGTGTACAATGCAGAGTAAAATGGTCCGCATTCCTCCACAAGTGCATATTTTGTTCTACAGTTTTAAGGTAACTAAGAGACATGTCATGAATACCTAAATCTAGGATTATAGCCTTTGAAGTTCAATAAATCATATTCTACAAGCTCTCCAGTATCAACTTCCAGTTCAACAATATTTTTCTATGACAGAGCAGAAGTTTCATGATCCGCATTTTGACATGCAGAAGTATTTTGCTCCGTGGTTCTGAAGGTATGTCAAGTGGTTAGTAATGAATATTGGATATGAATTGTGAGGTCCCATTTGGTCCGCAGTGTGAGTTGTGATGTGGCAGATGAAATTGTCAAGTATGTTCTTAAAGAACAAGCCAACTGGTATGTTAGATCCTTATGCAGAGAAGATATAGCATCTGGATAATCAATCTAAGTGTTCATATGATTGATTCCAACCTATGTGAAGACCTGTACTCATTTTTCTGAGTTCACATTGCAGATTGTTCACAAGATTGAGCCAACAGAGTACAACTATTTGTTTACACGTTTCATATTTTGGATGCTGACCTAAATATGGATCAAATCATGATGTGGATATATAAGAGCAATGAATTTTGGTTGAGGAAACAATGATGTGCGATATGATCAATGCGAGCATGACAATGGCAAAGCAAAGATAGAAAATCAATAATGATGAAGACTCGAGATTCAGTATTCAGTTGCTAAATGACTGCACCCTAGCATACTGATAGATGCTTTTGCAGTATTTATATTTCCTATATAATTTCACTTGTACTTGGTAGTAAAGGCAGTGATCCTAGAAGTGAACAACTATTAGGGTTTAACAACCCTCATTGTAATCTTTCTAGATCTAGGGTTGAGGCAGTGAGCCTGCTAGACCTAGTTGTGCTTCATGGCAATGAGCCAGCATGTTCCAGGCCCATGGAGTGACCAAGCCTGAACATCACCATTTGTAAAAGATTGTAATATATATTGAGAGCTAATCCTCTTTGTGGTTTTTCCCTCTTTGGGTTTTCCACGTTAAAATCCTGGTGTCTATGTGTTATGACTTTGTGGTTGTTGTTTATTTGTTTACTATGTTTTTATATAATTGAAATTGGTAAATGGATTAAGGAACAAGTAATTAAATGGTTTTATAGAACACTAATTCACCCCCCCTCTCAGTGTTCCTAGTATTCAACATTGCCATCATATAAAACCTAACTTCCTTACATGCAGGTCATGTATGAGCAATGCATGTGTTCACAAAATACTATGTCAAGGCTAGTGGAGGTAGATGAGGAGCTGTCCTATAGAAATGAAATCTGATCACAAATTTAATATATGTAGAGATTGGTATATAAAGTGGTATGTCAACAAAGAGATAAGCTTCACCAAAATCAAAAGAAGATAGCCTCTCAAGGTACGAAAGTGACTATTCTCCTAACAAAATGACATTGCCCAAGACATCGTAACATACAAATCATCATACAAAATGGCATCATAACATACAAATCACCATACAAAACAACATTGATAACCATATACTCCCAACAAAAGAGCTTGCGATGGGACTCACCAGCGTTGTCTTTAACGGCAGTAACTTGCCCTTTTCTGTAAGGGTTGCACACCAGCGATAATGTATTTCCCGCTAATGATCCCAACTTCGTCGAGACTTCCAAACACTTAGTTTTTCTTCATATTTTCTATTTTTCCATTGAAGTGAAAGTAGGGACTCGACCAAGGAGAAGTTGTAGGAGTTGCAGGTGAGGATACAATAAACAAACGACATCCAGTCGACAATAATTCTGCTGGGTGAGTAACTAAGAAAATTAATTCTATTTTTTTCTCTGTAGTTGAAGTTGGAAAGCGAAGTAGTGGAGTGGAAGGACAAGATGCAGGCGAAGAAAACTAGTGAAAACAAGTTGTAGTGGAGGATAAGTGTTGTGAGTAAGTTAATCTAGTCTATTGAAATGAATTTAAGTCTATTTTAGAGAAAATTAAATCCACCATTGGGTTTTTCAAACTATTCTTCCAGGTGTTAAAATAAATTTGATTTGTTGCGTTACAATTTCATTTTATAGACAAAGTTGTAGGTTCAACTACATATTGTGTTTTTCAATCTACACAAGTTTAGTTGATGATTTGTAAGATGTATTTTTGTAGTAATTTGAGGTTATATGAAAGGCATGGTTTGATTTGACAACCTTTTGTTCAATTAACAAAGTTATGTGTACCCCAACAAAAGTGTATTCTTAATTTCATCTTGTTTTAAGGTTGTGTTAGGATTTTATTATATATAAAGTTGTGGTTTGAACGACACATTGTGTTTTTCAACATGCAGAAGTTTAGTTCATGGATCGTAAGATGTGTTTCAAACTTATGTCTCTCTTAGTTGACTCACATATTGATTCATAATGCTTTCAAAAGATTTAGTCAACGTGGTATTCATTGAGGTTGGTGGTAGTAATGGAATAGGTTATCTCAAAGGCATCGATGGATTTCACAACCTTTCTGTTCACGTAACAAAGATATGTGCACCCAAACTAATGTGTCTTTCCAATTTTATGTTGTCTCAGGCTTGTGCACAAATAATTACATTTCATTTGATATGATAGGATTTCACTATATATATAAATAGTTGCAGCTTGAACTACACATTATGTTTTTCAAGCTGCACAATTTTAGTTGAGTATTTGTAACATGTGTGTTTGTGGTCATTTGAGGTTATATGAAAGGCATGGTTGGATTTCAAAAGCTTTCTCTTCACGTAATAGAGGTATGTGCAGTCCAACAAAAGTGTATTCCTAATTTTATGTTGTTGTAGGGTTGTGTTAGGATTTCATTATATATATAAAGTTACAAGTTGAACTACACATTGTGCTTTTCCATATGTACAAGTTTAGTTCAAGGTTCGTAAGATGTGTTTTTATGCTCATTTGAGGTTATCTCAAAGGAATAGTTAGATTTGACAACCTTTATCTTCACATAACAGAGGTATGTGCACCCCAACAAAATAGTATTCATGATTTTATGTTATTGTAGGGTTGTGTTAGGATTTCATTGTATATATAAGGTTGCACGTTAAATGACACATTGTGTTTTCCAACTTGCACAAGTTTAGTTCATGGTTAATAAGACATGTTTAAAACTTATGCCTCTCCTAGTTGATGCACATACTGATTCATAATGTTTTCAATAGATTGAAATAACATGTTATTGATTTGAGGTTGGTAGCATCAATGGAAGGACATAATTGGTTATTCAAGGTTATCCCAAAGGCATTGGTGGATTTCACAACCTTTCACTTTACATAACAGAGATATGTGCACCCCAAACAATGTGTCTTCCTAATTTTATGTTGTTTTAGGCTTGTGTACAAATAATTGCATTTCATTTGGTGCATTAGGATTTCACTGTATATATAAAGTTGTGGCTTGAACTACACATTGTATTTTTCAAGCTACATAAGTTTAGTTCATGATTTGTAAGATGTGTCTTTTTGGTTATTTGAGGTTATCTAAAATGAATGGTTTGATTTCACAACCTTTCTCTTCACGTAATTGAGGTATGTGCACTCCAAAAAAAGTGTATTCTTAATTTTATGTTGTTGTAGGGTTGTGTTAGGATTTCATTGTAGAGATAAAATTACAGGTTGAACTACACATTGTGTTTTTCAACATGCACAAGTTTAGTTCATGGTTCGTAAGACATGTTTTTGTGCTTACTTGAGGTTATCTCAAAGGAATGGTTGGATTTGACAACCTTTATATTCATGTAACAAAGGTATGTGCACCCCAACAAAATGGTATTCCTGATTTATGTTGTTGTAGGTTTTGTTAGGATTTCATTGTATATATAAAGTTACAAGTTACATGACACATTGTGTTTTCCAGCCTGCACAAGTTTAGTTCAAGGTTTGTAAGATGTGTTGCAAACGTATGCCTCTCCTAGTCGATGCACATACCGATTCATAATGTTTTCAACAGATTAAAACAACGTGTTATTGATTTGAGGTTGGTGGCAACAATGGAAGGACACAATTGGTCATCCAAGGTTATCCCAAAGGCATATGTGGATTTCACAACATTTCGCTTTATGTAACAAAGATATGTGCACCCCAAACAATTTGTTTTCCTAATTTTATGTTGTTTTAGACTTGTGCACAAATGATTACATTTCATTTGGTGCATTAGGATTTCATTGTATACATAAAGTTGCGGCTTGATCTACACATTGTATTTTCAAGCTGCACAAGTTTAGTTCATGTTTTGTAAGATGTGTTTTTTTGGTCATTTGAGGTTACCTCAAAGGAATGGTTGGATTTCACAACATTTCTCTTCACGTAATAAAAGTACGTACACTCCAACAAAAGTGTGTCCTAGATTTTATGTTGTTGTAGGGTTTTGTTAGGATTTCATTGTAGATATAAAATTGAAGGTTGAACTACACATTGTATTTTTCAACCTGCACAATTTTAGTTCATGGTTTGTAAGATGTGTTTTTGTGCTCATATGAGGTTATCTCAAAGGAATGGTTGAATTTGACAACCTTTATCTTCACACAATAGAGGTATGTGCACCCCAACAAAATGGTATTCCTAATTTTATATTGTTGTAGGGTTGTGTTAGGATTTCATTGTATATATAAAGTCGTAATTTACATGACACATTGTGTTTTCCAACCTGCATAAATTTAGTTCAAGGTTCATAAGATGTGTTACAAAATTATGCCTCTCTTAGTTGACTCACATACTGATTCATAATGTTTTCAATAGATTTAAATGTGTTATTGATTTGAGGTTGGTGGCAGCAATGGAAGGACATAATTGGTCATTCGAAGTTATCTGAAAGGCATTGAAGGATTTCACAACCTTTCTCTTCACGTAATAGAGATATGTGCACCCCAAACAATGTGTCTTCCCAATTTTATGTTGTTTTAGGCTTGTATACAAATAATTACATTTCATTTGGCGTGTTAGAATTTCACTGTATATATATAAAGTTCCTAATTGAACTACACATTGTATATTTCAACTTGATGATTTGCCTGATGATTTGTAAGATGTGTTTTTGTGGTCATTTGAGGTTACCTCAAAGGAATGGTTGGATTTCACAACCTTTCTCTTCACGTAATAGAGGTATGTTCACTCCAACAAAAAGTGTATTCCTGATTTTATGTTGTCATGGGGATTTCATTGTAGATATAAAGTTGCAGGTTGAATTACAAATTGCATTTTTCAACTTGCACAAGTTTAGTTCATGGTTCATAAGATGTATTTTTGTGCTCATTTGAGGTTGTCTCAAAGCAATAGTTGGATTTAACAACCTTTATCTTTGAACACATAATAGAGGTATGTGCACCCCAACAAAATGATATTCCTAATTTTATGTTGTAGCGTTGTCTTAGGATTTCATTGTATATCTGAAGTTGCAAGTTGCACAACACTCTGTGTTTTCTAGCCTGCACAAGTTTAGTTCAAGGTTCTTAAGATGTGTTTCAAACTTATGCCTCTCCTAGTTGACTCACATACCAATTCATGATGCTTTCAACATATTTTAAAAATGTGTTATTGATTTGAGGTTGGTGGCAGCAATGGAGGGACATAATTGGTCATTCGAGGTTATCCCAAATACATCGGTGGACTTCACAACCTTTCTCTTCATGTAACAGAGATATGTGCACCCCAAACAATGCGTCTTCCCAATTTTAGGTTGTTTTAGGCTTGTGTACAAATTATTACATTTCATTTGGTGCATTAGAATTTCACTATATATATAAAGTTCCTAGTTGAACTACACATTGTGTTTTTCAACCTAAACAAGTTTACCTAATGATTTGTAAGATGTGTTTTCATGGTTGTTTGAGGTTATATCAAAGGAATGGTTGGATTTCACAATGTTTCTCTTCCCGTAACAGAGGTATGTGCACTCCAATAAAAGTGTATTCCTGATTTAATGTTGTTGTAGGGTTATGTTAGGATTTCATTGTAGATATAAAGTTGCAAGTTGAACTACACATTATATTTTTCAACCTACACAAATTTAGTTCATGGTCCATAAGATGTGTTTCAAACTTCTGCCTCTCCTAGTTGACTCACATACTGATTCATAATGTTTCAACAGATTTAAACAACGTGTTATTGTTTTGAGGTTGGTGAAACAATGGAAGGACATAATTGATCATTCGAGGTTATCCCAAAGGCATCGGTGGATTGCACAACCTTTCTCTTCATGTAAAAAAGATATGTGCACCCCAAACAATGTGTCTTCTCAATTTTATGTTCTTTCAGGATTGTGTAAAAATAATTACATTTCATTTGGTACGTTAGGATTTCACTATATATATGAAGTTCTTGGTTGAACTATACATTGTGTTTTTTAACTTGCACAAGTTTACCCAATGATTTATAAGATGTGTTATGGTCATTTGAGGTTATCTCAAAGGAATGGATTGATTTCACAACCTTTCTCTTCACGTAACAAAGGCATGTACACTCTAACAAAAGTGTATTCCTAATTTTATGGTGTTGTAGGGTTGTGTTAGGATTTCATTGCAGATATAAAGTTGCAGGTTGAACTACACATTGTGTTTTTCTACCTGCACATGCTTAGTTCATGGTTCGTAAGATGTGTTTTTGTGCTCATTTGAGGTTATTTCAAAGGAATGGCTGGATTTGAAAACCTTTATCTTCACATAACAGAGGTATGTGCACCCCAACAAAATGATATTTTTGATTTTACGTTGTTGTAGGGTTATGTTAGGATTTCATTGTATATATAAAGTTGCAAGTTGCATGACACACTATGTTTTCAAACCTACATAAGTTTAGTTCAAGGTTCATAAGATGTGTTCAAAATACTACAAATTGGACATATAAAGATAAGCGGCACATTAAGATGGCCAATTATTTTGTAATCAATGATCAATATATGTGTAGTCTTGGGATGGCATGGTAATCTTGTTGGTAACTGTATACGCCTAAAAATGACACAAATCACCCTAAATAAATATTCCAAATATTTATTCCATTCTTCTATTAATTAAATAAGTATTCCAAATTCATTTAATCAATTCACTATCTCACAATTAAATAAATTCTATTTATTTAATTAAAATTCTTCTAAAGTCCTTCACAATTAAATAATCATAAATTATTTAATTAATCCCATTTCCTCTATCCTAAAGTTCTAAACTCAAAATTCCACATCACCTTTACACCTCACCTTTTCCACCTCACCTTGTCCACCTCATCAGGTTGCACATGTAATTAAATATATTTAATATTTAATTATCTTATTTTCCCTCACCCACATGGCCTATTTCTTCTCCAATCAGAGGTCAGTTAACCAATCAATCAAATCTGTTAACTAACCTGTCAGTTGAGTCAAATCCTCAATCAATCCAGTCAGTTCCACAATCCACTCTTCTAACAGATCAGTCAAGTCTGTTAACTCTCCAATCAGTTTTGTCACATCCCACCTTTCATGATGGAGCTGGGACACTTGGCACGTTTCCACTGGTTGCACATTCCTCAACCATCTCCAGCCGTTGATCTTCATATCTTCTCTCAACCGTTGATTCCTATTCCTCCGAGTCTATAAATGAAGCTTCATCCCTCCATTCTAATCATCCAGGCTTTTGACATCGTTACTCTGCAGAAATATCACCAGCGCGCCTTTGGCACCCACTTGTCATCTACAAGCTTGAGATCACCATTGTTGCATTGGAGCTCACCTTCATTGTATATCACATTATAGCCGTTCACCATCGACTTCCTCAAACAGCTTTTAAAGATTGCACTCTCTGAGGGCTCATCTCATCTGCGAAAGGACGATTCGTGATAGGCGAACAACGGAAGTTTCGAAATGGAAGAGATTTGCTGTGTTCGTTCATTGTTTATTTAATCTTCTTTGTTTCTCCATTCTGTTGATGTTTGGGTCATCTGTTATTCATTTGATTGATGCACTATTTTACCCTCACATTTTTGGCGCCCACAATTAAATAATCGTCCTTTGGTGAAAACCTGGCAAACAGGCGCCTTGGATAGGTATCCTGATGAAAACCTGGCAATCAGGCGTCATGTTACTTTCTAGCTTCTCGTGCAAATAAAAGCAAGTGATGAAAACCTGGTAAACAGGCGTTACTTATGACAAAACCGCATTCTCCATCTTTGGGAATCCAATCACCTTGAGCCCATTCTTCCTCTATTTTCCCCCATTCGACCCATACCCATCCCACAATAAACACTCGACAGTTACCTATCGTGGCTTGATACTCACCTTGTGGCCTTGTCAACCAAGGTTTTGTCCCATACCGTCTCCTCGCAGTGAGCCTAGTGTAGTGTCTCTCGTCAGTGTCTGTGGTCCGAACCCGTGAACTACGTTGCCTCTGCGCCGTCACGTAGGCAAGGCCATTATTCTAATGCGCCCCCGAGGCTTCCATATCTCCCAAGGTCCCATTCGTCTCCTCTCTTGTCTTCATTCTAATCGTCTTTCTTCTAGTCCATCCATGGTCCATTAGGGTTTACCCCGAACTACGTTGCCTCTGCGTCGTCACGTAGGCAAGGCCATTTAGCAATGAGCCCCCGAGGCACTAGGTCAGTCCCTTAGGGCCCGTCTTCTCAATAAGGATTGTGCCATCTTCTCACCAAGCAAGCAAATGCAAGCAAACACCCACGCTTCAAGCAGAAATTTTGACTATGAGCATCTTAACCTATCCAATGCAAGGCAAATCCCAAGGTCTTCTAAATGATTTTATACAAATTAAGGCAAGAAATAAACACATATCAACGCAACTATGCTTTTGTAGATTGGAACCTAGGGTTAAGTTACAGAGTCTTGATTTTTGCTATCATACCTTCCTATGCTACTCCAGGATGCCAAAAGCTAGAGATGCTATGAAGGGGGCATGATTACTTTCTTTGTTTGTTGTTTGTGGATTAAACTTTAGTAATACGACGCCTTGTCTAAGGACATGATCAGCAAAAGATCATCGAGGACATCAAAGGTCTCACATGAACGGGGGCAATCCTTGCTTGTTGAAACGCAAGAGATACTCAGGTCATCTAGATTCAATTTTGACTAGATGCTTGTATTAACTTGCTCAATTGCACTCCATGTAAGAGATACTCAGGTCATCTCGGTTCAATTATACCTCGATGCTTGTATTCACTTACAACATTTCAAGAAAGGTACCAAAAACAAAATGCCCAATGATGAAGTAAAGCAATCTAAAAGCAAAAACATCCGTCCTATATCCATACACCCATCCATACAGTCCTCATTATTCAAACTATGCGGAGTAACGATATCAAGAAAAGTTCCTAAGTCTTTTTTTCGCAACCATTCCTCTATCCATCATGTCATTCTTCTGTCGATACAGTACATTTGGACATCACAAAAACAAGGCATATAGGAGCATATCATATCATTCGCAGAAACTAGTCATACACATGATTAGGTTCGTAGAACGCACCATCCAATGCATTAGGTCACCAATACATTTACATCACATCTTAATCTTAAAAGCCCAGAAAATCAAACAACATAAGTGCATCACATATATAGTTACATCACCACATAGTACTCATGTTACAAATGCATACATTCAAAGCATTACATCATATAAACATCCAGTAGCATCTCACATATCTATACAGCATCTTAACATAGAAATCATGTTCCACACACACATCTGCATTAGCTCATATTAGACACCACATATACAGTTATTTCATAACATAGAAATCATGTTTCATATACATACATTTGCATCATCACATAGACATCATATTACATTTTTCATTCATTTGTCACATTAGATCATATAGACATCATATAGCAGCATATCAAAGTATTTCTCATATAGCATCATATAAACCATCTAACTATGCAATAGAATCACATCATGCAATAGAAATAGTCATCTCATAAACACATGCAATAGATACACAAAGCTGCATCATCATCCGTACTATCATAAACAAAGAGGTCCAAATGTACAAAATCATCATCTCTATACAATATGCGTCTAAATAGACGGTGATACATGTCCCAAAATGTACAAAATCTGGTCTCTGACTACCCCTGCTGCTGTGGGCCGCCACTGCCAGCTCTTGACTGCTGAGGTCCCATGACAGATGCCCCTGACTGGGATGGACCTGCTCCGTGAGCCACCCCAGACTGAGTCCTGAAACTCCCTGCCCTCTGGCTCGACGACACGGCACCATGGTACAAGCCTCGGTAGTACTGTGCCTGCTGCTGCGCTCTGGCTAAGTCTGTCTGCGCCTGTGCCAACTGCGTCTGCAACTGGCCTACCTGTGCCTGTGCCTGCTGCACCTGCCCAACTAGAAAAGAGCTCGCTGCATCTGTACCCATGGCAGCCACTGCTGTGTCCCTCTCTACTCGGATAAGGCGTACCCGGGCATCGGCCATGTCTCACTCGCGAGTCAAACCAGCGATGACCGCTGCGTCTGTATCTCACCTCCTCTCCACTCTCCTCAGCTGTGCCTGCAGCTCTCGCACCTGTCCCCTCAGACTGGCTATAGTCCTGTCCTGTGCCTCACCCTGCACTGGCCCCTGTGCTGCCTCTGCCTGTCCTAGCCCCTGCTGCTGGGGCACCTGCTGCTGTGGCACCTGCTGCTGTGGTACCTGCTGGGGTGGTGGCATCTGTGCCTGCTGCCGCGCCTGCTGCGGTACCTCTCCCTGTCCTGGCACTGCCTGCCCAGCCCGATCTATCCTCCTCCGCTGCCTCGGCCTCTCTGCAGCCCGGCCACCCCGTCCTCGACCTCCTCTCACGGCCCTCCGCCCTGGGCCAGCCTCTCCCTCCTCCTCTGAATCCGCCTCGTCAATACGAGGCACCAGCATGCCAGGCCCTGAATATCTCGAGAATGGATGTGCAGTAATCCAATCCTCATACTCCTGTGTGATCCCTGCATCTGCTATCTCTCGCCGCATGTCCCATGCCACATACGGCAACTGCTGGAACTCTGCCAGAGCCTCCTCATAAGAAGCCATCGGCCCCCATCGGACTCTCTCTGCATGTGTCCGTGCGAACATGGCCTGTCCCTGCGGCATGCCCTGTCTCCTGCCGAACTGTCTCAGTACTCGGCCCACCGTCTGCCTCTCCAAGATGTGCCGTGTCCGGCCTATCAACCACCTGGTCTGAAAGCAGAAAGGCAGCTCATCTCCCTCATCATCCCACGGCTCGCAGTCCAGATACGGTCGCCAGACGACCACATCTATCCCATCCAACGTATGCCGCCAATACTCCAGCTTCCCCAGCCTGTGCTGGGAAATCACTCCTGCGTAACCATAGCTGTACGGCTCTCCCCTCTGCCTCGCAAAGACGCATATCGGCCTAGTCACTGCTATGTGCTCCCACAGCCAAAACTGTAACAGCAACACCCCAGCCGATAGACTCGTGCTGCGGTGGTACACCACCTGATGCATGTCGTGGTATAGGTGGGCTAGCACGCAAGGTCCCCACGCATATCGGGTGCCCTCAGTCAGCATCCGCTCCATGATCCTGCCCCACCCAATAGGGAACCCGTGCGATCTCCTGTCAGGGCATACAACGCCCGCAATCAGTCCGGCCACAATCCCAGGGAAGTAGTCGTAACAGTCATATATGTCCTGCCACGGGATGACCTGTCCCCCCAGCTCGGGATCGTCAAATACTCGCTGACACTCGGCGAGTCCCGTGTCCCGCTGTGCATCATACTCCACTAACTCGCCTACCACGGGCAAGTGCAATATCCTATAGACGTCCTCCAACGTCACTGTCATCTCTCCAGTGGGGAAGTGGAAGGTCCCGTCCTCACTGTGGAATCTCTCCACGGCAGCTGTCAACAGTCCTCGGTTCGCCCGCACCTCGGCCATAAAGCAAACATAATCTAGGCCCATGGCACCAAGCGCCACTCTATCAGCCTCCGTCAGCATATGTCTCTGCAATAGAGGCATAGGGAACGTCTCCCTCTACTGCAACGTCTCTCGTATCTCCTCCTACACGCACGCAAAGCAAGGCGTCAGTCTCAAGCCGCATATACCATACTCAACATATCTATTGAACTATATCAACTAAACTTAGCATTTCAAATTGATCAAAACAGCACACTACATCTCTTGACTAGATTCCTGCAATCTCGGAGATAGCTCATCGATTCTTGCGTCAAACAGGACGCTAATCGAATCAATTTGGCTAAGTAATTTGCCATCCCAAGCAAATGCGCCACAATAGGTGGTAAATGCGCCATTTCTGGTATATGCGCCGCAAAAATCAACGTATGCGCCGCAAAAATGCATATGCGCCGCTACAGCGCACACATGCGCCGTTATAACGCAGGCGCCGCAGAAATCCACGTATGCGCCGCTAAATTACGTATGCGCCGCATTAAGTCACATATGCGCAACTTTAACAAATGCGCTGCTACATTTCCCGCATGCGCGGCGAAAATACAAAAGCACCGTCCAATTATGAAAGCGCCGCCAAAATGCACAAATGCGCAGCTTTCACGCATGCGCCGCCGAAACCGGCATATGCGCCGCGAAATCACAAAAGCGCAGCTTTGCGAGGCATATGCGTCGTTCTGCGTTTCAGCGCATTCATTTCACCTATTTTCTACGAGCATTTATGACACCTAAACTCGACCCTAGGAGAAATTTTTCGAAGCACATACCGGGGGTCCTGCCTCTGCTGGCCGCCCGAATCGTCGGACTCGCTCGAATCGGTGCTCCTCGCGTGGAATGTCTGCTGCTCTGGCCGCCATGCTGCTCTAAGTTTGCTCTGAGCTCTCCTTCTCCAATCCAGATCAACCAAGTGTGCAAATGACTATCCTTGTGGACCCAGCTCCTATTTATAGCCTCCAAACCCTAATTCTGGCTAGATGATGACTGTGACTACTTCCCGTGTCTGTTTTTCCTCCCGTTTTCTTCCCGCATCCCTGCCCGCGTCCCTTTTTCCTCCAACTTATCCTAACCCCTTCCTCGTCGTGAGATCGTCCGTCTCCCAAACTTTCACCGTTTTTCCCGTCCAATCTCCCGAGGGGGCATCCTATCGTCATTTAACCTGTACCAGGGGCAAACTGGGGCATGTATCATCACTCAGACTATCAATTTCTTTGAAGCAACGCTGTAAACTGCATTGCATCAAAGAGGGGCAAAATGTATACGCCTAAAAATGACACAAATCACCCTAAATAAATATTCCAAATATTTATTCCATTCTTCTATTAATTAAATAAGTATTTCAAATTCATTTAATCAATTCACTATCTCACAATTAAATAAATTCTATTTATTTAATTAAAATTCTTCTAAAGTCCTTCACAATTAAATAATCATAAATTATTTAATTAATCCCATTTCCTCTATCCTAAAGTTCTAAACTCAAAATTCCACATCACCTTTACACCTCACCTTTTCCACCTCACCTTGTCCACCTCATCAGGTTGCACATGTAATTAAATATATTTAATATTTAATTATCTTATTTTCCCTCACCCACATGGCCTATTTCTTCTCCAATCAGAGGTCAGTTAACCAATCAATCAAATCTGTTAACTAACCTGTCAGTTGAGTCAAATCCTCAATCAATCCAGTCAGTTCCACAATCCACTCTTCTAACAGATCAGTCAAGTCTGTTAACTCTCCAATCAGTTTTGTCACATCCCACCTTTCATGATGGAGCTGGGACACTTGGCACGTTTCCACTGGTTGCACATTCCTCAACCATCTCCAGCCGTTGATCTTCATATCTTCTCTCAACCGTTGATTCCTATTCCTCCGAGTCTATAAATGAAGCTTCATCCCTCCATTCTAATCATCCAGGCTTTTGACATCGTTACTCTGCAGAAATATCACCAGCGCGCCTTTGGCACCCACTTGTCATCTACAAGCTTGAGATCACCATTGTTGCATTGGAGCTCACCTTCATTGTATATCACATTATAGCCGTTCACCATCGACTTCCTCAAACAGCTTTTAAAGATTGCACTCTCTGAGGGCTCATCTCATCTGCGAAAGGACGATTCGTGATAGGCGAACAACGGAAGTTTCGAAATGGAAGAGGTTTGCTGTGTTCGTTCATTGTTTATTTAATCTTCTTTGTTTCTCCATTCTGTTGATGTTTGGGTCATCTGTTATTCATTTGATTGATGCACTATTTTACCCTCACAGTAACCTTTGCATTTTTCATAGTTACATACTTGCGCATCTTAGGGCTAACCCTTGTCTTGTCTTGTAATAGTTAATTTATCATAAAAAGGAGATCTCAATCAGTGAGTGTGGCTGAATTTTTGTATAGGGAAATGTCAGAATATATGAGATTTTGTTGATAAGTTGCAAATTTTATCTTGATTTACTCTAGATATGTGCAAGTAATCTTTGTTGGTTATCTTTTTGGAGGACCTCCATGAGATGACATATATATGGTTGGCGTTAGATTTATATGACATGTTTGAATACATTTATTTGGAATATGTGTATAAAGATGACTCTACTTATCTTTCTCATTAGAAATAGATTGGGAACCCTTCTATAAATTTAGACTTCTTGTTAGAGAAAATCTAAAAATAACATTTGTTTGTTAGGGAAACATTTGTTTTAAAATATACAAGAGGGTTGAAATGACCTTATTGAAGATCTTCATATCTCATATCTCTCCTCCCCTAAATTTTTATTCACTATCTTTGAGCTTTGTACCAGCCAAACCATGCATTTGCTTTAAATTATAAAAATAAATTAGATATATATTTTTTATTATCAACCTTTAAAAAAATCATTGTACTAATAACGAAAAGACAAAGGTCCCACTGAAATTTCCGAAGCCCACACTAGAATTAGAATAATAGATGCCTTCCATCAAAATTTATTGCATTCATTTAAATCTCTTCAAAGTCTGCTACGCTGACGGATTAGCTGAATGCTCCCGTTTGAAATGTCGCTATCGCGTGCCGCAAAAACCATGCCTCTGCATTCGTCTGCATACTTCCCTCTGCTTTCTGTGGCTCTTGGTAATGATGGTGCTCTTGTTGGCGACATTATTGGCCCTCACCAAAGTCTCCTGCCTGTTGCTGCTAAATCCCCTACCCTGTTCTCCGTGGTGGATGTTTGTTGCTAGTGTGCATCCACTCATATAGCACGTGTGTCCTCTACCATTCACGTTTCGGTTGCGGGGGAAGTTGTTCCTTCATGCATTGCTACAGTTCGTGAAATGTCCACTCTTGGTTATGTTCCTTCTAATGGTACGAACGGCTCTGGCGACGTAGTTATTTGGGTACATGAATCTCCTCTTACCTATGTGGCCATGGTGGGGTCGGGAGTCCTGGTAGATACTGATGGTCGACTGCCTCGGCGTGATGAAATCCAACCCCTTTCTTGCTCTCAATCCTCCCCTGTCGTCATTTGGAGATAGGATGTGATTGATAATGAAGATTACTTTAAATGACATGGCTTGATTTGCAGGTTCAAACGTTTTTGGCCTACCCTTCTCGACTTGAATAAATGGGTACTAGACTCTTGGAGGCCTCTCACTGAGGACAAGATCAAGTTGTATCCTTGTGCTAGGGGATTTTTTATTGCAACCTTTCATTTGGAAAAAGATAGGGAGTGGGTGCTAGATGGTCAAGGATGGATGTGGAGTCATCATTCCCTCTCCCTCAAACCGTGGTTTCCCTCTTTCAACCCTTTAACAAAATCTCTCAATATTATGTCGGTTTGGGTCAAGCTCTCAACTCTTTCCTTCCACTTCTGAGAAGTGGATTGTTTTGAGTCTATTAGTAACACACTTGGATGTTTTATATAGAAGGATTCAGCTTCTTCAAACTTTAGTCATGCTACCTATGCCCGCATTCTAGTGGACATTGACATTTCCAAGAATCTTCCGAGGGATATTATCTTGATGGAGCGAGATTGACCTTGGACTCAGATGCTCAATTATGAAGCTCTCCCCTTTTGTTGTAGGCAATACTTTGTTATTGGACACCTTACCTCTGATTGCTTCCATCCTCGCCGCAAGAATGTGGGCTCAGCTACTTGGTGGTGGAATGCTCTCTCTAATCACTTGACTATTGTTGTTTCTTATGATTCTGAGGATGATGGAGGATGTTGCCCCGGAGGACCCTATTCCTGAGGTGGATCCCCATAGGGATGTTGAGGTTTTAGTGTCTCCTATGAGGTCTTCTTCTCATGTCCCAGGATTAGTGTATGATGGACCTACGGCTCCCACTCTAGTCTCTGAGCAGCATCCATCTTCTTCAAACAAGCATTCTGAGCATGATATGTCTCAGGTTGGGATGTCAGTTGTAGATTGTTCCATCCTCTCTCCTCAATCTAAGGATGTGGAAAATGATGTATCTTGGATGATTGTGCAAAGAAGGAAGAGAGGTCTTCCTAAACATGTTTATGATTCTCACACCAAAGCTAATGGTGTTAGGATAGCAAGAACAGGGTCGAGTGTTGTGTAGGTCGATTCAGGTTTTTTGTGGTCTGTCTTGGCAGCTTTGTTAAGGTTAGGTTGTTGCTAGTCATTGCCCCATTTTATAAAAGGTTCCAGATCCTTCTAAAATCTGGCATTTACCCAAAAATCAGAAACATTTTAATCTCTCTTATATAAGGCCACCTATTGTGGCAATGACACACATTAAAATTGGAATCTTTGAATTTCAATGAAATCAAAACTACCATAAGCAAGCATTCACACAAGCTATTTCATTCAATCTTCAGTCCATAAAACAATAGTAGATATTGCTTACAACCAAAATTTCTCACACATCCAAAGCTTGCATTTATTTCCATTGATGATGAAAAATCAAATTAATTTAAATTATGCTTGTAATTGTTGATTTAATTGAATAATTTAATCAACTGAATTTATTTTGCCTATGCTCTCATGGAGGGGGTTCAACTAAAATTTCTTAACAGATGCTGGTGAGCCTTAGAAAGGATTTAAGTGGAGAGTGAGGAATTGGAAATGAAAAATCATAGATATTGTATACAAATAAATGATTTTTGAAAAATTAAATTTATACAAAAAAAAATTGTCATACAAGCTATATATTATATATGAGAGGATGATATTTTGCCAAAAATATTTATTTTTATCCTGCAACATTTTTCAATTCTATTTTCCTCAGGGTAAAAATAGGAGCTCAAACCATAGAAATCATCTGCAAATAAATGATTTTTGAGAAATTAAAATATACAAAAAAAATTGTCATACAAGCCATATTATATGAGAGGATCTTATTTTATAAATAAATATTAATTTTTATCCTGCAACAATTTTCAATTTTATTAATGTGGTCATCAAACCTACATGTCAATGAACTAATAAGTTTGAAGGAAAGACTTGATTCCATAGAGGCAAAGGTGCAAATGAAGGACAATAAGATACAAGAAATCATGGACGCCAAATGAAAACTACCCTGAGAAAATAAGTTGCTTAAGGATCGAGTAAACAAATTGTAAAACACCATGGAAATAGGTCAACAAAATCTTTTAGCCATAAAACATGAGCTAAACCAAGCGACACGGGAAAAAACATGTCTAAAGCGGCTAAGGAAATAGACATCCCACATATCAAAGAAATCTACACAACAATAGCAAACATGGAAGTTAAAGGAATAATTCGAAGAGGCCAAATCTTGGACACGAGTGCTAAAAGAACCAATAGAAAATCAAAGAAAACTCAAGAGAAAAGCAAATCAAATTGCAAATTTAGAAAGAAAGAAAAAAGCATGATAGAGCTACCAATATAATAATAAAAGGGTTTAAAGAACATGGGGAAGATGAGAATGTTAATAAGTTAATAAAAGACTTTTTAACAAGTGAACTTCAATGGGTAGGGCATATCCAACAAGTAAAATTGAAAGAATGGTAAATGGAGGAAGGCATAGTAATATAAGAGTTATCTTGAAAAACATAGAAAACAAGAACAAATGATTAAGAAACAAAAGATTCTCGAAGGCACATAGTTTTACATAAACGAAAATTTAACCCCAACACAGTTGGAAGAAAGGAATAGAAGAAAGTAGTAATAACAAGAAACATGGAAAAAAAAAGTACAGACAAATAAGGGGAAAGCTCAAGTCAATGACAAAATGTTACACAATAAATAAGAAGGTAAACACCCAAGAACACCTTAAAATGGTAAGCTAGAATTGTAGAGGTTGCCCTTGGAGGAGAGGTCTTAATTTAGGGCCCATAGCAGAGGGAAAGGACATCATTATCCTTGTCGAAACACATGAACATGAGAGCTGCAAGGTTCCAAATTTTTAAGGTTATAAGAAAGTTTCAATTTGGAACAAATTAAAAGAGAGTGGCAAAAGGCATGGCGAAGTGACAATTCTAGTAAAAGAATCATGGGGAGAATCATAAAAGTAGAAAAGGAAGATCCAAGTAATTAATATATAGATGAAGATAATGGAAATGAATCAACAATTAGTCTCATTGCATATTATTTCACACCTAGTGGTTCAAAATCATATAAGAAAAAGAAGTTGCACTACAAGAACCTGTATGCAACACTAAAAGGGGCATAGCAATTTATAGCACTTAGGAGAAGTCATTCTAATAGGGGACTTGAATGCAAGAACAACAAATAACTAGGGTCTTTACCTTAGAAATGAAGATGGGATGAAAAGCAACTAGTTGTGGCTAGAGGAAGAAGAGAATCAAAAATGAGAAAGCGTCTCACAAGATATCGTATGCAACCTTTATGATTTGAACATATGTAATGGCATAAAAGCATGGTTGAAATCAAGAAACATCACATACCAAACTTACAATAGTCAAAGCGTGGTTGATTATGTTATTTGTTTGTAGAATATTATGTCTAGTAGAGGTAGATGTGGGGATCTGCCCTATAGAAATGGAATCTGGTCACAATCCAATATATGTAAAGATTGGTAGCAAAGTGGTAGTCAGCAAAGAGATAAGCTTCAAAAAATCAAAAGAAAACAACCTCCCAAGGCATTATCCTTATGATGCATGAGAACCAAGAAATTTTTAGAACAACGCTCGATAAACAATTGAAGGATGTAGAAAATAATGGCATCTACAAAATAAATAGGAGAACAATAAGCAGCAACACTTGGTAACATTAATCTACAAAGCTCTGTTAGTTTAGTAAGCCCATAGTACAACAAAGATTGCAACACAACGAAGGAAGAGAATGATAAACTTGGAAAGGGAAAAGAAAAGTAAAAAGATTTATGAAAAGTTAGTGAGGTCTAAAAAGGAAGAGTACATGTGAACAAGGAGAAAAGAGCCGATCTCTCTCAAGAAGCATAATCCTAGAAGATTTTTTGGAGGGAATTGCAACAAAACAATAAACCCATAGAGAACAATATCACAAATTCCCAATGGTTAGAATATGTAAAATTACAAGTGAGGAGAAGATAAAGACAACTCTCTAGTAATTAGTCGGTAGGATTTTTATAAGTGGGCTTTCACTTAATTGGAAAATTGTCTCATGTCGGGAAATTTTCTAAACTCGTCGATTTCTCATGCTGGAAAATTTTCTAAACTCATCGGTTTTTCTCTCACCGAAAAAAAAATCGTGTCAAAAAACTTTCATGTCATATGTTTTCCAAAGGAAAAGGAAAGGGAAAATGGTTGAAAGAAAATCACTCAGGCGAGCATATCAAATTGCAAGATTTGAGGTGAGCTGAAGGGGAGCGCAAACAGAAAACAAACGAATCGCCTTCCGAGGAATCAATCCAAGGCCATGGAGGAAATCTTTTTTTTTAAGGTATTTGCATCAATTCTTTGTTTTTCCAACACAAAAACTAAAATGTGTTTGCTGCAATTTCATTAAGCATAGAAAAACCAAAACCCCATTACTGCCTTTCTAAAAAATAGATATTTAAATTGCCTCTTTCCTTGGAACTCTTTTTTTTTTAAATGTGCAGAACTATTCCATTAATTCTTTAGATAAAAGGATTTTTAAAGAAAGATTAGGCAGTTTCTAATTTATAAATTTTACAATAAGACTACACTGTGATCAAAAGCTTTTGTCTTGCACATCAAATTTTTGTATTTAATATTTATAAACGGTTGTTGAAAAAATAGTGTCAAAAAAGTTTTATGTTGTTGAAATATTCCCTGTCAGATACTTTGAAAATGGTTGAAAACGCATGCAAGCATATCAAATTGCAAGATTTGAGGTGAGCTAAAGGGGAGCGCAAATAGAAAACAAAAGAATTGCCTTCCAAGAATCGATCCAAGGTTGTGGAGGAAATCTTTTTTTTAAAGGTATTTGCATCAGTTCTTTATTTTTCTAGAACAAAACTAAAATCTATTTGTTGCAATTTCATTAAGCATAGAAAAACATAAAATCCTCCCCTACCTTTCAACTCACTCCCTGCGTGTCAAGCAGCTTTACCATTTTCTACCAAAGAAATTTCTTCCACCTGTGTAGAATTGCCCTTCAATCACACATTGACTTGAGTAGTCTTTGTAGTGATCATTGTGGAAAATGAGTGCATTAAACTTACTGCAATTGCAAGACAAAAATTTCTTGTCTTTCTCTTTCTTGTACTATATTTCCTTTCCAGTGTCTAGTGCGCCCGCGGAAAGGTTATGTGGGAAATGCAAACTTTTAACTACCAACGGCTAATACAATAGATCGTTTGAAACTCCATTACTGTCTTTTTAAATGTTCAGGGTCCAACATATTAAGCTTCACAATAATCTCTCCATTGGGATCAACCAATATTAGGTATATAATCTTACTTCCAGGGGAACATGCTTCAACATCAGGCAACCATGCTCTATGTGAATCCACCTCATTAGAGGACAAGCCCAAAAGCTTCACTCCATGCTTCTCAAATTCACCAATGTAGTTTGCAATCCTTCCAAGCTTGATAGTATAGATCGGTGTAAAATCAATTGAACCAGAAAAAGAATGAGCACAGACCAATGTAATATCAGGTGACCCAGAAAAATAATGAAGATATAAGTAAAACAAAAACATAGAAACAAAATGATATATTGAAGAGTTTTGAGAACTGACCAGGGTGTGAGAAGATAATGGCCTAGTTGTCCCCAATGTAATCATAGAGCCTAATGTGGCCATGAGTGGAGTCTACCTCCACATTAGGAAATTTGTCTCCCAAGGCAATTCCTGGCATTTTCTGTTTCACGAAAAAAAATTATAATCTACTACTTCAAGCACAAAGATTTATGCCCAAACATTACTGCATATGGTGTAAGAAAATGGGGTGGCATATATAATAGTTAAGGGGTTGATAACACACTTGGAATTGGGTGTCGTATACATGGTTGCAACGTGACGCCCTTCAAAAAAGAAAAGAACCTATATTTTGAGCTTCTTTAGTGAACGTCAATATAATTAAAAAAAAATTGAAAATAATAAAAAAATAAAATTTATTTATTTTAATAACACAAAAATGCCTTTCTCGATAAGTATCAGAGAAATTTCCTCATTTGGCTCGATGAACTCGTTGCAAAAGTCTTTAACAAACACGTATTTTAGGCATTCATCACAATTGTTCCTCCTATTCCTTCAATTCCTCCCAATCTTCTTAACATTCCCTTGAACTTCCTATCCGCGAATCCCTTACACCCCTAAAGTTACAATGCTAGTTAATAGAATGCCTAAAATCTTCTCCACAAGAGATGTTAAGAAAGGGATTGAAAATTTTAGTAAGTACATGCAGTTAAATCCCTACAATAGAAACCATCCATTTGATAAATTCCCATCAATTATCCCTCTCTAAGTGTAGAATGATCAAAATAAAATAAAAAGACCAAACAAAGACGATGTCATTCCACTGCTCAAAGTATGGCAAACAAATCCTTAAGATTGCTTAGGGAAATCATCCATAAAGTATGGCAAACAACTCCTCAAGATTGCTTAGGGAAATCATCCATAAAGTATGGCAAATAACCCTTAAGATTGCTTAGGGAAATCATCCACAAGCAAGAGAAATCTTTTAACCATATATGGGTTTTTAAATTACTCGAACTTAATCCAATAGGTAAAATGCTATTATAGTTGACCACACTCTAGTCAACTTATAAGAGCGTTAAGGAGGGATGGGAGCAACCCTAACAATAGAGGGAGCAACCCTAACATAAGAGGGCATTGAAAGCTGATCACAATCCTGGACAACGACGGGCTTGGAGGTGCGTCCTTCGGACGATCTGACGCGCTCCATGGCGCGAACAACGTCCATCCCATCCACGACTTGCCCAAAGACGACGTGTTTACCGTCGAGCCACTCCTCCGTCTTTGTTGTGCAGATGAAGAATTGGGAGCCGTTGGTATTTTTGCCAGCGTTGGCCATGGACAAAATGCCAGGGCCGGTGTGCTTCTTCTGGAAGTTCTCGTCCGCGAACATGTCACCTTAAATGGACTCACCGCCAGTGCCGTCTATGCGAATAAAGTCGCCGCCCTGACACATAAAACCGGGGATGATGCGGTGGAAGGGGGAGCCCTTGAAATGGAGGGGCTTCCCTGACTTGCCCGTGCCCTTCTCGCCGGTGCAGAGGGCCCTCAAGTTCTCCGCCGTCTTTGGCGTCACGTCCGCATACAGCTCCATCACAATTCGTCCCGCCGGCGCGCTGCCCACCGTCATGTCGAAGAATACCCTTGGATTTGCCATCGTATAAAACCTGATTTCCTTTCATGCAGGCCATGTATGAGCAATGCATGGGATCGCAAAATACTGTGTCAAGGCTGGCTAGTGGAGGTAGATGAGGAGCTGTCTTATAAAAATGAAATCTAATCACAAATCTAATAGAGGTATGTAGGGATTGGTATATAGAGTGGTAAGTCAACAAAGAGATAAGCTTCACCAAAATTAAAAGGAAATAGTCTCTAAGGCACTATGGTTATGACGGTTATTCTTAAATATCATCCATTTTAATAGACAAAGGTTAATTTTGGCCAATAAAAATAGGACAAATATTTACCATTTTTTTGTTGTGAAAGGAGTGTAAAATTGTTATTGAGTGTTTGACCATTGAAATGGATGATATTTAAGTAGAGTGCCCTCTAACCCATGAGAACTAAGAAATATTTAGAACAATGGTCCAAAAAAAAAAAAATTTTGAAGGATATAAAAATAATGGCATATCGAGAATAAATAGAAGAATAATAAGCAGCAACACTTTGGTAATTGTAATCTAAAGTATATATAAATAATGGCATATCCAAAATAAATAGAAGAATAATACGTAGCAACACTTTGGTAATAGTAATCTGAAGGATATAAAAATAATGGCATATCCAGAATAAATAGAAGAATAATAAACAACAACACTTTGGTAATAGTAATCTGAAGGATATATAAATAATGGCTTATCCAGAATAAATAGAAGAATAATAAGCAGCAACACTTTGATAATAATAATCTAAAGGATATATAAATAATGGCATATCCAAAATAAATAGAAGAATAATAAGCAGCGACACTTTGGTAATAGTAATCTGCAAAGCTATGTTAGGATCTATTCTTAAGAGGCAAAAAAAAAAAAGTTTTCAAGTAAACCCATAGTTCAATGAAGATTGCAATGCAACAAAGAGAATGATAAACTTGGGAAGGAAGAAGAAAAGTAAAAAGATTTATGAAAAGTTAGTGAGGTCTAAAAAGGAAGAGTACATATGAACAAGAAGAAAAGAATTGATCTCTCTCAAGAAGCATAATCTTAGAAGATTTTGGAGGGAATTGTAGCAAAATAGTAAACCCATAGAGAACAACATTACAGATTCCCAATGGTTAAAATATACAAAATTACAGTATGGGTGAGAAGAAGATAAAGACGACTATTTAGTAATAATACATCTTGTCCAAAAGGGATATTAAGCAAGGGATTAAAAAGGTGGCAATGGATAAAGCACATGACACAAATAGTTTATAGGTAGAATACCTAAAGTAGGGTTTGGAGGCTCTCACACCATACATCAAAAGCATATTCAATGGGGTCAATCATAATAACTTTTCTCCTCAAAAGTCTCATCAAATTATCATACGATAATGATTAACTCATTTCTGGAAAACATTTTAAGAGTATGGTAGAGCGCAAAATTAGCAAATGAACAAAAATGAGGGGAAAGTGGGCAAAAGGGAAACCAAGTTTTAGGCCAAAACACTCCACAACTGATCACCACATCACTCTTACACACTTGATTGAAAAGGTATGGATAAATAAGGGAAAAAAGTGTTATGTTGCTTTGTTGATTTCAATAAAGTATCCAACACTATGCCTAGAAGCAAAACTCTACAGCAAGATGGAAGAGTTAGGAATTCCAAAGAGGTACAAGGCAACTCTTCATAGGTTCTATGATCAAGTCCAAGCTAGAGTCAAAACAAAGAAAATATTATTGAAATGCTTTAGGAGTGACATCAATGTCAAGCAAGGATGTTTGTTATCCGCCACTTTGTTTGAGCTATATATAAAAAATTTAGGAATGTTTAAACAAATATGGAGGAGGGGTATCCACTTAGAAAGATATGTAATAAAGTTTCTCTTATATACAAATGATTTTATTCTAATGGAGAAAACAGTGCATAGCTTGAGAGAGCACTTGAGAGCTCTAGAATTATGGGCTCCAACTTGGCCACATGAGGACCTCCTAAAAGACATATTTCTCGAGGAGCAAGGAGAAAGGTAACTCTTGCTCCAAAACACAAAGGTAACTATTTTACAAAGTAAGACCGAAGTGCTATAGAACATTATGCCCATTCGACACCAATGTTGACATGTGCCAACAACAAAGGTACGACAATCACCAACTATATGGGTGGAATGCAATCTAACATCAAGGCATCCATAAAAATAAATATAGCATTAAATACTTAAGCAAAAAATGCCAACATATCATGATTCCAACATTCTAAACATGCTAACATCCTCACAAAATGAGGTGTGCGAAAATACCAAATGATATCAATATCTTATTACCATTAAGGGGTCTCATCCTAAACATGGATGGATCATAACCCAAACATGAAATTACATCAAAATATAATCATAATCATTTTACAATGGTCTCAAGGACCCCATTTACAATGTTCACAAATTTACAATAAATAAGAAATACAAGATGCAAAGAATGCTAAGAAGTCCAACACACTCTCCAATGAGCATCTTCCAAGATCACATATCCCCAATGGTGGTTTAGCACCACCCAACCATGTGGTACCCTTAGGCCCACCCACTATCCTTAGAGATGGTCGAATTGGGTACAAGCACACTCACGTAAAATAAGGAGTACATGGCAACACTCATGCCAATAAAATGCATACAATATCACATGTGGTAACTCACACCAAATCAAATGCATACAATATCACATGTGGAAACTCACATCAAATCAATCATATAAGATACGATGTGGTACACACAACAATCAATGAATAAATAAACAATTACAATCACATCAAATACAAATTCTGATGATGGGGAAGGACAAGGATCCTAGCAATAAGACAAGGAGTGTCATCACAATAGCATGAGGACTCCGTGGGTAATTTGTGGCATTCATCAACTCCTTGAGTTGTCACATGCCCTTCACAACTAGACCAAACCTTTGTGAGCATTCAAATCTTAGCACAAAAAATCTTGATTAAACATTTTATTTTTCCAATGTGTATTACATTATCACTTGACTAAAACTCTCCACACACTTGTTTCAAGGATCTCTTTGTATCCTGACAAATGGTGAGAGCCTCTCCTTTCCTATTCTATATCTCAACCCTAAAAATCCAATGCTCCAAACTTACAATTTAGATGTGGCGCAAAAATCAATGCAACAATTTATGACACATTGTTAAAAGGTAGAATTCTAAAAATATTAAGGAGATAATTCATCCCCCAAAATAAGTCATTCATTTAAGGTTCTAAAATGCAAATTTCGTATTTCCTAAAATACCTAAAACCATTAAAATCCCCAAATTCACCATTGATGAACCTTGGGAAAAATTCATAAATTTTTATTTCCAAAATTACAATAAATTTCAAAAATTCAAGAGTGCCCTTTGATAAAAAAATACACAACATTCCTATGCAATCAATTTTTCCAAGGATTGAGAATTAAGAATTTTAGAAAAATTTGTCATAAGTTGGCCTCAAAATGCAAGTTTTCAAATATTTAAAAATACAAATTTAATCTACAATTTGAAATCTAAATCATTTATATAGAATGATGTCATATGCCTCCACCTAATGTGGGCATGGCAAGATGAAGAAAGTTCATTTTAAATGCAAATTTAAATTAAGAAAAGTACCTTTCTTCTCAAGCTTGCAACAATGGAGGAAATCCTCTTCTTAAGCAATACACACCCCCATGTAACTCAAATCCATTCCCAAGCATTTCCACTCCAAGCACAATCATTTCAAATCTAACTTCAAGAAATTGCATCCACTATTTTTCTCCCAATCCATTTTTCAAAAAAGAGGAAGAGAGAGGGTTTGAGCAAGGAAAATGCAAATTTAGAAGTGAGAAAATAACTCTTCCCTTTTTCCTTTTATATTTTTCCTTCTATTTATTTTTCCCTTTTCTATTTTCTTTTCAACATTCACTTTTTGCCAAAATACATATTTTGAAGAGAAATTAAACCAATAATTGATTTAATAATTGATTTAATGAACTATAAAAGCTAAAATAATTCAACATGATATTTTTCCAATAGTGAGGAAATTAAATCAATTAAATTAAATTATGTTATACTAGCAATTATTTCACTAATCCAAATATTTCCTTTCAAACAAATAATTAAATTCATTTAATTTTCTTCTACTAAAAATATAATAACGCAATAGACCCTTTTCTACTAAGGCACAATTATTATCTTTTCAACACAACATTAAATATTTTACAAACACAAAAAACATGCATTTCAAAATAAATTTAAATGCAATGCAAAAGACATAATAAACACACGTAAAGGACTCATACACATTTTATAGGTTTCCACAATGTGCAAACTCTAGATGTCACACCCCGTTCTAAAGCAAACATACTTAACATTTTATTTCAAGCAGAAAAATAGTTAGTGAAATTATTATGATTAAAGTAATTTTGTGCTAGATTAGAAAATGCATTTCATTTATATTATTTTATATGCAATGAATATTGTATGTGACATTATTATTATGCATGTGGTTAAATGATGTAATGAACAAACTATCGTTGGGCAACTGTGGTGGATGTAGGGACAATGTTTTTCCCCTCCCAGAAGAGGAGGGAGAGAATCACCAGGGAGAGGGTGATAGATCGTGTGAATATAGTGATCATTGTGCCATCTGAGAACCACACATGCACTTAGTAGTTGTATTGTGTCGGTATGCCCTTTGATTTTCATATTTTCTTCTTTAAATGTCATTTTAGAGTTGACCTGAGTCGTGAGTATGGCTTGACAACTATTCTCATCATGTATGTCTTGCGAGAGTTATCGAGACACACAACGATGTCAACGCCTTATCCTTTGAAATGTATATTTAATCCATTAAATATATGCAAGTGTCTTTCATTGTGTGAACTAATATATATATATATATATATATATATATATATATATATATATATATATATATATATATATATATATATATATATATATTCAAGTTTAACCATGCATAGTTTTAAACCAAAGTCTTTTTCTTAAACACTTGTCACTTTATCGAAAAGTTGGATGGATAATTCAAAAAATGGTTTTTAATCTCCATCAAGATTTCCACTCCCTAGAATCTAGGGAGAGTGCAGGCAAGGAGTGGCCAGCTCCATCATGATAAAATATAGGCATGGTCATGGTAGTTGGAGAGTGGGAAAAGCTTCTTGAAAGAGCTAAAAAAAATCTTCTTAAGCATAATTGGGGGGAAACTAAAGGAGGAAAAATACAGTCAATAACAATACTTTTTGTTTTCCATTCTCAAGAAAGTTAAGTTCTTGTTTTGGTATTATCCTAGTGAAAGGAGCGTTGATTGGTGGAGTTGGAGCCCTGTGCCATTAGTGTCTATATATTCCTTTGGACTCAAACCAGGTTCAATTTACTGCCAAGGATAATACATTATAGTTGAGATTTTGGTTTATCATTGGAACTCCTCTTTGAATATAAAATGCATGTGCAGTTTTTCCTTAAACTTAGATAGATGCAATACTTATGGATATGGCACTGTGTATTTCTATACCTGTGTAAAGGTCGAAAGCCCTTAAGTTATGTGTTACCTATAATAGTCATTAAATTTTTTAAGACCATGTTATCTTTAAGAAGCCTTTAAAGGTCGATAGCTCTCACAGGATGGAAGCCTCGCTATTATAAACAATAGAGTCTTATTTTATAACACTTTGTGTATTCGATGAGGTCAATAAGCCTCATACCCAAGTTTTTGCACCCAGTGGAGGCCGATAACCTCTATAAGTTTTCTGTAGAAGATTGAGTTTTTTTAAATACTTATGTTGTTTTTGTAAGACCACAGTTGCTGTCATTGAGGTCGAAAGGTAGTTTGTTATGACTATTGCATAATATAGCTTACCTACATATGTTCATACCTGTGTAAAGGCTGCTAAGAAGTTTTCTTTTTCAACCTTCTTTGAGTTCGATAACTGGTCGTATGTCTTGTTGTATGCCTGGTATATTGCAAGGCCGTGGAAAAAGGCCAAACCAACTTAGATATAAGGATGAGTATAACTAATTTTATCAAGCTGAACTTTTATTGAAGAATTCCAATTAAGGTTTTTGGTTGAGTGATTAAACTATAAATGTGCTATAGAGTTTAAAATAGCCTTATTTAGTCATGTGTAATGAGAAGTGTGTAAGTAGTTTCTTTTTAAATTAGCAAACTATATATGTGTGTGTGTGTGTGTTATAAATCTCTAATCTTCTTGAGAGGTCGATAGCCTATAACTAGTGCAACTATAGTTGTTAAAAAGACATTGTTGTACCAGCACTATGTAAATGAAGAGCAAGTGTGACCTATAAGTTAAATATGGCCGAGAGGCCAAGCAGTATATATCACATGTGTTTTAGAAATATAAAGATACTCTAAGTCAAACTATTGTTACCTCAGACTTTAATAAGCCCTATTATGAATAAGAATAGTCAATAGTTGTTTCATAAATGGCCAAGAATAGCAAATACCATATAGATGGCAGCATTATGGCCAATTGATATGTGATACAATTTATCAATGACAATGATAATACCATCTATTTAGAACTACTCTCTTGTAAAACAAGTGCACATATATAAATATATCAAACATGATAGATTATGAACTATATTGGTGGCCTCAACAAGTTATAAGTCAAGTACAATTTTAGACTAAGACAAATGCTCCTTAGTGGCAAGGACATAGAGGCCAAAGTTGACAAAGATAATGCTATATGATCAAATCTTACATATCTTAAAGAATGAATATCTAATTTACTCATGAGCATGAAATCAAGTTTGACTAGTCATTGAGTAGATTGGCAGGTTGTCATAGACCCGAGATTACAAGGATACAAAGAGGGACTCAATGCAAGTATTTAAGACACCCAGGATCTTACTACATACCTGTCTAATTGGGCTATAGTAGAGGGATTACTTAATGTCAAATAGACAGATATAGGGTAAACATATCAAAGTCTATTGATTTATTATTTTATTGAAATAAAAGAATGTTATCTCCATGTCAAGAAAAGAGTGTGTGAACATATGACTTATTTATATGAAACTTTGGCCAAAGTAATGCAAAATCACTACTTACATTATTGGTTCACTATGTTTCCAGATATCTTGAATAGTCAAAGAGTTGTACATAGCTAGAGTTAGACTAGAAGTTGTAAACCTGATTATTTCTAGCTAGGACACTGCACTGGTTCTCAGATGGCACATAGAATCAGTTGATTCTCATTATCTATACCCTTGTGAAGGGAAGGGACACTTCTAGTAGGAAGGTGTGCGGGGACCGCTAATTTATGGTTGGAGGAAAAGCACCATGGTGATGCTCTCCCTCTTGCAGTTGACTGTCGAAGACTTGTGAGCAGAAGACGTCATTTTATTGTACATGTAAATTTGTAAAATTTGTAAGTCACATGTAAAGCAACCATCAGTTGACGTAATATATCATGTGATTTATAAATGCAAAAGTACCTGCTTTACTTCGTATTAAAAAAATTATTATGAAAATTTGGCATTTAATGCTTTTATTTGTAAGTGTTTTATTTAGCATTTCAGTTTGAGATGTTACATATGGTATCATAGCTACCAGGTTCAACACTTGGACCTAGGAGCTCATTGCGAGTTTTCGTAGATTGGTAGATATGCTAATGTTAAATGATTGTTCTTGTGCCAGAATGGCAGGAAGAAGAAGAAAATGTAAGAGAGCCATGAAACCAAAACCTAGGAACTTGCCTAAGGTCATTGTTAAGAAAGAGCCATCTTCTGAGACAAAAATGAAGGAACCAATGAGTTACCCAAATTGGGCTTGGCTCACTGATTCTAAAACACTGGTCGATGCACTCAAATGTATCAACCTATCACATCTCAAACTCTTTGAACTCATTATATTTCAAACTATTATGTATTTTAATGTGATTATGTTACTAGTAGGTAAATTGCTTGTGAGTAAAAGTGAAATGTTATCATCTTCATAATGCATAAATAGAAAGTTGATAAATGATGGATTAAGATGTTTATATGTTGCTTTGGCTATAGTTTTATTGACTAACCTATTGATCAGGATTCGAGTGTGACTGAGTGCAGGAATGTGCTGAAGGCAAGAGCATGGTTAAGGTTGAGGCGTTCTAGCCACCTGGTGAGAATTGACAGGATGGGACCGTGATGCACGCACACACATTCACTTACTTCATACTACATCCTACATTCTTGATTTAAGTTTGATGTTGTCGCATTCAATTTCCATGGCATAAGATCTTATTTGAGCCTTTGATGTGGAATGGTTGCATGATTGATGAAAAAGTAATAAATAGTCATGTGATTGATTTTGTTTCAGAACATTCCTTTCAAAATCATAAGATCATTATGCTTTTATAATTTCTTTTCACGCATGATTTATCACTAAATTATTTGATTTCAATTGAATTACATTTAAAGTGTGGGTAAGTGCAAGAAGATGGGGGGCCAAAAAGTGGCCAAATTAATTTCAAAAAAATTAGGTCAAAACGCGAGTTCGTTATAACGCGCTCGCGTTATTCTTTTCTTTGCATTTTTCCTTTTCCACAAAATTTTGTGCTATTTTTCATGTTTTAAATAACACGAGTGCGTTATGTTCAACTTAAATTTTTTTATGTTTAAGGCTATTAATCATGTATGTATGTATGCCTATATGTATGTATGTATGTATGTATGTATGCCTATATGTATGTATGTATCTATGTATGCCTATATGTATGTATGTATCTATGTATGCCTATATGTATGTATGTATAGTGTCAAGGGTAGAGGAGGGTAGAGACGGGAGTGAGCCAAATAGGGGAGGAGAGGGGTGGATAAGGATTGAGTGATTAAGGTTTAAGGTTAAGGGTTGAGCATTTAGGGATAGGATTTAGAGTTTAGGGATAAGGGATTAGAGTTTAGGACCTTGAGGGATTAGGGTTTAGGGTTGAGGCTTTAGGGCTAGCATTTAGGGTTAAGGGTCGAGGGATTAGGGTTAAGGTAGAGTGTTGAGGGTAGAGGGATTAGGGATAGGGTTTAGGGTTGAAAGTTTAGGGTTGAGGGATTAGGGTTTAAGGTATAGTTTAGTAGTTCTTGTGGATAGAGCCAGTAAACAATGGGAGATTATTTGCCTATTTCATAACAATATACCTCCCCCTTAAACCCTAAACCCTAATCCCTCAACCCTCAACCCTAATCCATCATCCCTCAACTCTAATCCCTCATCCCTAAACCCTAAATGCTATCCCTATTCCTAAACCCTCAACAGACTCGATACTATACCTTAAACCCTAATCCCTTATCCCTAAACCCTCCAACCCTATCCTTAATCCTTACACCCTCCACACTCTACTTTAACCCTAATCCCTTGAACCTCAACCCTATCCCTAAACTCGTGACCCTCAAACCTCAACCCTCAACCCTCGACATCAAACCCTAATCCCTCAACCCTTAACTCTGATCCCTTAACTCTCAACCCTAACCCTAAACCCTAAACACTAAACCCTCAACCCTCAACGTCAAATCCTAATCCCTCAACCCTTCACTCTAATCCCTCAACCCTAAAACCTATCCCTAAACCCTCAACACTATACCTTAAACCCTAATCCCTCAACCCTAACCCTAAACCTTGTCCCTAAACCCTAATCCCTCAACCCTCAACCCTAATCCGTCATCCATCATCCCTCAACTCTAATCCCTCATCCCTAAACCCTAAACGCTATCCCTATTCCTAGACCCTCAACAGGCTCGATACTATACCTTAAACCCTAATCCCTCTACCCTTGACAATCTTATTTAACCCTAATCCCTTGACCATTAACCCTATCCCTCAACCTCAACCTTCAACCCTCAACCCTCAACCCTCAACCCTCAACTCTCAACATTAAACCCTAATTCATCAACCCTAAACCCTAATCCCTCAAACCTAAACCCTGTTTCTAAACCATCAACCCTCAACACTATACCTTAAACCCTAATCCCTATCCCTCAACCCTTAACCCTTAAAATTTAAACCCTATCCCTACACCCTCAACACTTGACACTATATCTTAAGCCTTAAACCCTCATCCCTAAAGCCTCAACCCTTAATCCTTAAACCTTCAACCCTAAACCCTATCCCTAATCCCTCTACCCTCGACACTCTAACCCTAACCTTGACATTAAATGCTAATCCATCAACCCTAAACTCTAATCCTAAACCCTCAACCCTCAACACTATACCTTAAACCCTAATCCCTCAACCCTCAACCCTAAACCTTATCCCTAAACCCTAATCCCTCAACCCTCAACCCTAATCCATCATCCCTCAACTCTAATCCCTCATCTCTAAACCCTAAATGATATCCCTATTCCTAAACCCTCAACAGACTCAATACTATACCTTAAACCCTAATCCCTTATCCCTAAACCCTCCAACCCTATCCCTAATCCTTACACCCTCCACACTCTACTTTAACCCTAATCCCTTGAACCTCAACCCTATCCCTAAACCCTTGACCCTCGAACCTCAACCCTCAACCCTCAACGTCAAACCCTAATCCCTCAACCCTTAACTCTGATCCCTCAACTCTCAACCCTAACCCTAAACCCTAAACCCTCAACCCTCAACCCTCAACATCAAATCCTAATCCCTCAACCCTTCACTCTAATCCCTCAACCCTAAACCCTATCCCTAAACCCTCAACACTATACCTTAAACCCTAATCCCTCAACCTGAACCCTAAACCTTGTCCCTATACCCTAATCCCTCAACCCTCAACCCTAATCCGTCATCCCTCAACTCTAATCCCTCATCCCTAAACCCTAAACGCTATCCCTATTCCTAGACCCTCAACAGGCTCGATACTATACCTTAAACCCTAATCCCTCTACCCTCGACACTCTTATTTAACCCTAATCCCTTGACCATTAACCCTATCCCTCAACCTCAACCCTCAATCGTCAACTCTCAACCCTCAACACTCAACTCTAAACATTAAACCCTAATTCATCAACTGTAAACCCTAATCCCTCAAACCTAAACCCTATCCCTAAATCATCAACCCTCAACACTATACCTTAAACCCTAATCCCTATCCCTTAACCCTTAAAACTTAAACCCTATCCCTATACCCTCAACACTTGACACTATATCTTAAGCCTTAAACCCTCATCCCTAAAGCCTCAACCCTCAATTCTTAAACCTTCAACCCTAAACCCTATCCCTAATCCCTCTACCCTCGACACTCTAACCCTAACCTTGACATTAAACACTAATTTGTCAACCCTAAACCCTCAACCCTCAACACTATACCTTAAACCCTAATCCATCAACCCTAAAACCTAATCCATCAACCCTCAACCCTAAACACTATTAATAAACCCTCAACCCTTGACACTATACCTTAAACCCTAATCCCTCAACTCTCAACCCTAATCCCTCATCCCTAAACCCTAAACTCTATCCCTATTCCTAAACCCTCAACCCTCGACACTATACCTTAAACCCTAATCCCTTATCCCTAAACCCTAAACACTATCCCTCAACCCTTAACCCTTAAAAACTAAACCCTAAAACCTATCCATAAACCCTCGCGCTCAACACTATATTTTAAACCCCAATCCCTTAACCCTCAGCCGTAAAGCCTCAACCCTCAATCGTTAAACCTTCAACCCTAAACCCTATCCCTAATCCCTCTACCCTCAACACTCTACTTTAACCCTAATCCCTTGACCATCAACCCTATCCCTAAACCCTCAACCCTCAACTCTCAACATTAAACCCTAATCTGTCAACCCTAAACCCTAATCCGTCAACCCTAAACCCTAATCCGTCAACCCTAAATCCTATCCCTAAACCCTCAACCCTCAACACTATACCTTAAACCATAATCCCTCAACCCTAAACCCTAAACCCTCAACCCTAAACCCTATCCCTAAACCCTCAACACTATACCTTAAACCCTAATCCCTCAACCCTAACCCTAAACCTTGTCCCTAAACCCTAATCCCTCAACCCTTAACCCTAATTCGTCATCCGTCATCCCTCAACTCTAATCCCTCATCCCTAAACCATAAACGCTATCCCTATTCCTAGACCCTCAACAAGCTCGATACTATACCTTAAACCCTAATCCCTCTACCCTCAACACTCTTATTTAACCCTAATCCATTGACCATTAACCCTATCCCTCAACCTTAACCCTCAACCGTCAACCGTCAACCCTCAACTCTAAACATTAAACCATAATTCATCAACCGTAAACCCTAATCCCTCAAACCTAAACCCTATCCCTAAACCATCAACCCTCAACACTATACCTTAAACCCTAATCCCTATCCCTTAACCCTTAAAACTTAAACCCTATCCCTATACCCTCAACACTTGACACTATATCTTAAGCCTTAAACCCTCATCCCTAAAGCCTCAACCCTCAATTCTTAAACCTTCAACCCTAAACCCTATCCCTAATCCCTCTACCCTCGACACTCTAACCCTAACCTTGACATTAAACACTAATCCGTCAACCCTAAACCCTAAACCCTCAACCCTCAACACTATACCTTAAACCCTAATTCATCAACCCTAAAACCTAATCCATCAACCCTCAACCCTAAACACTATTAATAAACCCTCAACCCTTGACACTATACCTTAAACCCTAATCCCTCAACCCTCAACCCTAATACCTCAACCCTCAACCCTAATCCCTCATCCCTAAACCCTAAACTCTATCCCTATTCCTAAACCCTCAACCCTCGACACTATACCTTAAACCCTAATCCCTTATCCCTAAACCCTAAACACTATCCCTCAACCCTTAACCCTTAAAAATTAAACCCTAAAACCTATCCATAAACCCTCGACGCTCAACACTATATTTTAAACCCTAATCCCTTAACCCTCAGCCCTAAAGCCTCAACCCTCAATCGTTAAACCTTCAACCCTAAACCCTATCCCTAATCCCTCTACCCTCAACACTCTACTTTAACCCTAATCCCTTGACCATCAACCCTATCCCTAAACCCTCAACCCTCAACCCTCAACTCTCAACATTAAACCCTAATCCGTCAACCCTAAACCCTAATCCCTCAACCCTAAACCCTATCCCTAAACCCTCAACCCTCAACACTATACCTTAAACCATAATCCCTCAACCCTAAACCCTAATCCCTCAACCCTAAACCCTAAACCCTATCCCTAAACCCAACAAAACTACTTTGCCTTATGTTAGGTTGTTAAACCCATCATTTTTGACACTCTTCTCTTAAAGATATTTGAGTTGCAAAAATATGTCAGAAAAATGGCTATGAACTTTTTTAATGTTAGTAATGTTATATGGCATGTTTTTCTGGCCCATCTGGGGTTCATTATGCCAATAGGTGTACACACTATGAGAAAAGCTTTGCGTATGGTACATCCACAGTGAGTAATTAACAGTTGAAATCAGAAGGATGATCATTATGAGAAAAGCTTTGCATTGGGGTACATCTATGTTTCTTGTTGTCCACCCCGCACTTAGGGGAGGTATATTGTTATGAAATAGGCAAATAATCTCCCATTGTTTACTGGCTCTATCCACAAGAACTACTAAACTATACCTTAAACCCTAATCCCTCAACCTTAAACTTTCAACCCTAAACCCTATCCCTAATCCCTCTACCCTCAACACTCTACCTTAACCCTAATCCCTCGACCCTTAACCCTAAAGCCTCAACCCTAAACCCTAATCCCTCAAGGTCCTAAACTCTAATCCCTTATCCCTAAGCTCTAAATCCTATCCCTAAATGATCAACCCTTAACCTTAAACCTTAATCACTCAATCCTTATCCACCCCTCTCCTCCCCTATCTGGCTCACTCCCATCTCTACCCTCCTCTACCCTTGACACTATACATACATACATATAGGCATACATAGATACATACATACATATAGGCATACATACATATAAGCATACATACATACATACATATAGGCATACATACATACATGATTAATAGCCTTAAACATAAAAAAATTTAAGTTGAACATAACGCGCTCACGTTATTTAAAACATGAAAAACAGCACAAACTTTTGTGGAAAAGGAAAAATGCAAAGAAAAGAATAATGCGAGCGCGTTATAACGAGAGCGCGTTATAACGCGCTCGCGTTATGTCTTGCTTTGGGAATCCCAAGCCTTGGGCTTGGGATTTGCTTTGGATTTCCAACCCAAAGGCTTGGAGTGCCTTTTGAACAGTAACAGACGTGTTTTTCCATATTCTTCAAGATTTTAGATAATTTCGTTCGTGCTAACCCTCAGATTTGCACATGTTTCAAGGTCAAACAAATCAAACACCTGGGTAATGTTAGGCTTTCTCTTAGCTATCTGACGATGTAATTTTTTTCACATTTTAACAATGTTAAGCCTTTCATCTTTAATTTCTTTTGTTTGTGTGTCCGTTTTGGGTAAAAACCACTGTTTGGCCTTTTTTTCATTGTAAATTAACTATTCATTGAAATTTCAAAAAAATTACATATTTAGAAACTAGACTCCATTCTACAAATATTAAAAAAAGAAAAAAATGATTTTCGATTAGTTTTCAAAATTTATAGGGGTAGCACGGCCAAAATTTTGTTTTTTAGGATGTGTCCACTTTGAAAATTAGTAAAAAATCAAATATTCATCAAACAATTATTAGAAAAATTAGGCATAAACTACATGCTATTAGCTAATTTCTCACTGAAGCGATTTTAAAAATACCAAAAAAAAGTTCACCTTTTGAGGGAGCCACAAAACATGCTATGTTATGTTTTTTTGACAGAAACAACACCAATTTCTGTGGCTCCCTCTTTTGAACCCCTTAATCTATGCCATTTTCAAAAAAAAATAGTAGTTTAGAAAGTAGATTCGGAGCACTACGAACATTGTTTTGGTTGCATCTCTAAATTTTGAGTGTAACTATGCTCAATTTCTCATCCAAGGCCAGTATTTCCTGATTTCAGAAAAAAAAGTGGCCACTTAAGACCCCTTTTTGGCCCCCCATCTTCCTGCACTTACCTGTGTTGTTTTATATATAATGTGATTAATACATATTTCATATATGTATAATACATTTATATGCAAAGATGTTTTTTTAAACTTAAAAGATAATGTTGAGTTTTAAAGCAAAAAAACAAAAGGCCACTATGCATGCAAAAATCCAAAAAGAAGAAAAGATAAAACAATCTAAAAATAAAAGAAAATAAATCTCATTAAGAAGAGAGAGCATGTGGACTTGAGGAGACACACAGAGGAATAGGAGAAAAAAGGAAAAAGAAGAGGGAAGAAGACAATAGAAGAATATTTCATAGAAAACAGGCAAAGGGAGGAAAGAGGCTCAAGATCCATAGAGTGGTCAATCCGGTATTTTCTTGTTCTCACGATTCTTACAAACCTTGAATGTCATTTTGTTCTCTGAGTATTGTGGTCTATATATAAATTTATAAACCTGTAGTTATTAGTTTAATGGTCATCTCTTGTGTTCTCTGTTTTTAACTATTCTCCTCATATTTTTTTAAAAAAACTTTCCTCCAACCCTTTCTACAGTTTGCAATCAGCCTTAAAACTCCTTTATTTGTTTCCTCGCTAGTGTGAGCAGCCTTTTAATTGCTAACAACAACCTTTATTACTTATTGCATCGACCTCAAATCCTGATTTCAATAGCCTTTTTGGGAATTATATTGGCCTTCTTAAACTATTCAAGTTGACCTTCCCCTCATTTTGAATTGGTCTGCTAGACAAATTTCTACTCTAGTTTTGATGTCTTGCATAATATTTCATCGCACTTTAATATGCATCAACCTTGTTTGGGCCTTCCTTATACCTTTTGATTACGTTATTCTTCCAGATGAGGTTGGTTTGAGCAGCCCCTATGGATCTTTTACTGCCTGGTGCTAAGTTCTAAATGCTTTTCCCTGAATTTTCATTGCTCTATATTATGGCACAGGCCATTGTTAATATCTAAGTGGCCTATTGATATATGATCGGCCTTATCTAAACACCATTCAGCCTCTATAACATCTGATTTGGCATTTAAATTATCCTCAGCCTGATTTCCTTTCCCAACCGCCATGTCTAGACACTGAACGATTTTATCTCTTTAAAATATCAGCCATGTTGAGTCTTAAACGCCCTTTCTAAATTTTTCAGCGGCTTTAAATTGTTGTCAAAGGCATTAAATTTATTTTAAAATGCTTTTTAAACTATTTCAAACGGCTTTCAACATAATGTCAAAGGCTTTAAACTTGGTTTAAATGCCTTTCATACTACTTCACACTTTTAATATGCAGTGGCCTATTCTTTTATTTTGAACAATATAATCTCTCCTTCGGTCTTCTTTAGCAGATTTTATTCCAAACTCATCAGCCTTTCCTTATGAAAGTGGCTTGTAATCTAGTTTTCAGCAGCTTCTGATTTTCAAACAATCTGTCTTTGATATAGTTTTGGCCTAATCTCAATGTGAATCGACCTGTTGAGTGCAATCGACTCTTTCCTTGCTTTTAATGGCCTGGTTCTAGTTTTAATCGACCTCTTTTCTTTTCTTGTGTATTCCTTAAGTTCGGCCTATTGGGTAGTGATGATTTGAGAAATCGTACTTGGCCCTTATAGACCTCTTTATTATGTTTAAAACAAGGAAATAATATATGTAAAAGTAAAATTAGTTAACATTCAATGTTTTTGGAATAATATATATTTATATATATAAATGAGTATTCAATATATTTTATAAGTCATGTAACGATAGTGTTAGTAGCATGAACATAACAGTGAATGACTTTATAAAGAAGTAGTTATGTAGATTTATTGACAATCAACATTGACCTCTTCTTTGGTTGAATAAGATTAATTAGACATGGTAACTTTGTTGGAATATTATTGTATATTTTCTTTTGTAAAAATGTATTCAATGGATGACAAATACTTGGAAAACTCATTATAAACGCTTATTTGTATAGAGATTGTGGATTGCATTTACGTTAAATTTGGCAAACAATAAAGAAACCAGTTTTGATCTCAGTCAATTGTATGTGTTGTTAGGATTATTTTAGTAATGGAATTAGTTTAGTTTTGCCTCATAGAATTGAGCTTACCTTAAGGGATAAGATGCTGAATGTGAGCTAACAGACAAGGTGATCTTATTTTCTTAGATCTACCAGTTATGTTTTTATGCTTTGGCCAAAGCTATGTGTACCAGTGAAATAGATGGAAATTTTATGCCTATTGATTGATATCTACTGCAATACTAGTTGGACAAGAGATTCAGAATTTGGAAGTTCATCATGGGATGAAGGCCTCAAATTGAGATAGATGTGGACATTCATAATCCCTTGACTATGGATGAAGTCTTCAAAAAAGAAATAAAATAGGAACAAAAGTTGCAACAAGTTGCTAATTATCGCAAGAGTAGAGACGTGAAATTTAGAAATAAGAGATTCCAGAATAATAATAATCAGAACAACAACAACAATCAGGGCAAAAATAATCAACAGATTCAAAACTTGAAAAGAGGAAATAACTCTCAGGACCAAAATGGTGGAAATCAGAATGACAACAACAAAAGAGGCAACTACAACAATAACAATAACATAAGAGATATGCCAGATAAACCCAGAGTACCTCGCGACGGATGTTATACCTGTGGAGGAGAGCACTACACCAGTATGTGTCCTTGGTGGGCAACAAATCAAAGGGATAGAAACCAACCAGGAGCACCGCAACACCAGATTTATGCTATAGTTGACAATCGACAAGCAGATTTCCAAGCGATGCAGATCCAATGTATCAATAAGCTCTATGGCCTTCCTGTTTCTATATTAATTGACACTGGAGCAACCAAATTTTTTGTAGACCCAAGAGTAGTTTCCAAGTTATTTGTTAGACCTGGTTATATGGCTAATTCATGGATGGTTCGGTATGGAAATTAGACAGAAAAGAGGGTAGATTCATGTCTTGCTTGCAGTGAGTTAGATCTTCCAAGCTTCCAAACTCAAGTCAACATGTATGTAGCACCCTTAGGGTCATACGATGTGATTTTGGGGATCAATTGGCTAGCTGGTCATAAGTTAATTTTAAACTATGAGTGCATAAGAGTGTGAGATGTTTGGATGACCTAAGGAATCGTGTGGAGATTCATGGTTCTAAGAGACCCCTTGAACTCAAGCAAATCTCAGCTATGCAATTAAAGAAAGCCAAAAGGAAGGGATGTTCCATTTATATAGTTAAGATTAGAGATCTTGATAACATGGAACCATCACTTGATGACTATCCTATCCTTAAAGAGTTCTAAGATGTGTTCCAAGATGAGTTGACTGAGTTGCCGCCGAATAGGGAGTTTGATTTTTCAATTGATCTGATACCTGGGACTAAGCCTCAAGCGAAACCACCTTATAGGATGACCACCACTAAGTTATATGAATTGAAAGCACAATTGTAGGAGTTATTGAACCAAGGGTTCATAAGACCTAGTGTGTCCCCATGGGGCACACCAGTCATTTCTTATTCAAGAAGAAGGATGGGACTTTGCGTTTGTGCATTGATTATAGGATGCTCAATAAAGCAACCATTAAGAATAAGTACCCACTTCTGAGAATAGACGAGCTCATTGATCAAATGAAGGGAGCTAAAGTGTTCTCTAAGATAGATCTTAGATCTAGTTACCACCAATTGTGGATTAACGATGAGGACATCTTGAAGACAATGTTTAGGACTCATTATGGTCACTACGAATTCACAATGGTGTCATTTGGGTTAACCAATGCTCCTGCATCATTTATGAACCTGATGAATAGCATATTCAGAGATTGCTTGGATGATTTTGTGTTAGTATTCTTGGATGACATGTCTTGATTTATTCCAAATCAATTGAAGAGCATGATAAACACTTGAGGATTGTCTTAGAGCATTGAGAGAGCATAAGCTTTTTGGTAAGCTATCCAAGTGCACTTTTTACCAAAGTAAGGTGCATTATCTAGGTCATGTCATTTCAACAGAAGGGATTGCAGTAGATCTAGAGAAGTGGCCTGCACCTTAGAATGTGACGGAAGTTTGAAGTTTCATGGGACTTGAAGGATATTATAGGAAATTTATAAAAGGGTTCTCTACCATAGCAGTACCCATTACTTCACTTCAGAAGAAAGGAAAAATATTTGAGTGGAGTGACAAGTGTGAGCAAGCTTTCCACCTTTTGAAGGAGAAGCTCACTACAACTCCTATTTTGATTGTACCTTATCCTAATGGGCATTTCATAGTAATAACTAATGCTTCAGGAGAAGGTGTAGGAGGAGTGCTTATGCAAAATGGACAAGTCGTGGCATATGAGTCCAAGAAGTTGAAACAACATGAGCTAAACTATGCGTCACATGACTTAGAGTTGGCTGCCATAGTTCATGCACTTCAGATGTGGAGGCATTATCTTCTAGGGAAGCCTTTTGAGTTAAAGACAGATCCTTAAGGCTCAAGTACATCTTTACTCAACCCAATTTTAATGCTTGCCAAAGGAGATGGCTGGAGTTTCTTAGTGAGTGCAATTTTAGAATTGAGTACATCAAAGGAAAAGATAACATAGTGGTGGATGCTCTTAGTAGAAGAAGGCATCTTGCAGCCATGGTTACTACAAGATCAAATTTGAGGCAACAAGTAATTTAGAATTTGCAAGGAGATGAACACTATTCCATAGTGAAACAAGCCTTAGAGCAAGATCCCTTAGATCATCGATTCGATGGATATGTGTTTGAGTCAGATGGAATTTTGAGATATCAAGGTAGGATGTATATTCTAGACTCAGGGGATTTGAGAAAGTTAGTTCTTGAAGAGATCCACAACACACCGTATTTAGGGCACCTTGGAGTGACTAAGATGGTGGAAGGAATTGAGACCTTTGTGTTTTTGGCCAGGACTCAAGAAAGATGTAATAGAATTTGTGGCTCGATGCTTGGATTGCCAATGCATCAAGGTTGAGCATGTGCATCCAATAGGGATTTTATACCCACATAGTGTGCCAGAGTATAAGTGGCAAGTGATCAGTATGGACTTTCTTTAGGGGTTGCCAATGTCCAAGAATCGACATGATGTCATCTTGGTTGTGGAAGATAAGTTGATGAAGGTATCACATTTTATTCCAGGGAATCTCAAGGATGGATCTTTGATCTTAGCTAAGAAGTTTGTGCAATAAGTCTTTTGTTTTCATGGAATGCCAAAGACGATCATATCAGATCAAGACACAATAATGGGGTACACTTTCTGGGACATCTTGATTTTTGCTGAAATCACATATTTTTAGAAAATACAATGATTTAAGCCTTGAAAGGTTCCATTTAAATGATTTTAATTAAAGAGGGTTTTATCAAACCCCCTTAGATTCAAATCCCCTTGGATAGAACCCTGCTAGTTTTAAACCATACCTATAATGGAGTCTCCTCTACACATCAAAATGCTGATAAAAAACCACTTTTGATTTCTTTTGGGGGATCAAATGAATTCATTTAAAATTTATGTTTTGTAAGTATGTAGTCCTTATTATAAGCTTCCCAAAAAGAATAATTTTAAATATGTTTAAATTGATTACTATATTTATTTTTATTTCTTGTGAATGTAGGTTTTTCATCGAACATCAAGTTCTCTGTTCTACACACATGGAAAATTAGTAAATTAGTGAAAAAAAAATTGTAAAAAATATATATTCCCTAGGTATTGATGTCCTTGTTTCAATAAAAAAAGAAAAATTAAATTTTGATACATACAGAAAAAGTTATGTTTTACAAAATACGCCTATGTCTAAATTATAATTGGTTTGACTTCAAAACATAATTAAAAAATCAATATTCAACAAAATATTATGAAACCAAATGCATGCCCTATATATCAGTGTTATCAATCTAAATTCAAAAGAATCAGAATTTTATCCTTTGTAGAAAAAAAATTATGTGCTATGGAATACACATCACTTTAAAAAAATGTTGTTTACTATTAAAAACTAGTTATCAAAGGAGATCTAAAAATTTTTACAATTTAACTCCAATTTAAAAATATATATATATATTTAGAATCCAAAAAAAAAATCTCACAAATCACTAGTTTGCATCATCTTCAAATTCCTAACGGTTTAGTGGCTATAGGTGTCAGAAAGTGAAGATTTAGTTCAAAATGTTGATTTCAATGTCAAATTTGGCCAAAAAGTGTAACCCATTATTGTGGGATGGCCCTCGCATGACTTAAAGGTTTTGGACAATGCTGAACATAGCCTTGGGAACTAAATTAAATTTCAGTTTAGCGTATCATCCTCAGACTGATGGCCAAACAGAGAGAGTGAATCAGGTAGTGGAGGACTTCCTCAGGATGTATTGTATGGATCAACAGTATAAGTGGGAGGAGTATCTTCCATTGGTGGAGTTCACTTATAATAATTCATATCATGCATCCTTGGGGATGGCACCTTTTGAAGCTCTTTATGGACTTAAGTGTCGTACACCTATCAGTTGCAATAAGGTGGAAGATAGGATAGTGATTGGCCCAATATGCTTAAGGAAATGGAGGAACAGATGATGTTGATCAAAGAGAAATTGAAACAATCTTTAGATCGATAGAAGAGTTATGCAGACAGGAATAGGACGTTTAGACAGTTTTCAGTAGGATCTACAAAGTTTTCTTGAGAGTCAAGCCTCAAAAGAGTTTCATTTCATTTGGCAAATCGTCCAAAATTGCTCCCAGATTCATAGGACCATTTGATGTGTTGGAAGGGATTAATCCTTTTGCTTATATACTTGCTCTACTGCTTACTCTTGCCCAAATCCATAATGTTTTTCATGTATCCTTACTTAAGCGATATCATCCTAATGCTTCACATATACTTGATTGGCATGCTTTACAGGTCCAAGATCTAAGAGTGGTGTTGGTGGAGCCCACTCAAATTTTGGAGAGACAGAACATTAAGTTGTGTAACAAGGATATTGTGCAGTATAACGTTCAGTGGGACCAATATTCTATGGATACTGCCACCTGGGAGGATGCTGAGGAGATAGACAGATCTTTTCCTTATTTGAGGATTTAGCCGAAACTCTTTTATTTTGCATGGCTATGATATTTTATTGATACATTGATTGGGTCTTTTCCTAGTGGGGAAGGATGTCACGTCTCGACTCTTTGAACTTATTATATTTTGAACTATTGGGTATTTTAATGTGATTATGTTACTAGTAGGTAAATTGCTTATGAGTAAAAAATGAAATGTTATCATCTTCATAATACATAAATAGAAAGTTGATAAATGATGGATTACGATGTTTATATGTTGCTTCCGCTATGGTTTTATTGACTAACCTATTAATCAGGATTTGAGTGCGACTGAGTGCAGAAATGTGTCAAAGGCAAGAGCATGGTTAAGGTAGAGGTGTTCTAGCCACCTGACGAGAATTGGTAAGATGGGACCATGATGCACACACACACATTCACTTAGTTCATACTGCATCCTACATTCTTGATTTAAGTTTGATGTTGTCACATTCTGTTTCCTTGGCATAATCGTATCTTAGCCTTTGATGTGGAATGGTTGCGTGATTGATGAAAAAGTGATAAATAGTCATGTGATTGCTTTTGTTTCATAACGTTCCTTTCAAAATCATAAGATCATTATGCTTTTATAATTTTTTTTAAGGCATGATTTATCACTAAATGATTTGATTTCAATTGAATTACATTTAAAGTGTTGTTTTATATATAATGTGATTAATAGATATTTCATATATATATATATATATATATATATATATGCAAAGATGTTTTTTTTAGATAAACTTAAAAGATAATGTTGAGGAGTTTTAAAGCAGAAAAACAAAAGGCCACCTACGCATGCAAAAATTCAAAAAGAAGAAAAGATAAAACAATCTTAAATAAAATTTAAAAAACATCATTAAGAAGAGAGAGTGTGTGGACTTGAGGAGACACACAAAGGAATAGGAGAAAGAAAGGAAAAAGAAGAGGGAAGAAGACAACAGAAGAAGATTTCATAGAAAACAGGGGAAGGGAGGAAAGAGGCTTAAGATCCATATAGCAACAGGAATGGTCAATCGGGTATTTTCTTGTTCTCATGATTCTTAGAAACCTTGAATGTGATTTTGTTCTCTGAGTATTGTGGTCTGTATAAATTTATAAACCTGTAGTTATTAGTTTAACGGTCATCTCTTGTGTTGCTCTTTTTAACTATTCTCCTGGTATTTTTTTTAAAACTTTCCTTTGACCCTTTCTAAATTTTGTAATCGGCCTTAAAACTCCTTTATCTGTTTCCTCGCTAGTGTGAGTATCCTTTTAATTGCTAACAATAGCCTTTATTACTTATTGCATCGACCTCAAATCCTAATTTCAACGACCTATTTGGGAATTATATTGGCCTTCTTAAACTATTCAAGTCGACCTTCCCCTCATTTTGGATCGGCCTACTAGACAAATTTATGCTCTAGTTTTGATGCCTTGCATAATATTTCATCACACTTTAATATGCATCGACCTTGTTTGGGCCTTCCTTATGCCTTTTGATTACGTTATTCTGCCAAATGAGGTTGGTTTGAGTGGCCCATGTGAATCTTTTATTGCCTGATGTTAAGTTCTAAATGCTTTTCCTTGAATTTTCATCGCTCTTTATTATGGCATGGGCCATTTTTAATATCTAAGCAGCCTATTGATATCTGATCGGCCTTATCTAAACACCATCAACCTCTATAACATTTGATTCGACCTTTAAATTATCCTCAGCCTTATTTCCTTTCCCAATCACCATGTCTAGACACTGAATGGTTTTATCTCTTTAAAATATCGGCCATGCTAAGTCTTAAACGCCTTTTCTAAATTTCCAGTGGCTTTAAATTGTTGTCAAAAGCATTAAATTTCTTTTAAAATGCTTATTAAACTATTTCAAATGGCTTTCAATGCAATTTCAAAGGCTTCAAACTTAGTTTAAACACCTTTCATACTACTTCTTCACACTTTTAATATGCATTGGTCTGTTCTTTTATTTTTAATGATATAATCTCTCCTTTAGTCTTCTTTTAGTGTCTTTTATTCCAAACTCATTGGCCTTTCCTTGTGAAAGTGGCTTGCAATCTAGTTTTTAGAAGCTTCTAGTTTTCAAACGATCTGTCTTTGATATAGTTTTGGCCTAATCTCAATGTGAATCGGCATGTTGAGTGCAATTGACTCTTTCCTTGCTTTTAATGGCCTAGTTATAGTTTTAATCGGCCTTTTCTCTTTTCTTTTCTTTTGTATTCCTTAAGTTCAGCCTATTGGGTAGTGATGGTCTAAGAAATCATACTTGGACCTTATAGACCTCTTTATTCTGTTTAAAACAAGGAAATAGTATATGAAAAAGTAAAATTAGTTAACATTCAATGTTTTTGGAATTTTATATATATATATATATGAGTATTCAATATATTTTATAATTCATGTAACAATAGTGTTAGTAGCATGAACATAACAGTGAATGATTTTATAAAGAAGTAGTTATGTATATTTAGTGACAATCAACATTGACCTCTTCTTTGGTTGAATAAGACTAATTAGACATGGTAACTTTGTTGGAATATTATTGTAGATTTTCTTTTGTAAAAATGTATTCAATGGATGACAAATACTTGGCAAACTCATTATAAACACTTATTTGTATAGAGATTGTGGATTGCATTGACGTTAAATTTGGCAAACAAGAAAGAAACTAGTTTTGATCTCAGTCAAGTGTATATGTTGTTATGATTATTTTAGTAATGGAATTAGTTTAGTTTTGCCTCATGGGATTGAGCTTACCTTCTGAAATAAGATATTGAATGTGGACTAATAGAGAAGGTGATCTTCTTTTTCGAGATCTACCAGTTATGTTTTTATGCTTTGGCCAAAGCTATGTGTACTAGTGAAATAGATGGAAATTTTATGCCTAGTGATTGATATGTTTCTCTACCACATCTTGTTTGCAAGATTATGATCATTCTAGTTAGAATGCATATAGGCATCAGGCATGCATCGAGTGTTTCCTCCTTCCAATTGTTCCAAGTTGTTAGGTGTTTCATGTAGGGTCGGGTATTCTTTGAGATAGGAAGAATTTTGGGGAAGAGTAATGCTTCGTAGTTGGGCAGAAAAAGTTCCTTAACCATGTTGTTGTGCCTTCATCTTGCAGAAGACCAGTTGATTAGTGGTGGCTAGAGATGATGATTTATTTCATTTATCAAATTGTATAATCTTGACATTTATAGTATACCATTGTATTAAGATGGATTTATGGCATGAGTGCCAAAAATGTAACTTTGTGTATTCTTTTATTGTGCTATCACCTGATTATGGCACGTGAATTTACAAGATATATTGTAACATTATTGATTATTATATAGAAGAATTATCTTTCCTAAGTTATGAGTTTAACTTATTGAGTTGTTTTTACTTCCGTAATTTTTTTAGCATGTGGAATGCGTACTTTACATTGCCTTGAGAGGAGGAAATGGTTGGAGGCAGCAGAAAAGTTGTCAATTCCTACTACTATCAAGATCAGTAAACCATCTGCCCACTGTGACATGTCTTTCAAGTATGGTCAAGATGCGCCTGTAATAGGGAAAGAGTTGTTGTTTGAGTGCTCGTGAGTACATCCACCCTCTAAGTTTGTGTTAGTTCATTCTGACAAGGAGGAGGAACCCAAGGAAATTCCTTTGTCAGAAAGTGATATGTAGAAACTTCTATACATGTAAACAAAAGCATTTTGTATTTGAATAAGGATGTAAAAATTCATTATGTAAATAAAACAAATTTTGGTTTGCTATATAACAAAGGCATATGTGAAATATCTCTGAGTTTCTTCATTTATGAACTTGCAGTTTTATGTTAAGCATTAAAAAGGTCCATTGTTTTAATAAATTTCTATGCAATGATAGGTGTGGATAAATACCATTATGGAATACACCGAAAATCATCCAGGAGGGAGCCAAGACGGCCCTAATCCTAAAAATAGCCCTATGGCAAAATTAGACCAGATCTTTTCTGTGTTGAACGAAACCAAAGAAAGATTGGAGACCCTTGAACAGGAAGTTAGAGGGGGTGAAAACAATCATAAACATCACTCTGAAAGAGGAGAAGAATATAGTTTTTAGTGTGAGCCAAGAGTAAGTAAACAAGACTCTCTAGTTCACAGTGAGGTAAAAACTCGTCTTACCAACGAGTTAGCTAGGGATATGAAAAAGACTACACCCTTAAGTTCAATGGAATTGTGAGTGGAGACGTAGCTGAGGCTTGGCTGACAGAGATGGAGAAATATTTTGAGATAAGAAATTACTCTGAGATCACTAAGGTTGTGTGAGGAGCATATCAGTTAGTAGGAGAAGCATCCTCCTGGTGGATGAATAAGAAAATGGAATTAGGGTTGAGTTCCTTAAGTCTAACTTGGGATCAATTTGTGGCCATCTTCAAGAAAAGGTGGTTGCCCCAACTATATTTTGACTAGAAATTGATAGATTTCCAAAATCTACGTCAAGGAGATATGCCTATCACTGAATATTGGGAAAAATTCACAACATTGTTAAAATATGTACCACAATACCAGAAGGATGAGAGGTTTAGGATAAGGAATTTCATTATGGGCTTGAATGCTCAAATAGGAGGAGAAGTAGATGTCCATGAACCCATGACCATGCATCAAGTCTTTGAGAAAGCCATCAAACAGGGGCAAAAGCCAAGTCTATCTCAACATATTAGGATTTAAATCTCGAAAGAAATTCAATTAGAGTCATTCCTCGACATCTTTTAAAAGTAAAAATAGAAACCAAGAATCTAGAGGGAGAAACCATGGTAAAAGTTCCAGATTCAATAGAAATAAACCTAGGGATGGGAACAAGGATAATAATCCTAAAAAGAATGATGATAATCCCAACTGATCTTCAGGAAAGAAAGGTTTAGCTAGAGGATGTTTTACATGTGGAGGAGACCACTATGCTAGTCAGTTCCCTACTAAGAGCCAAGAGAACCCATATCGTAGAAATTCCTTACCATCTCAGTAGATAGTCTTCCAGCAAAGAATCCATGTCACCTTGGATACCCTCCAAGCAAAGTACCAGGTTACTCCTATTGAAATGATAGGTACACTATTTAGAATCCCAGTTTCTATTCTTGTAGATATAGGAGCAACTAAGAATTTTATAACTCCTAGTATACTTAATAAGATGCCTAGGAAAGTTGGTTTCATGGCAAATTCATGGATAGTTGAGTATGCAAATCAGTCAAGAGCTTGGGTAGAGCAATGTCTATTTGAAGCTAGATTAAACCTGCCCACTTTTTCCACAAAGGTCAATCTATATGTAGCACCTCTAAGGTCTTATGATGTCATCTTAGGGATGAAAAGGCTATGGTAACATAGAGAAAAGGTTGATTGTTTCTCTAAGTCAATGGAATGCCTAGATGACATTGGTAATGTCGTCCTAATTCAAGGGTTTCAACGTGAAATGAAAAGTAGGCAAATTTCTGCTATGCAATTGAAGTGAGCAAGGCAGAAGGGTTGTCAAATGTTTGCAGTTAAGATGGATGAGTTAGATGAGGATGGAGAAGTGAGGGAAAATCCTAAGGAATCCTCAATAGAAACATACACTTTTATCCATGACTTTCGGGATGTATTCCCCGAAGACCTTCCAGGTCTGCCCCTAAAAAGGGCTTTTGATTTTTCTATTGATATTATTTATGGATCTGAACCAGTGTCCAAAGCACCTTATCGGATGACCACCACTAAACTGATGGAGTTGAAATCTCAACTTTAGGAGTTGTTGGCAAAAGGGTTGATTAGACCCAGTGTTTCATAGTGGGGAGCCCCGGTAATTTTTGTTAAGAAGAAAGATGACACTCTATGCCTTTGTATAGATTATCGTATGCTCAATAAAACAACGATAAATAAAAAGTATCATTTGCCATGTATAGATGATCTCTTTGATCAAATGCGAGGAGCAACTGTGTTTTCTAAAATTGACCTAAGGTCATGAGATCATCAGTTGAGGTTGAAATATGAAGACATTCATAAAACTACTTTTAGGATGAGGTATGGGCATTGTGAGTTCACAGTCTTACCTTTTGGGTTGACCAATGCCCCTGTAGCCTTCATGCATTTGATGAACAATGTCTTTAGAGATTGTTTAGACAAATTTGTTTTAGTGTTATTAGATGATATCGTCATCTATTCTCGTAATGAGGAAGAGCATTTACAGCACTTGCGGATAGTTCTGCAATGGCTCGGAGAGCACAAACTATATGGAAAACTATCCAAATGCACTTTCTTTCAGAAAGAAGTATAGTATTTAGGCCACATCATTTGTGCAGGGGGACTTGTAGTAGACCCCTCAAAGATAAAGGTTATTCTAGAATGGCATGTGCCTAAAGATGTGCATGAAGTGTGAAGATTTATAGGATTAGCAGGATACTACAGGAAGTTCATACTGAAATTTTCTAGAATTGCTAATCCCATCACTTCCTTGCAAAGAAAGGGAAAACAATTTGAATGGTCTAGTAAGTTTGAAGAGGCCTTTAATATTCTCAAGGTGAAATTGACTTTGGCACCAATTGTTAGAGTGCCAGACCTAGAGGGTCATTTTGTTGTTGTGACCGATGCTTCAGGAGAAGGGTTGGGTGGAGTGCTAATGCAAGAAGGCCAAGTTGTGGCCTATGAATCTAGGAAGTTGTGATCCTATGAGCAAAATTATGCTCCTCATGATTTGGAATTAGTGGCAATTGTACATACCCTCCAGGTATGGAGGCATTACTTGTTAGGGAAGCAATTTGAACTGAAATCTGACAATCAAGGTTTAAAGTACATCTTCACGCAACCAAAACTTGATGCCCGACAAAGAAGATGGTGAGAGCTTATCTTTGACTATGACTTTGAGATTAATTATATTAAGGGCAAATAAAATCAATTGGTTGATGCCTTAAGCCATAGAAGGCATATTACGGCAATAGTGTTAGTGCACTATAATTTCTAAGCTTAGGTACTGAAGAATTCATCTAGAGATGAATATTATGAGTAGATTCTGAAACCTCTATCAGAAAATCCCCAAGATACTAGGTATGAAGGGTTTTATTTTGAACCTGATGGATTGTTAAGGTATAACAACTAAATTTATGTTTCAAATCAGAGAGATTTGAGAAGCATTGTGTGGAAAGAAGTGCATTCTGCACCATATTCAATTCACCCTGGAGTGACATAACTATTGGCTAATGTGAAGCCATTGTAATTTTGGAAGGAAATGAAAAAAGATGTCACAAGATTCTAGCAGGATGTTTATAATGTCAGCAAGTTAAGGTTGAACATCAGCACCTGGCAAGGCTCTTGTATCCTCATAACATCCCTGAATGGAAATGGTAGGTAATCATTATAGATTTTGTCCAAGGACAAACATGATTCTATTCTTTTTGTGGTAGATAAACTTTCTAAAGTAGCCCATTTCATACCTAGGAATCTTACATATGGGGCACTCATTTTAGCAAAGAAATTCATGCAAGAAGTTTTTAGATTGCATGGAGTGCCTGAAAAGATAATCTCGGATAGAGATGCATGAATAACCTCAAGGTTTTGGCAGACCTTGTTCTCAGCACTGGGAACACAATTGAATATAAGCTCATCTTATCATTTAGAGACAAGTGGTCAAACCGAGAGAGTTAATGAAATACTGGAGGATTTGTTGAGGATATATTGCATGGATCAATAGTATAAGTGGGAGGAGAATCTTCCACTAGTTGAATTTGTATACAATAATTCTTATCAGTATGCAATTAAGATGGCTCCATTCAAAGCATTGTATGATAGAAAGTGTCAAACTCCTATAAGTTGGGACAAGCTAGAAGATAGGATTTGCCTTGGGCCAGAAATGCTATCAAAAATAGAAGAGCAAGTAAAGCTAATTAGGAAAAGATTGGCAAAAGCAAATGATAGGTAGAAAAGCTATGCTAATGCTAAGCATACACTTCGACAATTTTAGATGATAAAGTTCTCTTGTGATTCAAGCCACATAAGAGTCCTATCAAGTTTGGAAATTTTTCCAAACTGGCACCAAGATTTGTAGGACCTTTTGAAGTCCTAGAAGTGGTTAATCCGGCTGGGTAAAGTTGAAAATCAAGGTGAAACTACTGCAATAAAACTTTAAATATGTGATTACAAATATGAAAATAAGATTACTTTGTAACAATTATGTGTAAGTGATTTTGCACTTTCAATCCAATGTTCTAGGAGAGAAGAAAAAAACATGATACAAGTAGATGCAGAATTTTTACGTGGAGAAACCCTTACGGGAAAAAATTCCACACCCAAAGATGTTTATGCTTGTATTAAATATCTTAAGATCAAGATTACATTCAATACTAAAACTTGTCTAAATTCTGATGCACTCCTTTGCTTCTTCAATCTTCAAAACCTGTTATATTTTTTCTACAAACTCAAGGCATCAATATATAGAGCTTGGAACTCAAAAAATAATAAATTGTATCCAAGAACATGAGATAAATCATCATGCAAAAACTAAGTGCCCAATATAGTGAACTCCAAAGCTATATAGTAGAAACCACTTTGTTAATTACTAGTCTTGATCATGGGCACCCAAGTTGTCTCATTCAACCTTAGTCAACTGAAGTATCATGTCACAATAAAAAGCACAACTAAAAGTCTCAAGATTGAGCGCCCAAGTTGTCCTAATCTATTTTAGTTAACTAAAGTGCACCAACACACATCAATCTCATACAAACAACATGCATGATTGATGTCCCCAATATTATTCTGAATCAACCTCTTCTATAACATGCAAGAGTCATGCAAACACTTGTAGCATGATACAAGAGTTATCCAAAATTGATCTTGAGTTAGAGTGTCATGCAAGATACATGCAATGCCATATAATTAACATGCAAGTCCACATAACTGACATGCAAGATCATGCAAGTACATGCAAGTTCATATAAGCGACATGCAACAACATACAAGCACATGCAAGTGACATGCAACAAAATACAAGCACATGCAAGTTCATATAAGCGACATGCAAGCACATGCAAGGAACATGCAACAACATGCAAGCACATACAAGCTCATACAAGTGACATGCAAGTCCATGCAAGTAACATGCAAGTCCATGCAATCTTTTATGAGTTCATGCAACCACATGCAAAAATTGTTGCAAGTATGGACCTAATCCATGTTGTCATTAATGTCAACATACTCCTGTTGCATTAATGATAAGGATTGGATGAGCTATGTGCTGAGGATATTGAGAAAATTAGTCTCAATCAGGAACAGAGAAGAATAGGGAAGACAGTAAGGTAAAATTCCAAGATAGGTTGAGGATCAGAGGATACAGTTTAAAGGGTTTGTAGATATGTGTCTCAAGGAGGTCCAGTAGAGATTTCAAAGGTCCACATGAAGATCTGAAGAAGTTGTGGTTGTTCAAGTAAGACCGGTTCCGGCAGGTGCTCAGTGGTGACAGAGTGAGACAAATAGGTCTGGTGAGATCCGGAAATGCAGTATCATGTTCTATAGATTTGAGGGAGTGCTGAGGGAGTCTTTGTGGAGTATCAACTGGATTGGTTCGTGGTCAAAAGGTCCGCAAGCATAAATTCCTTTGTGACAGTAATGACAGACTGTGTTCTTGAGGTTCTGGATGAAGGAGAGAAGGATTTCAGTAAGCAGATGAAGTGTGGATGTTATTGGTGATTCAGGCAAGCTTGTGGTGATCTTTGGATCATGTCCAGATCATGTTGGTGGTCCACATTGAAGTTGGAGTTTGCATTTGAAGAACAACTTCCGGATGATAGTGTTCTTCCTGAGACAGGCCGACTGGATAAGTTATACATCATGTGGATGTTATTGTGGATGCTTGCTGACTTAGATGATCATTCCTAAGTTGATGTCTTGTATAAATAAGGGATTGTGAAGTCATTTGTAAAGTGTGCTTGTGGAGATGAGTGTGTGGTAGCGAAGAGGAGAGCGAAAGGCAGAGCAGAAGTATTGAGCTTAATGGAACTGATTCAAGCATGGTGAAGATGCTATTTTCCAGTTCAAGAAGGTGATACTTATTTCTTTGTAGACAATGTGTCTCTTGTAGGCAGTGAGCCTCTTGTAAGCAGTGGGCTCGGGTAGTGAGCCCTAATTGGCATGTGCCATTTTGTTCTTACTATTCTTCTAATAGAGAATACTTTCTTGGGTTAATCACCCCATGGTTTTTCCCTTAACCGGGTTTTTCACGTCAAATTATTGGTGTCTTATGTGTTGATGAGTTTCTGCTTTTGATTTGAATGCATTATGTTTTATATTTAATATACTGCTAATCACAAAGAGGATTTAAGTGTGTAAATGGAAAAAGTTTTGCACAACTGATTCACCCCCCCTCTCAGTTGTGTGCCCTAAGTCTAACAATTGGTATCAGAGCCAAGTTCCTCTAAAAGGAGCTTAACCACTTGAGGAGATCCAGGATGTCGTCTTACAAGAAGGATAGTCCAAAGTTTGATGGAACCAACTTTTCTCTTTGGAAAGGTCGCATGAAATGTTACCTACAGTGTATGGGAATGGCGTATTGGTCCATGGTTACAAAACAGTATGTACCTCCACAGGGTGGTCCGACAAAACTAAATGAAATCACAAATGCTGAAAATAATCTGCAGACCAAAGAGGCTCTTCTAAGTGCATTATTTGACTCAGAGCTCTCAAATGTTATTGACCTACCAACTGCCTTTGAGATTTGGAATAAACTAGAACTTTTGCATGAAGGAGACCAATACGTTAAATGTGCAAGGTTACAGAGTCTAAATGGGAAATTTGAAAAACTGAAGATGAGAGATGAGGAAAATATTACTACTTTTATGCCAAGAGTGAATGAGCTGGTTTGTGGAATTAGAAATGCTGGTGGAGTCTTGGATGAAAATGAAATTGTTGGTAAAATTCTCAGATCCCTTCCTGCTTCTTACAAAATCAAGGCTGCGGTCATTGAAGAATTCATAGCCCATACAACTGTCACAAGAGATCAATTGGCTGGAAAATTGGCTGCATTTGAAATGACAAAGTTTGGAGACGACCCCCCCAAGACCGAATCTGCATTCAAATCCAGTGCCTCTGTTAAAGGTAAACAAAGGTTTGATCCGAGAGAGAATTCTTCAAAGAAATTGTCATGGTATGAAAAAACAAGAAAAGATCTGGAAGAAGAGGAAGTAGAAACTGCTCAACTTGAAGCTCTTATTGCAAAGAGGCTGCTAAGAGGATCTGGTAAGTATGAAGGAAAATTACCTTTTAAGTGTTTTAACTGCAATAAGATTGGTCATTTTGCCTCAAGGTGTCCGGAAAGATTTTCAAGGCAAAATCCTAACAAGCCAAGGTTCTAAAAGAACTATTACTATGTACATGAAGATGATGATAATGAAGGAGTAATAGATGATAAATTAGAGATAGGAAACAAATCCAGAAATGAATGGGTGTTCATTGCCATCAAGGAAGAAGATCCAATGTCCTCTGTATCTGTCAATCTTAAGACTGTGGAAAGAGCTCTGGCTACCCAAATTGAAGAGAAGAATGATTGGGTCATTGACAATGGATGCTCTCACCATATGACAGGTGACAAAAATAAGTTTGTAGATTTGGAAAGGTATGAAGGAGTAGTGGTAAAGTTTGGTGACAATTCTGCTGGTAGAATCAGAGGAAGAGGAACTATTTCTTTTGATGGAAGATACAAAACTGGTAATGTACTGTATGTTGAAGGTTTGAAGCACAATCTTCTCAGTGTTGGACAGTTGGTGGACAAATGCTATGATCTCCGATTCAAGGATGGAAAATACAAAATCTTTGAAAGTTCTGAAACAGAGATTGCATCTGGTACTCAAACTAAAGGTAATATCTTCCACTTGGTTGGTACTGGTAAAAGCTGCTTATTTGTTCAAGTTGATCAGAGTTGGTTATGGCATAGAAGGATGTGTCATGTGAATTTTGATAATATAATCAAGATAAGCAATACTCAGGCTGTGAGAGATCTTCCAAAATTGGTGAAACCTACTAACAGCTTGTGCAAGGAATGTCAGTTGGGTAAGCTGAACAGAGTCTCATTCAAAAGCAAGGAACTGTCTTCTACCGGATTATTGGACTTAGTTCACACTAATCTTTGTGGTCCGGCAAGAATCAGGAGTCTTCAAGGTGATAGATACTTCATGCTGCTAATTGATGACTATTCCTGGATGATGTGGATAACCTTTCTAAAAGAAAAATCAGAAGCTCTTGAGAAATTCAAAATATTCAAGGCTATGGTAGAGAATGAAATAGGATTAAATTTGAAATGTCTGAGGTCTGATAGAGGTGGAGAATTCACATCCGGTGAGTTCATAGGGTTCTGTGAGAAACATGGAATTAAGAGACAGTTGTCTGCTCTTAGGACTCCACAACAGAATGGAGTAGTGGAGAGAAAGAACCAGACCATCCAAGAAGCATCTAGGACCATGATGATGGAAGCAAATGTTCTTCAGATCTATTGGAGAGAAGTTGTCAGCACTGTAGTCTATACTCTCAATCGAGTTCAAATCAGAAGCAATACTGGTAAGACCCCTTATGAACTTTGGTTTGGCATTACTCCTACTATAAGATATTTCAGAGTCTTTGGTAGCAAATGTTACATCAAAAGAGATGAAGATCTAGGCAAGTTTGATGCTAGAAGTGATGAAGGAATATTCTTGGGTTACTCTACTCAAAGCAAAGCATACCGGTGTTATAACAAGAGACTAAGAAAGATGATAGAAAGTACCAATGTGAAGGTTGATGAGGGAATAGAGAAACCCTCAAGGTTTTATGAATATGATGAAGATGATCAGAATGATGTCCTGGTTCAAGGAGTTCAATCCTCTTCTGAAAGTCAGATTTAAACTGATTCGGTAATCAGGAAGAAGAGATAGGTCTGAATGAGCCTGATCAAGAAGCAGACCTGCAAGAAACTCCCAAAGTTCCAAGGTATGTAAGACTGAACCACTCTGAAGACCAAATCATAGGTGACAAAAGCAAAGGAGTGCAAACTAGAAGGAAAATTGCTCAAAATTCAGATGAATATTGTTTGATTTCAAAGATAGAACCTAAGACAATAAATGAAGCCTGCAATGATGAAAACTGGACCAAAGCAATGGAGGAATAGTTGATGCAAATTGAGAAAAATCACACTTGGGATCTTGTTCCCAGACCTAGAAACAAGAATGTGATTGGAACCAAATGGGTCTTCTGGAACAAACTAAATGAAGTTGGTGAAGTAATCAGAAATAAAGCCAGATTGGTTTGCAAGGGCTACTCTCAAATAGAAGGAATTGATTTTGAAGAAACTTTTGCTCTGGTAGCAAGAATTGAAGCAGTCAGATTATTTCTTGCCTTTATTACCTTCAAGGAATTCAAGGTATATCAGATGGATGTCAAGTCTACCTTTCTAAACGGTGACTTGGAAGAAGAAGTGTATATAGAGCAACCGGATGGATTTTAGTTGTCTGATCATGGTGATATGGTCTGCAAGTTGAAGAAGGCACTGTATGGATTAAAGCAAGCCCCAAGAGCCTGGTATGAAAGATTGGATAAGCATCTTTTGAAGATTGGTTTCAACAAAGGTACTACTGACAGTAACTTATATTTTAAAATTGATCATGAAAACATCTTGATTGTTGAAATATTTGTTGATGATATCATCTTTGGAGGAAGAGATAGTATGTGTAAAGCTTTTGCAAATCAAATGAAAAGTGAGTTTGAGATGTCTATACTTGGTGAAATGAATTTCTTCTTGGGTCTACAAATTACTCAAACAAAGAAAGGAATCTTCATTTCTCAGACCAAATATGTGAAAGAATTGTTGAAAAAAATTGGGATGGAAGATTCAAAGCCAATGAATACTCCCATGGCAACCAGATGTAAGTTGAGCAAAGATGATGACTATCCTAAGGTAGACCAGACAAAGTACAGATCAATGATTGGAGGATTGTTGTATCTCACTCAAACTAGACCAGATATTATGCAAGCTATTGGTCTTGTTGCTAGATTCCAAGATGATCCTAGAGAATCCCATGTCATGGCAATCAAGAGGATTTTTAGATATCTAAAAGGGACGGTTGAGTATGGTCTGTGGTATCCTAGAGATCATGATTTCTCTCTTCATGCATATATAGATGCTGATTGGGCAGGAGATGTGGATGACCGAAAGAGTACCAGTGGTGGAGCATTCTTTTTGGGGAAGAGATTCGTTTCTTGGCTAAGCAAGAAACAAGAGGCAATATCTCTGTCTACAACTGAAGCAGAATATATTGCAGCAGTAGGTAGTTGCACTCAAGTTTTGTGGATGAAGCAGATGCTAAGAGATATCAAAGTGGAGTATGAGGAACCTATCACAATCTTCTGTGATAATTCAAGTAGTATAAGTATATCTAAGAATCCAGTGTTGCATTCAAAGACAAAGCATATATCTATCAAGTTTCACTTTCTAAAAGAGCAAGTGAACAAGAATGAAGTCAAATTGGAGTTTGTGTCATCCAAGGATCAGATTGCAGATATCTTTACTAAACCTCTACCTAAGGACTCTTTTGAGTATCTTAGGGAGAAGTTAGGGGTTATTGCCCCTCCGGTGATGAACTAAGGTGCACTGATGTGCATCAGTCCGGTGGGTATCACAGTCACATCTTGTGATCTGAATTGATGTTGGGGAGCTGCTACTCAGGGGGAGCAGCAGGTATGATTTTGAAGTGGTGAAATTGCAAGTATGTTCCCTTTGCCATTGATGTCAAAGGGGGAGAGAAGACATGTGAAAAATAAGTGGTTGGTGATCAAAGGGGGAGCAGTAAAGGGAATAAAGACATGTGAATGGTTGCTGTTGATAGGGGGAGTTGTGACACTAAGGAGAAGTTCTTGTCTTGATGGTTTTTCACATCATATGTTGCCATCAATGACAAAGGGGGAGATTGTCGCAAGTATGGACCTAATCCGTGTTGTCATTGATGTCAACATACTCCTATTGCATTAATGATAAGGATTGGATGAGCTGTGTGCTGAGGATATTGAGAAAATTAGTCTCAATCAGGAACAGAGAAGAATAGGGAAGACAGTAAGGTAAAAGTCCAAGATAGGTTGAGGATCAGAGGATGCGGTTTAAAGGGTTTGTAGATATGTGTCTCAAGGAGGTCCAGTAGAGATTTCAGAGGTTTGCATGAAGATCTAAAGAAGTTGTGGTTGTTCAAGTAAGACCGGTTCTCATAGGTGCTCAGTGGTGACAAAGTGAGACAAATAGGTCCAGTGAGATCCAGAAATGCAGTATCATGTTCTGCATATTTGAGGGAGTGCTGAGGGAGTCTTTGTGGAGTATCAATTGGATTGGTTCATGGTCAAAAGGTCCGCAAGCATAAATTCCCTTATGACAGTAATGACAGACTGTGTTCTTGAGGTTCTGGATGAAGGAGAGAAGGATTTCAGTAAGTAGATGAAGTGTGGATGTTATTGGTGATTCAGGCAAGCTTGTGGTGATCTTTGGATCGTGTCCAGATCATGTTGGTGGTCCGCATTGAAGTTGGAGTTTACATTTGAAGAACAACTGCCAGATGATGGTGTTCTTCCTGAGACAGGCTGACCAGATAAGTTATATATCATGTGGATGTTATTGTGGATGCTTGCTGACTTAGATGATCATTTCTAAGTTGATGTCTTGTATAAATAAGGGATTGCGAAGTCATTTGTAAAGTGTGCTTGTGGAGATGAGTGTGTGGTAGCGAAGAGGAGATCGAAAGGCAGAGCAGAAATATTGAGCTTAATGGAACTGATTCAAACATGGTGAAGATGCTATTTTCTAGTTCAAGAAGGTGATACTTATTTCTTTGTAGACAGTGTGTCTCTTGTAGGCAATGAGCCTCTTGTGAGCAGTGGGCTCAGGCAGTGAGCCGTAATTGGCATGTGCCATTTTGTTCTTACTATTCTTCTAACAAAGAATACTTTCTTGGGTTAATCACCACGTGGTTTTTCCCTTAACTAGGTTTTCCACATCAAAATATTGGTGTCTTATGTGTTGATGAGTTTCTGCTTTTGATTTGAATGCATTATGTTTCATGTTTAATATACTGCTAATCACAAAGAGGATTTAAGTGTGTAAATGGAAAAAGTTTTGCACAACTGATTCACCCCCCTCTCAGTTGTGTGCCCTAAGTCTAACAAAAATATGCAAGTCCATGCAAGCTGTTATGAACTGATGCAAGCAATATTCCAATATCATGCATCTCTAACACTTTTGATAACTCCCACATCATAATCATGCAAAGTGTACCAACAATATCCAATCATGCACATAAAAAAGCAAACTCCTAGTCTTCATTGGAAACACCTCCAAAGTGGGCGCTCAAGTTAACTCCCACTTCCTAGGAGGTATCAACAAGTCAAGATAGACATCAAGGAGTTAACTACAAGTCACCATGGACTCCACTTCCAAAGTGGGCGCCCAAGTTTGGTCCTACCTCTTAGGAGTTGACTACAACATGCCAAGTGATATAATTAAATATTATTTTATCTCTCAAGTCCTTATGTGTTGGGGAACACATTCTAAGAACTTTGGAGACACATGAAATTGGTTAGGATTGCAAAGTTAGTGACAATTTATCCCAACACTTATAGGATAGCTCTACCACCATCTCTTGCTAGAATGCATGATGTTTTCCATGTGTCATATTTGAAGAAATATATACCAGGATTTAATCATATACTTGATTGGAATGTTGTCCAAGTACATGACCCAGGAGTGGTCATGATCGAGTCTCTCAAAGTGCTCGAGGTACACAAGCTCCACTTGTGTAATAGGGAGGTTACCTAATGCAAGGTCCAGTGGGACTAGTACTCGGAGGACAATGCTACCTAGGAGGATTACTGTGATTTTTACCAAAAATTTCCACATCTTTTAATGAAAGCATGATGTAAAAGAACTTATTTGTTTAATTTTGTTTTTATATTGACACAATCATCGAGGATGATGTCACATCTCGTTCTAAAGAAAACATACTTAACATTTTATTTTAAGTAGATAGATAGTCAGTGAAATTATTATGATTAAAGTAATGTTGTGCTAAATTAGAAAATGCATTTAATTTATATTATTTTATATGCAATAAATATTGTATGTGACATTGTTATTATGCACATGGTTAAATGATGTAATGGACTAACTACCGTTGGGCAACTGAGGTGGATGCAGGGATAGTGTTTTCCCCTCCTAGAAAAGGAGGGAGAGCATCACCAGGGAGAGGGTGATAGATCACATGAATACAGTGATCATTGTGCCATCTGAGTGAAAGGAAGCTAGGTGTGCGGAAAACGCTTCCTACACTAATCTAATGAGGAGAGGGCTATGCAAATCCAACTTTATCCTAACTACTATAGCAATGTTAAACCATTAACATGAGATATTGCAACAAAACATAAGAACCAGAAAGAAGGCAGAAGAGAGAGACAAGATATACATGGGGAAACCCTTATGGGTGAAAAACCCCACACTCCAAAACACAGCTCAAATGTATTACAGTAAACAATAATAGATTACAATACAGTTTCAGAGCCAATGCGCTTTCAGGAGTCTTCGAATGTCAAATCTTGAGATATTCTGGCAGTATAACAGTACTTGTACCAAAGTTGTCTATCTCTCATCCAAGCACCTGTTTATACAGAGTTTACAAGGCAAATATGGAACCTTCTAGAGATGGGCATCCATCTTGGACTCATGCCCCAAAACCCATGCCTAAGGACACTTGTCCAACATCCCATCCCGAAGTGGGCGCTGGTCCCAAGATAGGTTACGACAGATGCTCTTACACACCTTACAGCTGTCATAGAATCCGTCATACACTGACTAAAAATATCATATTCCTCTTACATGTCATAACCTCCATTGACTGCCCAAAGATGCCTTTCTCTTGTGCAAAGATACTCACTAACACTTGTCACTAATTAAAAATTGTTTGAGGTTTTGGGGGTATTGCCCCCGAGCCCCCACGATGGCGCTGCCCCTCAACCCCGCCTTGTATCGCAATAGGGAGCACGCCAGGGGCTACGCCCCTGGACCCCCCTTGACCCTGTCTTGGGGCCACAGCCCCCAAACCCCCATTAATTATTCAAGGGGGAAACCGCAGCTGCCAAAGTCACCAAAATTTACCCTGCTGCATATACACAAGGTGCTGACTATGCTGACTCAACATGGGATAAATAAATACAACATTAAGAATTTGCAAAGGTTGAGATACCTTAATTCCCAACATTCTCCCACTTGTTGAATACCTTGCAAGGGCCAAAAGTAATGACAAGATTTAACTGCTAGGGGCCAAGAGGCCCATAGACTCCAAACACCATCTGAACTTCTCTGTGCCAACTAGTTTCGTCAATGCATCTACAACATTCTTTAAAGTATCTACCTTCTCCAAATTTACCTTTCCATCCTCAACCATGTCTCGCACGAAGTGAAACTAAACATCAATGTGCTTTGTTCTAGCATGGAAAGTTAGATTCTTCACAAGGCAAATTGCACTCTGACTGTCACAACTGATCGTGATCTAACCTGCATCAACACCAATATCTGAACACAATCTCTTAAGCCAAATGGCTTCCTTACAAGCATGAGTTACTGCCATATACTCAGCTTCTGTCATGGACAAAGCAACAACAGGTTGTCGCTTACTCATCCAACTAATAGCAACACCAAACAGTGTAAAAACATAAGCACTGGTGGATCTCCTGCTGTCAATGTCACCTGCCCAATCTGAATCCACAAATCCACGAATATCAACAGAATGCGGAGGTCCTGAAACATTACCATGATAGCAAATGGAATACTCGGAAGTACCCAGGCCGACTTAGATAGCCCTATAGAAGCCTTAGGCCGACCTAAACAACTAAATAACAATATAATAATGATAATATGACTTAATTAAGAGTTAAGATAGCCACAAGCCGACTATTCATAACCATATACACTATAGAAGTAAGGGCATAACATGCCCCCCACCTTTACAAAAGCGTTGTCCTCAACGCTGATCAATTGTGGTAGTTTCTTCATATAATCTTCATCATCCCATGTGGCAACTTCAACTAGAAGATATTTCCTTGATGTCCTCAGCTTATTCAGATGTGTTTGGAAAATTAACTTTAGCTCTAAGATGTGTCTTCCCTTTGCATCTAGCTCTTGATGGTGATGAATGTGTTCTTCCTTTACTTGAACCTTTTGATGTGCCATAGAGGAAAAGGTGAGGAATAGTACATGGTACCCTTGCATTGGTTGAATAGCTTGACTAGGAAGTTCTTCTTCTTTCACTTCTTCCTCTTCATTGCCTCCTTCTTCTTCTTCTTCTTCTTCTTCTGGTTCTTCTTCTTTTTCTTCTTCTTCTAGTTCTTCTTCTTCTTTGTCTTCTTCTTCTTCTTCTTCTTCTTCTGGTTCTTCTTCTTTTTCTTCTTCTTCTGCTTCTTCTTATGGTTCTTCTTCTTCTTCTGGTTCTTCTTCTTCTTCTTTGTCTGCTGCTTCTTCTTCTTCTGTTTCGTGGTGTTGTGACTGCTTATGTTTGGAAAGTATCTCCAAAATTTTCTCAATATCACATGACTTCACCAACCCTTTCATAAGTTCAAGTATATTTTCATATTCTTTTTGATCAACATCCTCATTTTCCACCTCCTCCTTGCCTGGAGTTTTTCCCGGTGTGGTAACATTCTTTTTGCCTCTTGTTGCAGGCCCCGTCATGATGGAAACCAATATTTTTGAAATAAATCACACAAATGAAATACAAATTTTCTAAAATTTTTACTGTAACTTACTAAGGCCAAGATACCACTTACCCAGAAAAAAATCCAAAAAATTAGCAAATTTGCTGCCTTGAGAGCGAATTTGTTGGAAAACCTAATTTTGCAATAACTCACTTATTTTTGCTTCAATTCCTTTGAAATATGGACTGTATCTTCTTTAATATGGTCTTCAAAAACCCTTTAAAAATATTTTAAAAATTCACTCAAATCTGAAAGTTATGCTCTTCCCAAAATCACCTCCAATGTTGAGAAAAAATCTTGCCTCTACGGTGCCAAGATCATGCTCTGATACCACTTGTAATGAAACAACTTGCACAATATCTGAATATAATAGTAAATATGCTGCAAATACTTGATAATAATATGCCACTTCGAGGGGGAAACCTCCAAAACCACTTCGAGGGGGATACCTCCAATAGTCTTCAATGATAACACAATACTGAATATATGATGATCTAATAAGACTCACTACCCCTATATATACCTATTTATGCCTAGGATATCACCCAGGCCGACTTAGATAGCCCTATAGAAGCCTTAGGCCGACCTAAACAACTAAATAACAATATAATAATGATAATATGACTTAATTAAGAGTTAAGATAGCCACAAGCCGACTATTCATCACCATATACACTATAGAAGTAAGGGCATAACAGCATCCCAATGAACCCCTCCAGGATTAGCCATAAATCGACTAAGGACTCCCACTGCTTGGGCAATGTCTAGTCTTGTGCAGACCATAGCATACATCAAATTGCCAACAGCACTAGCATAAGGTACTCTGCTCATGTCCTCCACCTCACTAGGAGATTTTTGACAATCCTCAACAGACAACTTTGTCCCCAAGGAAATGAGAACACACAATGGTCTACAATCTCCCATGCTGAATCTGTCCAACACGGTCTTAACATACTTACTCTAACTTAACCAAAGTTTTTTGTTGGTTCTGTCTCTTTTGATTTCCATTCCTAGAATGTACCTGGCTGCCCCTAAATCTTTCATTTCAAACTGAGCTGACAACTAAGATTTAAAATCAGAAATCATATTCTTACCCTTCCCAATGAGCAGCATATCATCAACATACAGTGCAACAATGAGAATACGATCACCATCAAATTTATAATACACACAGTGATCCAATTTTGATCTCACAAATCCAATTGACAACACAAAGGCATCAAACTTCAAGTACCATCTCCTAGGGGATTGCTTCAAACCATACAAAGACTTCTTAAGTTTGCAAACCAAATTTTCTTTACCTTTTCCATGTAATGCTCTGGTTGTGACATGTAGATTTCCTCCTCCAAGTCACTGTGAAGGAAAGTTGTCTTCACATCCATCTGTTCTACCTCCAAGTCATAAGTTGCTGCAAGTGACAACAGGAATCGAATGGATGTCAGCTTTGCAACGGGAGAGAAGATCTCACCATAATCTATACACTCCACTTGGGAATACCCCTTCGCAACCAATCTGGCCTTATACTTCTCAATACTGCCATCTGCACCAATCTTCTTCTTGAACACCCATTTGCATCTAATGGGTTTCCGTCCAGGAGGAAAAGGCACCAAGTCCCAAGTTTGATTCTTATCCAAAAAAGCCATTTCTTCCTCCATGGCCTCCTTCCAGGAACCTGCATCCTTCATATCCAAAGCCTCTGATACAGTTCTAGGTTCATCACTGTTAGTAAGCAAAGCATAAGCACAACTAGAATCAAGCAATGTAAAACCAAACCTTTCAGGTTGCTTTCTTATCCGTGTAGACCTCCTCAAGAGCTGAGGTTGAGGTTCAGCTTCTTCATCTAAGCTTTCAGAGCTGCTAGAGCTCTCCTCATCATCAGGTCCAACATTGTCTTTCTGTTCATTCTTCTCAGGGGTGAGAGGAAACTGAACAACATCCTCTTTCTTTTCTTTTTCTTATGGCTGCAAAATAGTGGAAGAAGGTGTAAGCTCTCTGAAGATGACACTTCTGCTATACAACACTTTTCCAGCCACGGGGTCCCAAAGTTTGTATCCTTTCACACCAACAGAATAGCCGATGAAAATACACTTAACAGCTTTGTTCTCCAACTTTGACCGCTTCTCCTTAGGCACATGTGCATATGCCTCACAACCAAAAACATGAAGATGCCTTACTAAAGGCTTTCTACCAGACCACACCTCCATGGGTGTCTTTCCAACAAGAGTTGATGTAGGAGATCTATTTACCAGATAGCAAGCAGTGGCAACAACTTCAGCCCAAAACTTTTGTTCTAGACCAGCACCACTAAGCATACTCCTAGCCTTCTCCATCAGTGTCTTGTTCATCCTCTCTACAACTCCATTTTGTTGCGGTGTATATGGAGTTGTCTTATGTATTTCAATCCCAAGTTCCTTGCAATACTTATCGAATTCTGTAGAACAGAACTCACCACCGTTGTCAGTTCTCAAACATGTAATCTTTTTACCAGTTTGATTTTCAGCAAAAGCTTTAAACTCCTTAAACTTGCTATAGACTTCAGATTTGCTTCTGAGAAAATAAATCCATGTCCTTCTACTGTAATCATCTATAAAAGATACAAAGTATATAGATTTTGATAACGAAGGAACATTAACAGGACCAAACACGTCAGAATGAATAAGGTCCAACACACTAGAAGACTTATGAGAACTCGAGTAAAATTGAACACGGTTTTGTTTTCCATAAATGCAATGTTCGCAAAAGTCAAACTCAAGATTACAATCATCTAACCCCTCAACGAGGTTCTTATTTTTCAGGGTACGCAGACCCTTCTCACCAATGTGGCCAAATCTCTTATGCCATAACATTGTCTTTTCTGCAGGAAGTTAAACTTCCAATGCACGATTACAACCATTAAGACTAGAAACAACAGATTTCTTCACTGCTCGTTCAGATGGTGGGGATGAAGTGACTGCTGCCCTCTTCCTTGAGTCAGAAGAACTATTGCATTGTGCAATGCATGCTTCCAGCTAAAACAGAGTACCTCTCTGAGTACCCTTAGCAAGCACCATAGATCCTCTAGTCATCTTGCATCCATCTTTCGAAAAGACAACCTGTACACCTGCATCATTCAACATACTTACAGAAAGCAGGTTCCATGCTAAGCCTGGGATGTGCATAACCCCAGTGATCCCCTTCACTTGACCATCAGGGAATTAGATAGAGACTCTTCCACGACCAACGATCTTCAAATGAGAGTCGTCACCCAAATACACCTTTCCACCATCGAACTCCTCATACTTAGTGAATAGTCTCAATGTGAGGTCATGTGGAATGATGCACCAGAGTCGATTAGCCACACATCATCAGATGAATGGGTTGTCAGGGCTACGATGAAGGCATCACCATCATCTTGTGATTTGTCAGAATCTGAATCAGGAGCTTTTTTCTTTTTCTTCTTCTCCTCTTTGCATTCCTTTCAGAAATGCCCAGTCTTGCCACAGTTCCAACAAAGAGCCTTGGACTTTCTAGGAGATTTGGATCTCCCACGGGATTTGGATCTACCCTTCTCAGCTTTCTTGTCCTTCTTCTTCCCTTTCTCCTTGGGTCTTCCACAAACTGCAAGGGCTTCGTTGGCTGCCTCAGAAGACTTTCTCCACATCTCTTCAGACAACAGTGAAGAAACCACTTCTTCCATTTTAAATGTGGATGTGGTGCTTTCGATTGCCATGACAAGATGATCCCATGAGTCCGGCAGAGAACAAAGCAGGGTCATACACCAATCCTCCTCCTCCATCTTTACACCGATAGATGTCAATTGTGCAACCAGCATGTTAAAGGCATTCATGTGCTCAACCACGAATCCTCCGTCCTCCATTCGAAGAGAATACAACTTCTTTCTTAGGAAAAGTTTATTGACAAGGGATTTAGCTTGATACACATCCCCCAACTTCTTCCAAAGGAGTGTTGCAGTAGCCTCCTCATGGACATTTAACAACACAGAATCAGCAAGACTAAGTCTTATGAGACCCTTAGCCTTCCGATCCTTGAGATCCCAGTCAGCTTGTGACATTGCAGCTAGTTTAGTTCCGTTCACACTTTCCCAAAGGTCTCAGTCAACTAACATGTCTTCTATCTTGAGCTTCCACAGCTTGAAATTACTGCCGTTGAACTTATCTACTTCAAACCTTCCTGATATGCTTGCCATCTCCTTGATGCAATAAGATACAGAATGCTCTGCACAGACTCCCACTCAACCTAAGATTAGCTCAAAAAACCCCTACCCTACAACTAGGACCAAAGGTGATCAAGCTCTGATACCAACTGAAAGGAAGCTAGGTGTGCGGAAAATGCTTCCTACACTAATCTAATGAGGAGAGGGCTATGCAAATCCAACTTTATCCTAACTATTACAGCAATATTAAACCATTAACATGAGATATTGCAGCAAAACACAAGAACCAGAATGAAGACAGAAGAGAGAGAGAGAGAGATAAGATATACATGGGGAAAACCCTTACGGGTGAAAAACCCCACTCCAAAACACAGCTCAAATGTATTACAGTAAACAATAACAGATTACAATACAGTTTCAGAGACAATGCTCTTTCAGGAGTCTTCGAATGTTGAATTTGGAGATATTCTGGTAGCATAACAGTACTTGTACCAAAGTCGTCTATCTCCCATCCAAGCACCTGTTTATATAGAGTTTACAAGGCAAATATGGAACCTTCTAGAGATGGGCGTCCATCTTGGACTCATGCCCCAAAACCCACGCCTAAGGACACTTGTCCAACATCCCATCCCGAAGTGGGTGCCTGGTCCCAAGATAGATTACGACATATGCTCTTACGCACCTTATAGCTGTCATAGAATCTGTCATACACTTACTAAAAATATCATATTCCTCTTACATGTCATAACCTCCCTTGACCTCCCAAAGATGCCTTTCTCTCATGCAAAGATACTCACCGACAGTTGTCATTAATTAAAAATCATTTAAGGTTTCAGGGGCATTGCCCCCGAGCTCCCACCAGGGCGCTGCCCCTCGACCCCGCCATGTACCGCAATAGGGAGTGCGCTAGGGGAGCTGCCCCTTGACCCTGTCTTGGGGCCGCTACCCCCAAACCCCCGTTAATTATTCAAGGGGGAAACCGCGGCTACCAAAGTCACCAAAATTTACCCTGCTGCATATACACAAGGTGCTGACTATGCCAACTCAACATGGGATATATAAATACAACATTAGGAATTTCCAAAGGTTGAGACACCTTAATTCCCAACACTGAGAACCATACACATAATTAGTAGTTTTATTGTGTCGGTATACCCTTTGATTTTTATATTCTCTTTTTTTGTCATTTTAGCATCGACCTAAGTCATGAGTATGGCTTGACGACTATTCTCATCACGTATGTCTTGCGAGAGTTGTCAAGATGTGTAACAATGACGACGCCTTATCCTTTGAAATGCATATTTAATCCATTAAATAAATGCAAGTGTCTTTAGTTGTGTGAACTATATATATATATATATATATATATATATATATATATATATATATATATATATATATATATATATATATATTCAAGTTTAACCTTGCATAGTTTAAACCAAGGTCTTTTTCTTAAACACTTGTCACTTTATCGGCCAAAAGTTGGATGGATAATTCAAAAAATGGTTTTTAATCTCCATCGATCTTTCCACTCCCTAGAATCTCGGGAGAGTGGAGGCAAGGAGTGGCTAGTTCCATCATGATAAAATATAGGCATGGTCATGGTAGTTGGAGAGCAGGAAAAGCTTCTTGAATGAGCTAAAAAACTCATCTTCTTAAGTATAATCAGGGGGAAACTGGAGGAGAAAAAATACAGGCAATAGCAATACTTTTTGTTTTCCATTCTCAAGAAAGTTTAAGTTCTTGTTTTGGTAATATCTTGGTGAAAGGAGAGGTGATTGGTGGAGTTGGAGCCCTGTGTCGTTAGCATCTGCATATTCCTTTGGACTCAAAGTAGGTTCAATTTACTGCCTGGGATAATACATTATAGTCGATATTTTTATTTATCATTGGAACTCTTTGAATGTAGAATGCATGCGCAATAATTCCTTAAACTCAAATAGATGCAATATTTATGGATACATCACTATGTATTTCTATACCTATGTAAAGGTTGAAAGTCCTTAAGTTATGTGTTGCCTGTAATAGTCATTAAAGTTTTAAAGACCATGTCATCTTTAACAAGCCTTTAAAGGTCGATAGCTCTTAGAGGATGAGAGCCTCGCTCTTATAAACAAAAGAGTCTTATTTTATAACACTTTGTGTATTTGGTGAGGTCAATAAGCCTCATACCCTTTTTCACACTCAGTACAGGCCAATAACCTCTATGAGATTTCTATGGAAAATTGCAAGTTTTTATTTACTTATGTTGTTTTTGTAAGACCACAGTTGTCGCCATTAAGGCCGAAAGACAGGTTTTTATGACTATTGCATAATATAGCTTACCTACATATGTTCCTACCTATGTAAAGGCCGCTAAGAAGTTGCCTTGTTCAACCTTCTCTGATGTTGATAAATGGTCCATGTCTTGTTGTATGCCTGGTCTATTGCAAGGCCATGGAAAAAGGTTGAACCAACTTAGATATAAGGATGAGTATAACCGATTTTATCAAGCCGGACTTTCCTCAAAGAATTCCAGCTAAGGTTTTTGGTTGAGTGATTAAACTATCACTGTGTTGTAGAATTTAAAACAACCTTATTTAGTCATATGCAATGAGAAGTGTGTAAGTAGTTTCTTTTTAAATAAGAAAACTAGATGTGTGTGTGTGTGTGTATGTGTTATAAATCTCTAATCTTCTTGAGAGGTTGATAGCTTGTAACTAGTGCAACTATAGTTGTTAAAAAGACATTGTTGTACCAGCACTATGTAAACAAAGAGCAAGTGTGACCCATTAGTTATATATGGCCGAGAGACCAAGGAGTATATATCACGTGTCTTAGAAATATAAAGATACTATAAGTCAAACTATTGTTACCTCAGACTTCAATAAGCTCTATTATGACTAAAGAATAGTCAAGAGTTATTTTGTAAATGGCCAGGATTAACCAATACCAGACAAATGGCAGCATTATGGCCAATTGATATGTGAATGCAATTTATCAATGACAATGATACTACCATCTATTTAGAACTCCTCTCTTGTAAAACAAGTGCATATATATAAATATATCAAACATGATAGATTATGAACTATATTGGTGGCCTCGACAAGTTATAGGTCGAGTACAATTTAGACTAAGGAAAATGCTCCTTGGTGGCAAGGACATAGAGGCCAAAATCAACAAAAACAATGCTATATGATAAAATATTGCATATCTTAAAGAATGAATATCTAATTTACTCATGAGCATGAAATCAAGTTTGATTAGTCATTGAGTAGATTGATGTAAGTTGTCATAGACCTGAGATTACAAGGATGTAAAGAGAGGCTCAATGCAAGTATTTAAGTCACCCGGGCTCTTACCACATACCTGTCTAATTGGCCTATAGTAGAGAGATTACTTAATGTCAAATAGATAGATATGGGGTAAACATATCAAAGTATATTGATTTATTATTTTATTGAAATAAAAGAATGTTGTCTCCAAGTCAAGAAAAGAGTGTGTGAACATACGACTTATTTATATGAAACTTTGGCCAAAGTATGCAAAATCATTGCTTGCATTATCGGTTCACTATGTTTCTAGATAACTTGAACAGTCAGAGGGTTGCACATAGCTAGAGCTAGACTAGAAGTTGTAAACCTGATTGTTTCTAGCTAGGACACTGCACTAGTTCTCAAATGGCACATAGAATTAGTTGATTCTCATTATCTATACCCTCGCAAAGGGAAGGGCCACTTCTAGTAGGAAGGTGTGCGGGGGACCTCCAGTCTGTGGTTGGAGTAAAAGCATCAGGTTGATGCTCTCCCTCTTGTAGTTGACTGTCGAAGACTTGTGAGAAAAAGACATGTCATTTTATTGTACATTTAAATTTGTAAAATTTGAAAGTCACATGTAAAGCGACCATCAGTTGATGTAATATATCATGTGGTTTGTAAATGAAAAAGTATTTGCTTTATCTTGTATGAAAAAAATTATTATAAAATTTTGCTTTTAATGCTTTTATTTGTAAGTGTTTAATTCAACATTTCAGTTTGAGATGTTACACTAGAATTGCCACTAATTTAGATCTAGGTTTATACAAGGATTCACAAGACTCGTCTTGCAATCAAACTAAGTGAGATAGAGGTTAACACATATATGTTTCACCCAAAGATGACCATCTCTAATATAACCACCATTTGGGGGATAACCTTGTACCTGCACCCTCAAGTCAAACATTAAGTGTAACTGCTCATAGTATTAGCGAAACCAACATAACCCACCTAATGTGGTGTAAATCATAACATGATATCAAATCATCACATCTAACTGTAAATCATTTATGACTAGCATGATCTAGAAAACAAGATGCACAATCAACAATATTTCCTAATGCTAAGAAATTATAATAATTACAACTATATTGAATATAGTGAAGACAGTAAAGCTAAAACATTGTAATGATATAACATACAAGGGCATAACATATGCATCCCTTAATGCATAGTAGGAAATCCAATGCCAATACAAAACCTCATCGAAAACACCTCAATGGTCATACAAAACATCTCCACAAAAGAATCCAGAATACACCATTGGAACACCTCAATAACACAACAGACCTCATCAACAAGTTCAGTGTAACAACTCATAACACATGAATCACACAATACATTGATAAAAACACTTGATATAGCATAAAGCATATAAATTGGAAAGCACACAAGGCATAACATGCATACTAGTGGGCATTACATAGCCCACCAATTTTTTATTGTGTATTTGCTCTATCTTGTACAAATAATGAACTTAGCACTATGAAAAAAGGTCTTTCTTCCAATGAGCACGAGTCTTGGATGAAATCCATGTAGGATGAGATGGTGTCCTTGAATAGATGTGAAACGTGATATCTAGTTGAGTTGCCCAAAGGAAGGAAACCTATTGGTTACAAGTAGGTGTTTAAGAAGAAAATTAGAGAAAATGGATAGTTGAAAACATGTAAGGAAAGAATGGTGGTGAAAGGTTAGTCCTAGGTTGAAGGAGTTGATTTTGGTAAAAAAAATATTTTGTTTCAAAATTAACTTCTATTAGATTCCTACTTTTATTGTTGTTTCTTATGATTTAGAAGTAGAGAAAATAGATATTAAAATTGATTTCTTATGTGGGGGTCTTAAGGAAGAAATTTATATGAAATGGCCTAATGTTTTTGTGGTAAAAGAAAATGGAAACTCAATTTGCAAGTTGAAATAGTCATTGTATGGTCTAAATTTGTCACTATGGATGTGGTATATGAAGCTTGATGCTTTCACAATGGACCTTGAGTTTATTAGAAGTTAAACAATCATTGTGTTTATTTCAAATTAATTGATGATCAATTACTAATCAGTGTCTTGTATGTTAATAACATGTTCATTGGAAACAATAAAGAAATTATTAAAGAGATCAAAACTCAATTGTTTAGTATTGTTGACATGGAGGATTTAGGTGTTGTGAAGTGCATTTTGGGTATGGAGATCATGTTAGGCCCTCAATCCTTTAGTGTGTATATGGTTAATAGTAGTAGGATTATTGCTACCCTAACTCTTATTTAAGTTATATAATCATTAATATAGTCTTATATAGGTAGTTAGGTTGGCCTAGGTGGCATCTAGGGCAGAAGTATGGTATATATAGAAGGTAGAGATTAGTTATTATCATCATATTGAGTATCAAGTGTTCTTATTGAAGACTATTGGAGTTATCCCCCTCGAAATGGCATATTATTATCAACTATTTGGAGCATATTTCTTATTATATTCTTCTTTTGTGCAAGTTTCATTGCAAATCAGCAAGAATCGGGTTGGTAGAAATCTTTGGCTTAGTCAAAGTAAATATGTTCAAACTATTTTGCAAAGGTTTGCAATGCATGACTGTAAGCTACTCAATATTCCTATACTTATTAGTACTAAGTTATCATTAGATCAATGTCCTAAGCTAATGATTTGGAGGACATATCTGATGTTCATTGTGCTAGTGTTGTAAGAACCCTAATGCATATTATGGTTTGTACAAGACTAGACATTGACCAAGCAGTGGGAGTTCTTAGCATGTTTATGTCTAACCCTACTAGAGATCATTAGACTTATATGAAAAAAATAGATATTTGCAAGTGACTTGATTATTTTATTAGTTATCATGGGATTGATGGTATGAGCAAGATGCTTGATATACAAGGCTTTGTTGATTTGGTTGGGCTAATGATTTGGACAACAAGGGGTCCAGTAGCAATTATGTGTTCACTCTATTTGGAGGACTTGTTAATTGGATGAGTAAGCAGCAACCTACAGTTGCATTGTCCATTACAAAAGCAGAGTACATGGCTACAACATGTACCTATAAAGAGACAATGTGTTTACAAAGATTGTGTACATGTATTGGTTTTATGTGTAAACAAGTTAGGATCAAATGTGATAGTCAATGTGCCATCTATTTGGTGAAGAACTCGATGTTCCATTGTCGTACAAAACATATTGATGTTCAATATCACTTTGTCTATGAGATGGTTGAGGGCAGCAAAGTCATTATATAGAAGGCCGACACTTTGGTTAATATTACAAATTCTCTCACTAAGTCAATGAGCATAGAGAAGTTTAATTGGGGCATAAAGGCCATGGGCCTTGCCTCTTCTAGAACTTGATTTGCTTTTCAATTTCCTATTATGTCTTGCAATGTAAATGTCAAGTGGAAGAATGTAAGGACTAGGTATGGCATTCTCCTTGTAAGTCCTAAGTCTTGTAATTACACTTTAATTATTTAGATGATAAATAATGTCTTCTCCAAACATCATGGAGTATCTAGAGCCATGTTGGATGCCCATGTTAAGGAGGTGATTTATTTATTATTTATTTATTCTTTGACATACTTGGGATATTGTGTAAAAAGACAATAGGGAGGTTACAAAGAATCAATCAAGAATGTGAGTTGTAAGAAGATCTTCCATAATTGGTGTTATGACATGGAAATCAATGCCCTCATGGAGTGCATAGGATTAAGATCTTGGTCAATTTGATTATGACAAAATCTATGACATCTACAACACGTAAGGGGTGTGTAAGATGTGTAAGAGGAGTTGCATGATATTTCGAGATGCTTGACCATGACCATAGGGGTGTTGATTTTTTGCCATGGTTCATGGTTTTGACTCATAGTTTTGGATACCACTTTATGGTTTCTAGTTTCTAACATTTTTATAAATTGGACACATGAGATAGTGGATTATACGGTTTTTGCAGATACTCTTATGTTGTTGAACTATTGTCAAAGGGATAAGTAGATTGTATTATTATATTCATTATTTGGAATAATACAAGCTTGAGTCTTTTTGGTGTGAAGTTTTTTCCCATAAGGTTTTCTCCATGTATATCTAATGTAATGGTTTGCATTTTATAAATTTGTTGATTTGTTATTTTGCTTCTCCATTATTTCATTGATGTAAGTTTATTGGCTTAATCACATTGTAATCGAATTAAACTCTATATTGTTTCTATTGTATTGTTAGCCTATTAGTTCAACACTACTTCACTACTATTGTTTCTCACAAACTCACCCTTCATACACTCATTCAAGTGTATCTCTAAAATGCTCTAAAGGGGTCCTCCAAAATACCTTCCAATCTACCATACTCCTTAGACACATTGTAGGCCTTTCTTAATGTACACCTATTAATTGAAAGTCTTTTTTTCTATTTTAAAGACAACTATTTGCCACTTTTATGTGTAAATGAAGTGATAAATAAATTATTAAATAGTCTCTCTAGAAACCAACAAATCTTTGGTTCAAATCTCATCTATATACCACTTTAAAATTTTCAAAATACTAAAAATTAGACATAGAAAGATAGCCAACACATTAAAATTGCAATATTAAGAGTTTGCTATTTTAAACTCTAGAAAATTAAGATTATTGTGTGTAACACCAATCTAAAAATAATAATATTTGGAAGAGAAAGAAATTTCGATTTTAATCTTCTATAGATTTAGACTTCTTGTTAGAGAAAATCTAAAAATAATATTTGTTTGTTAGGAGAACATACAAGAGTGTCGAAATGACCCTGTTGAAAATCTTCATATCTCGTATCTCACTTCCCCTAAATTTTTATTCACTGTCTATGAGATTTGAACAATAGATGTCTGCCATCAAAATTTCTTGCAATCATTTAAATCTTTCTTCAAAATCTACTACTAACATTTTATAATATCTCTGGAGTATTTTGCTTGTGGGATTATCTGGAATGCTCACCCACACCACAGAAACCTTGCCTGAATCCTTGCCTCTGTATTCATCCGCGAACTTCCCTTCACTTTCCACGGCTCTCGGTAGTGATGGTGCTTACCCCGCCAGAGTCTCATGTTCTTATTATTGTTGGATCCCTTGCCTGGCACTCCATGCTGGATTTTTCGCCGCATGGTGGTACTGGTGGGACATCTGTTGATGGCATGCCTGGGGTCGCATCCACTCCTGTAGCTCGTGTGTGTCCTTTCTTGCAGCACGCGTGTCCTCTGCTACTCACATTTTGGTTGCGGGGGAATTCCTAGAGACCTCTCATTGGGGATATTATCTTGATAGTGGGGGATCGACCTTGGACTCAAAATGCTCAGTTACAAGGGTCTTCCCTTTCGCTGCAAGTGATGCTTTGTTATTGGACACCTTGCCTTTGATTGCTCTCGTCGTCGCAAGAATGTGGGCTTTGTTACTTAGTGGTGGAATGCTCTCCCCCAATTACTGGACTCATGTTTCTTTTGATTTTGAGGATGATAGGGATGTTGCCCTAAAGGGCCTATATCTGAGGTGGATTCCCGTGGGGATGTTGAGACTTCGGTATCTCTTATGAGGTCTACTTCTCATGTCATTGGATTGGTGTATGATGGACCTGCAGCTCTCACTCTAGTATCTGAGCGAGCATCCAACTTCTTCGACCATGCATCCTAAGCATGCAGTGTCTTAGGTCAAGACATTGGTTGAGGACTACCCATCCTCTCTACTCGATTTGAGGATGCGGAAAATGATGTATCTTGGACGATTGTGCAAAGAAGAAAGGGAGATCTCCCTAAACGTGTTTATGATTCCCACACCAAGGCCAATGGTGTTAGGATAACAAGAACAGGGTCAAGTGGTGTAGGTCAATTCTAGTTTGTTGTGGTCTATCTTGGCAGCTTTGTTGGGGTTAGGTTGTTGTTGGTTGTTGCCCCATTTTATAAAAGGTTCCAAACCCTTTCAAAATATGACATTTACCCATAAATCATAAACATTTTAATCTCTTATCTAAGGCCACCTATTGTGGCAGGTGGCACACATTAAAATTGGAAACAACTCCTCTACTATGATTCTTTGAATTTCAATGAAATCAAAACTACAAGTAAACATTCTAGGAGATTGCAACTCTTGTAAGGTCAAGTGACCATGAGTGAAAGGCATTTAGATATTCACACAAGATATTTCATTCAATCTTAAGTTCATAAAACAATGGTAGATATTGCTCTTTCTCACATCCAAAGCTTGCATTTATTTCCATGGATGATGGAAAATGAAAGTAATTTAGATTATTTTAATCAAATAATTTAATCAACTAAATTTATTTTGCCGGTCTCATGGAGGGAGTCAACTAAAATTTCTTAATAGATGTTGGCGAACCTTAGAAAGGGTTTAAGTGGAGAGTGAGGAATTGGAAATGATAAATCAAAGAAATTGTATACAAATAAATGGTTTTTGAGAAATTAAAATTATACCCAAAAAAATTGTCATACAAGCTATATTATATATGAGAGGATGTTATTACAATATATATATCCGACAACATTTTTCACAATAAAAATAGGAGCCCAAACTATAGAAATTATATGCACATAAATGATTTTTGAGAGATTAAAATTATAAAGAAAAAAGTTGTCATGGATCTTATTTTATAAAGAAGTATTAATTTTTATCTTGCAACATTTTTCAATTCCATTAATGTGGTCATTAGACCTACATGTCAATGAACTAATGAGTTTAAAGGAAATGTTTGATTTCATTGAGGCAAAGGAGCAAATGAAGGACAATAAGATACAAGAAATCATGGTGGCCAAATGAAAACTAACCCAAGAAAATAAGTTGCTTAAGGTTCAAGTAAACAAATTGCAAAACACCATGGAAATAGGTCAACAAAAACTTTTAGCCATAAAACACAAGCTAAACCAAGCCACGTAGAGAAAAACATGTCTAAAGCAACTGAGGAAATAGACATCCCACATATCAAAGAAATCCACACATCAATAGCAAACATGGAAGTTGAAGGAACAATTTGAGGCCAAATCTTGGACATGAGTGCTAAAAGAACCAATAGAAAATCAAAGAAAACTCAAGAAACAAACTAGATTGCAAATGTGGAAAGAAACGAAAAAGCATGATAGAGCTGCCAATATAATAATAAAAGGGTTGAAAGAACATGGGGAAGATGAGAACGGTGACAAGTTAATAAGAGACTTTTTAACAAGTGAACTTCAATGGGCAAGGCATATCCAACAAGTAGAATTGAAAGAATGGTAAAGGGAGGAAGGCATAGTAATATAAGAGTTTTCTTTAAAAAAACATAGAAAATAAGAACAAATGATTCTCGAAGGCACACAATTTTACATAAACGAAAATTTAACCCCAACACAGTTGGAAGAAAGGAATAGAAGAAAGTAGTAACAAGAAGAAACACAAAAAAAAACAGAGGCATGGACAAATAAGGGGAAAGCTCAAGTCAATGACAAAACATTACACAATAAATAGGAAGGTAGACACCCAAGAACACCTTAAAATGGTAAGCTAGATTTGTAGAGGTTGCCCTTGGAGGAGAGGTGTTAGTTTAGGGACAATAGCAGAGGGAAAGGACATCATTGTCCTTGTTGAAACACATGAACATGAGAGATGCAAAGTTCTATATTTTGAAGGTTATAAGAAGGTTTTAATTTGGAACAAATTAAAAGAAAGTGGCAAGTGACAATTCTAGTAAAAGAATCATGGGGAGAAATAAAAAAAGTACAAAAGGAAGATCCAAGTAATTAATATATATAGAAGAAGATAATGGAAATGAATCAACAATTAGTCTTGTTGCATGTTATTTCAGACCTCATGGTTCAAAATCATATAAGAAAAAGTTCGACTACAAGAATCTATATACAACACTAAAAGGGACTTAGGAGATGTCATTCTAATAGGGACTTAAATAAGAACAACAAATAACCAGGGTCTTTACCTTAGAAATGAAGATGTGATGAAAAGCAACTAGTTGTGGCTAGAGGAAGATGAGAATAAAAACGAGAAAGGGTCTCACAAGACATGGTATGCAGCGTTATTATTATATGTAATGGCATAAAAGCATGGTTGAAAACAAGAAACATCACATACCAAACTTACAATAGTCAAAGTGTTGTTGATTATGTTATTTGATCATAAAATACTATGTCAAAGTTAGTGGAGGTAGATGTGGTGAGCTGCCATATAGAAATAGAATTTGATCAATCCAATATATGTAAAGGTTGATCTGCAAGGAACAAAGAGAGGCTTTACCAAAATCAAAATAAAACATCCTCTCAAGGCAATATCCTTATGATGCATGAGAACCAAAAAAAATTTAGAACAATGCTTAAAAAACAATTTAAGGATGTAGAAAATAATGGCATATCCAAAATAAATAGAAGAATAATAAGCAGCGACACTTTGGTAACATTAATCCGAAAAGCTATATTAGTTTGGTAAGCCCATAGTACAGCAAATATTGCAACGAAACGAAGAGAATCATAAACTTGGAAAGGGAGAAGAAAAGTAAAAAGATTTATGAAAAGTTAGTGAGGTCTAAAAAGGAAGAGTACATGTGAACAATGAGAAAAGAGCTTGTCTCTCTCAAGTGGCATAATCCTAGAAGATTTTAGAGGGAATTGCAACAAAATAGTAAACCCATAGAGAATATCACAAATTCCTAGTGGTTAGAATATGCAAAATTACACTCCAAGTGATGAGAAGATAAAGACAACTCTCTAGTAATTAATACATTGCCTAAAATCTTCTACACGAGATATTAAGGAGAGGATTGAAAAGCCACCAATGGGTAAAGCACAAATGGGGTTTGGATCAAAAGAATATTCAATGGGATCATTGAGAATAACTTTTCTCCTCAAATGTAATACAATGCCTAAAATCTTCTCCACACACGATATTTAAGGGAGTGATTGAAAAGCTACCAATGGGTAAAGCACAAGTGGAGTTTGGATCAAAAGCATATTCAATGGGGTCATTGAGAATAGCTTTTCTCCTCAAAAGTTTAGATGTCAACAACTCACTTTGAATGATTAAATCTGTTTTGGAAAACATTTTGTGAGTATGGTAGAGCACAAAATTAGCAATTGAACAAAGGAAATCGAGCAAAGGGGAAAGCATGTTTTAGGCCAAACCACTTCACAACTAATCACCACAACACTCTTAGGCACTTGAATGATAAAGTATGAGATAAACAAGGGGAAGAGAATTTTTGTTGCTTTGTTGATCAATAAAGCATTCAACATTTTTCCTAGAAGCAAAACTCTAGAGTAGAATGGAAGCGTTAGGAATTCAAAAGAGGTACAAGGCGACACTTCATAGGTTATATAACCAAGTCCAATCTAGAATCAAAACAAGGAATGGATTATTGAAATGCTTTAGAAATGACATCAATGTCAAGCAAGGATGTTTGTTATCCCCCACTTTGTTTGGGCTCTGCATTGACAAATTAGGAGTGGCTAAACAAATATGGAGGGGGAAAAATCCTATATGCAAATGACCTTATTTTAATGGAGAAAACAATGCATAGCTTGAGAGAGCAATTGAGAACTCTATAATTGTTCTGCTAAAGGTAGTGATGCAAGTGAACGACAAACCAAACCAAGATCATGATCTTCACCTTGAGGCAAAAAAAAAGAAGCAAGTTTTAACAAGCTCAATTGAGAAGCTTGTAAGACAAAAATAATATAGGCAAACATGTAGGAATGCAAAACTATAGGATTGAAAAACCAAGTGAAACCTATTTGGGTTGCTTGTCACACCAATAGCACTTAACGTGTGAAGTTTGGGGCAGCAGCAAATTTGAAATGAAATGGAGACAAATAGAGAGGTTACAAAAGCATTTAATCATGAGAGGTCTTATTAGCTAAGGCAGGTCAATTTTTTGTTTGACTTCCAAGTTATCTAAAAAGAATAGAGAGAGCATTGAGTGTCATCATTGGCCCAAAATAATAATGGAAGAAAAAGTGGAGAAAAAGTTAGAAAAATACCAAGTGGATGGATAAATGGAATCTTAGCATGCAAGTACCCAAACACCAACAAGGGAATCAAAAGATAATGTGTGAGAAACAGTCAAGGCAACCATGTGGACAAGGCACCTCAAAAGAAAGAGAAAACATTATACTAAGTGGATGGATAAATGGAATCTTAACATGCAAGTACCCAAACACCAACAAGGGAATCAAAAGATATGTGCGAGAAACAGTCAAGGCAACCATGTGGACAAGGCACCTCAAGAGAAAGAGAAAACATTATTTACAGAATTCAATCCCACGTCTGACTACAAGCAAAAAGCATATATGAGAGCAAAAAAAAATAATACATAGAAATGATAATAGCTCAGCTAAAAACTAATTCCCATAATCTTACAAAGATAACCAAATCAATTGCACTAATATCTTAAATGTTGACACCTGAACTACCATATTCCAAAAGAAAGGACTAGTTTAAACAGAAGTCTTTTTAACTAAAGTTCACAACAGAAAATCCAAAGATTACAATAAAACAACTACCAATCAAACATAACTGAAACAACACTTATATGAAATGTTCATATACAAAACATGGTTATTTTTATACTTAAATCCCATAGACTACCTAATTTCCTAATTTTGTGATGGTTATTAAAAGCTTCCATTCAGCCGTGAGGAGCCGTCTAGTTGAACTGCAAAATTGTACTTTATAGGCGACTATACACTTCAAATGTTCTCTGTAGTGTATATGACCATATCTTACAAAAGACTTAAAAGTAAACTCAATAATAATCAATGAAAATATTGATACTAAATGATTATATCGTATTCAATCATTCAACAAACCCACCCACAGACAGATTTTATATCTTATAATTGTGCAGTTTTGCCGTCCTAAGCAGAAATTTGAAACAGAGGCCAATAGTAAGAGTTGGGTTAAAAGGGTGCACTGTGTATGAATAGAAAAAAATCGTCCTGCCTTCCCAATTGTCTGTTTAACAATACATCTTGGGAAGCCCAATAACTGAAAAATCAAACAATGACAGATCGGAAGAACTTAAACTGCGTTTCATTGCCTAATTTAAACAATTTTTGCAGTAATAACTGTTCTGCCCGCTTAGATTATAAAATCAATGAAAAGCGATCTTACAACAGGAAAGGCAATACTGTGAAAACATTTATAAGAACAATCTTATAAAGATTCTGACCCCCTTTATTGTGATATTGGAAATAAAAAGTTACGCCCATTTATATAATAATATCGATGAAAAGCGATCTTACAGCAGGAAAGGTAAGAGAGTGAAAGCATTTATAAGAATAATCTTATAAAAACTCTGACGGTCTCTCCCCTTTAATATGATATTGAAAAAAAAAAAATTATGTCGGCTTAGATAATAAAATCAATAAAAAGCGATCTTACAGCAGGAAAGGTGAGTGTGTGAAAACATCTATAAGAATAATCTTATAAAAATTCTTGACAATCCCTCCCCTTTGACAGTCTCTCCCCTTTCATGTGATATTGACCAAAAAAAAATGTTCTGCCCGCTTAGATAATAAAATCAATGAAAAGCGATCTTCCAGCAGGGAATGAAAGGGTGTCAACATTTATAAGGATAATCTTATAAAAAATCTGACGGTCTCTCACATTCAGGCTGTCTCTCCCCTTTCATGTGATATTGATTGTATTTTACAGCAAAAACGCACTAAATACAGCCATATAGAAATTAAATTTAAGCTCTGTGATAACAAGGTTAATATTGGATTCTCATTTTCACTACATTCCTGAAAACTATTAAAGAAAGAAATGATGATACCATCAGTGCATTCCTCATTAAATTTTGAAAACTTAAAATCGCATAAATCAGAAGAAATTAGAAAAAAAAAAACCAAGATTGGAGTTTTGCTGCGAAAATTTTAGTAAGTACATGCGGTTCTTTCCATACAATAGAAACCATCCATTTGATCAAAATAAGAAAAGATCAAACATACACATGTTATTCCACTGTTCAAAGTAAGGAAAACAACTCCTTAAGATCGCCTAGCGAAATCATTCACAGGCGACAGAAATCTTTAACCATATAAGGGTTTTTAAATTACTGGAACATAATCTACTCGGTAAAATGCTGTTAAACTTGACTACACTCTAGTCAACATACAAGAGCATTCATTAAGAAGGAATAGCAGCAAAACCCTAACAGAAGAGGGCATTTAAAGCTGACCGCAATCCTGGACAACAACAGGCTTGGAGGTGCGTCCGCTGGACGATCCGACGCGCTCAATGGCACGGACGACGTCCAGTCCATCAACGACCTGGCCAAAGACAACATGCTTGCCGTCGAGCCATTCAGTCTTGGCGGTGCAGATGAAGAACTGGGAACCATTGGTGTTTTTCCCAGCGTTGGCCATGGACAAGATTCCAGGGCCAGTGTGCCTCTTCTGGAAGTTCTCATCCGCGAACTTTGCACCGTAAATGGACTCACCGCCAGTGCCATTTCCGGCAGTAAAGTCGCCGCCCTGGCACATAAACCCAGGGATAACACGGTGGAAAGAGGAGCCCTTAAAGTGTAGGGGTTTTCCTGACTTTCCAGTGCCTTTCTCGCCGGTGCAGAGAGCCCTAAAGTTCTCTGCCGTCTTTGGCGTCACATCCGCGTACAGCTCCATCACGATTCGCCCCGCCGGCGCACCGCCCACCGCCATGTCAAAGAAAACTCTTGGATTTGCCATCGTATAAAACCTGATTTCCTCACCAAATCGCTAAAAAAAATACATTAGCAACTAATCTGCGACTATGAACCGCAGATCTGTTTCTCCCGTTACAGAAGAAAAGCATAAACAGCTATAAAAGAAGCATTGAACAACTACAGCAACCAAAAATGAGCTCTTTTGAAAGATAATCGAAAAATCGAGATTTCTGTAACTTACTTCTTGTGATCGTGATCCTGATCGTCCTCTCCTAACGCTATAACACACTGCTCTGGTAAACAATTGTCCGCTACCCTAATCCATCGCTCTGCTTCTTATACAAATCTCGATATTTCTCAAAATCATCTCAACCGTTCGATAAGCATCCGACGGTTGCAAGAATCCATGAAAAGGGGTTACGCATAGGGTCTCGGATCCAACATTACCAACCGACACGTGTATGGAGAATGGAGGACCAACCTGTTGATTAAGTCAAGTTTCAATAATTTAATTTTATTGTTTTTTGGTAAAAGATTCCCTGGTACAATTAACAATAAAAAATAAAAAGTAAAATTTTGGTTATTTGTTTGTCGCTAATTTTTTATATTATAATATTTTTATGTAATGACATGGAATATCTGATCAAAGCAGAGCTTTGCAACTTGCAAGGGCAAAGGTTCCTCTAAATTCGTTCTCACAACATACAAATATAAAACAATGAAAAAAATAGGGATATTCGGCTAGTGGTAGCTTGGAATATTATTTATCCATTATTATCCTTCCGACATTTTGTCCCCATTTTAAATCTTGGATGCCTCTTCTAAACGGGGAATTTTAAGGGAAAATAATCACATATAGATAGTTAAATCAATTAACTCATGAATAGATAAGTGAAAGGAAAATTGAAATTTATTTTTTTAAAAAAATTAGGTTAATTAAATAAATGTAATTATTAATTTTTTTAATGAAAGTGTATTTTTTATTAAAAAATAAAAATATGATATATAATTTATATAAAATGATTTTGCAATCTAATGCATTTTGTATTGTGGCTTTCTAATGGTTGTTTTGTAATGACTTTTATAATTAATATAATACTCTTTTTAGGTGCTGTGCTCCTTTTGCTTTAAAAAATATATATTATATAAAAATGGGTACAATGGAATCTCACGTCTAAAAGTTAATGTGAGAGTTCAAAAATAAAAGAAGCAATCACACCAGTAAGCAACTAGAGGTATACTAGCGGCTAGAGGAGGGGGTTTTTCCCCAACCATCTAGGAGATCTTGGGAATGGGCTCCCAACCAATGATGATGTCCTCTTTATCTTTTTTTTCTTCTTGATCAATAGGGGTGAAATAGCAAGGTCCAATTGGGGGAACTTCCCACTATCCTTCCACTTGAGGAGGCCATTGTCACACTAAGAGGTAGAAGATTGTTCGTGTGGCATGGGAGATCAGTTGTAATGTTAGCATTGAGGGGATCCTTGAGACCCATGAGCTCCACATCTTAAACGAACATTGTGGCTATGGCCACGACAATGCATGTATGTGTAAGTGCCCAAAATTGCATGATCATAATGGTAGTCTAATGATGATCCAATGGTTTAGCTCATGACCCATGTGGCATGAATAAGACTCCCTATCAACCTCTTTGACCTTCATGGAAGTATTTGTCCAGTCTCTAAGACCCTCCCTTACTCGCCTAGTCCTCTTTAACCTTCCACCTTGCTTGCATACCTGCATGTTCCTTCCAAACTACAAGTTTACCTTTCAAATGGTGGGGTTGCCCAAGCATTTTCGAGGTCACCCAAGCATTTCAAGGGTCGCTTGAGTGACCTACCCTAGCAAAAGAGGCAACCTCAATATTTTTTATTGATGAATGAAACTTTCAGTTCTAGTTGTTTAAGTGTAACTTAGTTTTGGTTGCACCTACTTCTATCAACTCTTGAGTCCCCCCCCCCACCATAATCATGAATCTAAGCTTATTTATATACCCCCAATTAGATTCCCAAAGGGTCTTTGGTTGTTTATCGGTTGCCTCTTGCAAGAATTATGAGTTTTTGCCTCTCTTGTCATAGTATTTTGAGCAAGTTAGAAGGTCAATTCTAGGGGCCCCCAAGCCAAAGTCCAAGATTTTATTACAATGACCACACTCTACATAGCCTCTAGGCTCTCCCCATGGTTATTTTGTAGCTTCAAAGCTTCCAGAACAACAACTAACACTCTATAATTTCCCTCTTAGTTTAGTTTTCCATCTTTCCTTGCTTCTTCCATCAAGTGGATTACTTCAAGTTGGAGAGAATAGAAGATTGCAAAAGTTGAATCTTTGAGGACACACCTACTATGAGCATCTTCATCAACATCTTGAGTTGTCAATCTTTTAGGTGTGAGGTTTCATTATTTGCGTACAAGTTGTTAGAGTAGTCTACTTTCAAAAAGATCAAAATAGATAGCAAGTATATCAAGGTAATCCATCTTCCATCTTGCCTAAATATGTAACATTTCATCACTACATCTTAGATTTAGCATTAGATAGATAGGATTTCTTTATTTCATTGTATTAGATTAGTGTACATTAAATTGTAGATCTTACTTTCATTTCATAAGTATTTCCTCTTTAAAATCAAACATTGTCAACAATACCATCAACTCGATCGTCTTTACACAATTCAAATCAAAATAAAAAACATATATGTAGAACACCTCTTTCAAATCACATAGAAAGCATTGGTTCACTTTGCATTCATTTAGTTATCATAATCATTTTTGTTGCATTTAGTTAGCTAATTAGCTCACATTGTCCATTTGAGAAAATACAAAAACATAAACTAGTTGATTGTTTCTTGTATTTCAATAATACATCATAGCATTTAGTTTAATCATAATTTCATTCATTAGTTTAATTGCATTCAAAACATCAAGTCAACTCACAAAGACCTTGCTAACAAGACAATACAAACAATAAAACAAGAAAACAAATCAATCAAGCACTTGCTAATAAGACAAGGTAGCCAAACAATACAAAACAAAACAAGCAAGCAATCAATGCAGTCAAACACAAATCGAGTCAAACACAAAATACAACTAGCACACTATGACAAGGCATACCTATACCTATATCAAGCTCATGTGTCTTAGGGTTAGAGAGGATTAGCTAGAATCCATTTTAAATGAGCTCAAAACAATTCAATTAAACCTAGAAGCAATTGACCAAGAGCAAGTCCAATAGTAAACTCTCATTTTGCAACAAATACAAGAAAGGAACAATATATGACAAGCAAGAGAGTTAGCCCTCCTCCAATAGTTAATTGAAATAAAAACCACTAGTTAGATGCTTTCCTTATCAATGCCCAATAAGAGCTCAACATAATATATGCAAACAACACACCCAACCATACAAGGATTACTATCACAATACCTCTTCAAAGGTTTTCTAGAGCTCACCCCCACATTGCAACCACCACACCACAAAGCAACACCATCATCTGACACCAAGCGCTCCTTCCTTAAGAAGAGAGTAATCAAGTCAATTAACACTTTTAAGACACTCCTTCCTCACAAAGTGGGTAGTCCTTCAGAACTTCCCCATTCCACTATGTTTTGCCACATGAGTAGGAGTGATTTTTCTACATGTAAGCCATATGTGAGCAACACATGTGTTGTCCCACTTACAACTCATACATAGTAGTGGTGAGCAAATATGGAACAAGATAACCAAGATAGCTAAGCCTATATTTAGCTTTAGATTATGGCCAAGATAGCCAATTCTTAGTGGTTCTCGAGTAGAGGTATAAAACAAAATGAACCCCTCACTTAAAAAAATTTAATGCACGGACTTAGGGAACTATGGAAGGGGTTGATCCTAGAAAGTGATCATAGGAGACCATCAAAGAGATTGTTGGTTGATGGAGATCCCAATCCTAATATTGTCCCTAATCCAAATAAGCCACAACTTGATGAATTCTCAAGCCTTCCATATACTTTTGGCATCAAAAGTGCCTTGAATTTGCACAAGCTCCTTCATGATGGGGATGGAGTGAAAGCCCAAAATTTGTCAAGCCTACCTACCATGACAAGTTCCATAAACAATGCAAAACTTAAGGAGGATTTTCCAAGCCTCATTACCTTCCAAGGAATAAATTATCAATTTGGCACACAAGACCAACCCTTGCCTATGAGTATCAACAAGGCCAAGACCACCAAAGTTGTGTAAAAGACAAAAAAAATCCCATACAACTTAATGGAACCCTTTACCTTACTCCAAGGAGGCCCAAAGAAAGTCCTTAAGTAGTCTCTATAGCTTTTGATAAGAGGATTTTGAGGGATCCCAATAAGAAGAATAATACACCACTGTCTGTGAGCACTTTAGAACAAATCTAGAATTACCTAGATAGAGAAAGAGGTTTGGCAATCCAAACTTGTAGTTTCTTCTCAATGTGAGTCAAAACGGCTTGCCAAAGAGTTGCAAGGGAAGACTAGAAAGCAAATGGAATACCTAAAAATTTGAAAAAATTTCCATGGTCAATCCATTCCAACCAAAAGAATCAAGCCATGAGGGTTTGGGCAAGAAGGATTGACAATAGCATTGAGTCTTTTGCCATTGAATACTGGAGCTAGGAGCAAGGAAAAAGGTAATCAACACTACAAGGTGTGGCTCACATTGTCTTTCTCCTCCAAGGAAGTAAGGAAGGAGTCACAATGAAATGACCATTAACAAGCTAGAGATTAGAGTTGGGAATTAAAATACCTTTAACCCTCTATTGGGTAGCCACATTGGTAAGCAAATAGACAAATCCTTTAGCTGTAAGAACATATGGAGATAGAGCAAGTGGGCATCATTGGCGTATGGATCGAAAGATCCCAAAAGAAGATGATTGTTAACCATTAATGGTGAGACAAGATGAGGCATCTACAAAGAGCATTTGGATTAATTGAAGAAAATTAGGGTCAAATCCAAGAGCTTGAAGCATGGATAGAATAAATAGCCATTCAATGCAGTCATAGGCTTTAGAAAAGTTGATTTTGATGAAAATAACTTTCTATTGAGAATGATGGGCCCATCCCACACCTTTCCAAATGACAATAATATTGTCTAAAATATATCTACTTTTGATGAAGCTAGTCTATTCAAGCTAGATAATAAGTAGAAGCAAGTGATGAATGTGAAGCACAAGGGCTTTATCTATTATCTTATATGAAGTATTTAACAAAGTGACTAATTGAAATTTACAAATTTCTTCAAGGTCACCCACCTTTGGTATGAATTCAATATTGCCTTTATTTATGATAGAACCTGGAGAATTAGCACCTAAAAACCTGCAACAAAAGCTTCTAGGTAAACCTAGAAGAGATCAGGTCCAATAATGTCCCATAGGGCTTTATAGTACTCAAGTTTGAAACCATCATAACTAGGGGCTTTGTAATTAGCCATAGAAAAAGTCACTTCATGAAGATCCACCAAAGTGAGTTAATGGCTATAGAGGCTGCACTGCATAGAGGAGAGCCTATAAGGGACCACACTCACATTATTGAAGGGAATGCTTAGACTTTGAAGAAGGCACTTATGCCAAAAAAACTTGTTGATAATGGTGATTGAAAGCTTCGAGGATATCAGGAAGCTCAAAGAGGACTTACCGGCCTTCTCTAATATGCTTGATTCTTTGAGGAATTTAGCAAGTTCAAAGGGATTGAAAAAACATTTGGGAAATTTATCCCCAATTTTGATCCAATGTAAATGAGTCATGATTTTAGCTCCCCAAGCTATATGATTATCCACAATTTGCTTTTGTTGGCAAAGCTATAGTGTAAGAAAAAGTGTATGAGAGAAGTGTTTTCTTAGTTTTCTAGTTTATTTATTTAAACTATGAATTTTTTCCTACACTACACTAGATAAGATTATGAGAAGATAAAGTTTAACTCTACTATAGTAACAAAAAGATAAATAATATCTTATCTAGACAAATTTTCCTTTACTACTTAAACTAAGTGAAATAGAAAGAGAGGAAAACGGAAAGAGATCTACAAATTCCAAAAAATATAACTACTAAAATGACAAACAGAGTACAAGAATAAAAACTATAGAAAAAGAGGAACTTGGTACTAAAAACTGGAGTCCTATGTCAAGAACATTGACACAATGCATGGACATCTGCATGACACATTATTGTTTGTACTATGCACTATCGTCTAAAAGGAATGAAAAGTCTATCTTTCTTTATGACCTTCCAAGTTTTTTTGTACATAGAAGTTGAAAAAGACACAACAAGAGTATTCCAAAAAATATAGAAATGTTGAAATGATGCTATATTTGACAAGGAATTGAAATAACAAAGAAAGGGAAGACGAACAATAAAACCTCTGTCTGGTTGTGATCTTCCAAGCACCTATAGCTAGAACAAAAGGAAAGGTTGGGGTTGCTTAGCAGCTTGTCACAAATGGTCAAGCACCTATTTTGGTCTTTTGACCTTCACACACAACCAAAAGAAATATAGTTTGAAATAGTGTGTGTTCTTAGCCTATGTGTGTCTAGGAACTAAGAATAGTGACAAAATGCTATGAATATAAAATCCTTGGTCTACAAGGACTGATAAAGTAGTGTGTGAGAGATTAGATAAGAGGAAGTGAAAACCCAATAGGTTCCAAGGACACAACAATGGATTTTACAAGTGGTAATAGGAATAAAAGAGAAGTCTGAAACACTATGACCTCATGCAAGATGGAGAGATGAAGATCTACAAAAACCCAAGGGAAGAATGTCCCCAACAAGGTGGATATGTCAAGGAAACCCCAATTAGATGTAGAGTGTTCAAAACCTTTGAAGAATGATGGTAAAATGTTGTTTAGATTCACATGAGAGTTTTTCAATGCCAAGAGCTAAGAAGATTGGTAGATTATTTTTGTGAGTGCCAATGAATGCCAAAGATGTAGCTAGAATGCTTGTAGATATTTTTAAAATGGACTTAGGAGGGAAAATAAGGAGGTCCAAGGTCTGGAAAAGTCATTAGGATTCAATTCAGGGTTGTTACAAAAAACTTGGGTGCTCAACAAGGTGGTAAAAATGAATATAAAAAATTATTTTCATACAACAAGATGTCCAAAGACACTAGTGCATTGCGTAGACTCCACACATCATGCTAGTGTCTAGGTAGCATCAGGCTCTAAAATCTCTAGTCACCAGGGAATAATGAGGTGAATACATAAAGTTCATAGTTTTACACAAAAGGGGTGTAGGCATAAACATAAGCATACCAAGGGTGGAAAAGGCTAAGACAAGGGCCAAATGAGCCTAAAAACATGATAAGGGTTATATACACCAAAGCAAGTCCAAAACATAGCGTGAAATTGTGAGGGTATGCAATTTTCTATGTTACAAAAACTAAGCAACACAATTGCACGGTGGGAGAGAATGGAAGTGCCTCCAACTTTGCACTAGCACAGTGGAGCTTTGAGGTGGTGGCCTCATATGAGTGGTGATGGAACAAAGCTAGCTAGTGACCATAAATTTGCAAAAATTGATCAATGTGTTCGAAGGTGTCATTCTACCATTAGATCTATCCAACACCATGAGTAGGATGTGGCTCAATATTCCAAATGTGTTAATAATGGGCCATCATGGGTTTATGACTCAATAATGACATGTTTGAGGTGAAGTTATGTTTTGGGTACTACATCTTTCCACTTAATACAAAATTGAATCAAAAGGTGATTTGAAAGGACAATATCTAGCAATGGCTCCACTAGTAATTGAAAATAGTTGGCAAAGGAAAAGATAGATAAAATAGTTTGGATTAATAATATAATATGTACAAAGATTAAATGTAATGGATAACCTGGTACTTAGCTATTTAATTAATGATGGGAGAATGATGTTGTTCATGTATTGATTTAATTCACCATAGTCTAGAAATTAATGTCTTCAATTTATGTTATCTTAGAAAAATTTGTGGTTTAGATCTGAGCATTACAAAGTCAATCCCAAGAAGTGTGAACTTGATCTAATATACAAAACTAATTTTTGATGTGCAAGATTGATGCATTATAATGTGTGCCTAAAAACTTGTTTGCCCTCACCTTTTTGATATATGAATTGTTAAGGTGGTGCTTAAGGACATTGTTTAGGAGTTTGTCAACTTGATCGGTAAATAGGGTCTCATGAATCAAACCCCTTTAGTTGGTTAGATTAACAGTAATTAGTGATATTAAAGACAACATACACAAACATGTAAATGTCCTATAAGATGGTGATGTGAATCTACTTATTTATTACCTTAGAAATTGAAGTGTGCTTTAATGATTTTCTCTTTAGAATCACATATTCTTCTTTATTTTCTAGATATGAATTAAGTGCACATCAAATGACCTTAAATCTATTAACATTGTAACCTATTGCACATATGTGTGTTAAATTGGATCATAATGAGTAGTATGAAGGGGTAGGAAATCAAAATTCAAATCAAATCATTTAAAATTTTGCTTCATTCTTGTGTGTTGCAGGATTGAACTAGATCAATCTCATCCCACTTAAAAATGAACCATGCATCTAAAACAATAATCATGAGGTAGGAAGTGAATGTATGGAAGTATGTGTAAGTGGAGGTGTAATAAAGATGAGTAAATGGAGAGTCTGTAGAAAACGGTGCAAATTAGGGTGAAACAGATGCACATAGAAATAGGGCCATGAACCAAGCTTAACACAAGAGTATGCCACTTGTCGATGTGTTATTGCATTTAATAAATTCCACCAAGGTGAGCACAAAACTAAATAGGAAATAGCATGGGTATGCAAATTTCACCATTACAATAATCTAACTTAGGATAAAAAGTTGGAACTGATAATGTTATAACTTTTTACATAAAATAATGGTATTTAGATCTTAGTTCGATGTCAATTTGTCTCACAGATGTTGCCAATTGATTCACCAATGTGTTAGAAAAGTAAACCCTATCAAACGAGTGTTTCAAGATCGAGACAATTGTTGTCTTCTACTTTGAGCACTTTCATGACTATAGAACTAACCTTCATGCATGTGGATCTAAATCACGTGCATTGATTTGAACTTTACTAATTCTAATTTTAGGAGTTTATTCAGCTTGATATTTACAACCTATGTCTAAAAATGGGTGGCATTGATAAACATCATTTACAAGTTTTCTAGGCTAGGATTATTCTCCTTTGAATAAACCCATGTTACTAATTTAACAATATAGAACACTTATCAAAGATAGTAGGCAATCATGCAATATACCTAAACAAACATGTAATTGTTGGTGTAATGCACATGTATGTTCTTATGATGATCCAATGTGTAACAGAGCTCTTATGTTAAGTCTTAGATGATGTTTGAAATGAATTAGGGTTCTTCTTCATATACAACACCCTAGGACAAAAGTTAACAATTTTTTCCCTCAAGTCAACACATAATAGGTAATTAGAGGGGATTAGCTTGGGCCCAAAATGTATACTTTAATTTATAGGCTTAGGGGTCATTTATTCATGTGTAAATTGAGAATCAAGACCAATCCCTAGAAATGTGTGATAATAGAAACATGTTGAGATCAAATTATTTCACCAACTTTTACACTTAAATGTGTCACTCGTGCACTAGTCGTTACATAAAGGACAACCCAATCAAAATGGGACCAAAATAAAGGTAGGAAGTGTAGGATATGAAATCTTCACCATTATATTTTGTACCCACTTTGACTCGTATGTGTACTACTACAAAGATGCATGTCAAATTAAAATAATTAGTCAACATGAAAGTAGATATCCATCTACACCCATATAAAGGATATGAATAAGGATGATGATTCTATGTACTCTCCTCAAAATGAGCACTCCATATTCACACATTCGCTAAAGTTTTAATGAGTAGCATTAGTCAAGCATTTCAAAATAAGCATAAACACAATTGCTAAAACTATTTATGAACAAAAAAAGTAAACACAAAAAGAAAAGGTAAAGTGACTCCACCTAGTACAAAAATAAGGACTCTCCCTAGAGAAAAAATAATACGACTTTAACTAGTGCACAAATAATAGGACTCTTCCTAGTGCAAAAATATGACTCTAGTTTGAAATGGAAATAAGGTTCTACCTAGAATAGAAATAATCATCATAACCATGTACCAATCATTGTAATCATAGTCATCAAAAGAGGGTCAATGATATTATATGCTCCTCCAATTGGTTGCATACAAAGGATACAAGGAAATAGGAGAGAGGAGAAAGAGATGTGATCATGTATCTAACCCAATAATTATGCAATAGGTGTCATCAATAACATATGACAAGCAATCAATATATCAAGATGCAGTCGTTTAAGTAAATATATAAAAGGGCAAGAAAGGTGCCCCTAATGGTGAGGACAGAAGCAATAAGTATATAATAGATGTCAAAAGATGTGAGAATGGAACCATAGACATAAAATCATATCCAATTAGTTATAAGCATGAAAGGCGAAGGATTATGCAAGTATAAGATCACCTAGAGTCAAGGATATAACAATGGTGGCACATAGGTGAAAGACAAGGAGAATAGGGATAAAGGGTCAAAGAATCTGTAATCCATCTAAAGCTTCCCCATCTAACTATAACATTATAAGTCAATGGAACTAAAATCCACTTAAATTTTGAAAACACCACTAAAATTATAACCAATAGAAGTTGAAACCAAAATTAATTGAAACTAAAACCATCTAAAATTGAACTAATCTAAAACACATGAGTCAAAACCATCTGAAAACTAAAAGTACTAAATTGATAAACCATTTGATGGAATTGGATTCAATCTCTAGAAGCTCCAAATATAGATGCTTTTGCTAAATAAGGACATGCTCAAAATAGTTGAAAGAACTAAGACTAAGCCTACCTAGGATGTAGATATGATTAGTAAGTGGGATGCAATTTAAGGTATGGCATGTTCTTGTATAATTTTGAGTTTAAGTGATAATGTGATTTTACATGTAAGTGATTACAAATAACAAAGGAAGTTTGGGACCAATTGATTAAGTTATATGAAACAAATGATTTGAGTACAAGTCTATGTTTATGAAGAAGGTTTTTCAATTAAAAATATAGGAATCATAAAAGATATCAAACCACACAAACTAGTTTAAATCTCTCAAATATAAATGGGTAGGATGTGGGTCATTAATTTCAAAAGAACACACTATTATGATGCTTCTTGGGAGTTTTCCAAAATCATATTTTGGATTGGTAGTAGGTTTAACTGCTCAAGCTAATTTGGACTTGCATAAAGTAGCTACAACATTACTTTAAGAAGAATTTAGAAGGAAGGATGTGGGTTTCAATGATGAGACTCCTATATAGCTCCTTTTTCAACAAGACATAAGGGCAAGGTAAAGAAGAAGTCAAAGTAAACTTCAACCCTCCCAACATAATTTCTCAAAGAATAGTAAAGAAATAAAGAGGAGAAGAAAATGAAAGTGATTTCACTATGGGGCTCCAAAGAATTTTAAGAAAAATGCAAAAGATGATTGGCATGGGTAGATGAGATAAATAAAAGGAAGATAATTGAAGCTAATATGGCTTTAACCAATAACCAAGAACATTTGTTTATATCTACTACATGTCTCTAAAATATGGTGTTTCAAAGTGTTGATGTGTAGACTTAAGAGAAACTCAACATATGACACTTGAAGGAGATTAGTTCACATGATATAAAGAAGTACCCAAAGGAAATATTGTCAATCCTAGAGGTGACATCCAGCATGAGATGATGGGATTTGATGATATCTCATTGAAGATGCTTGATGGTGCATATAAGCAAATTGAAGATGTATGGCATGCCCCTCCTTTAAGAAAAAACCTTTTATTAGTTAGAAATACTACTAGTGCAAGAATATTGGTATAGTTTGACAGTAAGGTAAGTGTTCTAAATAATGTAGAAGTAGCGACTATTCCTAAAGGGAGAACTTGTAGAGGATCTAAATTTACATTTGCCAATTGAGATAGGAATCTGTGAAGGTTGTTGTTTCGACAAACAACATAGGTTCTCTTTCTCAAAGAAAGGAGCTACAAGAGCCAAGGATCAAATGGAGAGCTAATATACTTAGACATTTGTACACCAATAAAAACAATGACACACATAGGAGAAAAGTATTTATTACATTTATTAATGATTTCTCAAGAACAACATTTGTTTATTTTCTTGAAAATAAATCAAAAGCATTAAAAATGTTCAAACTTTTAAAAGCCTTTGGTGATAAGTAGTTGGGAAAACCTTTGAAAAGGACTAGATGTGATAATGGGTGTGAATATACCTCCATTGCTTTCAATTTTTTTTGTGCAAATGAAGGGATCAACTTAGAGTACATTGTTCTCTGTTCACCACAAAAAAATAGTGTTGTGGAAAGAAGAAATAGGACTTTACTTGAAATTGTCAGATGCATGCTTAAGAGTAGTGGGAACTATCTAATGTTTTTTGGGCTAAGGAAGTTTCTACAATTGCATATGTACAAATTATGATGCCAACTACTACATTGCATAAGAAGACACCTAACATATCTAGCATGGAAGCAAGCCAAGTGTGAACTATTTTAGAATTTTGGGTTGTCTAACATATGCACACATACCAAATGAAGAATGAAAGAAACTAGATTACAAAATCAATAAATGCATAATGATTGGTTACAACTTGGATCCAAAAGGATGCAAGATTTATTATCCCATAACATAGGAGATTCTAGTAAAGAGAGAAATCAATTTTGATGAAGATTTAATTTTGCATAAACTAGTAGTAGTGGTGAATGTGAAGGCTACAAAAATAGGAATTTTTTATTCTAGATTTGAAGAACTTAAGAGTGAGGATTCTAGTGACCTCACAAACAAAACCCTAGATGGAAACTTCTTCTTTGATCAATGTTGTTAGCTATAAGGCCCAGAAATGTAAATGTAAGAAAAAAATTGACGAATGAAAATAAATGAGACTTAGACAAGAAGCAAGATATTCAATGAAAAGCTTCATTTTCATTCATTCAAAATGTACATATTTAACAATGAGAAAATGATTGTTTAATTCAACTTTTGGATGATTGTTCAACTTCTAGTGTGGCTAGGAAATATAAAATACAAAATATTATCCTAGTACACCTAGGATTATGTATTTTATTGTTACATCCCCCTTAATTAGCAGTAGTGGTAAAACCACTATTTGTGTTGCACATTGGGCAACTTGTTTATGGTGCCTCTTTTTATTGATTTGAAGCTCGAGTGTTTTGCAAAGGGTTTTGCCTAAGTGATTCCCTTCCACATTTTTCAAGAACCAAGCTATGGACTTGGTGTTTAGACCTGAGTTTGTTCTCTCAAATCAAGTCAACTTTCTATGATGCTATATCTCATTTTGAGAGAATACATGTTGCACTCGTTTGTTGTGAAATTTTCACCACCATTTTCTGTGTTGATTAAAAACTTAACATTACTTCTAAGTGATGAATTTTGTAGAAGCAATTTGTCCAACTTCTATCTTTGTCACTTTTTTGAGTGAAAACTAGAGAACTTGGGCTAATTGTGCCCATGAATAGTCCAAAAGTGTGCCAGCTACACCATGTGATCTAAAAATTGGATAACCTAGACTGATTGCACCCATGAGTAACCCAAATGTGTGCTAAAGCATGCACTGAATGACCTAACTTTCTGTCAAGCTAAAAATGTGAACCACTTATTTTCCATGATGTCAACACATAAAAACTACTCTTGTGGCAAGAAAAATTATGTAAAATATGAAGGCATATGATTATCTCACTCTATGGCATAGTCATAAAAAACCAAAATAAAGTGTGCAATCTCATGTGTTCAAATGCTGAGCTGAACATAACTTTGCTAAGTTTTTGTAGTGATAAGAAGAAATATGCTTCAATTTGTAATATACTGCAATGTTAAGTCCTTAATGGACAATGTGAGAAATCTCCAAGTAGTTTTCTCAAAGAGCTCAAAATTTGAGTCTTGATGTTTCTCCAAATACCATGCTCAAAGAACTCAAAATATAAATATTGATGTGAACCCCTCTTGTAAGATGAGAGTGGAGAAATGTTGCAAAGGCCCCATAGATAGAGAACAACATACATGAACCTATACATAGAAATGTACAACTCAATAATGCCCTCTTAGATTTTATCTCGAGTCTCTATTAATTTGCCCTTTTGGGTTTTCAACTTAATGGGAAGAATTTGTAAACCACCCTTTCATCTTTTTAACTTACTGTAACTTGAGTGCAAAAGTATAATCAATAAGAGACAATATCCATATCCTCAAATAATCTAGATATTGAGTTGCATATGTGGTGGTCTCAATGTGCTCATTATCAATATCTTGTTGGGAAGTCACAAGTACAAAAAACCATTTCTCTGATCAACATCAAAAAAACTGAGAGCATAATTATCCTCTATGGGAATTGAGTGCAACTCTACAATTTTCTTAGTAGATTGTCACTAAATAGTACAAGTATCAGTATTTGCAATGCTCAACCCATCATCAATTAGATCGATAGCAACTTCTACATCAGGAGCAGCCAAGCTCAACATGATTTCATACCATTGCTCAACAATATATGTGATCTTTTGTTTATTATCAGTTGAATTGATAGAAGCATTCACATCAAAAGGATTGTCATCAACTGGATTGAAATTTGAGTCATCATCTAAAATGGTGCATTGGACTCTCCTATATAATTTTGACAAAAGACAAGTCTTTATTTGCCACCTGGAGTGATCTATCTATCTAAAATGCATATGCCTCTTTGACATAACATTGTTTTGTAGAATGTGTGTGTTGACCACATGATAAATAGGGATGCATATCAAAACAATTACAGGATGTATGTCCTCGACATCCACAATGACAACAAGTTTGGACTTGATGGGTGCAAGTTGATTTTGATTGCCTTGACAACTTGTCAATTTCACAAGACTAACCAACAAGTGAAGAATCAACTTGACTATTACTGTAAATACCTTCAAACACAAATTTGATTGGTTTGGAATATTTTGGTACATGAAAATTCACAACACCTGTATACCCTAGACCATGCCAATGTTTATTGGGTTTTACTGTCTCCCAAACATGCACAACAGATGTAGATTCAACAATGGGAGGGTAACGGGTATTGTATCCTTGATGGCTTTTGTCAACACATTTTTTAATTTAGACACAATATTATTATTTGGCACATGAGGGGGCTCAACAATTTTCTTCAAAGACTTTTTATCTTTTCCTGCATTTTGAGTTGTATCCTCTTGAAGAAGGGACATCAACATATTTCTTCTTTACAACATTGTTCTGTGACACATAAGGGGGCTTAACATTCTTCTTCATGAAATTTTTGTCTTTAGAAGCCTTTTGAATTGAATTGCTTGAAGAAGGAACATCACTATTGATAACATCTTTCTTCTCTAGTGAGGCATTAGGTGTTTGATCTTGTAGTTGATTTTGCAACCTAATGATTTATTGCCATAGCATCTTGTATTGGTTGCAAAATTGCATGAACATGGGCTTGTATTATATGTCAACATTCTAATATTATCTCTACTTCTTCTTTGTTGTTGACATTAACTACAAAGATAACATGACATTGGTGTATAATGTAGACATGATTACAAACTTTTGAGTTGAGTTCTATCGATAATAACAATTACAACACCTTATGGTTTTTTTTGTCAAGTGGAGATGGATTGGTTCCTTATCACTCCAAAAGGTTGTGTTTTCTATGCACCGCTAAAATGATATGCCAAGTTACCTCTTGATATGCTCACCCTTTCGTTATACCTATTAGTACATGGAAGAAGCGTGTCCTTTCTTTATACCCATCAGTACACAAAAGAAACATTCAAACATGTGAGAGCAAAGAGGTACTTGGCACAAAGGCAGTATGTGAAAGTGATTCGTCTTATCAATGACACCCTTTTAGGATTTACATCTTACGATAGTGACAAATGGGTAACAAAGGGAACATAAAAATGAGAGTGTCTTTATTTCTACCCAACGATTTATAAGGACAATGCAACATACATCATTCTTATAGTTATATTAGATAATGAGTAATGTAGTTCAATTATGATGATTTTACCCATTAACTAAACCAGAGATATTGCAAATACCGAACGCTACGATTGTTTTGGTTTACAAATTTTAATTTGATTTTTTTTGAAAAAAATAAAGGACAAGTTATTGCTTGAAATATTTGACAATTTTTAAACACCCCCAACTATATAAAAAACGATATGTTCAAAAATACCCCCAATTTTAAAACACCCGACTATGATTTAACTCCCAAATCCCAAAGAAACAAAATTTAGTACTTTGAGCAGCAAGGGAGCCAGGTTTGGAGAAGAAATGAACTTTCGAGCATGTGAAGATGAAGGTGGAACAGTTTAAATCAGGAGTGGAGAGATTTTGTGAGCCGTAGATTCTGTTAAGCAATAACAAGAGCTCGGTCAGAAAGATCCATTCACCTAGCATGTTGGCGATTTCATGGGAATGACTTCAGCATATTCACATCATACACAAGAATACAACTGCTCTTCTGTAAAAAGGAAGAGCTTATCTAGCTGGTGAATTGTATTTTTAACATTCCAAATAAGATTATGAAAAAGTCAATTACATTGACACGTATATGTGCAGAGCAATCAATAAAGACTGTAACATTACAAACAGCAGGTGGCAGGTTCAAAGTTGTCTGTTAACTTTTACACAACTGGCACTACAACACAGTTGCAGGTCATGGTATCCAAACTTTTAAATCAAAAATGAAAAGAGCGCCGCAACAGATGCAACTCAGCACATAGGCATATGAGTAGAAGAAAATTGGATGGCAAAGGCAGTCAATTCAGAAGCTCAAATGAAGCGAATAAAAAGGATCTCATGGAATCTCAGCATGAATCTCCACTAGAATTCACTGATATTCGTCCAAATCCATAAAAAGATATCACGCAAATTCGAGTGTCGAAAAAGAAAATGAACTTATTTAATGGAGATAGGGTTGATGGGCTATGAAGCACAACGACTCACGATAGGAATGTATTGGTTTGTATGTACCGTTCAAGTAGGTGGGGGAGGTAGACGTGACACCACTCTACTTAAATATCATCCATTTCAATGGTCAAATAGTTAATAGCAATTTTACACCTCATTCACAATAAAAAGTGGTAAATATTTACCATTTTTATTGGTCAAAATTAACCTTTGACTGTTGAAGTGGATGACATTTCAGAATAGCCCGGTGACACCACTCGGGTCAGACAATAACTTTTAATATCCGAAGTGCCACTCCCTCAACTTGTCTTGATGAATAACAAACAACAAGAGAGTCGTGGAAAAGATTCTAGAGGTCACTAATAGAGTTTTGTAAAAATGGCTTCAATGCCATGAAAAATGGCTTTAACATAGGTCTATGAAGGTAACATAGGAGAAACCAAAATATCGAGGGTTGTGAACAAGATTGAGGACCACGAATAGGGTTGAAGGGTCTACAATAATGGTATTAACAAAGATAGGATAGTTTTGTCATCTATTTCAGCTCTCTCTAACACACTATAATTGCAAGGCTTTGAGGAAACTTTCTACTTTGGTAGGAATGGACAATACATTAATTGGAAACACTAAACAAATGGAGGGATACCAATGTAAGGCTCGAAAATGTAAATGCAAGAAAAAGATTGACAAATGAAAATGGATGAGACTTAGACAAGAAGCAAGATATTCAATGAAAAGCAAGTCACTTTCATTCATTCCAAATGTACATATTTAACAATGAGAAAATAATTGTTTAGTTCATCTTCTAGATGACTATTCAACTTCTAGTGCAACTAGGAAATATAAAATACAAAATATTATCTTGCTACACCTAGGATTATATAAATTATTGTTACATTAGCTTCGACTCAACACCTTTGACTATGCCAAGGGAGGCCAAACCCCAAAATTCCATCCTCGAACATGGTAATGATTTTAACTTGACTAGTGTAGAACTATCCAATGATACCAAGTCAACTCTATATTTTTCCCATACATAGTGATTCTTGATGGCCCTTCATCAATGCCTTATCCCTTGTTATGATGAAGACAATGCTAATGAAAGTGGACAAAATATCAAAGGTGACATGATGCCTCGAAGCTTCCTTAACAAAATATGAGCCCAAAACCTCCTTAATCACCTCTAATTTGTTGTCACCCTAAAAGAAGGAAACTTTATTTAGCTTGGAGTTTGTAATCTCACCTAGAAATACCATTTGATGTTGGCTTCCACCAAGCTTGATCAACGGCTCCATGGAGCATAAAGTAGAGATAAGTAGAAAATTCTGGATGTGGGAATGAAATGAGATGAACACAATGCACTCTTAATCAAAGAGCCATTTTGTTCATGTAGTGAGTTGGAGAGTACTTCCAAATTCACATGGAGGTGACTGAAATAATAATGAGTTCATGTTGAGATTCGCCAATGCAAGAAAATGAGCACAAGTGATATAAAAATGTAGATTTCTTACGAGCTCCATGAGGTCGGCCCATGTGTCCAATTGATTACTTATGAAATTAGCTCTTTGACTTGGTCTATTCTATGATTTGAAAGGACATCCATGACTTTATTTCCTTCTCTATAACAATGGTTTGTCATGAAGGATGAGAGGTTGTCCAATATTGACCATTCATCACTTAATATATTATTTATTCTCTAGTTCCTTGAGTGGTAATTTCTAAGAGTGAGAATAATAACCTAGGAGTCACCCTCAATAAACACCTTGTCTAAATTACATAATTTTATTAGTTGTAGTCCCAATAATAGAGCCTTTGGACCTTCACCTCATTGTTAGTTCTAGGCTTGATTTTCTTGGAGGTTTCCTTGATTAGATGGCCTAAGTGATCTCTAATTACACATCCAACACCAACAAGCCTAGGGTTCCCCCTCGATGCACCATCGAAGTTCAGCTTCCACATCCCTGCAAGAGGAGGTGCCCATTTTATTTGAGCAGTTAGAGGATGGGAAGGGATGGATGGCTAACCAATGAATGAGGGGATGGTAATGTTTTTCCATATTCTTAACATGTCTCTGTCCCATGAAGTCAACAAACTATTCTTGCTAGACATGGAAGAAACACAACAAATTACCACTTCCAAGATGGAAGCCTTGATTTTAGATAGAAAGGTCCCCCAGTTTAGAGACATATCCTAAAAAATCCTTCTGTTACATTCCTTCCAAATGTGCCAAATAGTTAGTGAGGGGCTCACAATCTAACGATAGGAAAGGATAGCTTTCATGTGAGTGTTTGACCATTCTTTCAAGAAGAGAAGCGGTAGATTTTCTAGAGGCTCGTAAACTACCATTTAAAGTGATCACTCAACCACTTCCAACATCTCTAAGTGAAAGGGCAAAATTAATAAAAAGGTGACCATTAGTTTCTTCCCCTTGTTTGCATAAGTTGCATAGGTGAGGACCTGAGATGCTAATTTCTTGTAATATGTCACTTGTTAAGACTTTCCTTATCATTGCCACCCATGCAAATGTGCTTGCTTTGGGTAAGCGATCCTTATGCTATCACTTATTGACTAGCCAGTCTGAGTCCTCCAAGGGACATGAGAGATTCATAGCTAACTATGACAATGTAAGAGCCACTCTTTTAGCAAGACCATTGGAGCTCATCCTCTTTATCGTAAAGATGAATTTTTCAATTTCTTAAGAGGGAAGAGAGAATTTATATCTGATCCATGGGAGATAGAATTTGGTGTATATCTTTCCACTTGCATGCCTTGATACCAACCACAAATTGAATTTGTGTTCATCCACCATTTTTGAACCCTAACATCTTGACATGATTTCCCTCAATTCCATTAGATCTTCTCTCTCTTTCAACAACTGGTGCCCATTCCAATAATTGTCCTAGAATGCCACTTTTCTCCCATTTTTCACTTCCCATGTCAGGTGATTAGTTATAATGTATTTGCTCTTGATGATAAAATTCCAAACATGGGAGCCCGTCAAAGGGTTACTGGTGGTAAAGCTTTTGTTCTCCTCCATTCAGTCAAAATACTTCTTTCTCATGAATCTACTCCATAAAGAGTCTTTGTTTGCAAAAATGTTCCATGTCAGCTTTCCTCCAAGAACCAAGTTGTGGAGATTGAGGTTTCTAATACTACCTACCCCATTTTTCACTAGGATGCAAACTTTTTCCCAAGCAATCGATGGGAATTTCTTCTTGTCCTCAGTACCCTACCAAATGAAGTCTTGAACATTTTTTTTTCATCAAGTTAGTTATGCTTCACGAGGCATTGTGAATAGAGAATAAGTATATCGATAGAGTAGATGGTACCAATTTGACCATGGTAAGTCTCCCAGCGAAGTTTAGCCACTTCCCCCTCCATGATGCTAACATGGATTTGAATGCCTCAATGAGGAAAGTCCAAAGATAAGTTTTTCAAGAGCTTGTGAATAAGGGACTCCCAAATATTTGCTAGGAAGAGAACCTCTATGAAAACTCAAAACATTGTCAACTCTCCATTGCAGACTGGGGGAGACATTGAATAAGAAAACCTTCAATTTGTTTTCATTGATCTATTGGATAGAGTAAACAATGTAAGTGGAGAGAATGCCTTTGATAGCCCTTGCCTCCTAAATATTGGCTTCATCGAAGAGAATGGTGTCATCAACAAATTGAAGATGAGTGAAGGCATCAAGGTCTTCAATAGCTCTTGTACCCTTCATGAGACCACTAAATGCATCGCCCCAATGCCTCAACCATTAGAATGAAGAGATGGTGATAATGGGTCACCTTGATGAATCCTCCTTGTGGGAGACAAAAAACCTTCAGGGCCACCAATACCCAAAATTAAAAATTTACGAGTTGAAATGCATTAAAAAATTAGTTCTCTTCACTATAGACTAAATCCAAATTTCTCTAGTACCTTCATTAGGAATCTCTAGTCAACCTTGTCATAAGCCTTTCTTATGTCAAGGTTTTGTTTCTTGAGTTTGAGATGGAGTGAATAATTTCATGAGTGATAATGATGCCCTCTGCTATGGCTCTTCCAATTACAAAGCCACTTTGTAACTGGGAGATAGGTGGGGGAAGGACAACCTTAAGTCAATTGGCTAGGGTCTTTGAGATGAGCTTATATAGGGTGTTGCAAAGTGAGATGGGGAAAAAGTCTATAAAAGTTTCAAGAGTGACCTTCTTAACAAACTCGTGCAAATGAGGGATTTTAAAATCTCTCTACATCTCCTTACTTCATTGGAGGCATCCACAATTTCGTTCCCCACCACATGCCAACATCTTTGGAAGAAAGTTGTAGTATATCCATATGGCCCATAAGCCTTGTTCGATTGTATCTATGAGAGAACCAATTTGAAATCTTCATCCATGAAAGGAGCCATTAGCATTTGATTATCCTCATCTGTGACTACACTAGGAATGTGTTCCAGAAGAGCTTCTTGCTCATGAAGATTAGAGGCCCCTTGGTGGCCAAGAAAAGTTTTAAAATAGGACATTGCCTTAGTCCTAGTAGGCTCTTGGTCCATGATGATGTCTCTAGAGCTTGAGTGAATTGAAGAGATTCTAATCCAAGACCTTCTTTCCTTTGTGGAGTTGTGAAAAAACTTTATAATTTTATCTCCTTTTTTCAACCAAGTTTCCCTTGACTTCTATCTCCAATTTATTTTTTTGCCTATATGTCTACTAGATCTACCAACATATGTTTTTTTTGGTTAAAGACTTTGGTCCATCCTATTCTTTATCACTTCTTCATTAAGAGAAAAGATCTCTCCCACCATTCGCTCTTTTTCTTGAAAGATGTTTTTGAAATTGTTTGTTTTATTCCTTAATACTAGCTTTCAACATTGTTAGTTTTTTTTTTTTCAGGCAAAACATCTTGGTTCTTGATACTTAAGGGAGAGCTTTCCACCATTCTCCAATCAAATCCACAAGAGGAATTTGTCCTTGAACCACATATTTTCAAATTTGAAAGGACATTAGGATTAGGGGAATTGTCCATATCCCTGAGGATTATAAGGAAGTGATCAAATCTAGGCCTTGGGGAAATTTCACATTTTGTGACCTAGCTTAAGTCATTCCACTTTTAGAAAGAAGAAAGAAATCCAATCTTTCTGAAATGCTACAAAAACCTAACTATTTGTTGGTCTAGGTGAAAGTTCCATTCTTCGAAAGGACATCCCAAAGTTCATTCTATTGAACAAAGTCTAAGAAATCTTGTGATTTCATAGTCTTGTTTATTCTTCCAAGGTTGTCATTTGAGCTTAAAATCACATTAAAATCCTTGGTAAGTACTAAGTCTAGTTCCCCTTTGATGGGTTACATGTCCAAGATAAGGTATCCAAAAGGAGCTTTTTTAAACAATATTAGAAGGATTGTAAGTATTGAGTAAAAAGAATTAAAATGCAAAAAACAAATGGTTTACTTGGCATAGCTGCTAATTTGAACCTTAACTAATGAGAGAGATGCTAACTGATTTTTAAAACCAAAGGAGGCCAATTCCTTTGGAAGCCCCCAGAGTAAGGATGAAGAAGCCTTTCCACTTGTTCCACTTTTGAATAAGTTTTTTGGCATCTTCCAAGCCCAACTTTATTTCTTGAAGGAGGATGATATTAGGATTTTGTAACTCCAATTGACACTTGATCAAGCATCTCTTGCTAGGGACATTTAATACCATAGCATTCCAAGATAAGACTATGATTTCACCAATTAGGGGCCCTTCCCCTTCACTTTGCCTTTTGTTTGTCAAAATTGAGTGTGGATTGGTAACCAATCTTTATTTATTCTTTAGAGTGATGTCCTTACCATTTTTCCTACCCCTTCTAGTGATAGGCCCACAATTAGTTTTTTTTTAGACCCCTATTGTGAAATAGTGTAGATGACTAAAGAGATTAGATAATCCAACTTTGCGGCCCTAATGAGTAGTTGGTCTTTTCACCATTCTTACAAATAGGATAGGTCGCCCTGGGGTGGTGCCCGCTCTTCTTCAACCTCGTATTCTTTGTGCACCTCACTTTCCTCCACCTGAACATCTACCTCTATGTAAGCTTCATGATCCAAGGCTAGTGGGCAACTTGGGTCAAGTAGATTTGGATCGACCTTAGATGCTAATCGAGAGAGAATCATCTCTTTAATGGGAATGTGGAAGGGAGGGGATTCCATGTCATCCCTGTCATTTTTCTCTAAGACAAGTGCTTGTAAGTATGAAAAGATGCATATGCCTACATGGCAGTCTGAGGATGAGCTATGGTCCTTATCACGTACATGTAAGCATGAATATATACATACCTCTCAGTAGTATTCCTCTTAGTGATGTGTCTTTGTATGTTTTTCACTTTGTTTGTGTTTATCTAGTACCCAAGTCAACCTCCTAGGGTCATCCACACCTTCTTGCTAGCCACCTAACCAATGTGCAATGGATCTTTTTGTTAGGAAAGGTGTCTCAACCTTGCAACTACAAAAGGTTACTATTCTTCCCAGTTTTGGTCTTTTCAAATACCCTTTATCTTGAAGAATGGTTTAGAACTTTCAAAGTTCCCAAAGGGGTGAAAAATGGAAAGACTTACTATTTTTAGTAACTCTACATTTGAGCTCAGATGGACATGAAAATTTCCCAAAATGTGTGGAACTACCAAGTAAACATCTTGGTGAGTTTCAACTCAAGATCATATCTAGATTGCAAGATATTAAAGTTTCTAATTTTTGAAACTCCCCAAAAAAGTTTTAAACTCAAATTTGAGGCACTTAGAGGTCCCTAAATTCCCCGAAAGTTGTCGTAACTGATGAAACAATTATAGCTTGATAGATCTCTTCACAAGCTTTTTGACGCATCAAATGATTCATCGATCGAACACCTGGATCAAAAGTTATGGCCTCCCGAAGTTGGACCTCCTATTTTGGGAAATGTGAAAATGTGTTGGACATTTAAAAGAGCTGTAAAGGGGAGAGTTACATGTGTTGGTGTGTGATTTGATACATCACAAGGCATCTTTGATTAGAGATAATTTGGTCACCACTTTTGGGTGGTTTTGGCTCATGGTTTTGTAATTACCGTTGGCGGTTTACTTTATTGTATCTCCTATATATCAAGAGCTAGAGATGGAGGTTGTGTGTAAGAGTCTTATAGATGTTGAGTTGCCTCTGAATCTCTGGTTGGTTATACTCTTATGAAAGCTTGCTCTGCAAGTATATTGTAATCTTCTTGATTCCTGAATAATATATTTTGGGCGGCTTTGGATTGTGGGGTTTTTCTCTCGAAAGGGTTTCCCCATGTAATTACTGTGTCGTGGTATGATTTATATTTGTGTTTATTTATGTATCTTTTGTAAAGATCTAAAAATTTCTGCATATCCCTCCCCTCAAGATTAGCGTAGGAAGTTGTTCCGCTACCTTAGCTTCCTTACACTTTCCTGTTGCTTTCTAGCCCTGAAAACCTCACTAATCCACTTCACAAGAGGGGAAATTCATGTTCCTTAGGGGCATTTGAATCATTTCATCCTTCTAGAATCATCCAATTAACCTCCCCATCTCTTATGTAACCTCAAGTTGCATGTCCAACCCATTCTTTCTAGGTCACCCCTTGTGTCTTTAGGATCTCCCTGGGCAACCCTATAGCTGAAATAGGATTTCCACGAGTGACTTGCCTTGGTAAAAGGGACAGCCCACTCTGTAGAGGTCCTATGGTTAGTTTCAGGGTCCTAAAATCATCTTTAACCCTTCTAGACCATTCTCCATCCCAGAAACCACCTGTGCAAAATCTCCTCTATGGGTTACCTTTTATGCCCTCAAGATATCCTTGGGTGACACAACATGTTAAGTAGGATATCCAGGGTTGACCTGCCCTGCTAAAAGGGGTGACCCTGTCATCTTTTGACATGTGTGTTTTCTTCTAGTTCTAGCACAAATTTGCTCCAATTTGAGTAATGATTGCAGGATTCTTCATGTCTAACTGATTGCCAACTCCCCTAACTGATTCATGACTCTTAATCAGTCCAATCTTAACTTCTAATCAATCATTTTCTTATCTCCCCATTAGTCATGTGTTAACTCCATTTCTTCTTATGTGATATGCTCTACAACAATTGTTCACTCCAATCAGAGTCAGATCACTCTCCAGTCTATTTATGTTAACTCCCCAATCACCACCACCTTTGGTGTTGATTTCAAAGCTATAAATGCCCCTCGCCTCTTCATTATTCTTCAAGTTTGGGAATTATCTTCTCATCTTCACAAGTATTTTCAAGCTTCTTCACACACCTTTGAGCCTCTTAGTTTCTTTATTTAGTTTTTTTTTTTTGTAAAGCTTCAAAGCTTTCCCTTAGAAGGAAAATTTAGTATTACATCTTTTCTCTTGCTTTACTTTGCATATAGTTGTCTCCATAGAACTTTCATGCTTGTACAAGACCCTATGTGCCTTTTGATATTGTCATAGCTTCAATAGCATTCTTATGCTCCATTGTTTTCATCAAAGCTTCAAAGCTTCATTTGATTTCATTTGCTCCAATCTTCATCCCTACCACCAAGAGGAGGACACAACTGATGTAGAGGAAGAGAGGGTTTCCACAAGGAATTTTGAGGGCTCAAGCCAAGCACTGATGTCTTCTTCATACCATTTCTTTATGATTTAAAGTAGTAATTAATCACATCTTGCTCTTGGAAAAGTAAATCATTGCTTTGATTTTTCTTGATAGGTTGTCTATTTGCTTTCCTAGAGTAGCATTGCATTTGATTTGATTAGATTATCTTTGTTTTCATTCACTTGATTAGATTTACTTTCATAGTTACTTGCAATTTCATTTCTTAGATTACTATTCCAAAATCGATCTATGAAGACACCAAAAACATAGATTAGCTTGCATTTGAAAAACTCATATAGATTGCATCCACTTTTTGATTCCTAGATAATTAGATAACATTTCAAATTGGCAAAAATGAACCAAAATTGTTCTGCATTCATTTAGATTGCATTCATAAAAACTACAAAAAAGAAAACATTAGGAAAACTTAGAACAAAACAAGTGAACAAATCCTTGATTTTATCATGAGGTTAATGAATTGAACATAGTTGAAACCAAACATTTAAACAAGGAGAAACCCTCAATTTCATCACGAGGTCAAAATCAACTCATGTCAACACACTCAACAACAACAATCACGAAACACAACACTTCCCCCTTTTGCCAAGCATTTAATGTGCCCAGGCGTCAGGGAAGACTGGATACAATCCAACCTTGACAAGATTGGGGAGAACTTCCCCCATCTAATTCATCATCAACAAAATATCAAACAAACAAGAGAATAACCTAAGAACATCGCCAACACATTATTGACCAGCAAGACTTGATACAAAGGTGATCCAAAGTGAAGAAAGGAGATAAGAGAATCTCTTAATCATCAACAAAAAAAAAAACCTTTGTGTTGGCAAGAGACACTGCTATGTTGGATAATTGAGTGTTGTCATTGATGGCAACAAGAAAAGGAACAAGGTTGGAACAGAGATTGTGGTCTGATAAAGAAGACTTAGTCATATTAGCTGCAACTATCTCTGTTTGGATTGGCATTGGAGCTGCAACTATGCATGTGTAGATGCAATCTGAGCAGTTGAACTTGGTAGTGAGCCTTTCATTTTTCTTCTTTCTTTCTCTAGGTAGTGAACCTATTTTGGCAATGAGCCTTTCTTGCAGTGAGCATTTCTCAGGGCAGTGAGCCTTATTGTAATCTAGTATTGTCCTTTATTAATATATTGTGAGCTAACACTCACCGTGGTTTTTCCATTTTTTAGATTTTCCACGTAAAAATCCTAGTGTTCATGTGTTATGTCTTTGTGATTGTTGTTCCTATTCTTATTCTTCTTTTATATTATTAGATTGGGAAATTGGATTAACAAACTTGTTAAGAAGAGGTTTTGTGGAATATTGATTCACCCCCCTCTTAATATTCCTTACTATCAACAATTGGTATTAGAGCAAGGTTCCTTGGAAGAAGTCTAACAACTTGAGGAAGATCTGGGGTAGTGTAATCATGGTAGCAAGAAGATTTGGAAATTATGAAAGCAACAAGGAACTAGAAGCAACCCTTATTGATCTTGAAAAATCTGAGGCAGAAATCAGGGATCTAAAAGCTAATATTCAAGAAGCTAATGAATGCATCCTAAAGATAAGAGAGCAAGTCAGAAAGTTCAAAGAGAAAAGTAAGGAGCTAAATGATCAATTCTATGAAGCACATGAGTTCCTAAATGGGTTGACACTGGAAGTTGAAAATAAGGAAGAAATTGAAAGGCATTTGAATCAAGTTGTTAAGGATAAATCAGAGGAATGTGAAAAATTGGGCAAAGAAGTGCTACTTTTGAAATTTGATCTAGAAGCAGCCAAAAGCTATGAAGAAAAGTTCAAGATAAGTTCTGCAAGGCTCGATGAAATGATTGCTAGTCAAAAGAGTTCTGATGATAAGCAAGGCTTGGATTTGAGAAAGGAGAAAGTTCAAACTGTGGTCAAACAAACACTGAGTTAAAGAAAAATAGAAGGAACCAGTTCAGAAATCAAAGAAGAAGACCTAAAAGACCTCCGGTCAGGCAGCCAAATGCTCAAAGGTATCCATCTTTCAATGGCTATTGTTTTAATTGCAATAAGTTTGGTCATAACGCTACTCAGTGCAGGGGTAGAATAAACCAGAATCAAAATGTTCCATCCTTTTTGGTCAATGTTTCAATTGCAAGAAAATTGGTCATAGATCAAGTGAATGCAGAAGTCTGGTAAGAATGGCTCCCACAATGTAAGGAATAGTCAATCATTCAATGGAAAGTGTTCTGCTTGCAATAGATTTGGACATATGGCTAATCAATGCAGATCAAATCTAATCAATAGAAGGAATCAAAGACAAAGGAATGTGGTGTGCTACAATTGCAACAAGTATGAACATATTGCAAGAGTCTACGGAAGCAAAAATGTGAAAAGAAACTACCATACTGAAAACAATAAAACAGAGCAAAGGAATGATAAAGGAAAAGAAAAGGTTGATCCGGTTGAAACCAAGAAAGAAATGGGCAAAGCTTGGGTTAAGAAAGATGTTGACAATGTCAGGGATGGATCCACACTAGATTTTGGTGCAGATACTTCCTCCAGGAAGTAAATTGGGAGCTCTGGCTTAGAGGGAGCAGTGTTGAAAATCCAAAACCCCCATCTAGATAGTTTGTGCTAGAATCCGACAGAAATATATGATGAAAATAATCATATGACAGATCTTTTAAAGGAAGTTCCGGAAGAAAAGGATCAATTGTGAAGATTTGCGGAGTAATCTAAAGTGTTTGTGATTATCAGGAAAGTGCTTGACAACTTTTTAAAAGATGACATTAATGACACTTAGGTTTCGGCATGTGAGGGTTAAAAGGAGTTGTATCCGAAAGAAAAATCATTTTGCATTCTAAGCTCTCAAGTGTCTAAGGCAAACTAAGAGCAAAATTCAAAGCAACCACAGTATTCTCCAAGCAAATCAGGACAAGATCAAGGAAACCCTAATCTGACGAAAAAGGTATTTACAACCTGAAAACCTTGCTGTGAAAATTAAATTATTCTATGAAAATGTTTACTCCTTATGTAATTGAGATAGGGAAAATGCCTCACCCAAAGTTTAAGAAACAATTTTTCAAATCATTGGAAAATGATCCGTTAGGGGCATTCTCAATTACACCACATGGGGTTATGCATATGGAAGATGTCAAAGCATACATTCGTATCAGTCTAGAAGAATATGATCACATGAAGCTAGGAAAACTATATTTGGATGAATTGACTATTGTGTATATTGTATTGAAAGTTGAATATAAAGCTCTAAGAGAAAAGAAATTTGACACTTGGTTGGATTTTCCCACAATTTCGAATGATGCATGGGTCAAGCTTATTCTAAGCAGAATTCATGATGAATTTCTATGGCTTGATGAACCCTATATGATAACTAAAGAAGCTACCAAGGCTATAACTGGTATGAGCTCCTCCGGAAGGGTTCCAGGCATAAAGAAAATGAAGAACAATGTGGTAATACAACTAACAGGAGCCAAACTTGATAAGAATGACCTTACAGTAAATGATATTAAGAATCTGGTTGTCAGATTTGCATCAATGATTATTGGATACAAAATATACTTTTCCAACAAGGAAAATTCTGTGTTTGCATCAGCTATATACACAACATATGACATGATAAAAAATAATACAGATTATGACCTCTACGAATTGCTCCAGAGTGAACTAATGGAGAACTTGAAAAGAACAAAAGAAACTAATCATCCTTTCAAATATGGAACATTGATTACATGTTTACTCTTTTACTTCCTGTGAGAGCTACCTAGTTTAGGAAATATTGTCTGGCTTGATCACATACATGTAGCCGCTCAAATAAGAAATCACTTACAGAGTTTGGATAATGCAAATAAGAAGAACGAAATCTTATGGAAATATTTCAAAGACTTTCAAAAGAAAATGTTAAGTAGGTTCCGGATACCTAAAAATGTAGTCATAAAGTATAAAAAGGATATTGTATTCATGGTGGATAAAGACAAATGCTTCATGGAAGCTGTGGAACCAAGAACTGTATGGGTCCCTACACTAGGCTATGAAGTTGCAGAAGATGTCTTGACTGAATTAGCTAATATACTACTAAGTAAACCTAATGATCCCAAAGAGGATAGATTTGGGACATTCTTAGAATTATCTGTCAGAATGTTGATGGAACCTGAGATGTTAGAGAAAACATTAGATGAACAATTAAGTAAGGCAAAAACCAAATCAGGAGGATCAATGTCCATAGGTGCTCCAGTAGAATGGACATCAAGCACTCCAAAAAGGAAAGATAAGAGATCTGAAGAGGAGAGACCAGCATCTAGTCCCAGAAAAAGAATAAGGACCTCATCCATTATAGAATCCACAACTGAAGAGAAGAAAAGAAAGAAAGTTTCACTTTGTGAAGAAAAATTGGCAAGAGACACTTGCAAAACCCTTGGAAAAGTTACAAAGTGCACAAATCCTAGATCTACCCAAGTTTCTTTAGAAGCCAATAAATCTAAATTCCTTGTCTCCATAATAGAAATTTGAATTAGTATCATTTGTCCAAGCAAAGGCACAAGAAGAATTGATGAAAACTCACATGCAAGACAATAAGCTCATTACAACAGTATCTGATGTACTAGGAAAGTTGATGCCTGAATACTAGAAAGATACATCGATATCATCTACTGATCAACTAAAAGGTATGATAAAATCAATCAGCAATCATTTTGAATCCTTTGAAAAATTTGCAAAAACAAAGGTCAGAAAAGAATTTGATGAGAAAAGATTAGCCAAGTTAAAAACCATGTTGATCAATGATAAAATCTCTTTAGACCAAGGAATAAGAGGTATACAAAGTGCCATAAAAGAAGCCCGTGACTTGTACAAATTTTGTTTATCTTGGCCAAAGGTTACAAAGGAATTAGAAGATAAAATCAAGGACATGGAACTCAAACTACTTAGTGTTTCTAAAACATATAATTCGGCAGTTGAGTCAATAAGTGCCAAAGAGACACAGGTTCTAAATATTCACAATGATTTGAGTACTCTGATGAAGAAAAGGTAAGAAATCAAAGATAGGTTGTGCCAGCTAAGGGGGCTGATGAGTCCAAAAATTGATTCCATGACCAATTTGGCAGATGAAGCCTTGAAATCACAAGCATTAATTGATACACCATCAGATGTGCAGAAGGCAGAAAAGCTCTAGTCTTTTTGATAAACAACCACATCCATATTTTGGAGACTACAAGGAATAGTTGGAATGGAGAGATAGCTCTGATAAAGACTATCTATAATGATAGTCTACCTTCAAATGTAAATTAAAATAGAAATGTGTACTTGTATATATGCAGCAGAATATGACAATTTTGAAGAAATTTTGACACAATTTTGCTTGTTCACCCACCTTTGCCATTGATGTCAAAGGGGAGAGGAAAACCAATGAAAAATAAGCATATGTCTAAAGGAGAGTAGAAAAAGAGTGTACAGAGTAAGGGGGAGCAACACAAGCATTTTCCACTGAGTGTTGCCATCAATGCCAAAGGGGGAGATGGTTGGCAAGAGACACTGCTATGTTGGATAATTGAGTGTTGTCATTGATGGAAAGAAGAAAAGGAACGTTGGAACAAAGATTATGGTCCGGTAAAGAAGACTTAGTCATATTAGCTAAGTATTGACAATGTACAGAGGCAGAGATAGAAGAACAGTGTTTGGATTGGCATTGGGCCGCAGTTGAAGATCAAAGTTTACGGTTCTGGTATGATGTTCCTAACTCTCATATGATCTTATATCCAAGGTTTCAACTTTTGATTAGTTTCGAAAGTATATCTTCAAATGGCCTAAGTTCGGTAGAACAAAATATAGTGTCAATTAAAGCATAACACAATTGTTTTGGTCCACATTTCTCTGATGTTGTATATCTTGTTATGCGGTTTTGAGGTGTTGTAAACACTTATATGAAGTGTCCAAATCTAGAGTTGTAAGTTTTGAAGTCCACCAGAAAGATAGTTGCAAGCTGTTGAGTATCGCCACACTATTTGACATAGCTTGACTTTGATAGAGTCTAAGTTCTGATGGTCCGCATTTTGCCGTTAAAGAATATTTTAATTTGCAGTTCTGAAGGTATGATTGGTGATGTCTGAGGAGTCTTTGACATGATTTTGAGCAATCCCTATGGTTCGCAATAAAAGATGTAGTCTAACAGATGAACTGAATCAATGGCAGTCTGAGTTAGAGGCTGACATGATAAGTTTGAATTGGATGCGGTAAGTTCTATTGTTTAGAACTTAATCCTAAGTTGCTAAATAGTTGGGGCCGACATATGTGAAAGCAATTCAAGTGTTGTTTGAGTCCGCTGGGAGTTTTGGTAAATGAATTTGGCCGACAAGCTACTTAAGGTATGAGTGCATGCTTTAATTTACTAGGCCGACCTAATATGAAGATTTTTAAGTGTTGTCGATATATATAAGGGATCGAATTCAGCATTTCGTGAGAGGTACGAATGTGATATATACATATGTGTGACATACAGTGGAAGGTGATTTTGTGGAAGCAATAAGGAGCATAAGAAGAGAGATCTTATTCCCATGTAAAAGCAGAGTAGTGAAACAGAATAGTTAGACATGAAGAGTTTTTAGACAGTATTTTTGTGCTTCATTGGAGCTGCAACTATGCATGTGTAGATGCAATATGAGTAGTTCAACTTGGTTGTAAACCTTTCATTTTTCTTCCTTCTTTCTCTAGGCAGTGAGCTTTTCTTGTAGTGAGCATTTCTCAGGGCAGTGAGCCTTATTGTAATCCGGTATTGTGCTATATTAATATATTGTGAGCTAACACTCACCGTGGTTTTTCCCTTTTTGGGGTTTTCCACATAAAAATATTGGTGTTCATGTGTTATGTCTTTGTGGTTGATTTTCCTATGCTTATTCTGCTTTTATATTATTAGATTGGGAAATTGGATTAACAAACTTGTTAAGAAGAGGTTTTGTGGAATACTGATTCACCCCCCTCTCAGTATTCCTTACTATCAACACTTTGTGCTAGGCTTAGGATACTTAGGACTAGTGACCCTTCTGGTCATACTATTCTGACCATAACAACTACAATCAAATGTCTCCATAGAACAATCATAAACACACACATCAAGCAAACAACCCAATCGCCATTCGTGATGTTCTTCTCCCTCAATAACAAGAGCAGAACAAGCCCCCGATCCTACATCTACTCTATTGGATCTTTCCACATGAGTGGGATTGAATAGGAGGCTGCCCTTAGCAAGGACGATGGTTCATGTGTCATGTTGAACTGTCTCACCCTCAAATTGTCTGGGTCACATTCTAAACAATACATATTTTGGTGACTTGGCATGAAGAGAAAACCATCTTGGTTGAGTTTTTTTTGCATTTTTGTTGCTTCCATCCCATTTCCATTCTCATTTTCATTTTTGATGTCAGATTCACTAAACACATATTTTAGTGAACCCGAAGTGAAACAACAAAAACATCTAATGGGCTCTTTTGTGTTTCCACTTTTTTAATCCATTTCACTTTCATCTTTCATTTCCATCCTCATCTCATTCATTCTACGATGTTTCTTACACCCCCAATCTAGGACAAAATCACATAAAGTTTAGGGGAATGTCCCCTCCAATGAAACTAGCACACCTTCAGATTCAATAGCTTCAATTTCAAGTCAATCAGACTCTAAAGATTCAAATCCAAAGGGCAACCAATAAGAGCCCCACCACATTGATGAATCAAAACATGTCGAGTGAGTGTTTGAACTGAGATCCATCAATAAGATCAACCAATAACAAGATATAGTAAAATGCCACCCAAATGGACAATGAGGTGAGTCGTCAAGAGAAGAACTTACAAGAAGCTCGAGAGGCACAAAAATCCCTCCACATAGCACATCAAGATAAAAGATCTATGACATGTCAAGTGTCATTAGAAAGGACAAATGGGGTCAGTCAAATCCCAATGAAAATCAATCCATCATGAGGTGGAAAAATGCAAAGAATAGAGGAAGCCTCACTCAAAAACCTTATAGCAACCTCGGTCCAATGGATCAGGACCCTTGAGGCTAGAAATGTTGAACAATATTTCCAAACTAAAATTGAGGAAAGACCTAGGGTATAGGGAAATACTTTCATTGACAAAATTAAATCAAACCAGGGGGCAACCCAAAATCCCCCTCATATAAACTTCCATTCTTATGACACAAGTAATGAAGAATTCATGCATCCCTTTCCCTCATCATTCAACATGACAAGTTTCAATTAAATACATGGGATTCCTAGGACACAAAATCAACCACAAACAATCCCATCCAATTTCCAAGACATAAATATGACACCATCTGGTTATTTGACTTTTTCAGGATATCAACAATCTGGTATACCCTTTCAAAAAATGCAACAAACTCCAACTAAAGGGATAATATTTGGAGAAATAAGACCCTCTACACATTTAACCCCCTCTTAGGAACATACCTTGAGTATTTAAAGGAGCCTCTCGACTACAACATTTGTCATGTCATACTACCACATCCTCTCCCTGACCTTCTAAAATTTAACAAAGATAGTGATCCCATCTCTCATATTAAGGCCTAAATCACAGTAGTGGGAGAACTCCTTCCTTGGGATGGGGGGGTAACAATTTTTTTCCAAGGACTTTAGAGGGTATCACCCTAGATTGTTACTATCGACCTCCAAAAGCATCAATCCACTCATTTAGGCAACTCATCGATCAATTTGTGGTTGCCTTTGACATAAACAATTTAGTTAAGACATAAACATGAGAATTTTAATGCTCAAGCAAGAAAACAATGAGTCGGTTGCACATTTTATCACATGATAGAGGAAAGTTCTCTATTCTTCAACTAGTGCACCAAACATGGATCATAAGGAACTTTGTGATATCTTCTTACACGCTCTCAACAATGACATACAAGGAGTTCAAAAACTCACTTATAAATCATACAAAGAAGCACTTGAAAGTGCCCTTAGAATTGACCAAGATGCTATTGATAACAGAAGAAGGGAGTATGATGTCAATGGAAGGTTGGTAAACCATGATGGCAATAACAAATCTTTGATAGAAAACCAAAACATAGATGGGTCAACAAACACTTCACCATCTAGAAACAACAATAACTATGATTACAACAACTATACAAATTTGGGGAACCAAAATGTTAACAATTATCCCTTGAGAATCAACAAGCAATCATACAACAATCACTATAAGCCTCAAAATTACAACCATGATAAATATTGCTTATTTCACAAGAGAAGGGGGCATGATACCAAGTCATGTTGGGAGTACCATCCCCTCATATCAAACCTCCTAAAGATCAACAATAAGAATTCATGGACACAATCCTACAAAATGAAGGAAATAGTCCCAAAAGCCATCATAACACATTCGATGAAAACACATTAGGCCTTATGGAATTGGACAAAGATCAAGAAATTTGTGTTACCCAAGGACCAGAATGACCAGATGACACCCTTAGTGATTCCAATTTTTCTCACATGCTAGAACTTCTCAAGAGTTCTCCTACACATAAGAATGCTCACCTTGATGCCTTAGATCTAGGTCATCAAGGTCAAAACACTCCAAATGAAAAGCATTCTTCAACATTTGATTTTGAAAAGTTACCCTCAGATGATGAAATAGCTAAATAGGGTGATCTCCCCCTCCACCTAATTGTCCAAGTTTAGCACTATTCCATCAAACATGTAATGATCAATGATGGGTATGCTCTCTCTCTCTCTCTCTCTCTCTCTCTCTCTCTCTCTCTCTCTCTCTCTCTCTCTCTCTCTCTCTCTCTCTCTCTCTCTCTCTCTCTCTCTCTTCTTCAAAGAATGGGTTATGATGAAACTCAGATCACATGAGAAACTTCCATCCTTAGAGTTCATGATAACCCAAGCATCCAAACCATGGGTAAGGTCAATCTTCAAATCATATTGGGTCCCAAAACCCTCCCAACTAAATTTTACATCATCAATGAAGAAACCACTTACAACATGATCCTAGGAATGCCTTGGATCCATAGGATGAGGGTTGTTCCCTCCACATTATTTCAATAAATCAACTTCTCACACATGGGACAAACCCACATCATTAAAGGAGACCCCGATCCTTTTAGTCTTTATAGAGTTGAACAAGCCAAAAGGAAGGGAAAGACCACAAAAACCACCAGTGACCCAAAAATCAACACTTTTGAAAAAGGAGAGTTATCAAACCAAATTGCAAACATAGCTAAGAACTCAAAATGTACGAGGGAGGGAGCAACAGGAGAATTATCCTTTGATCCCCACTCAATAAAGTCTTATGCTCCATTCAACTTAGCATCCAATCCTATCTAGCTAGATATGAGCATCCATGCAATCAAGACCACCACTAAGCAAAAAGGAGAACCAAAACCCACACAAGAACTAGGAGAGTCATAAAAACAATTTCAAACACCAATTCCAACTGCCCCTCAAAAGTTTAAAACAAACACTAAAATTCAACAAAAACAAAAATGATAAAGCTAGGGGGTAAACTACCAAATGATGAAAAATGTGAGTACACAAAACTCCTCATTGAATTTAAAGACATTTTTACACCAAGTCTTCGAGTGTCCTTGTAAAGACTTTCAAGTGAAGTTCAGACCAAATTAGATAGGTCCATATGTAGTTAAGGAATACATCAAAAATTATACTTACCTCTTGTGTTATGGAAGGTGAAGAGTTTAGTACATATGAAAACTCTGTAAAAATCATAGAACATTAAAATTCAAAATATCTATAAAAATTAAAAAATTCCAATAAAGAAAAATAAAATATCCATCTTCATCCTATCCACCATGCATTTCTGAGTGATATGCTCTATTGGCACCCAAGTTTTTAGCCTCATATTTGTAAAATATTGCCAACTTCATCAAAATTTCCTAAGGGGTCCCTGTGTTACCTTGATGCATGTTGTTGAACCCCTGATTTTGGCTAAGTCTGAAACCTTGAAACCCTAATTTGGCTAAGTCTAAAATCTAATGGATCTTCCAAATTCTAGAATTTGCAGTTTAATCTGAAACCCCTCTCAAACATCTTGAAAGTATATTTTAAAATAACTTAAAGTATACCTTTCTTATACTTAAATATTATTTTACAATATATACTGTCATGTCAGGATTTCGGGACCCACTGGAACTTTTGGACTTTCTCGTAAAGTCTTATTTCCCTCCATGACCCCACGTCCCTTGTCCCTCTGCGACCTCTAGACCCACTAGCAAAAGAGGACCTTCGAAGCTAGAAATCTTTCTAGACCCCTTGATCTTTCACAAAAAATTTGAAGGGGCAAATAGGTGAATTTTTGAGTAAAATTTGAGATTATGGATGGATTTTTCATGAAGTTTTGAATCATATTTCCATTTTGGACTTTGGTCAATTTTGGTCCCGGTGGAACTTCAGGCCCTGTCGACACTTTTGGACTTTTTCGAAAAGTTCCAAAAGAGCGAAGTTCTCTTGCTTTTTTGGACTCCCGTAGTATAATGAAAAGGTCCCGACAGGACTTCAAGACCCGATGGGACTTTTGGTCCTGGTCCTAAATCCGAATGTCCTCTCATGGCCCAAAGTCCCGCCAAGGTCTAAAAAAACCCCAGAAATGTGCAAACAACTTCCAAGATTGCCATTAATGCAAATTACGTGGTTGGATTTTATGTTTTTATTGTAGTTGGTGGGGTTTTCCCTCCCATTTTTCTATCCAATCCAAGATGTGAAGGCTTTAAATTGAAGATTGAAACTCTTTTCAAGGGTTGGTTCTTTGGTGGTGGCTAGAGGCTGTGTAGGTTCAGTAATGTCTCCATGGATCCAAATCATGCCATGCACAATTGTAGAGAATTAATGGAGTGGTGACATAGATGAAAGATAGTGTGCTGCGAGGGTTGTGTAGATAATGTTTCCATGTTCATTTGTATGTATTTAGGGTTTTCGTCTTATCACATTTTCTGATAAGTTTATGTTAGACATTTGAATATGTGACAACATTTTAAATATATTACAATCTTTGTAATTGTCATTTGTTCTCTCCATTTGAATGCATGCAATTTGTATTGGATAATTAAGTATGTTTGAAGCACAAAACTTGTAATCTGAGACAATATATGCTTGGATCATTTTTCTTTGTTTCCTTTCCATTGTTTTCTTTTCTATCACCTGAAACTCTGTAGCCCAGTTGGATTGGCACCGGTCTTGGCTCCATTAGACCAATCTCATATCATTTAAAACAAACATTTACCAGTTTTTTAGGGGAAGGACCATCGTTCCTCTGCATGTATACTTGCATGGTTTGTATTAGCTATATAGTGGTTTTGTGACAACCAGTTATTCTTGGTTCAGTGACAACTTTGGGATCAAGATAATGAGTTAGGTTTGGTTATTCATTGGTTTTTAGTTGTTCATCTAGTTTTAAGTCAATACTTGTTATGTTATACCCTTTGGAATATCCCTCTAGAGCCTAGCTAAGCTCAAAGTGTAGAGGAGCCTAACCACTCCTATAAATAGGCCAAAATTGCCCTTAACCTATTGACAAACCTCTTTCAATCACCTTGATGACACTCCTGGCCTAGGTGATTGTGAAATGTTTTAGGGTTTCAAGTTGTAGTTATTTTGGTGACGTTTCCAGGGATAAAGTCACTTTAGCCGTTGTCAAGTCTAGATAGTTGGAAATATTTTCAACACCCCTCTGTAACAGTCTTGTCGTTGTACATGTTTGGATAAGTTTGGCATCTGGTCAACTTACGCCAACATTTTGGTACCATTGTCGAGGATGGATTATTTCTGGGTTGGAAAGAATTTGAAGACTCTGCTGGTTAGAGAACCTAGAATTATTTTGCAACCTTGAAGATTGTCACGCTTCAAGGAATTCCTCTTTTTTGGAAGAGGTGGTGACTCTACTGTCAAAGAGAACAAAGTGTTGTTGCTGTATGCATGTGCTCATGTGCATGATTCAAATAGACTACAACTGGTTAAGGTACATGTTATTTCTTCTAGCTTTGAGCCATGGTTTCTTCCTCAGTAAAGAAACATGTACTATTTGCTCTCCTTTCTCCTTGCACAAGTGATTTGTACTCAGCTATGGCTGAATGGAAAGGACAAATTTACCTTAGGGAATTTTTTTCAAATGTATCATATGTTGAAAGCCTTAGATACTATGATAGAGCAAGTGTCCATGAGTATGATGAGGATGAAGGTCCATGTCGTTCATATAGCCCAACATTAATTGAAAACTCACCTTCAGGCATACAAGCATCAACACGTAAAAACATGTTAAGGATAGATGCCCTCAATGAGATTGAAAGACAATGTGAAGAAAGGATCAGGGCCCTACAATTAAGTAAATACCTTTCTATTACAGAAAAAAAATATCTCCACTCCCAGTAGTTACACTTGATCCCATATACAAACAACTTGACCTTTCTTGGGTTAACTATGATAGGCAAATAATGAAACTTGAGATTTTTAGATTGATGTTGAAGTATGATGGGTATAGCCCTCAAGCAGGAGATGCACATGTCATAATATTTTCTAATTTCATGGAGAACATCAAATCAATGATGAAGACATGTAGATGAGATTCTTTGTTAGGTCACTTTGTTGAAAGGCAAGAGACTGGTACCAAAATTTTCCTAAACATTTGTTTGCTTCGTGGAATGCACTTGTTGTTGCATTTGAAGATGTGTTTGTACTGCATCTAGACCCTATTGACCTCGTCCAAGAGTTAGAGGATATCAAATGGCAAGAGGGAGAGTCTAGTATGGAGCTCAAACACAGATTTGTAGTTGCCATATCCCACATCCCATAAGATTTCAGACCTGATTCACCTTCTTGTATCGACATGTATCTTCAAGCCTATGATGTTACCTTAGGCTCAGGTTCTATACGTGAGGAGTTCAATCTTTTGAGCATGCAATAGGAATACATGTTCATTGATTATGTTGAGAGGACTAAGAGGGATATGATTTCAAAATACTTATACTTATTCTCAAATGTAGAAGTGATTGGTAATGAACATGTTGTAGGCAACAAGAACATGGATACTTCACGTGATTCAGGCACAATGTCAAGCGATGATTGTATGTGCATGAGGGTAGAGGAAGGTGCTGGTGCAATGTATGAAAGTGATACATATGAAAATAGTAGTGTCTACACCTACCTTAAATTGGATCAGTAATCAGTGGATGATGAAAATGAGAGAATTAATGATGATTCCCAATTTGGTGAAGATAATTCTGACTCTGTTGTTTGTTGTGGTATTGTGGACCGCCAAGAGGGTATGTATGCAAATAAAAAGTTGAATAAATCATCTCGAGTAATTGATTATATAGAGAGTGCATACATTGATGATACAAATAATGATGAATGAATGAGCATAAGGCACAATGTCCTCTATGAAGAGCATGCAAATCCATCTGGTAGCATAATTCTTGGTTATCATTGGTGCATGAATAATCCTCTTTTTGAAAGTGACTTAGAATTTAATTGGTTTGAAGAGCTATCAGCTTTGAAGAGGGAGAATCAACTGCATTATTATCAATATGACCCTATTGCCTATAGCAACCAAGTGGACAAAGAAGGGTATGTACACAATGATGAAGAGCTCACTCAACGATTATTAATTCTAGTTATGCAGAGTGTATGCATGTAAATGATATTGTGAATGAGCAAGAGGTTGGTCTCTTGTTTGGTGTATTTCCCTCTTTTATCCCTAATAACAACATTGAAGCCATTAACATATGTTTGTATGAGGATGATGTAGATGTGGTTGCATTAGATGATAGTGTTGCAGAGATAAATGATAGTGTAGTTAATGAGGTTGAAATTGAAGACCTTGCCTATGAAAGTTGTGAGGATGAGGAGCATGCAGGTGTATGTGAGACCCTATCTCAACCATGCAAGAGTCATTTCCATTCTCATATAGATTATGCTTCAACTGGACTTCATGAAGGAATTACTACAATTACTAAGGATGTTGAGGTAATAGTTTACAACTATGAATACTGTATCACAGATACATTTTTAGAGATTTGTTTGGGACATTATCTCTTATTGATGTGGATTGTGTTGAGAGAACATTTTTTAGCTCATTGGTTGGGCTTGATAACATTGAAGCTGGGTGTTTTCAGGTAGGTCAAGTTGTTGATCTGTGGTGTCAAGAGGAGCATATCATGAGTAATTTTATTAACAACAATTTTTACACAGAAAAGTGTGTCAAGGAATACAAAATAGAGAGGCAACTTGAAGAGTGTGAGTCTTCACAAAAAGTGCCTTAGAGTTCTGATTTGCATGTTAATGGTGTGAAGTTATATTTGAATCAGGTTTTTTATTCAACTATAAAAAACTATATTAGCATTGGTGGTACATCTAAGTTACCAAAGTTTGAGCAATCATACGACACAACCCAGGTTGGGGTCTCATTAGAGCAAGGCACACTCTAGATTGATGCTCAAGAAAATTATTTTCTAGGACCCATTGGAACTTTTGGACATTTTCCTAAAGTCATATTTCCCTTCATGACCCCACATCCCTCATCCCTCCATGACCTCGAGACCTGCCAGCAAAAGAGGACCTTCGAAGTCAAAAATATTTTTGGACCCCCTACTCTTTCACGATAATTTTGAAGGGACAAATAAGTGAATTTTTTAGTAAAATTTTGAGGTTATGGATTGATTTTTCATGCAGTTTCGAATCATATTTCCATTTTGAACTTTAGTCATTTTTGGTCCCAGCAGGGCCCCACTAACACTTTTGGAGTTTTTCCAAAAGTTCCAAAAGTGCCAAGTTTGCTCACTTTTCTAGACTCATGCAGTCTAATGAAAAGGTCCCGACAGGACTCTGGGACCCCATGGGACTTTTGGTCTTGGTCCCAAATTTAAATGTCCTCCCATGGCCCAAAGTCCCACCAAGGTCTAGAAAAACCCAAAAATCTACAGAAACTTGCCAACAACTTCCAAGATCACCATTAATGCAAAGTGGGTGGTTGGATTTTATGTTTTTATTGCAGTTGGCGGAGTTGGTGGGGTTTTCCCTCCCATTTTTCCATCCAATCCGAGTTGTGAAGGCTATAAATTGAAGCTTGAAACTCTTTTCAAGGGTTGGTTCTTTGGTGGTGGCTAGAGGCTGTGCATGTTCAGTAATGTCTCTAGGGCTCCAAATCATGCCATGTCCAATTGTAGAGAAGTAATGGAGTGGTGACATGAATGAAAGACAGTGTGCTACAAGGGTTGTGCAGATAATGTCTCCATGTTCATTTGTATGTATTTAGGGTTTTCCTCTTATCACATTTGCTGATAAGTTTGTGTTGGACATTTGACTATGTGACAACATTTTAAATATATTACAATCTTTGTAATTGTCATTTGTTCTCTCCATTTGAATGTATGCAATTCGTATTAGATAATTAAGTATGTTTGAAGCACAAAACTTACAATCTGATACAACATATTCTTAGATCATTTTTCTTTTTTTCCTTTCCAGTGTTTTCTTTTCTATCACCTAAAACTCTATAGCCTAGTTGGATTGGCACTGGTCTTGGCTCCATAAGACCAATCTCATATCATTTAAAATAAAAATTTACCAATGGTTTAGGAGAAGGACCATCACTCTTGTGCATGTATACTTGCATGGTTTGTATCGGCTATATAGGGGTTTTGTGATAGCCAGTTATTCTTGGTTCAGTGATAGTTTTGGGATCAAGATCTAATGAGTTGGATTTGGTTGATCATTGGTTTTTACTTGTTCATCTGGTTTGAGCTCAATACCTATTAGGGTATACCCCTTGGAATATGTCTCCAGATCCTAGGTGATCTTAAAGTGCAGAGGACCCTACCCACTCCTGTAAGTTGGCCAAAATTACCCTTACCCTATTGACAAACCTCTTTCAATCACCTTGATGACACTCCTGACCTAGGTGATTATGAAATATTTTAGGGTTTTGGGTTGTAGTTATTTTGGGAACCAACATGCTCTTCATTGATTTTTAACTTAGTAAGGAGTTTAATGTTGCCTAGGTATAGGTAGACCGTCCAAGTCTTTGAGATTCCCTAAAGCCATTTACACCATCAGTCATTCCCCTCTATATTTCCCAACAAATTAAAAGTAAAGTCAGCTCTGAGCTTTATATTAATGTCGATCTTAATGAGTCATGATGTCAAGTCTAAGCAAAGTCAGTATTCAAACCTATAGTACCTAGTAAAAACTTGCAAGTAGACCTTCCCCATTCCTCCTTAGTGAAAGGGAAGTATGATAGGATAGTGAAAGCTCTTGGTGGCACTCAACCCATTATCTTTCCTAGCCAAAAATGCCAAGGGGATCATAACTCCACAAGAAGCAATAAAAAATAAGAGTGCAAAAAAGAGAGGGATCATAAAAAAGCAAAAAAAAAAGAGAATCAGGAAAATATACTGCAAAACACAAAAAAACAAAAAATAAAAAATTGAGAGGATTGCTGATGTTCATACTCTCAGGTGGAGATAAGTCTAAGCACAAAGCTATGAGGGTGGCATTTATCATAGAAAAAAAAGAGAGGTAAAAAGCACACACACTAGCCGAGTAAAGTCAAGAGTCTAACTATCCTTAGGACCATCTTTTGCTCTGGAGCCTTTCCTTTACCCTAGGTCTATCTTGTTGGCCATTTCTAATCTAAGTTTATAAGGTACCAATAAAATTTGTTTCTTGTCTAAGTTGAAAGCTCAATGATTTGTCTAGACAAGGATCAATATTTAGCCCTTTGCAAAGCTAAATTTAGAAATTGTTTCATTTACCTCTCATTCCCACTTGACTCCCTAATAAAATTCTATCTGAGAAGTTTAGTAGGTCTTCCTATACCAAGTCAACTTGCAATCCCCTAGGTCAAAAATCCTACTAAAGAGCATTCACACTATTTGTTCCACTTGTATACATTTCAAACATACAAAAAAAAATGTCAGTCATAGCACTTAGAACATAGTACTTCACTTTTCATATTTTTGAATCACATCTAGACATGATGCATCTCATTCATATTAGAAAATGACAAAAAAAATTTGCATCATCCTTGTGTGATCATCATAGGTATGCATTCTCAAAATAAAAACAAAAGCTCTAGCCAGCCATATGCACAAGAGGGAAAGTGAAGTACAAGACATCAACTAAAGCTATATACAAATCTCAGCTAATCAGATCTCACAACAATAGGTGCAAAACAATGTTTGAGTATAAGTCACTCCTAGATAATAGAGTCAAAAGAGCAAAATTGTGCACTCAAGTGTGCAAGTCTCCCCATGGAAGGGGGCAAGGGTATAAATCTCTTCAATAAACATAGGTCTCTCAAGACCTCAAGATGTCAAGTTAGACCATCACGAATCTTCAAAAAAACCATAAAAATTAGAAAGTCAAAAAACCTAAAAATTAAAAACCTCAAAAAGTCCCTAAAAACCAAATACATTTTTCAAAATCTATAATAAGAGGAGAATGCAGTTTTCTCCTCTCTAGATTAGCATGTGGTTGTTCCATTTGTCTATACTTTTGTCTTCATTTGGTGTCCATTCATCCTTATGGGTCTTCACGATAAAGCAAGGTGACTCAAGTACACTCAAAACTCACGCATCAACGATACATTTTCTTGTTTCTATTTTAATGATTCATTTCAAATACATCATGAAGTCGAACTAATGCTTGTTATTTCAGGTACAAATGTGGGACAACAACAACAGGTAAAGCCTAGTTCAAGAACAGCACCTACATTTCATGTAGACTACCATCCCTAAGGGGGCAAATATGTAAGTATGAAAAAGACACACATGCCTACATGGCAGTCCGAGGATAAGCTATAGTCCTTATCACGTACATGTAAGTGTGAATATATACATACCTCTCAGCAATATCCCTCTTGGTGGCGTGTCTTCATTTGTTTTCACTCTGTTTGTGATTTTCTAATCCCCAATTCAACCTCCTAGGGTTCTACACATCTTCTTTTTAGTCACCTGACCAATGTACCTGACCAATGTTCGACAGATCTTTCTTGTTGCTTTCTAGCCTTGACAACCTCACTAATCCACTTCACAAGAGGGGAAATTCATGTTCCCTAGGGAAATTTGCATTATTTAATCCTTCTAGAATCATCTAATTGGCCTCTCCATCCCTTCTGTAACCTCAGATTGCATGTCCAACCCATTCTTTCTGGGTCACCCCTTGTGTCTTTAGGATCTCTTTGGGTGATCGTACAACTAAAATAGGATCTCCATGGGTGACTTGCCCTAGTAAAAGGGGTGGTCCACCCTATAGAGGTCTTATGGTTAGTTTTAGGTTCTTAAAACCATCTTTAACCCTTCTAGATCATCTCCATCCTAGAAACCACATGTGCAAAACCTCCTTTGTGGGTCACCCCTTATGCCTTCGAGATCTCCTTGGGTGACCAAGCATGTTAAGGAGGATCTCCAAGGCTGACTTGCCGTGCTAAAAGGGGCAACCCTGTCATTTTTTGACATGCATGTTTTCTTCCAGTTCTAGCCCAAATTTGCTCCAATTTGAGTCTTGATTGCCAGATTCTTCATGTCTAATTGATTACTAACTCACCCTTACTAATTCATGAATCTCAATTAGTCTTATCTTAACTTCCAATCAATATTTTCTTATCTCCCCATTAATCATGTGTTATTTCCATTTCTTCTTTTGTAATCTACTCTACAATAATTGTTCACTCCTAATCAGAGTTAGATCACTCTCCAATTTATTTATGTTAACTCCCTAATCACCACCACCTTTGGTGTTTATATACCCCTCACCTCTTCATTATTCTTCAAGTCTAGGAATGCTCTTCTCATCTTCACAAGCTTTTTCAAGCTTCTTCACAAGCCTTTGAGCCTCTTAGTTTCTTTCTTTAGTTTTTATTTTTACAAAGCTTCAAAGCATTCCCTTAGGAGGAAAATTCAATATTGTATCTTTGCTCTTGCTTTGCTTTGTATATAGTTGTCTCCATAGCATTTTATGCTCATGCAGGCCTCATGTGCCTTTTAATTTTTTTATAGCTTCAATAGCTCAATCCATAGTGTTTCATTAGCATTCTTACGCTCCATTGCTTTCAACAAAGCTTCAAAGCTTCATTTGATTTCATTTGCTCCCATCTTCATTCCCGTTGCCAAGAGGAAGACCTCACTGTTATAGAGAAAGAGAGGATTGCCACAAGGACTTATGAGGGCTCAAGCTAGGCACTAACATCTTCTTCATACTAGGTTATTTATTCTTTAAAGTAGTAATTAATCACATCTTTCTCTTGGAAAAGTACATCATTGCTTTGCTTTTTCTTGATAGGTTGTCTATTTGCTTTCCTAGAGTAGCATTGCATTTGATTTGATTTGATTAGCTTTGTTTTTATTCACTTGATTAGATTTACTTTCATAGTTACTTTCAATTTCATTTCTTAGATTATTATTACAAAATTAATCTATGAAAATACCAAAAACATAGATTAGCTTGCATTTGAAAAACTCATATAGATTGCATCTACTTTTTGATTCCTAGATAATTAGATAACATTTCAAATTGGGAAAAATGAACCAAAATTGTTCTGCATTCATTTAGATTGCATTCATAAAAACTCAATTAATGAAAAAATTAGGAAAACTTAGAACAAAACAAGTGAACAAATCCTCAATTTCATCATGAGGTCAACGAATTGAACATAGTCAAAACCAAACACTTCAACAAGGAGAAACCCTCGATTTCATCACAAGGTCAAAATCAACTCAATTCAACATAGTCGACAACAATTATTACAAAACACAACACTTCCCCTCTTGCCAAGCATTCAATGCGCCCAGGCATCAGGAAACATTGGATATGATCTGTCCTTAACAAGATTGGGGAGAACTTCCCCCATCCAATTCATCATCAACAAAACATCCAACAAACAAGAGAAGAACAAGAACATCACCAACGTATTATTGACCAACAATAATTGACACAATAGGTGATCCAAAATGAAGAAAGAAGACAAGAGTGTCTTCGAATCATCAACGAATAGAATAACCTTCATGCTAGGCTCAGGAGACTTAGGACTAGTGACCCTTCAAGTCATACTATTATTACCACAACAACTGCAATCGAATGTGTCCATATAAATAATCATCAACACACACATCAAGAAAGCAATCCACCCACCATCCGCAATGTTATTCTCCCTCATGAATGAGAGCAGAATAACCCCCGAGTCCTACCTCCGCTTGATTGGCTCTTGCCACATGAGCAAGAGTGACTAGGAGGTTGCCCTTAGTAAGGAAGTCAATCCATGTGTCACGTTGGAGTGTGACTCGCCTGCAAATTATCTGGGTTCTAAACAACATAGTGCCAAAGAAGGAGAGGAAGGATTTTCTTTCCTCTTCTCAGCTAGATTTTGCTATGTGAGGTTGAACTATAGTGCTTGCAAAACATTGAAGTCCTTTCAATTTCAATGGATTGGCACCAAGTGCTATGCTTTTATTCCAGAATAAGCAAGTAGAGCTTTGAAAGGGTTCCTAAGGATGCATATTGTGGCATAAACCCTTGAACCCTCATTATTCTTCATCACAAGCTTGGAATTTTCCTATGGAGGAACCAGTTTGTTCAATAATTGATCCATCCCAATATTCTTCTAGAAAGTTGTAGAGCCTTACCCAAGCTAGGGCTTCTTTGATTTGATATACTGTAAGCTTAAAATTTGGAACCCATTTTTTAGGAAGGGACCATCTCCCTCCATCATCCAGGGCCACTCGACAAGATTTTGTCCCTTTCTTCTTCACTCAGGTAAAGAGTGATGAAGAGACCCTTCAAACGAAATTTGACTACACACTCACTGCCCCAAGATGTTGAAATCAACCAATCAACCTTCTCTCTTACTGACCATACTCCACAAAATTTCCCTATAAATGCCTTCTGTGTAAGGATTGTCCTCTTGTTGACTAGGGGGCTTGGCTAATAGAAACTTTTATCTCTGGATCTAATTCATGGTCCTTCCATCCATCATTAGTTTTGTTTGCTCTGAAATTAATTTGTCTACTAGGTGAAGCTGGGGGCTTTCCCCCTTCTATTCCATAAGGGAAACAATTGTTCCTGCCACTTGAGTTTTAATTTAGAAAATATTTCCCGCAATTCCCAAAGGGAAGTCTCACTGCATCATCTCGACTTAAAGATTGCCATGGGGATTCTCCTTGCGTAGCTCTTACAGGATCTGCTTCTTCCATTGGGGCGGGATGGCGCTCTATGTTGTGGCTTAGGATTTTTGAAATGATAACATCGCAGACAAGGGATCTCCTCTTGTTGATTTTAGACTTCTAAAATGATGTCTCCTTGGAAGAAAATCTCAATCCGAAACCCTTGCGATTGCGTCATTCCTCCGCCGATCTCCGCACATCCCACTCATCTTCGCTCCATTTCACCCCCATAGCAACTTGTTAAACCTTGCATGCTAAAAATAAATAAAATTGATATATTTAATCAAAAAGAAATTTTTATTTAAATGGATATTAGATATATTTAGTATATACATAATCATTATTTATATAATTGAATACATATATATTTTATATAATTGAATTTTTGCTTATACTTTCAAATTTATTTAGAGAGTTAGTTAAATTGTGTTTATAGAAGATTGAATAGTAAAATTTAAACCTAATGCAGGAGCATCCAGATTCATGAGCAATCTTGTATTATTCAAAAACATTTCAGGTTACAATTCAATTTTGTTGTGTTTTGTTTCTAGTTGTGTTGGCTTTTAGTAGTTTCTTTCAGGAGAATTTTCAGACCCAATTTGGTCAAGTTGAGAACATGACCTTATATAAGTCCTAAATGAGTATCTTCAGTTTTAATTTGGTGAAAGTTTGGAAAAAATTGGTTAAGTCTAAAGCATTTCGGCAAAAGTCTTCTTGATCTTCTTTGATGGTCGAATGAAGCATTTCGGTAAAATTTTGAGTTCATGAATTATCTGTTGTGCCGAAAGGTGTTAAGTGAAAGACTTAAGGGATGTTTTATAGGTGTTTCAATGATCTACAAGTTCTTAAACTCTTCTCTCTGTCGAAAAGAGCTTGTCAAGCTATATTTCAGTCATTTCCTAAGATCGAGAACTTGGTCTTGAGATGATGGGGTTCATATGGAGTTTTGGCGACTTTCCAAGTTCATGAACTTGGAGAAATGTTGGCGCAAGTTCACAAGTTCCTTCAACTGTCGATTTTTCGAAGAAGAAGCGCTGATTGCCGAAGAAGTTCAACAGTGCAAGTAAGAGCCGATTCACTGAACTTCTAAGTTTACGAACTAGGAAATTCACCAATGAAGAGTTTGAAGGATCACCCAAGTGTCGATTTGCCGACGAAGGTTAACAAGTTCACAGAAGTTTTGATTCACCAAAATATTTTATAAAGGCAAGTTTGCGAGTTGCATGATCCACCAAACTACTGAAGGTCATGGTGAAGACATAATTTGGCCTGTAATGATTTAGTTTTGTAACTGTCAATTCTTGAAATGGTTCAACTTCTCAAACCGAAGTATAAATGAAATTGTTGTACTTTGTTTGGGGTGTTTGGGATGGTAGTTTTTGGGAGAAGAAAGTGTTGTTTTCTGAAGAGAAGAAGACTGATTGAATTGTTTAGATTGTACTCCTATGCTGGATGCAATGAATGTAAGTTTTCTGATAAATAATAAAATCCATTTTTGAATTTGTTGTCGTTGTGAAAAGTTGGCATTGTTGGCTGCTAGATTTGGTTGTCTGATAAGACCCTCATATCTAAATTGCATCAAAACTCATAAGGACAAAATTAAATATAGAAATGAACACAAATTTAAAGTGGGAAAACCATATGGTGAAAACCCCACAAAGCATCATTATTATGAAAACTTATAGGGTAAATCCCTTCCTCCTTTCAAATGGTTTCACATAAACTTCTAGTGAATATTTCAATATTCACTATTTCAAATTCACCTCTAATAATTTATCTCAAATGAAAATCCCTTAAATATATATGAAAATAAGGTAGGTAACATCTTTTGAAAATTACCATACCTTTTACAAACATTATTAGTATCAATTAGTAAATTAATTAATATTAAAGACAAATCTTTTATATTAATAAATTTACTAATTAATTATTCTTTGTAATATGCTAAAAGCATATTTATATAATAAAGTTTTATACCTTATATTAGAGCTTTATAAATATTTATTTTATGCCTATTTATTAATGCATAGACCCCTAATACACATTATGCTCTAACAAATACCACCTCAAATCACATCAATATTCCAACTGTATGATCAAAACATAAACCAAGAACTCCTCATAACATCATGATTTACATCTTCGTAATAAAAAATTATTTGCCCAACAAATAAATCCACATCATTGTCAAAGCTCCCATTGAAAGTGGTCCAAAGCTACCCATGACATCGTGATAAACATCTCCTAATTGACTATCACCCATGAGCCTCACACCATAAAAAAATTCAATTGCAACACTAGGAGCTCCCAAAGGGCAAGGTAAAATCATGATCTCCAAACCAAGAGAACAAGTAGTTACCACCAACTATGTTCATACATAAAGTCTTCACTGAACCATGATCTAGAGCCTCTCATGGTAGCATAGTCAACTACTTAGGTTCCCAAAGAACATGCTTAGGAAACCAAATTGTACATCCAAGTGCTACAAGTCCTTAAGTCTTTTTGTTGCAAGTAACTACCATGATGTTACAAGTGACCACCATGATGTTGTAGGTGATCCTCACTATACTGCAAGTAACCACCATGATGCTATAAGTGATCCTGACTATATTTTAGGTAAATACCATGATGCTGCAAGTAACCACCATGATATTGCAAGTGACCCTACTATGTTGTAGGTAACCTCCATGATGCTACAAGTGACAACAAACATCCATTTTCTTGTCTTTTTTATACTAAACACACCAATGCACCATGAAGGCATAAAGGCCATAAAATTAGAATTTACAACTCCATGGCATCCAAATAGTCTACAGTAAAACCCTGTTGCACACAAGACACCATCAACACTCGTAAGATCCACACCCAAGTTTTCCATGCAACATGCAGGAAAAGACAACCCACAAAACTAACACACATATGACATCCAAAAGTGACAACAAGCATGGCCAGTGCTCCTTGAATGAAACCAAAGAAATTACAAACACACAAATCTCAAAATAGTGCAACCAACAGATTCAACCTTGCATCAAGAAGTAGAATAAAGATAACATGTAGATTCTTCCATGACACCAACATCAGATCCGAATACTAGATCCAAAATGTCATAAATTGACAACATGGAACAACCACAACTTAGAAACCCAACAATAACATCAACACTCCTATACCGAGAAAAATGAAGCCAACCTCCTTAAACCATGCATGAAGCATACACGCAAATTTGCAACTATCACCATTCAAAAAACCTTGAACAATAATCTTTTCATAGATCTACAAAACCACAAATTTTGATTAAATGTAAAACCTATGAAACTGTGCATGCAAATCTAAATCTATTAACACATCTAAAACACCCACAAATCTATAACCATTAGATCTATATTTCAAATATTAGACTATCACAAATTTGCAACCCAAAAATCTAAAACACCATGAATATGCAACATGTACTTATGAAACCACACATGCAACATGTGTATCCTTCCATGCAACTCTAGTACAACATAGATTCACAACATGCAAGCACATACAAGCCACATGCAAACACATACAATCCACAAATCATCCATGCAACCACAAGGGCTAAGAAACAAGTGCTTTCTCACATAACAAGGGCTAAAACCAAGCACCCACCATAAGCACTCCAAACCCCATGAGAAAAAAGGGAAATCCCACACTACCAAATAGGAGCTCCAAGTCAACAATGTGCAACATGCAGTCATATGACCAACTCCAAGATCCTCCATCTTCTCCATTCTAAAATTGTTTGCCATAACTATTTTATTGAAAAATATGATCAACTATAAAACTCTCACTCAAACAAGGATTAAGACCACAAGGAAGGAAAACCCTTCTATGACCAAAACCATGGCTCTGATACCAAATAAAAGAAAACCCATGCATACACTTCCACTCCAAAATATTGATACAAGTGTAAATAAAACTATGCCCATAAAGCAAAAATAGGGCACATACATTTCCTACATTAACCCTATGAGAAAAGAATTGTGAGATATTACATCTTATATATTTTCAACAACATATAAATTAACACTTTGAAATGAATCAAGAATGAAAGAACACCACAAAAAAGAGTGGCATAGATATACCTTGGGAAAACCCTTTTAGGAAAAATCTAGCCTCCAAAGCATTGAACCAATGTATTTTTAGCAACAATAGTCACAATAAAATATTAGGCGCAAAACCTTAAAATGAAGATCAACACCCTACTTCTTTAGAGAAAATTCAGTAGCATAACCACCTACAATACAAGGTCTAGATCACTCAACCTCAACCCAAGCATCTAATATATAAGAGAGCCCAAAAGATAGAAAACCACAAGTGGTTTTTGGAAACCATGTGCCAACTCTCCAAGTACGATGTCCAACTCCACATGGCACAAATTCCAACACCTAAGTCTCATGATAGGTCTTCAAGCTAATTTTAGAATAATCTTCTTGCACCAATCATAGCAATAATGGCTTGTCATAGCCTACCCACCAACTTGGGTGCCCCATTTTGGCATTATTCTCCCATTCAAAGATGCTTTATGACATGCATCATAGATTGTCATAAACTTGGTCAAGATTCCAAGTCCACTTTGTAACTCTCTATAATCATGATCTTACATGCAACATAGAATCCATCATAAGTAACTCCACATCTTACAATGTCATAAGATGCTCTTACACATCATGATGCCATTAGATGCTCTAACAACTTCTTACACATATTCCAAGATAGCCAACACGTGGTAAAAAGTGTCACCTCAAAGTGGGACACCCATTTCCCTAATGAGGACAAAATAATTAATAAATACAAATAAATAATAACCCTAATATTAGGACTTGCAAGGTATATGACACACCTAATCCCAACACATCCCTTCTATCATCTTCATCATTATGTTGTCCTCTATAATATCAGCCACCTCTTCCTCTATTAACCATCTTCTCCTATGGCTAGCCTATAGTGCAAGTAATGCACAAGTTTCTGCTATGGGGTTACCTCCAACCATTCTACCAATTTAGCCACAATTCGGCTCAAATATCACTTGATCCAATCACGAATAAGAAGTCTAAAGAAAATAAGTCTATTTGTGCATCCCAAACATAAATGAGAAAAATACCAATAGAGTACATAGTAGAAACAAGTTTGGAAGACAAAATGAGATTTTGTAATCAATTATAGTATTATTCAATTCGTAATAATTAGCATATTTGTTGCACTCAAATATTCTAAAATAATAGGTCACTATCAAGGTTCAAGAATAAGAATGCTTGTACACACATACATGCCCATGGGCTATGTGCCCAGTACATCAATTGAGAACCCAAAGCCCATAATCAAACTCTTCTACTCTATGTTCTACCCCATTCCAAAGATCTCGCAGTCTTATTTATATGGATCCCTTCCAATGATAAGGGTATAGCCAACTAAGAGTCACAACCCTTGTTTAATTACCTTTCCTAGGACCAACTCAATATTCAAGTCCACATAATATTCTAAATTTGGTGTGAAACCCAAAAGGACCCTTGGCACATTACAACTTGCCAATCAAGAGGACTTGTAAGGTGGATGCTATGTGTAGTGAGATTTATGCATCGAGACTCGATGTAGTTCTAGCCATAGACCTCCTTAGGACCAATAATCATGGAAATGCCCTCAAATGCTACCATAGAGTTTGAACAATTACCACATTGTCAAAACTTAGTCTAAGACTCAAAATGCACTACAATAGTGATTGAGCATGAAAATGCCTTTGTGGTGAGAATTGTCTTCTGCAGTGAGAATCTAATAACTAGACAACTACTAAAAACCAACAAAACAAAACAAAAAGTGAAAAAATATTTTTGGGTGATGTAAGATTACTCAGCGCTTGAGATGCTCCTGCATCATTCCTTAGTTGTTGGGGCATGTCCAAGTTAAATTGGTTTAGAACAATGTTTATCTAGTTAACTTAGTTATTAAATAAATATGGATGCAAAAATAAATTAAACCAAATTTGAAAATGAGTCAAATCTCAAAATCTCTTTGGAGATAAAATTATTTCAAATCATCAATAGTGTTCCTAGCACAATCTAGATGTGAAAAATTATTATAATCCATTTAATTTAATATGCAAACACTTTATAATTAACTTGGGTAAAGTTAAAACATACAAGGGTTAGAAACTAGAACTTAGATAACAAGTTAAACATGTTTTAAACATTTCTAGGTTTGAAATACTCTCACACTTCAAAATGGGCTCCAAGGATGCATACTCATCTAATGGATGCATAGTTGGATCGAAACCAAGTGTAAAGAATTTTGTATCTAGAGTTTCATTTAATAAATTTCAAGCTTAAATATTGGGGAATGTCGGAAAGTACCACATCAATATTTTGCATTATCAAAGGTTTCCATGAAGTATGCCAAGTTTCAACACTACACAACACTTAAGTCATCCTAGTCAATTCCTCAAAGGTCGATTCGAAATATAAAATTCACCCAATTTAAATTCCTTTCAAATCTAATGAAGCTTCAAAGAAGTGTGGACTTAAAAATAAGCTTATGATGATCCAAAAGCTATTTGGTTAGAAAAAAGTTTTCAAATACAAGATAAAAGTTAATTTGGGTTTGAGAAAACTAAATCCAAAACATAAAATCTAGGGAGTGCCACATGTCAAAAACTAGTTAAGTTTGATAAAGCACAAGATTGGGAAGCTCAAAAGATGACAATTATCAACCTCTAATTCAAAGGCAAAAACTAGACATAAACAAGAATATAAAAAAAGTTTAGATTTGAAATCCTCTTAGAGACCAAATAATAAAAAATCAAGAGGTATTTTATGTGAAAGGTTCCAAGATGGGAAATGAATTAAATCTAGATTAAATATGAGATTGGGTTTAAAGGTCAATAACCCAAGGCAAACTAGATGCAACTAGATAAAACTAGACTTCAAAGCATTTTGGATCTAGGGATTGCTCAAAGGATAAAGTATGAAAACGAGTAATATAGAGATGTGAAGCCATCCCAAGTCTAAAACAAACATAAAATTGGACTTAAAAATGGAATAGGGAAAACAAAAGAGAGGTTTCTTCAAGTTTAAAATACATTTGGGTGTGTTGTGGTAATAAGCCAAAACGAGCTAAATGTTTATTGAAATTGAATTGTAATGTGATATGAAAGAATGAAAATAATGTTTGCAGTATTACTACAATAAAATTCGATTATGTTATACTATGCTAAGGATATATTGTAATATATTTAATTGTACTTACAAAGGACTCTTGAAAGGAACTTGGTCATTAATAGTTATATTGTCGTATGGCATTAATTTACATGTGTTGGAATCATATAGAAGATTTTGGAAACTCTTGTTCCTTGTTGATTGGATATAACTTGCATGAGGATATGGATATTTGGTTATCAACTTGCTTCCCCTTATGTGATCCTACACTATAGTAGAAACCCTATTATGTTAAGTGCTTTATGTGGCACATGAAAACTCAGTGTCATTTTCGTCATGTATATATGGTCACTGACAACGACTATACCATAGTACTATATAATATTGTAAGGTAGATAGGTGGTAATATGAGATGTGTTCACTATTCACATTGACAATATTACTTATTTCCAAGTTGTTTGCTTCTTGATTGCTTGTTATATAGTGTACTAGTTGTACTACGTAATTGTTGTCATATGTTGTTGTGAACATTATGATGATTATACTACTAGAGATAGACAAACTTTGATGGTAGTTCTAATGATTCTATGATATATGATTTAATTCTAGTATTCCTCTCCTCCCCTTAGATGGCTCTATCAAAGCCACAAAGGATTTATGAATCTATTTAAATATTATTTATTAATGATTTGGCTTTTCTTTACTTATGGCATACTTAGCCTTTTATTTCTAATATTGCCTTGACTCTAGATATTTTCATTTGATTTCACTATTTTTGACTTTTGAAAGTTTGAGTTTTAACTCTATTACTTATGACTTTTACGCTTTATGTTTTTTGTTTTCCTAGTTTTATTGTGAGCTTTTTCACTTTGGTGATCTTTTGGGAATTTCATGATTATAGTTTTTGTGGTGTCTTGAGTCTACTATATCTATTAGGGTTCCCTAGTGGGTTTATGGGGGAGTAGATGGCCCGGGGAATTTTATTTGTGAATATGGGGCTACAAATGAGACTAGTATGTGATGGTCATAATCAATTTCCCATAAGTCACTATGTGATTATTTTGACCTCTTCATTGTTCTTCTCTTAGAGGCTAACCACCTTACACAAACAAGAGGTTGTATTTAGAAATGTATGGAGTATTTTAGGAGGGCCCTAGGGCCATCATTCCAAATGGTTCTTTGACTACTGGCATTCTTATTATTGAAAACTTGGATCTATTATGATACTTTGCAAAGGGTTTCTAAGGGGATTGCCCTACGGTTGTTTTTCCCCTATAGACCAAATATGTGGACCTCGTGATGTGTATCATGTGATGTAGGCTTCGATACATGTACTACTTGAGTTATGTTCATAACTTGTGTATTATTATGTGAATTGTCTCTCTAAAAGATCTACAAAGAAATGATTTAATTACTTGCAAAATGTATGTAATTGGGTTATGGTATTATGATGTTGGAATAACTCTTATTGGTGTATGTATACAAATATTGAAAGGAATTTGGTAGCTCTTTGTGATTTTACGTTATGCCTTTTTATATGTATGTATACAAATATTGAAACAAATGTAGTAACTATTTGTGATTTTACTTTATGCCTTTCTTATATGTTATGTACCATATGGATGACATCTTGTATGTTTAAAAAGAGAAATTTTGGTGCCTCTTATCTAATCTTGTGGAAAGTTTGACTCTTTAAGACTTTAGTAGTGGTTATTCGAGCGCTTGTCAACTAATCATTAATGTTCCTACTAATTGTTTTTTATTAAGGAGTAAAGGTAGGTTTTGAAAGGACCTGAAAACCTTTTACAAGGGCAAGGCAATGACAAACACACAGCCACCCCTCAGCACATCTACATCCAAGTTGCCACATAGAACGACAACCCAACAACCCTCAAAACCAAAGGGTCAAAACCCTACAATAGTCTACACACTCTTGGCTTGGGCATGGGAGCTTGCAACAAATTTAGGAAGACCTTTCTTTCTTCTTTGCACAACCATCCAGTTTACACTAAACTCCAAATCCTCAAATCGAGGAGAATGGATAGGGATATCATCTCCCTTTGCCTCAATGAATGTCACCTCTCGCAAAGAGGGAGAAAGAAAAATCAAAGATTTTGGATGCTGCCCATACTTCATAGTCGAAATAAGAACAGGCAACGCACTACCATCCACTGTGGAGGGAATGGGAACCGTTGAAGAAGCCATGTTTGAAGAAGTCACTAAAACCGCAACTGCACTAGGGTTAACCACCACAGGAGGAGCCGCTAGGGCCTTATCATGGCCCACCACTGATGAAGCAAGAGTAGAAGACCCCCCCATCTTCAGATTCAGATCCATCAGAAATATCAACTGTCAAGTGGTCATGAAGGGCATTTTGCCACCATGTAGTTGAACCCGCATGCTTGCGACGAGAGCACAAGCAATCAGAAGCAAGGTGTCTAGAAGCGAAGCAACACCTACATTTGAATGAGAGACACTCATAATCAATTAGTTGGGTCCAAGGCCTATCCCCCACCATTAGGATGGCATCCCCAGTCAGACCCTTGGAGATGTTGATGTCCACCAAAACACGAACGTAAGTAGTGGTCGATGTCAGAGGTAACAAAATCAACCTTTAGGAAATGCCCAATAGAATTTCCAATATCGTCATAATGTGATTCATCCCATAAGTGAAGAGGGAGATTGGGTAGCCTGACCCAAACTGATAGAATGTGGAGAGATTCAATAAGAGGGTTGAAAGAAGGGAACCATGGCTTGAACGAGAGGGAATGCTTGCCCCACATCCATAACCTACCATCAAGAATCAACTCCTTATCTTTGAAATAGTAAAAATTTGCAATGAAAAACCCATAGCACGTGGAAATGGCTCGATTATAGCCATAGGTAGAGGCCTCCAAGACTCCAAAACCCAATTGTGTAGGTCGAGAAGAGAAGGCCACAACTTGTTAAACTTGTAGATCAAGCCATATCGAGAGAAATGAGCTTCATTATCTAATACATCTTGTCCATAAACCATGACAAGAGTTGATTGTGAACACTCTAAGGGTCAAACCTTGCCACACAGAGGAGGGCCAGATGACCCAGAAGCTCTCACCCCAACCACAGATGCAAAAGACACAACCCTGCTATCATTCGGTGTCTTTGCGCCTCCAAGGACCACCGTAACCGAAGCAAGAGAGGACATATATTTAGGAATGTTTGATTCACCACCGCAACCATCCCTGTCATAGCTAACAAAGGAAGGAACAATGTAGGGTGCAGAGAAATTGTTGTTGCCAGCAATGGCATCAACAGAGAAACATTATGTTCCCACTAATTGTTACCTTCAACAACGGTGACACCTATAATACTTTTTCTAACACTAAACTACCCACACAATGGTGATTCTATATTGCATTAACAAGTAATTATTGAAAGATATATAAGAGATGCATTTTAGGCATTTCCTTCACAATACACTCATTGGGAAAGAAGACAGTAATTAACCCATGACTTAACTCTTCATTAATCTTGACTGGACAAAACATTAATTAAATAATGTCACCAAGACTAGGGACTAGGAATACATAACAAAAACATAAGTATAGTAATATGTTTGCATAGAATATTTTGAGTATATTTATGAGATACCTTCTACCTTTACTTATTTAGAGGCATGTTTTGTGAACTCTTCTTCACGCATATATTTTGCAGTCTCTATTAAACTAAATTGCCCTTCTTAAGTTTGTTCCACGTTTCCCTTATCTTTCCTTGTTTCTCAAGTCTCTCCCACTTAGATTCCTTAAATAGTATTCCACATTTGTACAATAGATAGCATAATCCTTACCACTATCAATGATAGCACCTCTAAGTCACCTTTCATCTAAGTCTAATGGGCTTGATTGTATAATAAATATGTTCAAAACCATATCTAGTAATAAAGCTAATCAAACCCTTCTCACACAAAAAGTCACGACATAGGTCCTCTAGTAGATCTAATCAAAACAAATGATATGATCATGATATAATCACTAAAATTACTAATATTGAAAATGTTAGTGATAAAGGCAAGGTAGAAGAACAAGCATGTGTGATCCCACCCTTAAAATGCAAGGTTATATTAGTCAAACACTTCTAGAACATGCAAGTAAATTCTTAAAGAGATAAGAAAAAACATGGCTAACATATGCCTAACTAGTATAATGCATACTCATGGTAATAGTGGTTATGCACCCATCTATAAACAACCACAAATGCTTAAGTCATGATTAGCTAACCATAGGAATCAATGCAAAGGTAGGAATATTAGTAGGAAACACTCTTCTAGCTAGTAGTGCATGCCAATTCATGTCTTCATGCCTTTGTAAAAGCATTAAAAACCCAAACCAAAATCCACAAATTGCCATTATCAACCTGGCTTTTCCCAATAATTGACCAAATGAGCCAAATATGAACAACTAACAATCTCAAATCTAAAATTAATGGTCCCAACAAAAAACAAAAGACATAAATGAACAATAAATATCAACTAGCGTAAGAGCATCCTAAGAAAATAATTTTATCCTACAAGCTTGAGATAATTATATCGTCTCATGGAGGGGCATACATTTTAAGATCATTTTGTTGGATTTTGTGAGGATCATTTTTAAAAATCATCATGAGATGGCCAAATTGGAGATCGCCTTTTGGTTAAAAAACTGAAAGACTTATAGTGGTCATCTATTTTTACAAGAGGAATCAAATGGTGCCATCAAAATTCACATTGGATGAGGTATCATGCAAGTTAAACCATGTAAAAGCAAATAGTGCAACATCCTTGTATAGATACCTTGTATATACCATAATTTCTTCATGTGGACTCCTAATCAAGTGATTTTTATTATGCCATGTATTTTTGTAAGAGGGATCCAATTGTAAATTCAAACTAGTTGTATAAGGTATCCCTTGTGTGATACTCTCAAAGTTATTTTGGTGGTATTGTATAATCCTAAAAGGATAATTTTGAGGCATTATTGCCACAACACCTCTATGAAGAAATTTGTGTATTATTGTGTAAGTGAACATCATGTGGTTCATTTATGGTCTAACAAATATAGTAGTTTTTGAGGTTAAAAGTATGGTTAAAATTGTAAGATATCTAATGGTCAACAAAATGACCACTTTAAGAAAGGAAAAAAGAAAGGATAACTTGGCATTTGAAATGGGCGTGAGCGCAAAGTCCATTGCCCTTGCGTCCGTTGGCTTGGGCACTGTGTGTGCGGCAGGTGCTGTGTGTTCTCAGGGGGGTGCGAAGGTGCCTGTGGGCGTCCTTGGGGCTGGGGTCCCCACAGAAGATGGCTTATTAGCAGCGACGAATGATGTGCAGGCAGCGGTTGGGGCTACTTCAGGACGGGAAGGGGCTCCCACAACAAAGGTAAATGATGATGTAGAAGGTGCGTAGGTAGGGGTTGGGTTTGGCTCGTCTGCTCCTAGGCAACGGGCCCCTGGTGGTCTTAGACGATCATTTGCGATAGTGACGGGATCAGGTGCTCACTGTCCTCAAGGTGGGATCTGACCAATTCCTTGTGCTCGCACCTCCCCAATCGTGGTGTGTGGCCCGGAAGTCGTTGAAAATGAAGAGTTTTACCGTAATACAAGTGTTATTTGCAGGTTCAATGGCTTCTGGCCCTCCCTGCCATATCTCCACAATTGGGTCATTGAGATTTGGAAGCTGTTTGTTAATGGTAAGATTGAGTTGTTTCCTAGTGCATGTGGTTTCTTCATCATGACTTTTGCCTCTTCTGAGCAGCGAGATTTAGTTCTTGATGGTAGGGTTTGGATGTGGGGGGAGCATTCCCTTTTCATTAAACGGTGGATGCTTTCTTTCAATCCCCTTACCGAACCGCTTAATATTAGACCAATTTGTGTACGTCTTTTGAACCTCCCTCTCCAGTTTTGGGAGGACTCCTACTACAAGAGCATTGGCAACGCCATCGGTGGTTTCCTGAAAGTTGACTCTACCACCTCATTCATGGGGCACTCCACGGTTGCCCAAATATTGGTTGAAATTGACATCTCCAAACCACTGTTTGGAGATGTGTTAATGGTTGGAGACCGGCCTTAGAAACAACTGATTGACTATGAGGGTATCCCCTTTAGATGTTAGCGCTGCTTTATTGTTCATCATGTGGCTTCGGGTTGTCATCTTTCGCGTCGCAAAGACGCTGCAACTTGGTGGAAGGATGCTCTTCTGGACCACTTGACTATTAGTGCTTCCCAAGAGGATGGTTCATCTCTTGGGGATGATTCCTCTCAGGAGGATGAGGTCCCTCTAGAGACTATTCATGTGGGGGTGGTGGAGCCTGTTGCTAACCCCTTGACCCTGTTGGACTCTGTTAATCATATTGCGGCTCTCGCGTCGGTTCCTGCTCCGGAACGGATCTCTCCTACTACTGCTATTGGTTCTTCGGTTGGTGTGGTAGTTCTACGCATGGTGGCTTCAGGTTTGGCTACTTCTTCCTCTTCAGTCTCTCTTTCGGCTAGGCCTATTTTTGGCTCAGCCTCTTTGGTTGTTTCTTCCTTGGCTGTTGCTGTTGGGGAAGTTCCCCCCTCTCGCCACGTTCGGAGGACTTTGATTCTGAAGTTTCTTGGACTGTGGTTCAACGGCGTAAGAAAGGGCTCCCCAAACCTGTTGCGAAGCAACGCCCTAGGGCTAAGAGTGTTAGGTTTGCTTGTTCGGGATTAGTTGTTGCTTGATCCTAGGTCTGGTTTTTCTTCTATCAATGTGCGTCCGGTGCACTGTTTGGGTTGCCTTTTGGGCTGTTGGTTTCTTTTAGCCGTGTTGTTATTCTGTTTTGTTTGCCCCTGCGACATTGTTCTTTTTCTTTGCCCCTCTGGTTTGTTCTGTAATAGGGATTGGCTCCCTTGTTTTGCCGCTTATCATAATCAAAAACAAAATGACCACTTTATGATGTCACAACAACATAACATGTTGAATTCCTAAGAGTGGGAGACTAGACATGCATTAATGTGCTATTCGTGCCATGTTTTGTTTAATAATTGATCCTATATAAGAGTCATTCCTTGAACACTTTGGCAATTTAATTTCTAGCTAGAGCTATGCCATGTCACACGTGTTGATCCTTGGATGCTTGTCATTGAGCTCATTTCATCCAATTACAATTATTATCCCAGTGTGTTTGATCTTAATGTTTTAAGAGCATGCATCAATTCAAAGATGAATGTATGCCCTATCTAATAATATAACATGCCATCTCGCTATGGGTAACACAACATCCTCTCATGACATCATAACAAGTGTAACATGGTGTCTCCCCTAACACCATAACATGGTTTCCTCTCATGACATTAAACAAGCATAAAATGCCTCCCTATACCATAACATGGTTTCCTCTCATGACATTAAACAAGCATAAAATGCCTCCCTGTACCATAACATGGGTAACACAAAGTCTTCTCATGACACCCAAATAAGCATAACATGGTCTCTCCAATGACAACATAAAATGAGTAACATAATTTCTTCTTGTGACATGAAAAGCTAAGGCAACCTAGTCGCTTTAATGACACCATACGATCAACAAGGTGTTTCTTTACTAGATCATTGTACACATGTCATGGTGCTTCTTCAATGCTATGCTAAGAGAAAACAAGGAGTTTATTTTTTGGACCAAAACAAGCATAACATGATATCTCCATGTGACACCATTATGTGGATTCTAACATGCTCAATTATAAGAATGTAAAACAGTGATTACCAACATGATGTTGCTTTTGTGAGACCCTAAAAGAATCTTGATCATGCAAGATCATGTTATTCTACCAAGGATATTATTGCATCATTCATCTTGTCTAATGATGCTTTGTGTCATTTATTTTAGTCCACATTATTTGTGCAGTCCCCAAGTATGACCTAGAACCCAAGTTTGCTTAATTGTTGGTGTAAGATCTACGTGATTAACAAAATAAGATATCTTATCAACTCAAACATATGTAACACAGAACAAGCTCGTTTCAAATCTTCATGGGACAACAATGAATAATTTTGTGTTGGTTGGAACAACTTGGGTACTACATTATGGGTAGACGCATTGATATCAAAGTATTGGTTTTTATTTTTTAAGATCCTTTTATACACCCCTTTTAAGTTTTGTTGGCTAATAAAATAAATATTGATAATTTTTAACTCTCATATTACTTTTAGGAATATTCAATAGTTTGGGTATATTGATTTTATTGCCTAGAAATTTATTCATTGCCTTACTCAAAATTCTCCTCGAGTTTATGAGACTTGCAAACTTGGTTTGAGTAGCTATAAGTGAAACATAAAATGTTCCTTCTATTTTGTTCTTCTTAATTCTTTACTTCTTTCTCTAATTGTTTAAATGATTTGTGCAAAATTTATCATGCATGTCTTGTGAATAAAAATTAAATAAATATAACCATACCTAGAATTAATATCTTAATTTCAATTTAACATAAACCATCCTATTTGAAATTAGAAGGGTTAAACCACTATAAATTCATTGCAAATACTCACTCTCAATTTATGATAGTGTTGATTTCAATTATCATTATATAATGATTGACTATATTGATGTTTTATATAATAATTAGACAAAGGCTCTCTAGTAAGATACCATATCATTGCATTCACATAGATAGAAAATCTAGGGAAGTAAAGGACATTATTAAAATGAATTGGATATAAAGAGGACAAATTAGGTGTGTTGAAGATTCCATGGCATCTATACAATGAGAAGAAATAGACCACTCTTATCCTTACAAAGCTTTATGCTAGGCATTCTATAACCAAGAGCAACTTGCAATAAGTCATTACCTTTAGACATACTATGATCACCATAAGTCATTACCTTAAAAACATATTTGCCACAAATTAGATAATATCCCTATCAAACTATATATTATCCAATATTTATTTGATAGCATTGTCCTTGGTAGAAGAACATGGAATTCAAAAGATTTTAAGTTAAACTATAAAATATCCGCAAATCTCTTGAGGAATCAATAAAGAATAAAATAATCTCTATTTCCAATTTCTTTTGTTATAGTCTTGATATAATTTTAATTTTTTTATAGTCTTGAATTAGACAAATGTCCTTATAATTTCCATTTCCAATCTATTATAGCCTTGAGATAATCTATACTCTTTTATCATTTTAATCCCATTAATTTTGAAACATGTATAAAATCTTTATTATTCCATCAATTAGTTTCAACACATCCTTCTCCCCAAAAGTACAAGCTCATAGATTGCAAGCCATGACAAATGTCTTTTGCTAGCAAAATAAACATATTTGGCTTTCAATTATTTACCCCATGCTAAACAAGGATTTGTATAGAGATTTCAAATGGTATCTTGTCACTGTGAGCAATTTCAAATAACATAGCAACTCATACATTATATCCATCTATCCATTTGACAAATTAGATTTAAATGTACTACATTGTTAATTAGTCACTAACTTGATCATTGGTGGCACATTAACCTCTTAGCAATTTTGACATTCCAATGCATGAAAAGTCATCAAAGAGGTTGGTTTCATCTTGGGTGGACTTATTGATGTGGGTTTTATTTTTTAACCTTTTGGCCAAACGAAAATTAAGACTAATGTAATTCTTTAAAAAGTGGTTGCGTGATTGTTTTGAGAATCAATGAGTGCTATAACCTTGAGAATAAATATAATAAAGTGTTTAATAATAATATTATATTTGTAAGACTTCTTTTAAGTTTGAAGATTTTTAAGATAAATTGATCAAAGTTAGTGAAAACCTGCAAAAAAAAAATTATTTATAAACCTAAACCTAGATTAAGAATCACTATATCAACTATTTCTCAAAATGGATTCCTTAATTTCTAAATATGGGTTAACATAATTTGTAATTTATATAAAACTAGTTAAGATAAGGGTGAATTTGACACATATAATCTCATCAATATGGAACCTCAATATAAAAGTTATATTGAATCAAAATATGATCATAGACTAAAACATAATTACCTTCATCTAATCAACTACACTTTGCAAGTATTACTACAACTACCATGGTATCTCTTGACCATCCCAAGCTAAGAACTTTCCATTATCACTTGCTTTAGCACCATCAATGATACATAGTAGTTTTTCTACAGAGAACTTTGTTGTAAATAATTTACTTGAAGGAACATTTTGTTGAAATGGCCTTGAAAGATCAGTGTTGACAGTTCCAGGGTGTAATAATAAGATAAGGGTGAATTTGACACATATAATCTCATCAATATGGAACCTCAATATAAAAGTTATATTGAATCAAAATATGATCATAGACTAAAACATAATTACCTTCATCTAATCAACTACACTTTGCAAGTATTACTACAACTACCATGGTATCTCTTGACCATCCCAAGCTAAGAACTTTCCATTATCACTTGCTTTAGCACCATCAATGATACATAGTAGTTTTTCTACAGAGAACTTTGTTGTAAATAATTTACTTGAAGGAACATTTTGTTGAAATGGCCTTGAAAGATCAGTGTTGACAGTTCCAGGGTGTAATAATAAGCATATAATTGGTTCCTTTCGACGTTCAAATTCCAAAGATATGTTCTTGCTCACTTCAAAATCATGGGCAAAGTTAGCTTTTCTTTCTTGGAAACACAAGATAAGATAGGAATTACTTTAAAATATCTCAAAACTACAATGAAATTTTTTTAAAAAAAAAAAACAAGATGAGAATAAATAGACAAAATATAAAACACTTTATTGCATTTTTCTATTTAAACCCACATACCCGCAAAAGGAGATACAATATTCAAGTACTTTAAATATCCATTTTGACACTTGAATATACATACAAAATTCATCATAAATTATGGATTATATTTTTATATATAATATAATTTCATTATTTAACAAAACTATAAACCAAAATTGAAGGAAATGATAATGTAAAGTCAAAAATTTGTAATTTCTTAAAGAACTAAAAAGTTAATTTTTTTGTCCTTGTTGGGTGGTTTTGTGGGTGTTGATGTTTGCTTTTAGCCTTATGGCTAATTGATCCTTGTTGTGGTCCTTCATTCGAGTGCTAGGCTTCATTGCTATATCTTTTATGATCAATGTAAAAGGTTTAGGGGTCCTTTCAAAACCCTCTTTTGACCCTCTATAAAAAAAGAACTAATAAGTTAAGAAAGCATGACTCAAATAAAGGAACCTTGTTTCTTCAAATAACACTGCATAAGATAGCTTGATAGATTTCATGAATTAGAAGTTGCATAAAATATTTAATGCTCATTATAGTTTTGTCTAAAAGAGAATAGAATTCATCTTGTAAAGTCATGCTTTTGATATCATGATGTTCAATGTTATGTTTAACCAATTAGTTATTTTTGTTGTAATGTAGAAGATTATTGTATACATAAATCAGTTTGTCACTTTGTAATTTAACTCCAAAAAATAATTTGTGATGGTGGAATGCAAGGAAAAATGAATTAAAAAGGTCTCTCCTTAATGGGATAAGAGACAAGAAAAGTTTTAGGACAAAAGCAAAATGGCGCCCCCTTTAAAAGATCTCGTAAACTAAATTTTGATAGTCCAATACGGAGCAACCTTAGTCTAGGTGGGGTGGGCTATCTAGTGAGGGATGTAAATGGGGTTTTGATGTTGGGAGGCTCTTCTTTATGCCAATCACTACCAACAATGAAGCAAAATCCACGTCATTGAATGAGAGACTCAAATTCACTAAGGGCTTACGCATTAATTCCTTAGACATTGAAGCAATTGGAATTTGGATTGCTTGTTGAAGGAGACTCAAGCTCTATTGAAAGACTACTACAACAACAAGGTCTCCTTCTACTAGTGTTTCAACAAAGCTAGCTTGGTGACACACTTGCTAGCCAATACTAGGATGGATGAGTCCCCCTTTCAGCCATTACTAGCTTAGAGGTTTCCATGTGGCCTAGTCTCCAAGGTATTTTGGAGTTAGATTGTCCTCATGGTGTTACTCAGACCTACCTGATGAGGGCAATGGATATAAAAAAGGGCTAAAAACCAAAAACAAAAGGAAAAAGAGGAAAACAAGAATAAAAAAGAACAAATTAAAAGAAAAGCGTAAGTTTAGAAAAAAGGGGGAAGAGAGGAATCAAGTGAAACATAGGAGAATTAATTAAACTTTCTCTCTCACACACGCATCCTAAGAAACCTACATGGAATTTATTAATTGGTAGACAGACTTTTCTAGCAGTAGCTATTCACTTGTAGGTTTCAAACACCAATTCCAATGGTAGTTATTAAAAATGTAATGGGTTGCAAGGGGAAGTAGTGGACTACTTGTGAATTTGATGTGTGCTTTGTAAGATCACCTACCTATGACAAAATTTGGAATGATACCCTACTTTGGCAGCATAAAGCTTTCTCTTTCCTTTTCTCTGTCGTGTGGAAGTCATTTAGGGAAAAATTTGATGGGCATAGCTAAGTCTATTCTGCATGATGCTTGTCTTTGGGAGGAAAGTGACATATGTTTAGTATTTGTAATGAGCTGAAGACTCAAGGTGGAAGTTGTACTCTATGAAATTTGTAAGGCCCACCCATGTGTGTTCCTACCATCTTATGATTCATGAGTTAATTAGAGTATCACAGGTACATTGTTCGTAATTAGTGCTTTGTGTTATTTTGTAATTGAGATTACGTAGATAGAGGTGATATGTGTGATTATCATGCTTTGAGATGTTAAACATACCTTGATTTCCATATATGTAAACATGTTCATACACTAGACTAATTGTACTTCAGCTATGATATTCATTATTGGATTTGATTGTGCCTTGAGTGTGCACAACTTGTAGGTGTATGGCCAATGGAAGATATGCTGAGGAGAACATCATGGATATCATTTAATTGTCTCACTTCGTTAGTTAGGAAGTTTGAGATCTCTTTTTATGTGTTGACTAGTTTGCTTCATCTTTGTGATCCACTAGGAGACCTTGTGACTCTTGTGAGTGTGTTGGCTCCCATCCCCATAATTGTTTTATCTTCTATGCATGTTTTGGATAATGTCCACACTTCTTGAAGAAAGTTGGAAAGTATGTGCTTTTTATTTAATTCACTTTGAGTGAATTTTGAAGTTGAAGTCCCTTTAGTGTTTTCTATTTAATTTTTGAGTTCTTAAATTAGAAATTGAGTGTCTATTTAAGTGAAGGTTGCTTAAAGCATCTTGGGATTTTTTTCTTTATCCTTTTTGGCCTCTTTGGGATTTATTTGTTTAATCTGAATTTTTAGTTGACTCCTTGGGTTGGGGTTGGGTTAATTCTATTTTCTTATTGAGTTAGGGTTTTTTCCTTATAAGAAAGGGAACCCATTATTTTGGGAATGGAAAAGTGAGAAAAATCTTGAAGACTCCATTAATGGAGCTTGAAGATTTGGCAAACCTTAGGGATTTATTTCCTTTGTGGGTTTTTGTGTGAGGGTTATGGGTATTTGTCCTATGGGAGGGCATGCTTTCCACCTTTGTGTGGATGGATTCTTGGAGCTTATGGGGACTTCCTTGGTGTTTTGATGGAGGTTTTCCTCCTTTTTGCTGTTTTGGAGCTTAATGGAGCTCACCTTATGCCTTGTGGATCTTGCTCAAAGGCTTAGGAGAATCAAACATTGTCTCTTCTTCAATTGGTTGGCCCTTGGAATCAAGGGAAGGTATTCCCCTTTGTTTATGGTTTTTACTTACTCTCTATCCATATGTGAAATGTTTGAAATGAGATTTAGATGCCATGATTGGTAGTATAATTGCTTTGCATTGAGCTATATTTATTTTAGACCCTTTGTGGTTTGAATCCTTGAGTAGAAAGGATAGCTTATTATTTGGAGTGTTTGGCTCCTCTATTAATCTTCCTTTGGCCTTATTTAGTCTTTGTGTTGAACAACTGGGTTCAAACCTTAGCACTGCACTTCTTCAGATAAATGTCTCTCAAATCATAAGAACTTTTCTTAAGCAAGGACAGCTCCTCATTGTCCCCTAGGGCCATAAAGCTGTAAAATCTCTAGAATCTTGAGATTCTCCAGTCAAAATCTAAGAGTACCACAAGATGTCAATCAATCCTTTTGTGCCTATTATTTTTACCTTTTACCACCCATATGTTCTCAATCACAACTTTCCAAGATTGGAATCTCTAAGATAATACATGTTTGCTGACCACATTCCCTATAGTGGCATACAGTCATGGTGGAGACAGAGGAATTAGTGCATACAATAATTTATCCTTGCGTAATGCATGCATATGTACTTCCACCAAACCCCTGAGGATTAGTATGGAATATGATTATCAATTAATATATCAATTGATGTTCATCGTCATCCTCCCACTTGAAGTCAAGCTCACTAATCCAACCAGTATCATAATTGTTTATCTTTCCCCTTTAAAAATATGGTATAGATGTCCTAGCAGCACTAAATAGATTCCAGTTAGAATAGATGTTCTGACAGCATCAAAATAATAAGTTCATGCAGGGGATATCTTGGAGGAATCATGGTTGTCTATTGAATACAAAGACAAATGCCAACAATACTGCGGAACTCTACCACTTATAATTTCATCTGTACAAAAGATTTCTATGTAATATTTGCAACTAATATTGCTTCCTCATGATTTAACCCAATAGATTTATGTTACATAATGTAGGAAAGACCCTGAAACATTTTTTGGTGGTATAACTTTTACATCGTGGATCTCCCTCAAATTTCATCTGTAGTTTTCTCAAAATACTTATGCTTCCATTGTGGAGGGCACAGGAAGACTCAGTGGGTTTTACAAGATATTTTTTATTGAGGTCAATCATGTCTCTTACACCCTAAATTATAAAAGATTCAGGGCCATGAAGTTGCTTGTCTTGTGTCATTGTGTAATTAATGCCACTTCTCCATGTTCACTTTCAAATTAGTTTATTTGCAGCATAAATTTTCAAAAAGAAATTAGTTTATTTACGACATAAAATTACAAGAAATTAGTTAATTTTTACCATAAGCAAAAACAAACTAGGAAGTTTGAACCATTGGCAAGAGTAAATGGAGGAATAATGTAAAGCCAATGAATTTACTTACATTGATTGAGAGCTGTCTTTGAGGCTCGGTACGAATGCCATCCACCTAATTTGTTATCACCAATGGAACCCACCCTAGCACTCAAGTTTGCAACAATGGCAGCTTCTCTTCCTGAACCTTGTCCTCCCCCTGCCTTCAATAGTGGCCACATGTGCTGGAAATGGGAAGTGAGATGATTAACACATGAAAATTTTATCCATGTCAATCCAAAAAAAATCATAATCAGAAGCAAAACACAAATCAAATTTAGAAATTAAAATGGCATCTTCTGTAAAGGTTTAAATTTCTTTAAATTCATGTCTTTAATATAATCCAATTGATGTAGATAAGTATATTCAATTACAAACGAAAACCCCAGCCTTCAATGGAGCTCTTAGGAAAAGCCAAAAGTAAAAGAATGTTAGCCCTGAGATGGTCCTTGCATAGATACCGTACATGAACATATTGGCTTGAATGAATAAAAATATATATAAAATATATTTTGTTTTAAGTAGTTTTTTTAAGGCTTATATTATGGTGCATAAGCTTACTTAGGTATGTTCAAAAAAGTTCGTAATGGTGTAGTCACATACTGAAGTAATATATATATATATATATATATATATATAAAGAGAGAGAGAGAGAGAGGTCAATGATGCAATTAGATGGGCAACTATGGTGTTCCTCCACATTTGGGCTATCTTGTCTATATCAGGAGCCCTTTTATCGTTATAATTAAATTGGCTAAGTATTATATGACAACGTCTAGAAGACCAATCCAATGTGTGGCAATCATTGCACATGTAGTCTTTTTAGTATGACATTGAAAGACCATTGAAAGTAAATTTGTTGCATGTGGAGTCGGTTTGTTCTTTTTGCCTTCAGTGGGAGGTTTTAATTGATTTCATGAACATATCCATCTTTATGACAGTACTAGACCATTAGAACTGAATATTTCCCAACAAAATAAATAAATAAAGCATTGGCAGTAGGTGTGTTGATGGTTCAATTATGTTTGTTAATCGCATCTATAAACGTGAGAACAACTTTTCCATGAAAAAATATAAGGAATTGTTACCTTTTGTTTTAGAAATATGGTTTTCTAATCTAATCCAAATCAAACAATTCATGTAGATAAGTGAATACATTATGAATGGGCCTTTTCATCTTCCAACGATTCATTCACAACCCTTAGAAGTTACACTATCTCCTATTATTTTATACCATCTCACAAGGTTTGGAAGTTTATGTTATACATCCTTCCCTTCCAAACACCTACAGAAAACAACCAAAAACAAAGACAGTTCCAAGGTTTAAGAAAAAATCAGAAAAAAGAAACACAGACCTTATACATAGGAAGATTATCACCAAACCACATCTATAGAAAGGTCTGCCTTGTCATTCACTGACAAGAAAGCTTCAATAATTTAAGACTCCAACCAACTCATCTCCTCAATTGACCCCAATGATTTAACTTAGTAAACATATCAATAAGGCTCATTACAAATTTAGCCTAATAATAGAAATGATTCAATCAAAAAGGCCCAATTCCAAAGCTTAGCCTGTTGAATTTGCCAAAAGAATTTCATAGGAGCAGGAATCTTCTACAACACCAAAGAATCTTCCACAAGAGAGAGAAGCAAGAAAGAATGATATATTGCCAATACTGGTAGTAGGTACAATAGAATAGAATACAATGGAATGAAATGTACATAGAGAACCCTTGCATATACAAGCAAGGGTGAGACATACGACATGTGATTGTAACAATTGTCATGATCACATGACTTGAGACAAAAAATAAATGCCCTAAGTAAACTTAACTAACTAGATGTGAAAAGGACCAAGAAGGAAACTGGACAGATAATAGACCCGTTCACATCAACACTCCCACTTAAGTGCAACTTGGGAAGGAAAGAAAAAGACTCAGATAGGTCCCGAGAAGGCCTAATGAGGTACTCATGTACAAAAGATCTCTCACAAATGGGGAAAAAGAGAAAAACCCATAAGAAAAAACTCCTCCCCAAAAAACAAAAAAAATGAAAAGAAAAACATGTGGAGGACTCAAGATGACCCCCCGAGGGCAATTGCCTTCACCCCAAGCATTGATCACAAGTGAAAAAGAATCTTGCACCAAACTTGGAGGCTGCTCCATATAGATCTCATGAAAATCACCATGCAAAAAGGCACTCTTCACATCCATCTAGTAAACTGACCATCCCTATGATGCAACGAGAGAAAGTACAATATGAATAGAATCCATTTTGGCAATAGGAGCAAAGGTCTCGAAATAGTCAATGCCCTCAACCTATAAAAAGCCCTCAGCCACAAGACATGCCTTGTACTTGTCAATGGACCCATAGCCTATACTTTATTTCCATAATTACCAGGAGACGCAGGGTACTGGTACTGGTAAGGGACGGGGACGCCAATCAAATTAGGGTACATGAGCAAATGAATAAGGAGACGGCTATTTTATATGTAAATGAATCACCAAAATTTTTGGGTACCGGGACGGGTACTTTGTCTATGTTCCCATAATGGAGATTCCTGGCAACTATGTTTATTTCCCATAGGATAATGTATAAAGGAAATATTTTAATAATAATATTTTAAGTTAGTCCTAGTGATATTATTTGAAAATTATTATTATTAGTTAGATAAAGTGGGCCATCTAAATGAGACATAATAAGACCTTTTGTAATATTTTATTAAAATGTTTTTAAGTGAGCACTTTGGAGGGAAACTTTCAGAGGAAAAAAGAAATTCAAACTAAAAGACGCCAAAATGGAATTTATAAAAGAAAGACAATCACTCAAAGGAGATCATCCATTGTTTATGAGATCAAAACCCTTTTATTATAGCTTGAGCATCCATGTTCATCTATTGCACCTAAGGACAAAAACCCTTGGAGTGCGCAAATCTGAGGGACGAAAGCCCTCTTGGTTTCTAGGCAAGAGCAAAGGATGAAAACCCTTTGTTCTTTGAGGCAGATTCATCCAAGAATTGCATTTGTGCTGATAAGTTTGTCGTTAATTCTAGTTTCAATTTGGTGGAGGAGCATTTTGGAAGATTATTAGAGAAAGTGTGAGTTTTCAGATAGGGTCGTTGTTGTTCTGTGATTTTCTTGGTATTTGTTGTTGCACAGCAATTAATATTATTGTTGTGTTTTCTATTTCTGATGCCATAAACTTTTGGGAGCTCGTCATACCATTTGGTACTCTATCACACTCCTTTTAATAGTCATTGTTCATTTCTTGATGTTGATCCTAGCTATACAACTACTATTTCACCTGCATCATCAGTCACACCATCTGTTCCATTCCTAGTCGCAATTTATTGTGAGTTTGACAATGTACCTATGGTAGTTGATTAATAAATATGTTTCTGCTTTGGCATCACTATTGCATTAGTATTTTATAGATTCTCAATCTGCTGCAATAAAAAACATTTAATATGCAAGGGTTTCAATAATAAATACTAGGATTTAATTGCTGCTATTCAATACTTCATAAATATTGCATAGATAGGAATCTTGGAAAAATTACAAGGTTTATAAAATCTTGGAAAAGAACATTACGGTGGTATCAGAGCTTTGATCTTGCCAGCTTGCAAGGTTAAAAGCTAACATTTTAATGCAGCACAATGAGAGAGACATTCGGTTCTATCAAAGAGAAAGAAGGAAGTTGCAAGATCAGGGTGGAGAAATAGAAGTAAAAATGGGGGAAAGAGGTAAGAGGGTTCCAACAGATGAAGAGAAGGCAGAGATCCAATATAATGCTATTATCAATATGAGCCAAACCTAGTAGAAAATGATGAATCTCATGGCACAACTATTGCAGAGAATGTAGAACCTGAGTAGCTCAAGACCAGCTCAAACTCCTATAGGTGAAGGGAGTGCCTCTGTAAACAACAAAACCATGGTCGGTTCTGCATCCAAATCCTTCCAACCTAAGTTCCTACAAAGAGAAGAAGAGCAACCAAAAGAAGAAGAGAAAAAAAAGACCGGAGATAACTTTGCAGCTTATGTTGCTAAATATAGAGCTCTTGGACCTGAAATTCATGTAGAAATGTCTCTCACCAACTTCTACAGCCTCAAAATGAAGAGTGGACAAACGAATGAGAGGAGGCAAAACGCAAATCAGCCTCACAGAGATCTGCAGAAAAGATTGGGTAAGCTAACCATTCTTTCTTTTGATGGTTCAAATAAATGTACAACTCATGCTTGGGTTTAGAAACTAGATATATATTTTTCACTAAACCCTATGTGTAAAGAAGCCATAAAATTTGCTACCTTCATTTAGAAGGTACATCACATGAGTGGTGGCACCATGGATTGGTCATCCAAGGGCACAATCTTATCAGCACATATGATGAATTCAACTAAATATCAATGGACAAGTTTGACAGGAAAGACCCTAAAATTCATTTTAGGGAGTTGGCTCAGTTGAGGAAGTACAACACTATAGACAATTATGTGGAAGAGTTTCAGAGATTGTCAGTAATGGTTCTTGATGTCTCTGAAAGGAGGATTACTATTATTTTCATGTAAGGTTTATCCATAATAGCAACAAAATGATAGCAACAAAACATAATATGTACTAGACAAATCCATGAAAATCCATGCACTAGACTGGGTTGCCTTAGCTTTTCATGTCACAAGAAGGTTTATCTGAAGTATACATCCTTTGTGGTAGTTGACAAATCAGCCACAATTATTAAAAAATGGATTTGCAAAGTTTTGAAATAGTCAGATTTTCAAAAGCAATACAAGATACAAAATGCTGTGGTGCAAGGCATATTTTCATAATCAATAATTATGTACCTTAATTACAAGGAGTGGGCCCACAGCATTAACTTCAAAAGACAAAAGCAGAGACGATTTCTCTACTTTACTCAGTGTTGTTTCTGCAACAAGGAAGCAATCAGCTTTCTAATGTTCATATCACGTATATATTATTAAAAGTAAGAAGCTGCTGTATGTGTTTTCTCCATCAGATTACACAAAACAAAACTAGATAATTTTCCATGGAAAAATATTGATATATAGCTCTTATTTAATGAAACTCGGAGTAGTGAAACTATAAATTTTGTGCTTACCATAAACAGCTTTGTCAAAGATAAGATGAAAATTTGAGATCAATAGAACAAATTACAATAAGGATATAAGAGTGTTCAAAGGCTTCAAGCACATGCAGGAATAATGACTATTTAATATCTCAACATTTCAATCTTTAAAAAAATCTCTCGAGATAGAATAAATGAATAATTAAAATTCAATGGCCTGAATGGTGCAACATATATTTCTTCCACAAACATATATAAGAACTTAGAAGGCCTAGTCAATATTATGGATTAGTAGTTCTTAAGACAAAAGGATTGAAGGACTTTTATAATTCATCACACCCAAGAACAGTATTTGATTATGAGTCATCAAATGTTCTACTCACAACAATCTAGTTTCTAATAGAAAAGCTAATCATAATCCATGGCTTCATGAAATAGATTCTCTCAAAGAGATTTTTGTCCTGACCCTTGCCAAAAAATTTATTATTTTGCATGTTGGATTCTGGAATATGGATAATGTTGATTTTGATATTATGGCATTAATGATAATGTTTTAGTTCATTATGATAATTACTTGATTATATATGTGGATTTTATCAGGGATGGATACTGCTGATTTACATCTTGTGTGACTGTGCAGGTACAGGTGGAATCCGAGTTCACTCCTTAGGTTGTGTTGTGGGTTGCAAAGTGGGGCTTACAAGCAGCAAACAGGATACTTTTACCTTGTCATTTGGCCAAGACTCGTTACTTCGCCATTTTGTGTTGTGATTGTTATTCATGTAGTGTTTATACTTAATGGTGAGTTAGCCAGGGCATGTTCATATGTATATATATTTGTTGATTACTATGGATTGTTTATTGGCTTGGGGTTATTGCTAGGGATAAGGTTGATAACCTAAGTCCTAAGTCATAGTTATACATATATTTAAATATGAAATTAAATAAATATAAATTAATCTAAAAATGAAACCTAAGCTTGATGCCTATTCTAATCTCTACTCTACCGGGTGCATGAGATAATAGTGGGATTTAATTTTAAAGGACTATTGCCAGTCAAAGTTAAATGGAAAGGGTACTCTATTTTTATAGAACTTACCTTGAATAGACTGTGGCATTAATAGAATTTATTAAGAGTGAACGGATACTCAAACTCAGACTTAACTTGTGGTTAATCCTGGGTAAAAGAAGGAACTAGGGTTTGAGTTGTGCCAGAGAAAAAGATAAATCTTGTAGCTTCTTTTCTTCATTCAAACAGTTATTCAAAGAACCTGCACCAAATGTAAACTTTGATAGAGGTCAAACCACCCAAGATGTTCAGGCAATATTTGCTAAAGATATAGAGGAATTTCCTACCAAAGGATGGTGATGCTAATGAAGAATTGCAATTAGATCAAGAGCAAGATTTTCTTCTTGAAAATAATTCAACTTTAGAGGCACTCATCAGATTAGAGGTATATATGAAGGTTTCTTTACCAAACCTTGATTGTTTTCTGCAACACCTTGAAAGTGGGTCTTCAATGGAGGACAAAGTGAATTTCCACCTAAGATTTCACTTGTCTTCAATAGATCCCATACATGTCAATGAAGAAGAAGTGGATCTTTTTCTTCAAGATATAAAAGATGAAGGATGGCAGATCAAAGAAAACAAAATGCTGTTAGAGAATCATATTCACACTTTTGCCCAAGTGATAGGAAACAACAATTGCATGATTGATGATAAGGAATCTAATTGTTTCTCCCCTTTTAGGGGCATATTCATTGAAGTCGATTGCTCTGATAAAGCTAAGACTCAATTTGTTCATGTGGACCGCCACTATGGGATGATGGATGGCAAAGTTTGTCACTAAAAGAAAATATTTTTCAGGATGTTTATTTTGATAATGATCTAGTGCTTGAAAATTCAAACCTTGATGGTCTCTCAGATTTAGACTCTGAGGGTTGGTTAAATGAAGACTCAATTGATGAAGATGATCAAGAAGTGTTCCCACCACAAGGGCACAACTGATATCAATTGTGGATCCAATAAGTCAAGAGTTGATAAGCGAGATATTCTTTCAATAGCTTCAACCTTTTCGCAAAGTATAATACTTGGACTAAGTTCAAGGTTACATATGTCGAAGAGATGGGTGAAGAAGATCCACTTAGATATGTGGTAATTACCATTCCTACAGATGTACTATAGCCACAGGATCTTGTTAGATACCTTCAGAAGAAAACATGGTAGCTCCACCTACTAGAGAGTTTTTTCCCTATGGAATAAGACCAACCAGAACTAGTGTAAATCAATCAATTCATGCTAAAGTTTTCATTGCATGATCACTCCTACCCACTTGAACCATGAATCTTTGAGAAGATTTTCAGGCTATGTACTATCCCAACCAGACTCTCAACTCACAAGGATAGGTTGTTACTTTTCTCAACCTATAAATGGTTTCATGTAACCCATATTGTTTCATATCGTGTTTTCCAATTCGTGACGTTTTTATTATGTAGTATTGTATTTCCCCTTTAAGTAATGTAAACATCATGTTTTGTTCGGTGATCTACAATGTTCGTCTTTAGCTGATTTATTGCCTAGCTGATAAAGCACTAGTCTTCTATAACATCAGAGATTCTGTAATGTCCCCTTTTTAGCTGATGTTGTTTGCGGATGGTTGAGCCTATTCCTGACCCTCGTAGGCTAATGTACATGGTTAGGGGGTCTTCTTGAGGCAGTCACTTGCTCGATGGTTGGTTTCTTGGATTCAGTTGGATGGGAAAAATAAGGGAGATAATAATTAAATTAATTATTTGTAAGGTTATTAAATAAATAAATATTATAAAGTGACCTTATATTTAATTAATTTAATAAAGTGACTTAAATAAATATTATTACATAAAGTCACTAAAATAAAATAATATTATTTTTCTAGAAGCTTCTTGAAGTGGGATTGAAAAAGTATAAAGGAAGGGGCAAGGCAAGCTTCCAGGCATCCGATTATTGACATTTGCATTTGATGAGTTTTGTGGAGCCAAGGGTTTCTGCATATTTGGTCTTTGGGAATGGAAACTCCCATAGATTAGCATAACTGAGGTGGTGAAATATCCTCCGAAGGGTTGCAAATTGGAAGGGATACTTCAGTCCTTTCATTTGTGCTTAAATCTGCAGTATTAACCAAGGGTTTGGAGGTATTAATTTGCATATCAGAAATTTTTTCTATTGGTTGCTACAGTGACACTACAGTGCGCGCTACAGTGGATTTGCTACAGTGCGCGCTACAGTGATTGCTACAGTGCCATGAACAGTAACGCTACAGTACGGGGCAGCTAGGAGAGGGTTTCAATTTGGGTTTGGAAGGGACTCCTTTCCTTGGTTGATGAGAAGGCTGGGTGCTACACTTGAGAGGCATGATTGGGGCTTGCGAGGGATGTTTATGAGCTATTTTGAGGTGGCCATTTCTTCATCTTCGTCATCGATTTACAGCAGCTTACATTTCCAGGTTCTTTCATGAGTTAGCATATTCATATTAGCATTGTCTCATAGTTGTCATTTTAGGAGTTGCATAAAATTGTAAAGCCAAGAGTCTTGGCCATTCATATCAGCATTGTATTAGACAATATATCTCAATAAAGAAGTGATAAGTTGTAGGCCATCTATTTGATGTAATATGCATATTAATATCCTTCATGATCAGCATAATAGTATGCATGCCAAGTGTTTGACAAAATGTCAATTGGCTGTAGGTGCACATTTTTCATATAGAATTCATATATATGTATTTGAAAAGCCAAAAGAGAATTGCATATGCATTTAGTTCTTTGCTTAGACATAATAGTAATCAATTGCAAGCTTTTAGATGATCTTTGACACCATTTCAAGCAAGTATAATCAGATTGAAACTCAGAAACAACAAGCATAGAGATTGTACGCGAGGTGTTTGACAATATTCCTTGAGCCTCTAATCAGCAAATTTGCATCAGTACTAGCAAGGGATATTACAGATTCTATGGTTCTCCTATATCACAAGTATATGCTGCAGTCCCCAGACAAATGTCATGTGCCATTCTAGGTTTGATATGATATTTTTTGGGTCTTTTCAATTATGCAAGTGAACTGAACGAACTTTTGCCAATTACAATGGTCTCTGACACACAATCTATGAGCTATGAAATGTAAATCTATGACAATAGATATGGCAGCCTTTCAACATTGGATTACAATATAGAATTTGCAAGATACAATGAAAGCAATAGATATTCAGACTTGCTGTGACATATATCTCAGATTTGTTGATTGTCTTATTACATCAATAGCCTGGCTTATGACAGCCCTTTAACATACATTTACTGCTGCTAACCAAAACAGAGAGGAACAAAATATCAACATACCAAGTGTGAAGTCTGAGTACTCAGCGATTACCAGTTGTAGGTGGACGCTTGTTGTAACAGATTGCTAATATCAGTCTTCAACTATCGCTGGCCCAGATCGCTGCCTCTGTGTAGTTGATCACTACCTCAAGGATGATGATCGCTTGCTTACAATGCTCCTCAATGACAGATCGATGCCCTTTGAATGATTCGCTGTTATTCCAATGGTGATAGATTGCTATTCACGGCCTTACGCTGCCACTGAAGTATGTGATGCTCCTCAGAATACTGAACGAGGTCTCTATTATGATGGTGCGATGCCTAAAGCCACAACGCTTGCCCTCCAATCAGGTTACTGACTTGGAAGAATGCAGATCCGTCCCAAATATCTATAATGAGCAGCCACGATGAGGATCTCTATGGAAGTTTGGAGCTCAAATAATAATCTCTTCTTTGGAATTGGCGCTCAGCAAGGATAAGGCTCTCCAATAATGAATTCGGCTCTTGCAAGATTGGCGCTACAAGGAAATGGCAATGCAACAGACCTCAATACAGTCTGCCAACTTTGATATTTCAATTCAACGCTCAAGGAAGTATGGAACAATGTCTTCAAGTATTCAATCAAGTGCAATGAATCCTTCAATGATATTCAATAACATCAACAATGGCTTACAACCCAATGACGAGTGTTCGATCTATGAAGCTCCAATTAAGTGCAAATGCGAACTCCGTATGAATACGCCACCAAGTGTGATTGGGTTTTCGTCCAAAAGACAACTCCACAAGGGTTTTCATCCTCTGAAGATCAAACAACAAATGCCAAGCATAAGTGCGAAAGTTTGCCAAAGGTTCATGATGCCGAATTTGAGACACCAATGCTTCTTTTATACCAATTCAAATTTAAGATTTGAATTGCAAATTTCCCTCCAATGATGGTGCTTGATCCAATGCAAGGTCCTATTTGAATTTCACTCTCCAAAGAACCAATTTCACTCCAAGATGAGCGCCACCTCTTATTTGATTATTTTATTGTCTTTTTTACACATTCCCATGTAGGCGCTCAAATAGGTCAAGACCTATTTTATTTTCTTTTTGGGCTCTCATTAAATAATATTAAAATAATATTATTTAAATCATTTGTTTCTCCATTGGCGCTCTAATGAAATAATAATAATAAATTATTATTATTTAATTGTCTTCATTTTGAATAATTAATGCAAGTGCATTAATTCATCCGCCACCTTCGCCAGAATATTCCCTTAAGTTGACGAACTAGCCTACAAGAATGAGGATAGGCTAATTCCATTCTCAGTTGGGTGATCACTCCAGAAATGGGGACATGACAACAAATCCAATTGTTGTATCCATACGAAATTTTTGTATTGTGACAAGTTTAAAGCTAGCATCTATTGTTTTACCAAGTGCAAGTCATGATTAGATCTTGTCCAATTTGTTTGTTTTGCTGCCTTTGTGGCTCTTTTATGAATGTTCGCAGGTATGGCACAAGGTTTTCAAAGACATTGGTCATGGTGAAAGAAAAAGGTTATTAATGTAGAAATTTCCTAAGGTAAGATCAAGAATGCGCCTGATATAGGAGGGCGTCCATAAATTATCAGAAAACTTATAAGTATAGTGCTAAAGGGTGCACCAAATGTTTGAAAATGCACATCACAATAGCATGTTTAATTTCAAGACTCAAAGTGTCGGTTTGACGAGGAAGTGTGCACCTATAAAGGGAAATATTGAAAGACAATTGTCAGGCACACGAGAGGTCACAGTGTGCACCTCAGTAAAGAGGAAAATCAAGTGCGATTCAAAATGTCAAAGTGAATTTTCAGGGTTGCAGATGTCTTTTGAGTGTTAGTTATGATTAAAAAAAAAAGTTGCAACATCATCAAAGTCATCCAGAGCCACCTATCCAAAAGTCTATTTTTAGCGCGCACTAAAATAGCATCACCTTTTTCAAAGAAAAAAGCATGTTGTGAGTATTTCTATTGTCAGCCAAAGCTATTAGTAGCCTGTGCTATTTTTAGCAGTCTCTATTTTAAGGTGAGGAGCACATGTTATTTTAAGCCTTACGTTATTTTGAGCATTTACTATTTATAGCCTAGAGTTAGCTATTCTTAGATCATCTATCTATAGATATCTTGTCATGCGAGAAATGTAAGCATTATGTCATAGTTTGTAATAAATTCAATCTACAACTTAATTGGAGATTGCATGGTTTTAGTATTAGTATTAGAGGATAAGGTTTTGTAATAAAAATTGCATTTCATGAAATTAGTTATTCTTAGAGTAGTAGTAGCTATCTTTTTATTTATTTTCATGCAATAGCTTTGTAAACACTATAAATAAGTGTTATTTTGCACTTAGATTCCTAATGGTAATTCTCATGCCTGCTTATTGCTAAAATTCTCGTTCATCAAGTATTCAAGATTGTTATTCCATAATTTGTTATTCATTCAATAGTATTTAATATGCCCATTTTGCTTCTAAATTACTATTGAAGTATTCCACCTTTGTGTTATTTTGCTTTTATAAGTTGAAACCTAACAATTACCAAAAACTTTGTATTACAGTCGGTGTTAGTTCAGTCTCTTGTAGCTTTGAATGCAACTGTCGTGTCTAACTTATACCATTTGGTGTATGTGTTTAACCTATCAATCCTCTATGTGTACTTTCATTATTCAACCTCTACTTTTAGTTGGACAAAGTAAACATGTAGTTGTAGGGTTTTATTTTAGTCAAAAAGCATAAAAAATCTTTTTCCTAGCATTGAAGTGTGTGTCAACCTTTTGCCCTAGGTGAATTCAAAATGAAATACATTTACTTTTACTCAGCATGAGCATGAAACACCCCAAAAAATATTGTAAAGATTGTAAATAGCAAGTATATATTGTGCAAATTAGGTTAGCTTTTATTTACAAGAGCATCCCCTTCAAATTCAAAAATAGCAAGTATATATTGGGCAAATCGGGTTAGCTTTTATATACAAGAGCTTCCCCATTTTGTGTTACACTGAAAGGTGCAAATCAAATTGCTAACACATATAGACAAGGAAAAGTCCAAATTGGATTGAGTTTTGCATGAATAGGGGTAATTCTCCTTATTCATGCACACAAGCATTGTCCTGGCATCTTAATTCATTGGTTCCTAGAGCCAATTTAAAGATGGAATTGTTGGTTCCAAAATCATTGCAACCCAAAACCATAAAACTTTTTACCATCACCAAGGCTAGGGGTGTCGTCAAGGTGATCGAAAGAGGTTTATTAACAGGTCAAGGGCGATTTTGGCCAACTGACAGGAGTGGGTATACTCCCCTGCACTTCAAGCTCAACACGACCGAGGAGGGATATTCCTAGAGGCATGAAATAGAACACAAACAAACACAACCATACCTAATGTACACTTGACCCCTAAAGCTATCACTAGGTCAAGACAAACTGGCTGCACAAGCCTCTAATTACGCTGATTACTGCACTATGCATTTGCACCCAAATATAACTATATCACATTCATTATATTCCTTGAGATCAATCCACTTCTCATACACAAGACACATAGTGCAGGCATACATGTACATGATTCATCAATGATTAAAACAGTTTTCCAACACTTCAGATTTATTCCTGGTTATTACACTGAATCATGGACAGCATGTAGAACCCTAAACTAAATCTACTCCTACTCCTACAGCTAATAGAAGAGGGTTTGATTAAAATGGTGATTGATCCATCCCCAATATGGATCGGTGCCTATTCTATTGGGCAACTGAGTCATAGAGTGCAAGGAGGAAAGAAAATATGTAGCAGAGAATCAATGGAACCAAACATATATTCACATACATATCATAAATAGGCCTTCATGCTATGTTACCGGTTCTTTGCATCTGAGTGCTGGGTACTGGTTCGGTTCGAACCGGGTCCTCGTCCTAGTCCGGTCCTCCAGGGGATTCGGCCAGGGTCCTTCAAATGCCCTGTCGGTTCTTCTGGGAAGCACCCGGGGAGAACCCAGACAGAATTTGCACACTCGAGACCTTTCTTGATTTTATCCATCCTTGTATATCTTCTTACAACCATGATTAGCTTGCATGCATCCTCTATAGTAATGTATTATGCATGCAATCACTGTTAATTAGCACTCCTACAATGTGATATTCCCACTAAGGCCGATCATGCCTAATTATCAATCATTTCCAAGACTAAAGTAATGGAGTCACAAATCGAGTGGCACTCAATGTTTTATGTTATGCATCTACATTATGTGAATAATATATATCATTGAGACGTTGATCCTACGAAGACAAAATAAATATAAACACAAACTAATGAGTTCGTTAGCAAAGTTGATGTCCTTTACATGGGACACAGTTATAAAAGGACGCGACTCTGACTAGCACCATATAGAGTATAAGAGGAGGATCGAAAGAAGTTTGAAAGGCATCATCAGGAATCATAAAACAAACACCAAGCATTCCCTAACATCATAAATTCTGATCGTCCAGCATCAGCGAAGGGCATTGTATATCAAACATAAATAGTAGCATCTGAGCAGATCGATCCACGTTTGTTCCAGCCGTCTCTTGTAAAGCTGCAGATATTAAGTATCAGGTATACGCATCAAAAGAGCACCCTTCAGCGATAAATAGAGACTTAAATCACCACATATTCAGATCGGAACATTCAAGCAGTATAGCAGCATATTAAATTGTCGATCGATTACAAGCTATCAGATTACAAGGTATGAGTTATATCTCTCAATTACCATCATGATATGAATAATGAAATATCAAGCAAAAATTGTTGAGGCATTGAAGACAATAATATTTCTAATCAGCTTACTGATATTGAATTGGCAAAATGAAATGGATACCTTTCATTATGATTAGGAAGTTTAGAAGAAAATAACATTAGAAGATGCAATAGATTATATCTTAAATGAGAAATATGAATACTAGTATGAAATTTATTGGATTACATAGTCGTGGTTATGTTCATAAGTAAGATCAAATCTGAATATAGAGTAAACATCTGTATACTATACTAGAATATGCATGGTTGAAATTATATGATTACTGAAGATAAATAGAAGAATTCTAAGGCATAAGGAGGGGTGTATAGGATGATGTTATTCTGAACTTAATTACTGCTGCAAATATGAATATATTTCTGATTTTTATATGTTTTTGTATGGACGAACCCAAAATGAACCCACACCCAAAAAATTTTTTGACCGAACCCCTGAACCCGAACCCGAACCAGTACCAGGATCGATAACTTAGCCTTCATGCAATGGGCATACTTAATAATCCAAGAAAGAACTGCAATGATTCATATGCAACAAAAGGAATGGCAAATACAAAGCCTTGTATTAACTTAAATGCTGTCACACACCTCCAAACCCCAATTACAATCGTGCCAGCAAATGTGGCAAGGGAAAACATATAGCTACAAGTATACATTTGCCAAAATCATTACAAATTCCCATGAAGACATTCCATTCATGCAAATCTGCTTTACACATCCTTCCTACACTATGTTGAATACATCCCTTCACTTGCAGATCAGACCAACGTGATTTGATGCTCGAAAATCTTCCTTAGGCGCTTCCAGACTAGACAATTGGTTCAGCAACCAACCCAAAATACATCTCAAACATATGTATATATAGCATTTCTGATCATTGTAGCAATCATGGACGTGGGAAAGTGTGGTCAACAAGGAAAAGCAGTCGCCCATGCTCCAATAAATTCACTTTTGTGTCCTTGGAACGTGCACACATGGCTTTGCCCTTGAAGTCCGCTAAAGAAGAGTGTCTGCCCATGCCTTGGGTACAAGAAATTCAATGCAAAGGAGCTACTGTGGCATAGGGGGGCGAGAAATCTATTTTACAAGCAATTGGGCTCTGAAGAAGCATTAATGTTGGCCAGGAAGGTCGCTGAGCAATCCCATCACGTCCTGAACAGTAGAAAGAGCAGGGAAGGCAAAATAGGTCAGAACCCGACAAATCAACGTTCCTCCGATCGGGCTTCCACCGATCGGGCATTTGAAAGGTGAAGAAGGAAATCCCGATCTCCAAAGTCTAAAAGGGGCAATAGGAAAACCATCGGGCTTCGAAGATCGGGCCTTCACCATGCATCGTGCTTTTGAAAAGAAGCTCGATCCCCAACTCCAAAATACTTAGAAGAAATTATGAAGTTTGTCAGGGATCGGGCCTCGGACCTTACGCCTTCCACATTCCAATAGAAAAGAGGGAGAAGAAAACTCCCGCTCACCGAAGTCCGAAGTACTTAGACGTTTTCAAAAGTTCGACGGACTTCGATGATCGGGCCTTCCGCTTATTGCTTGCCAAATAAAAAGAAGAGACTGCAACCTCGGTCTCTGAGATCCGCAATATTTAGAAACCTTTGAAACTGACGGACCTCGGCCGTCGGGCCTTCTGCCTTCCGCCTTCAAAAAAGGATGAAGAGAGAACTCTAACCTGCCGCTGCCCACAAAACTTAGAAGGAGAAGGCTCCATCGGACTTTGGCCGTCGAGCCTTCTCCCTTCCACTTGCTTCAGAAGAAGACAAAAGACCACCACTCCAACCTCCAAAATCCGCAATACTTAGAAAATGTACCAAACCCTTGGCAAACTTCGGCGGTCGGGCCTTCATGTTAACACATGCTTTGAAGAAGACAAAAAGCCGCAAGCCCGACCTCCAACGCTCTAAATACTTAGGTGATTTTGCAAAAAACCAAGGAGGATTTTGGAGCCGATAGGAATGGCACAACGGAAGACAAGAACCCGAAACTCCGAAAAAGGTAGAAAATACAAGGAAAACACTTAGAATTTGGACTTAGTCATTTTTGGGGCTTCTTCCTTGCATTTTAAAAGGCAAACAAATAGAAACCTACTAGAGGGAGCCCATTCAAAATAGTCTCAGATCAGATGTAAACGATGGGTTCTTTCAACAAAGGCATAAAGTGGGATTCCTGATGGATTTGAGGAAAAATAATGCACGTTTGGGAACCGGATTTTTTAGGCACCAACAGGAATGTTGCCCATACCTCAAGGACTTAGTTTTGTCTTGCCTCCTGCACACAAAAAATGACACTATAACACATCTGATGTTCCTCTACACAAGGCACATGACTCCACAAAATCAGATTTGCCCATACAAACTTTTGCCATGTCACTGACTAGACCACCAAGGCCTCCAATCTCCTTACCAAGATTGAGGATGCCATTAAAACTTCAACTACCCTCCTACACTTTCTTTTCATACCATTCTTTTTGGTGGGATAAAACCCTACTTCTGTGTCACTTTTTCTTTTAAAAACTTTGTGGAGCACTTGCTCAATTTAAACTTTTGAAGTTCAGTTCCTAATCAATAGCTCTCATTGATCAATGAAAGATCGACGGTCAATGGCTCAACGCGAAAGATAGAGTTGCGCATGGACTGTTTACCCATTCCACCACTTCCAATAGGAAACGAGCACATTGCCCTCCTTGACATTACTAAGTGTTCACTCAAAGATAGTTGAGCTATAGAGTGGGCCCACTAAATATGCCACCAAGTATGCCAAATAGGACCACGTGGCACTCATTCATTTACTATTGCAGATGTGGACCCCCTTGAAGATTTTGCACATTAGTCTTGTTAGTGTTTTAATTCGCACTTTTTAGTGCGACACAAAATGGAACAGATGTGTTGTAAAACTACTCTTCAAATTAGAAGGGGAAGCTCACTATAAATTAAAAACTAACCTAAAACTGAACAATATGCACTTGCATTTTACAATCTTTATAATGATTTTTGGGGTGTTTCATGTTCAAGCTAAATAAAATGTAAACGCATATCTTTTTGGTAAAACAAATCCTATGACTACAAGCTTACACCGCTCAATTAAAAACAAAGATTGAGCAAGGTAAGTACACATGAAGTTGAATAGGTTAACACATAAACATGAACGCTATAGTTAAATTAAATGTAAGACTTGGTACAAAGCCACAAGCTACACCTTTGAGCTCACCTATGGTACAAAGCTTGCAAATTTTTCGAAGCAATTTAACTCTTAGCACACATAACAAGACATCTGAGTAAACATTTATAAGCAAGATAGGTGTAATAAATGTCATTGAGTGAATAGCAAATTCAGGATAAGAATAACAACTCCATCAATATGCAAGCGTGAGAATTACCATTAGCAATCTAAGTGCAAGTGACACTTATTTATACTATTTACAAACAATTGCATGAAAATAAATGAAATAAAATGACTCGACTTCAACTCTAGACTTCAACTCTAGCTATGACCACTTGCATGACGTGCAAGCTTTATTACAAATTATCTCATCCACTAATTCTAATATTACAAAATACAACTGCCAGTTTGTAATGTCCCAAATGGGGATTTTTTGGACAAGTTTGGATTTACGGGCTTTCCAAATATCCTCTACTTTAATTTCTGCTCAAACCCTAGATGATGAAGTCTGATTTTCTAATTTTTAAATTAACAAACACTTATAATAACCAACATATTGCATCTCAGAGCATCAAGACAATACATCATATGATTCACCCCATATCAACAATGAAATTCACCATGAAATGGACAATTTGGGAGCATCAAACGCACATATGAACTCTGAATAATCTGCTGATATAAATCAGAATATAGAAGTCTGATTTTTACATCAAAAACATTGGCAATCATGCCCAAACATAAATCATATCTCTGCTGCTACAGTTCAGACCTAATATCATGATGTACATACCAAAATATGAGTCAAAATATCCTCAAAGGGTGGTGCTCCTCCACTAGGGTTGAAAACCCTAAACAATGATGCAATTCGCCCAAGATGAAACCCTCCAAGGTAGGCGAATGAGGTCTGCAGAGACTGCTGTAACAAATCTGCTGTGGCTGAAACCCTAGCAGCCAACAAATTCCTCCAAACACCTCACAATGCAAGTCGCCTCTCCTCCTAAGTGGTGCGCTCCAATCTAGGGTGAAGCCCTAGACAATTCGTCCATGAAGAGGCCATCATGAATGCTCTCAAAGCTGATATGCAATCTGCCCTAGAAGAAGATGAAGTGTGGTCTAATGTCCCCATTCTTGGAATGGTCACCATGGAAGAACGAATGGGCTAATCTCCACACTTCAGGATTTTTGGAAGGCCTGACTTGTCATATTTTTCCGATGCCTTTGATGCACTCATCTTGGATAAAATAATATGTCTACCTTGGAGCAAGCTACTTGGGAGAGTCACACATATGGAGATGTGCTATTGGGCATGGAAACTCATCATCATCTTGCCAAGGGATAATATTGTGGATGCCATTTTGGACATGTTGACATTTTTCGCCTATTAGGCTCAAATAGTCATTAAAAAGGAGGTGTTCATGTCTTGTTTTGAAAAGGCCTTAAAAGTGTTTTTAGAAGGCCTTAGAAGGAGCCTTTTTACTATTAAGAATATGTCAAAGTGTTTTTATTATGTCTTGTTAGGGATTAAGGCATCAAAAAAGACATAAAATAACCTTAGTTTTATCAAAATAGCCCGTAGACATCATAGAGGGAGAAGTTTGTTTGAAAAAGGAAGTCTAACCTTTGTAGAAGTCTTTTGGCAAAGTTGCCTTTTAGGGTTTCTATGTTTTAGGTTTAGAGATATCTCGGACTAGGTCATTCATCTCTCTGGCAGTTCGAACTCTGAAAACATGAAGATAACTCTTTTGTTCCTGTGCATGGCACGTTCAAGGCTTGAAGAATGGTTTCAAGAGGCTATATACTCTGCCTGTGTGTGTGAAGATCTCTTTACTATGAAGAAAGCTTACAAACGGTATGAAGATAATGAAGTCTGCTAAGGGTTTGTGGAAATTTATGTATTCTATACAGAGATTCAGCGATCTATAAAAGGGTCTTTGATAACGACCTGTGTAGAGGTCAAGCAAATAGAGAGCAAAAGGAAGCTCCGACACCACCAAAAGAGCAGTGAACTCCAAATTAACAGAGTCTGATGGTAGAGTGCAGAGATAACAGAGAAGGTATGAAAGTTTTTTATGGTTTTCTTTTGCATTTCTGGAGGTACAACAACTCATTAGGTCTAGTGACAATTGGAAAGTATTATGAACGGTTTAGGGTGCTCATTAGATTGTGTGAAAGTTCTGCCCCTGTTATCAAAATCTGACAGTAAGAATGAGACAGGGATGACAGTCAAATTCTATTACAGACCTGCAGAGCATCAAAGAATATCAATGAGGGTTTTTGTCAAGGGTTTACATGGCAGAGCACTGTTAAACATTGCAAGTAATGAGGAGGTTTGTCTTTAGTCTGAAAGCCTTATCAAACATAGAGATCTTGTTAACATTCTTCAAGGCCAAGTTGGATCATGCATGTGTATGAAGTATGAGTTTCTAAGTTAAGGACCTCTTAATTGGGTCTACGGCACATTGATGTTTTCATTAAAAAACTGTCAAGCTTTTAAAAATCTTTGTTGAAACATTCCTCGACTCTGCATAGTCATAAAGGAGCTACTCCAATCACAGGAGGTATGGTGACAGTGATCAAGAGCTGGTGATAGTGAGACAAGAGAATGCAGAGGTGTAAAGAAAGTGGAACAGTGGGGACATATATAACAAGTGCTAAGATCCATTCATGGCAAGGGAATAGCAGGAAGGGAATAGCAAGAAGGTCCCAGACAAAGAATACCATGTGAGAAGCTACAATATACAGTGATTAGGAGACAGTGAAATCTTGCATATGCAATGATATAGAAGGCAGAAGATGTCCTAAACAGTGGGAAGGTATGCATGTATATCATAGTGCAGATGAGTGTAGACAAAAATCTGATATGTAAGGGCAGTATAAAAGGAAATGTGTGACAGTGATGAAGAAAGCAGAGGATGAGCAGTATATAAGGTTCAGAGAAGAGCTTGGGCAAAGGTCTATGGTAGTCTATGGAGATTTTACAGTGTAGTCTATGAAGATTACCCGAATGTCCATGCCATGCATTCATTGAGAGGGAGAAATCTGCATCAAATGACTAAGGAGGAAGGTTTCAAGAAGTGTTATCAACAGTAGCAACCCTGAATAGTTCTTGAAGAAGTTAAGAAAGTCTCAAAGTAGGGACAGTGACAAAGACCACCGTGATGGAAGACTGCACCATGTCAAAGGGGAAAAAACAGATGACAGTGCCTTATAGACTGTCAAAAAACAGTCACCATAAACTGTTAAAAAATAGGCTTACCATAAACTGTTAACAACAGTCATGAAGACCCTGCCAAGAACAAGAAAACAACAGTCACCTGTTAAACACAGTCATCTAGAACTGTGTAGGAGCAGAATGCAAAGAAAGAGTTTGTCTTAAAGGAGTATAGAAGAAAAGTTTATACAATGAAGCCTGCACACTCAAGAAGAGCAGTCAATAGTGCAAATGAAGAAGATACCACTAAATGTGTGTAGACAGTCAAATGATAACAGCACTGTGAAAGCCAAGTACAAGAGGGACAGTCACAGTTCAAGTCAGTCACGACAGTATTAAGGCAATAACAGCATTAGGAGCAGCAGGTTGAAAGAGGTATTGAAGACGGTTCAGGGCAGAGTTTTTCAAATATGCAGAGGTTTGCTAGGTTAAGACTGAGAAAGGAGCAGACAGTGACAACAGGCATGAGAAACAGTCAAGAAAGCCACCATTTTTTGTCTTAGAACAGTCAAAAGAATGACTGTGAAATGAGGTTTGAAAACAGAGCTTGAGCAGTGTAAGAGCAAATAAACAACATAAAGGACATCTTGGGCAGTTAGAGTTTACTTTCAAGTTTTTAAGGTTTAAAGCTTTGTTACAATGGATAAAGCTTATTAGGTTTTGCTAAAAGCCTGTCAAGAGTGTTAATAGTTGCATGATTGCCATTAGCAAACTTTGTCAAAGAGATAGCCTGTAGAGGACGGTGAACCATGACATAATCAAGAAGTATGAAGACCTATGTGACTTTAAAGAGACTCTTAGATATTGCAATATACACAGAATGTGGATATAATAATGATGAGATAACACTGATGACTGTTAGGGAGTTTTCTCTTCAAAAGTTGTATATGTTTGTGTTGAAGGAGCAGAAGGAGCAGTCGTACCAATGACTGCCTAAGAGGTCATAACAGTCTTTAAATGACTGTCCTAAAGGAGGTCAAAAACAGTCTTTTTGAGTGACTGTCCCAGCAGTCATAGCAGTCATATTATGACTGTCAAAAGGCATAATAAGATCCTAGAAGACACTACCAGCCACGGAGACAGTCAAGCAGATGAAAATAGAGGGCAAGAGAGATAGTATGACAGTGAGCCTTGTTTTTATTTTTGCATTTCAAGCGAATGTTTGAATGAAGGAGCAGAAATTGTATATGTTTGTGTTGAAGTCTAAAAGAAGCTTGAAACTGCATTCAAGGCATCTGAAGATGAAGTTACAGGTACCTAGCAACAGTCTATACCCTCTGTCAAAGATTTTATGTCTAAAACTGCCTCTGCCAGTCTCCTATAAGACTGTCATCATCTTGAAAACTTGTATAGACTCCACAAAACCATGAGAAATCCTAGCTTTGTATAAGCTTGCAAAAAGTTTAAATGTGTGAAAAGATGAAGTCTCTATTAGATTCACAGTGAGACAGTGATCTAATCACAGTGAGCAGAGATCAAAGAACATCCAAGGGACAGTCATATGGATGATTATATGCAGTCTAAATAACAATCATTATTGAAGACAGTTACAGGTCAAGTGCAATGGTGATGTTGATGAGTGAAGTTGCGAAAACATGCCTCATTTAATGATCTGAAGCTTTTCTTATGCCATCACAAGGGTTTTAGTTTTCTTCAAATAAACAAATCACATGCCTATCATGCAAAAGATATTCATGAGATAATGGCAAGTTGACTGGCCTAAAACATTCAGTTTAGAGGCACTTATAGCAGTCTAGGCCTACTTAAGAAGCCCACATGGTTATAACTGAAGTTAAGAGGAGTTTGAGGCCCAAATCATGCAATTTGAGGTAGTTTGAAGTCCTAAAATAGAGGCTTTTTTTCCTTGTACGCCCAGCAAGTTGAAGACTTCATGCAAAGTGTTAAGGACAGCTTTTCAATCAATCTTCATGCTTTTTCAAGAGGGTCAGTTCAAGTTCAGTTGGGGGCACATTTCAAGGAGTATGCAATGGAGAAGAGGTCAAAGTCAAAGTGAACTCACTTATCACCAAAGCTTTGCATGATTTGCTACCAGTTCAGAAGGAATTCCACATTCATGCAAGTTCAACATCTTCCAGGAGATAAAAGCAAGTTTTCAACTCTTTTCAGAGTTAGTTCTTTCTTTCTTCTTTTTTGCCTTATGCAAGAGAAGAGATTGTAACTCATTATTGAGAGATTTTTTAATATAGAACAGCAATTTTGATGTATTTTTCAAGCATTTTTTCAGACTTGTACTAGCAAACTCCTTTTTATCAATAAAAAGCAGCTCTTTGCCTTCTCAAAATTTCTGGTGTTGAGTGATATTATGAATGATCTGATCTGATTTCTGTGATTTTCAATGCTAGATCCTTAAATTATCTCTCATTTGGAATCATTTGTATGCAAGAATATGAAAAATTCATACAGGTCATAGGCTGTGTTAACTGTTTTAGAGTTTTTTAGTTGTGAAACACATTGTTTTCCTTCAATAAAACCTGAAACATAACCTTCCCTTGAAACACTTTTGTATGAACTTGTCAAAAATTGAGTTGTGCATAGAATAGAGTAGTTTCTAAGAGGAATTGTGAGATAAGACAGCAAGTACAATGTCCTTTAATCATTGGTGCATCACCTCCTAGGTTCTTTTCATCTTAGTTTCAGTTATTCTATCCTTTTTCCTACCAAATCAGGAGATTCAAGAGGTCTATCAAGGGAACCAGCCCTCTCTAGAGGTTCACCTTCGTCATAGGCAACCCACAGCTTGAAGGTGATCCCATGTTTCACAGGATAGCTAAGTCTTACACTTAGCCAGGGTGCTATCCTCGTGACAACAGGACATAAGGGGATGCTTTCATTCATTTCAAAGAGAAGTATAAGGATGCCTTGCATACGCCTTCATTCATGGAGAAGTTCGAAGTCTCATGGCACACATCGCTTTATGAAGGGTCATTCAAGGATTGGGCACCTAATGAAGAACATTCTATTTATCCTAGGCGGTGCTTGGAGGAGAAATAAACTTAATAAAATCATATCTTTAATTTGATTTTATTTGGGCCCCTAGATACTCTAATGCTGGTCGGCCCTCTTGGAGGGAAAAGGATGCATTCAAAAACAAATAATACTTCTCCTAGGTTGGCCATGAGGAAGTAAGACAAGTTGTGTATATATACAAGGTCATTTGAGGCATTGCAAATCATCATTCAGCATTCATTTCATACACACTTCAGAGCAATCTCTTGGAAAGGATCTTGGGACGAAAACCTCAAGCATCCTAGAAGGAGTTGGGCGACAATCTAGCTTCTTCAATTGAGGATTCCGTGACGAGGATTCATTGGCACTTCATCTTCTTCTACGGCAGATTGTATATCAGCTTTGAGAGCATTCATGATGGCCTCTTCATGGGCGAATTGACTAGGGTTTCACCCTAGATTGGAGCGCACCACTTAGGAGGAGAGGCGACTTGCATTGTGAGGTGTTTGGAGGAGTTTGTTGGCTGCTAGGGTTTCAGCTACAGCAGATTTGTTACAGCAGTCTCCACAGACCTCATTCGCCTACCTTGGAGGGTTTCATCTTGGGCGAACTGCATCATTGTTTAGGGTTTTCAACCCTAGTGGAGGAGTGCCACCCTTTGAGGATATTTTGACTCATATTTTGGTATGTACATCATGATATTAGGTCTGAACTATAGCAGCAGAGATATGATTTATGTTTGGGCATGATTGCCAATGTTTTTGATTTAAAAATCAGACTTCTATATTCTGATTTATATCAGCAGATTATTCAGAGTTCATATGTGTGTTTGATGCTCCCAAATTGTGCATTTCATGGTGAATTTCATTGTTGATATGGGGCGAATCATATGATGTTTTGTCTTGATGCTTTGAGATGCAATATGTTGGTTGTTATAAGTGTTTGTTAATCTGAAAATTAGAAAATCAGACTTCATCATCTAGGGTTTGAGCAGAAATTGAAGTAAAGGATATTTGGAAAGCCCGTAAATCCAAACTTGTCCGAAAAATCCCCATTTGGGACATTACACAGTTCAACTAACAATTGAAATATTATAGTTTATCTTTTAATGCTCACATCTCACATGATGAGATATACAATCTAACAATAGCCAACTCTAGGTTATAAATAGCAAGCAAAAAGTTAAAGAGTGGGCTCTGACTAAAACTAGCAAACTCAGAATATGCCCCTCTTCAAAATGGTGATAAGTTATTTTTAGCATGGGCTAAAAATAGATTTTTGGAAAGTAGCCCTAGATGATTCTAGTGAAGCTTTCTTGTCAAATCTTATGTTTTGACATAGTCTAGCAAACCATCTGAAACACCTTAAAACTCTTGACAATTTATCATTTTTGGTGACTCGAATCTGATGTTAGGAAATGTGTCTCAACCTTGCTCCTAATGTTAAGAATATAAAAAATGCAATTTTTGGACTATAAAACAACAAAACTCACCAAAATAAATATTCTAGGTTGTTCAGCATTGCTTCCAAGGATGCCCAATACATAGATCTCTTCAAACTCTACAATTTAAAAAAAGGGGGCCCAAACAGCCTCCCAGATCAAAAGTTATGGCTTTTGAAAGTTAGGCCTTCTGCATTGGAAATGTAAAAACATCTAGGACGCATAAAAGAGCTATAATGAGTTACACTTGTTGACCGACTTATGACACGTGTTATGACACATCATAAGGGGCATATTTGAAATAAGGGAGCCAAAATGGAGCACCCGCGTTGGTGAGTAGATTATGATGAGTTTATGATAGGTGGATGGAATATGCTATTTTTAGCCTGTGGACTCATTTTGGGATTTGAGTGCCACACTTTGGGTGGTTTTAGTTCATGGTTTCCTAATTATTATTTGATGATTTCATGTATTGCATCTCCTATTTATTGGGTGTTTGAGATGGAGGTTTTGATAATGAGTTTTGTGGGTATTGTTATGTTGCTAGAATTACTCCAGATCTCTCATTGGCAATACACTTGTAAAGGCTAGACTCTGCAAGTGTATTGTAACCTTTGATTACTAAATAATACATTGAGTTGCTTTGGAGTGTGGGGTTTTTCTCCCGAAAGGATTTTCCCCACATAAATCATTGTGTTATGGTATATTGCTTTTGTGTTTATTTCCTTGTAACTATGTGATTAGTTAAAATTTTTGCACATATCTCCTCTCATAGATTAGTGTAGGAAGCGTATTCCACACCACTGCTTCCTTTCATCTGAAAACCTCTAATAAAGCTCTAAAAATTCACTTTGATACTTCCATTTGTTAATGAAGTTTGATAAAGCTTCAAGATTTCTGAAAGTTTGATTATTCGATGAACACTTTTGTTTACTCCTCACTGAAATCCAAATATCTGAACATCGTTCTTATTTGCATTGAATCTTGACTGAAAATCACAACCGGAACTATAATCAACAAGAAATCAGTAATCACTTCTCTTCAGCACACTATTTATCATCTTTTGATTTCTTGGCAACTTCAGAAAACCTTCCCAAAACTTTTCCCTTCAATTGATTTTTTCTTTGATCTGCTCTGTATTTTGGAAAGATCTCAATTCTTAAAGCATGTGCCTCCTTTCTTTATAAGACTCCAATTTTTACTACACTTTTTTTAAAGTTACAATCTTTTGTAAAAGGTGCACCTGAGTTCAGGAGCACCTTTTTACCTTAATCTGCAGTTTTTTAAACTTTACAATCCTGTGCCTAGCAGCAGGTGCATTTTTTCTGACCCCCACACACTTTTGAAAAATTACACTCTTTATCTTAAAGGTGCACTTTGTCTTTTTTTGTTCACCACCTTTGGTCTATGACTAGGCATGTTTTTTTTAAGGTGACCACAATTTTTAAATAATGACAAAACTGTCAAAAAAGTGTGCCTTATACACATTTTACTTAGAAAACAAACACACGCAACACAAATTCTTTTTGGGTGATGCAAGATTAGTCAAATCCTAGGATGCTCCTGCATCAATTTGACAACCTACAAAGCATATCCTTGTTAAGATTGGATGGGAGTGATTTCTATTTATCATTATGTTCTTTCTTAGTCCCTAGTACACACCTTAGGTGAGCTCCTCATAAGGGCTCTATGCCTTGAGTGCCTTGTTCATTAAGGAAGGGTCCAAAATTGGTTTTTCTTAATATTTAATCCTAATAGTGTAGGATGTCATAACCTCCAAGAATGGAGCTTTGTAAATAAAATGAAAGGACTCCTATATTCAACACATTGGAATGTAATTATATTTCTCTTTTCAAAGTTGACATTGTAGATCATTGTCATTGCATAGTGCAATAGGAGGATGAAGTTGTCTTTCAACACATACAGCCATATGAGATAGACTTATAAGAAAAACATTATGACAAAAAATAAAAAGGTCATCAGAAAAGAGCGATAGAAAAAAACTGCCTTTTTCAAACCTAGAATTTTTGCTCTGTTGACAAGTTTATTAATATCCCTAGTACATCATTAATATTGAAATTGTAGTATATCTATGAGTTCTTTCTATTCAGTCAAAAGGGTCATATACTTAAACCAAACCATGAGATTCATCTTAGTTCAAGAAGTAGACACAATCCTAAGCGAAAAAAATAACCCTTATCAACAAAGTCGTCAAACAGAAAAAAGAGAGTTATATGTGTGGATGTAAAAATGAAGATATATACAATACAGTATGTAATTTTGAAGCTATATATTAATATAATAAAAACAAAAATGCAGGTAATAGTTCATGAAAAATCAAGAACAATTTATTCTCTGTCAAAGCAAAAGTAGTTTTTTACTAATTCCATAGTAGTTTTTTGCTTATTGGGTTCCATTTAACCCTCATAATGCAGTGCTCTGCCCCGTGCCAAATTTGTTGATATGTTACATCTCCCATTCTATATATATTTTTAAGTTGAACAAATTTGATCTACACTGAAACTTAACTTGGGAACCTATCAAGACTAATTAATTTCCATGGCTAAAATTTTGGCCTTACTGGATTCCATTAACTCCATGTAATATGAAGTACTTTCCCATGCGATTTCTATTCAAGCATTAATTTTCTTCCAACCAATAAACATGTTATGTTTGTAGAGATTACAAGTTTTTAACCAGATTTCTCTTGGGAGGTGTTGGATATCTATGTCAGGAAGTTAGGAACTATAATAATCTGCATTCCTTAAGCAGTGTGAAAGAACATGGCAAAGTAGCTGCTAAAATGAATAAACATTCCTAATAGTATTTTGTATTTGTTATCAAGTCCTTCCAAGGTAGTGATAGCAACAATTGGAGAAACTGATGATGAACATCACTGAAAACAACAATATGGTGGTACTCAAGTTTATATTTTTCTTGTTAATTCCACTTTCTACCATTTGTATAATCTTTTCAATAAGACAACAAACCTGGCTTCAAAACGTTGGGTATAGACAGGATCCCAGAGGTGTTGATTAAAAGATCTAATCGTCCATGAGTATCTCCAATGGTTTTTGCTGCCACCTGCCACATGTAAGCCATATATCCCAACATTGAACAAAAATGCCAAAAGAGGATATGATAGAAAACATTACAATAATAGGGAAATTAGATTGAGGCAACATTTCATAGTAAATAAAAACCAAGTTAATCACAGTTATGTCAAACTATATGATGGCTCAAATTATCAAAATCAATTAAAGCTGAACCTAATGTGAACTGAAGTGATAGCAATAGTCTTAAAATAACCAAGCAATACTCTCAATTAAAAGACCGAGTTTCAAGTGGAGCTCAAAAAGTATGCAATTAAAAAGAAATCCTCCATGACATCTTTGAAGAGCACAAGAGGATAAGCAAATGAATAACATGCATAGATGACTTCCATCAGTGGAGCTTTAGTGGCATCCTTTCTTCCTACCAATCAATTGAAAGAGTTTATCAAGTCCATCCTGAAAGTATACCAAAACACAATCCCACTTAACTTATTGTTGCCTTGACTCTTAATGACTCCAATCTCTATTTGAAATCTATAGTAACGTTAAAAAATTTTACTTCAGTTATTTTCTAGGCTGCACTTGCAGTCCACCTAAGACCTATGTTACCAAAAAAGTGAAATGCATATGAATAAAAAAGCTTTTAGTCATCACTATATATACTACAATAAAGCAAAAAACATGAATAGAGAACAGAGTAAGAAAGCTTTTGAAAAAACTCCCTACATTTACTTTTCAACAACGTTTCAGATCACACTTTGTGATCCATCATCAGGGTAGTTAGATAACATGATAAGAGGATCGCATGTTAGCTCAATAAAAACATGAGATGTCAAGAAGGGACATATATATCAACACAATTAAAGGTTGTAGTTAAAAGAAAAATATGATATAAGGTGTGGAGAGGTCAGCTAGAAAGATTAAAAATACAACAGCATTATGTAAACATGAGAAAAGAAACATAATATGAATAAGAATAAACAAATGATGAAATGACAATGACTAATAACGTGCAAAATAGATTATAGAGAAGAAAATCTTGAGGTTGAGAGTGAGGTAAAGTGACGAAGGTCCAAGTGAGATGTGAAGAGGGGAAGGGAAAGTAAGGTTGAAAAAGTGTGGGATATAGAAAAATTGTTGGCGTAGAAAGGTAGGTTGGGAGGACTAAATAAGATTAAATGAAACAACAGCATTATCTTAACTATAACGCTAAAGAAGAGAAAAGAAGAAGAACATGAATAAGAATAATCAAATGAAGAACTGGCAATGACTAACAAGAAGGTGCAGAATATGTTATAAAAAGAAGAAAATCATAAGGTCGAGAATAAGGTAAAGTGATGAAGGTTGAAGCATGTGAGATGTGAAGAGGAGAAGGGAAAGTGAGGTTGGAAAGAGTGTGAGCTATGCAAGATGGAGATGGATATTAAAGAGGAAGTAAGTTAATTTTGGAAAGAAGTAAATTGTAATCAAAGTAGTGACAAAAGATGTGAGGAAGAAGAAAGATAGAAAAAGAGAAAAAAGGAAATGAAGTGCAGTACTAGGCTAAGGGTGAGCAACAATATGTGTTTTCAGGTCGAAATGAATGCAGAAGGGACAATAAAATGAGGGAGTGGAGTCCTACAAGGGTAAAAATGGAACACAATACAACTTGAATCAACTGGGAGTACTATTATTGACTTTATGAGTGCTCTCAATTAGTTGCCAAGAATAAGTCAAATCCCATCTATCATCTTTGTTGAGGTTGTGAGGGTGTTTATTGACTTCAATCACTTATCATAATTTTCCCTTGTAATAATTATCATCTCTGGCAAGGACTATGATGTCTAGTCATGGGCGAATGCTCAAGGAAAGTCGATTAGCCCATAGCAGAAAAAATTGTTCTCGGGGATAAATCAGCAAACCAAAAGATAAAAGATTTTTAAAAAATCGTGATTTAATCAAGAAAAAATTGGGTTGGGGTAAGGATTTATCAAAAAATTGCACAACCAGCAAAAAATGCAAAAATCAACAAAAAACGCAAAAAAATATGGTGATGGTTAGGGTTTCCAAGAAAAAATCAACTAACCTTGAAAAAATTGTGATTATGGCAAATAACCTTGGAAAAAGTAAATTTTTGGCAATTCAATTGGTGAAATTTTTTATTTTTTGAAGTTTAAATTGGCAAGGTTGTTTGTTTTCAATTTTCTATTGCCTTTTTAGGGCAAAAAATTGCACCTAAGCAAGAGTCGTGATTTTCCACACCATGTTCCTTGATCCCAGTGTTGATAGTGCAACCAATTGCACCAATATATGGAGTGCACATGAGCATTCAATTTTATAGACTCCAAAGTCATGTAGAGGTTGTCTTTGATCCTTCAAGGTACATACCTTTCATATGCGGTCTAAACAAGGTCAAGATTTCCTTCAAGATTTTTAGAAATTTTGTTCGAGATACCTTCAACATAGGGGAGAAAGGCTATAGAGGTGTCATTAAAGTCTTCAACCCAAGCTATAGAGGTGTCATTCAAGTCTTCAACCCTATTGCAAATCTCATGAGATTTTCTAGCCTATTTGAACGCTCTCATAATTTGCTTATTCAAGTACCCATGCATTCTAAAAACCTTAGTCAAGTGACAAATATCTTGTTCAATATGTTTATCATGACATACTCAAAAAAGTCGTGGCAAGAGTCTTTAAAACATCTACTTTCTAGGTTGGATGGTGATGAGAAGATGCATGTAGGTAAAGGTTGTTGCACATGATTTTTTTGTACACCTAACATGCAATGGAACCATAGGGTTTTCTATGGAGAAGAATGTTGAGGAAAGGAACTCTTTTATCCTGTCTTATAATAAATTAGTTTATCAACCTATCTAATACCACTATTAATAATTTCATTTTAAGTTCTAAAAAAGGCCATGTGTTTTGTTATCACACCTAACTCCATTTTCAAAGATGAATTTTTAATAAAATTTGAAAATTTACCAGATTTTTACGACACAACTGAGAAAACTAGAAAAAATTTCGTTATCACCTCTCATCATGCCAAACCACCTAAGTGCAACATTCCCAAAGAAGAGTGATTTGCCCTAAAGAGGTTAAACAAAAAAAGGACATTATCATTACTAAAGTTGACAAGAGGAATACCATTGTGATCATGAATAGAATTGATTATGAAGCTAAAATGATTGACCATCTAACAAACAGTGGAAGTTATAGAATTTTGGATTCTATCCTTGTGTCCATAATCACAAAGAAAGTCAAAAAAGCCATCAACCTTTCCTCCCTAGAAGATAGCATCTAACAAAGAGATCACCCCTAGATTATATGGTGCTTCTAAAGTTCACAAAGATGGTGGTAATATTAAGACTCATGGTCAACACTACCAACTCGACCACTTACAATTTGGCTACTTTTCTTGCTAAGAAATTAAAATCACTTGCACCAAACACTAGCTCTTTCATCAACAATTCTAATGGGTCCCAAAACCACAAGTCCAAAATCCTAGAGCATTTCTCCTCCTTCTAGGCCAAAGGTGTTGTCAGGAAGGTGAGAAAGAGGCTTATCCACAAATTGAGGATGGTTAAGGCCAACTAACGAGTGGGTATGCTCTCCTGCACTTCAGACTCAGCTAGACCCAGGAGAGATATTCCTAGAGGCATGAAATGGAACACAAATAAGCACTCACAGCTATACCCAATGTACACTTGACCCCTATAATTGTCATTAGGCCAAGACGACTGGCTGTATAAAATCTCTAATAAAACTGATTACTGCACCTTGTAGATGCACCCGGAGATTGACAACATAAAACCCCACAAGATGAATCCACTTAACTTCACTTACACAACATACAAGGTGCAGGCATGCATGAACATGATTCGAAATGATTAAAACAGTTTTAGATTGCATAAGACTTGCCCTTGGTTATAACACAAAATCATGAACAACATGTAAAACCCTAAACTAATCCTACTCCTACTACTCCTACAACTACCCAGAACAGAGGATAGATTAAAAGAAAGGTGATTGATCCTTCCCCAATGTGGACCGATGCCTACTCCAATGGGAACAGAGTCATGAACAGCAAAGAGGAAAGAACTGCATCTAATAAACATCAACAGAACTAGATGTGCATGCACATACATATCAAAGATTAGATTTCATATAATAGACATACTTAGTAATCCAGAACGGAACTCCAATAATCCATTTGTAACAAAGGAATGACCAATATAAAGGCTTTATATTGCATTAGATGTTATCACACATACATCAAACCTTGATTACAATCACACCAACAAATGTGACGAAGGCAAAATACATAGTTGCGACTATACATTCTCCTAAATCACTAAAATGGCCATGGAGACATACCACTGCATGAAAATGTGCATTACAATTCCTTCCTATGCTATACCAAATGCAATCGTTCATTTGCAGCTCAGACTAACTTTGTTTGATGCCCTAAAATCACCTGAGGCACTTGCAAACCAAAAAATCAGCTCAACGACCAACCCCTATTACATCTTTCAAACATGTTTATATAGCATTATAATTCATTGTTGCAACTTAGACATGGATTTGGAGTGGTCAACGCATCTACAAGATGACCATGCTGCTTGCATCACGACCACATGGGTTGTGCCAGAAAATCCTGTAGATTTGGAGTGTTCGCCCATGCCTTTGTACAAAAATTTAATTTGGAAGTGTCCACAACAGTCCTAGGGCGAATGGAGCTCACCAACCATGCCATCGGGCTTTGAAATGGTCATTAATGGCAACCCAAAGAGTAGCTAGAGCGTCCCATCATGTATTTCGAAGCCAATTGATAGGGAAGGCAAATTCGTCGGGCCTCGACATATTGGGCTTCCACCGGATATCCTTCATAATTGGGAGTAGACGACTCCTAGCAACTTCGACAAGCACAAAGGATGCACTAGTCGAGAAGGGCAAGCTATTGGGTTTCGATAATCGGGCTCTCATCAAATATCCACCTGCTTTTGATCAGACAGAATTAAGCACATCCCCGATTTCTAAAGTCCGAAGAAATAAAAAGACAAAGCAAACTTATCGAGCTTTGGCAAATCGGGCCTTCACCAAACCATCTTCCTTTGGATCGGAAGTATGAGACCTCCCGCAACCCCGAAGTCCAAAATCCGAAGCAAAACAAAGGCACTGCAAATCGAGAAGGCAAATCCATCATACCCCTACAATTCAGACTTCCACCAAATCGCCCTCCACATTGAAGTCGGATCAAGCACCTCCCCGACACCGCGATCCCGAAAGACTTAGGCAAATGTTTAGCATCGGGAATCGAGGATCGGCCAAGAACCAAGAACTAGGAACAATTCTTGTTCCACTTTGTCGACGATTTCCCGCCCATTGGGAACTAGGAACCTCCACAACTTTTTTCTCTTTTGCTTCATTTTCTTCTTTGCTCATCTTTGCCTTAGAACATTTTCAATCTTTTTCCCTTCCACTACTTTGTCAGAGTTCGAGGCACCACCAAAATCAAGGAACCTAGAACCAACAAAGGTTTCGGTTCCAAGTTGTTGGTGAATCACCAACCACAAGAAACACAACATTCCGCTTAGTTCCAAGTCGAGGTCGGGGGCCAATAGGGAACTCAGAACCATGTCGAGGGTTTCGATAGTTCCGAGAACCACTAGAACCGCCGACAAGTTCCTGACAGGCCCGAAAAGGCCGACAAAGGCCAAACTTAGCTTTTCCCTCTCAAACTAAGATGGTGGAAACGTTACACTAACAACACAAATCTTAGTTGGCAACATGGTCTTGAGAAACTTGAATAATTTTATTCTGATTTAAACATGATAGATTGCATCATTAGGAGAAATTTACATATAAAATAGGCCACCTAAGAAACTTTAAAAAAGCAAATATAAATAAATAAATATAAATTACTTAACTACATGAGTTAGGCGGGACACATATTTCTATTATATTTCCTTACAAAACTCAAATTCACTTTTCTTTTCTATTATTATTATTTTTTTTCTTAAAGTTATATTTTTAAAAGCTACACTTCTAATTTTAAAACAATTTTATAATAGCTTTTTTATTCTCTTTTCTTTAAAATATAAATAAATATTTGTTAGTTTTTATTTTTCTTTTTCAAATAAAATTTTATTATTGTTAGTTTTTTATTTTTTCTTTTTTTTTTTGAAATAATTTTTATTTTTCTTTTTACAATGTTAATTTTGGAAGAAAAAAACTTCTCTAAATTTGTGGTGGGAAGAATTTTTTAATTATATAAAATTTAAATTAGTTTATCAAGAGAAAAAATTTAAAGATAGCTTTAAAATATTTATTAGCAACAAATTAAATATTCTATTTTATATTTAATATTTTATTTTCTATTTAATATTCTATTTTATATAATACATTTTTATATTAAATTAAGTCTCATATTATCATTTTATGATTTAATGTATTTATAATTTTATATATACATAAATTTATGATTTTATAAATTTAGATTTATTATTATATTATAAATGCTTAAAGTGTAGCCCCTGAGGTTTAGCTCGAGTGGTGCGGCCGCTGCCCGCTCTAAGTGCGTGGTAGTTTGCCCACCTGAGTTCAAATCTCGAATCAACTAGCCATGCACGCCGTGGGGCAGGCGATGGGATATCGCATTGGCCCAAAGGGTTAGTTTCAGCTCGCCGGACTGACTCGGCAACAAGGTCGCGGTCGCTGAGCCGAAGACACCTCTGAGATATCAAAATAAATAAATAAATGCTTAAAGTGTATCATTTAATATATTTATGATTTTATAAATTAGATTAATGATTTTATAGATTTAGATTTATTATTTTATATATGTTTAAAACATTCTATGATTTTATATACTTATATTTATAATTTTACAAATTTAAATTTATTATTTTATATATATTTAGATTTTATGATTTTATGATTTAGATTTATGATTCTATATAAGTTTACAAAATTAATGGTTTTAAATACAAAAATGTAGTTACCATAAATAAAAATTTAAAATGCAACCAACATTTATTTTAAAAAATAAAGCTATAAAATTAAAAATACAGGCCACATAATTAAAAAATAACTATAATTTTTTTTTTTGCTTCGTAAGAGATGAGTTTATATTATTGCGAGAATTTTACTCGGGCCCGCACCAGGTGAGATCACAACAAAGGGATCTCATCCTCAAGGTTTGAACATTACATTTGTTTTATTCATCCAAGGTCATGCAAGACCAAAAATAAGAAAACCTCACCGTACTTGTTCCTGACACCACTATCAGAAACCATGCCTACTCTAAATTAAATTAGCCTACCCACACATGGACGTTAAACCAAGGGTTTTGTACCCCTGTTCAAAACAAACCAGGTTATATACCAAAATCTTGGCAAGTGCAATAACTCTTAAAAACCTTTAGATCTACTAGTAGTTTCACCGGCTAAGTGCCTGCAATTTAGTCTTAATTGCCTCCATTTTATGGATGATTAAATCATCTTTCTGCTTTGCTTTCCACTCAATTCGCCCCCCCACTATTTTGCTCTTCTGCACCAAATTTGGGGAGAGACTGCAACTGCATTCTATTGCAAACGTCCATACATTTGTTGGCCCTCCTTTTCTTTTTATGTATTGTTTGCCATTCGTTTTCTCCATTTCCATCATTTGAATCCTTGAGATTTTGAAAATGAGCTTGAGAGGAGCTCTCAACCCTAGTGGTGAGAGGTCCCACATCAGATACGGTAAAGCCTGTAGGTTGATATTTTGAAAATGAGCTTGAGAGGAGGAGCTCTCAACCCCAGTGGTGAGAGGTCCCACATCAGATACGGTAAAGCCTGTAGGTTGATTTGTTGTAGCAGCATTGTCCAAAGAAGAGGGGCAGATTGCTTCGCTGCCCACAACACGATCTGAACAACAAGAGTCGCTCAAATGAAGCAAGTGTTGTTCACACTTTGATTCTGCTGGTAGCTCATCGCTCTTCACATGGCTTGAAACACATGGATGGAGTAAATTTTGATTTGCCTTTGACTCCCGAGAAGATTTAATTACTGAACCTCAAGTTGCTTCCTGGAAGCCACCTTTGTAGGAGAAATATTCTGTTTGGGAGAGTTCATAACAGAATAATGTTTGGGGGAAGAGTCCTTCCACCAAGAGGTCTCCCGAATTGACTGGGATTTGACAATAGGACAATCAGCTGCAATGTGCCCGGTTTGAAAACATCTCCTACACCTAAAAATTAGGCCTTCGTAATCCAAAGGCTGATTCCAACATTGTCCATTAGCCCTCAAGACAATTTCTACTAGGAGATCCTTGGAGATGTCCAGTTCCACCAAGATCCTGGCATAGGTTGTGTGGATAAAATTTCTTGAGTTATCATCCATCTCCACAAAATTTCCCAGGGAGTTTCCAATGGCTGCAAAACAAGATTCGAACCAATAGTGAAGGGCAAGATTTGGGAGAGGAACCCAAATCGGCAAAACTGAGAATGATTCAGAAGACGGATCAAATTTGGATGCCAAGACTTCAACTGCAAGAAATTTGCTTTCCAAAACCATACATAGCTGAGAATGGTATTTTTGTCCTTCTTGCAATCGAAAACCACAGCGAAGAAACCTCTCGCACTGGGGTAAATTTCCAAATTTCCTTCCATGACAGGAAGCCAAGATTTTGAAATCTAGTCATGGAGATCTGGAAGACTAGGCCAGAGGTGATTGAATCTACCTATTAAACCATTCTCCGTAAAGAATTTCTCATTTTCACACAGCTCCTTCGTCAAAGAGGCGTCAAAGTCCAAGGATAAGGGTTTACCAGAGCACTGAACAATCCTTCTATACCCTGTGTAATTCTTTGGTTTTGTCGTAGAACCTAGTGGGGGAATGGAGCCCGATTTGGCCGCCTCCAAAAATGAAGATTTAACCACTGTCGACCTCTACCCGTGAGGCAAACCATTGCACTTCAGATCTGTGCATTGTTGATCCACCGAATGTGTTAGCCCCGCTTCATTATGATCGAAACCAGCGGCCTTCCCCCCGTGGTCAAGCAGGTGTGGGGTGTCGTGGAGAGGCGGGCACGGATCCGAGTTCTCCATACCGTTGAGGGAGGCTTAAGGAGGCGTTGGAGAGACCAAGCCGGAGGCTAAAACCTCCGGCAAATCGCCCGCCGAACCCTGCAAATCCGTATAGCTCCGTGATCTTGAGTCATTGGCGACCTTCGTAGCCAAAACCCCTGCCATGTCAGCGTTGAGAGAAGCTTTTCCATTTGAAGCACCAATTCGTGCAGAAACCCTAGGGCCAAGCGCATTCTGGAGTATCGGCAATTTCGGCATATTTGGGAGCTATTATGTTATTGCAAAAATAAAAAATAACATATAATTACTCTCTTATCTACAACTATTAAAAATTTAAATCATTTTTATAATTTTTAATGTTTATTAAGGAATAAAAGAATATTCTTATTGAGAATAGATTTTTTAAATTATTTTTTAGATTTGTTGAAATACTTTTTAGATTTATTTTTTCCTAAAAATGAAAGTACTTTTTAGAAAACACAATAATTTCTATAATGGAACTTATGAATGATAAATCTAAAAAACTAAAAAAAAATCTTTATTTTTTTAGAACAATGACTAAGATGAAGAAGACATGTAGAGTTAAATTAACCTTAATGAGTCAATTCATAGGATTTTAGAAAGTTTAACATAATAATATAAATAATTATATTTTTATTTTGGATGATGTCACCTTCTAATTGATTTTTGTTAGTTCCTTATTTTGATGATGTCATCCTTAGGAGGCCCATTTTATATGTAAATTTCCCCTAATGTAAGTTCACAAAGGAATTTGAATAAGATAAAAGAAATTCCTTTCCTAAACATTCTTATCCATTGAAAACCAGATGGTTCCATTGCACACCAAGGGTAAAGAAACCACACACTAACCTTTACCTACATGTGTCTTCTCATCACCATCCACCCAAAAAGTAGGCATTTTAAAGACTCTTGCAACAAAAGCTTTTTGATTTTTTGATGATGAACATATCAAACAAGAAATATCTCACTTGATGAAGAATTCAATAACACCCATGTTGGTTTAGACAAGCCTAAAAAAGTCTTGAGATTTGCATTAGGTTTGAAGACTCAAATGACACCTATATAGCCTCCCCTATGCTTAAGGCATTTCAAATCAGATTTCTAAAATCTTTAAGGAAAAAGTCATCTTGATTTTGTTTAAACCACATAAGAAAGTTAAAGAATCTGGTATGTAGCCTAAAGGATCAAAGACAGCCTCTCACAACTTTGGAGTCTTTAAAATTGAATGTTCATGTGGCACTTCATATACTGATAAAACTGGTCACGCTATTAGCACCAAGATCAAGGAATATAGTTTGGACATCAGGCTTGAGCGCATTGGCAAATTGGCTCTAATTAAGCATTCTCTACAACTAGAAAACAAATCCACTTAAAAGTTAGCAAAGTCCTTGCCAGAGAAGATAATTATTACAAGAGGAAATTACAAGCGATTGAAATCAACAAACACCCTCACTGGAAGATTTGACTATGGAGATAGCCACCCAAGATCTAGAGGCCTAATGGAAAGCACAAAAAAATGAAAAGATCAATATGACAAGAATAAATTGTATTCCTATCAAAGAATGCAAATACAACAATATACAAGATTACTCTCTCATTCTCTACCATACAATATGCTATGGCATACCTTGCTTATAAAGGCAAGGTTGAGAGATAAGATGTTGTAGTCATGTGACAAGTGTCTTAATCCAATGACATGAGACAACTAGAGGACAAGACAACTACCAACTAGAGACAACTAGAAACAACTAGAATGCTTCCTAAATCAACTTAACATGTGAATATGTGTGTGAATATTATTCTACTAATAAATAGCTAAATAATATGAATTACTCACACAAGGGGAAACTAGCTAGGAAATATTAAATTAGATATGAAATACCCCTATTCACACCAACATCCCCACCCCCCCTTAAGTGCAACTTAGGGAGAAGCTGACAAATAAAAAGATGCAATGATGGATGGGTCCCAGCTACTAGGCCATGTTAGGTACCCATGTACAAACAAAACTCAAGTGGAGTACAAGAGAAAACCTCGTGGGAAAAAACTCCTCCCCAAAAGTGAGAATGCAAGAAGTGTGGAAAGGTAGATTCAACATGAATCATATGCTACCAATTCCAACACATATATACAATGAATAATCCCCCCCAGAAGAGAGGAAAAGAAGAGAGACCAAGTAGCCCCCCCATCAATGTAGAGTCTACTGCATTGATGGTAGATGTTCGACAATGAATGCCAAAGATGATCCATGATCACCGAACAACATTCCTTCCCTTAGGAAGAAACAAGACTAAGAATGTATATAGGATTTCTCCCCATTCCCGAAAGGAATATGAAGGAAGAAAACTCAAAATGTATGAAGTCTCTGAACTCTGCTCAGGTGTCGCCATGTCGATGCCGAAAGAAGCCACAATCCAATCAGGAGTCTCATGCCATACTGAAGAATGTGACAATCCAGAATCTAGTGGAAACTGATGTAGAACATGATCCAAAGACAAAGAATATGACTCCGAATGTTGCTCAAGATACTCCAACTCAATGCCAAATTGTGACAAGTGAAGAGGAGAAGAAAGAACAAGTGGGTATGAAGGTTCCCTCATCACATCCGAAGTAGATGAATCAACTCCTTCAAAGAGGAGATGAATGTCATCAATAGTGTCCTCCAAGTTTGCAAGATAGGACTCACAAAACAAGCCTACAATACATGTCAAGTACTCATCCCAAGTAGCTGAATTTGGAAGACTATGAATGCCCTACTGCATTGAATCACTGGAAACCATGAATGTAGCAACACTGAACTCTGTAGATGCAACAAGAGACAAAGGAGGAGATGGAATGTCAGCACATGTCTCTAGAACCTCAGTCGATGAAAGAACACCAAGATTCAAATGACCATACTGCATCTCCTCAAAAGTGTCCACATGAGTGTGAACCTCAGCCGAAGGAACAATAGAAGCAAAATGTGAGAAGGTGTACACTCGAGATTGATGATCTACCTCCCCAACTGCAACTATATCTCTACTATGCAAATCCCAAATAATCACAGAATCAAGTGTGAACTCAACACTCTGTCCTGTTCCACCATGTGTAATCTGATAGATAGAAAGGATATTGGTAGACAATGCAGGTACACAACGGACATCATTGAATGATCCTTTGTCAATGTCAATTGATCCTTTCCCACAAGCACTTATAGATGTGTTGTTGGCCATCAGGATGGGTGGTGATGAACAAGTCTCAAATTAAGCGAACATACTCTGTGATGAAGCCATATGATGGGAAGCTCCAGAATCAAGGATCCATTTCCCCAACTTAGAATTTGCAACTGCAAAAAGTGCTTTCCCCTTTTGTTTCTCTAACTTTGAAGATGAAGAAGATGAACCCCCTAAAGATGAATTCATTTGAACCTTCTTTAGTTGATGTTGCAATTCATCAATTTTCTTTATATAACATTTGTGTTCATCATGCCCCAATTTCTTGCAATATGCACACTGAGGCTTCTCCTTCTTAGATGATTCCCCTTTGGAGGGAGAGGACTCAAATTCTTTCTGTGGCTTGTTCTTTTTCTTCTTTTGTTTCTTATCAGGATTCCCTCATTCTTTCTGTACCTTAGGCTCACTAGCCACCAATGCTTCTGGCTTGGAAGACTTGATGATGCGCATTTGAATTAGCTTCGCTTCCTCCCAGATTAGAAGATTTGAAAATGCATCAAAAATAGGCTCAACATATGCAGCTCCCATGGAAACCCGTTGAGTGTGAAAGCTAGAAACAAATACAGGATACTCAGGACCAAGCTTGGATAACACATTTAGAATCAATTGTAAATCCTCCTTATTAATCTTGCAATCCTTTAGTTGTGTTCTCAATTGCTTAATCTTGGAGATATAGTCTTAGATTTGTCAAACTCCTTAGTATCAAGATTCATCAAATCATTCTCAATCTGATATCCCCTAATCTTATCAATTTTACCATAAAAATTTTCAAGAGTCTCCCAAGCTTTCTTAGGTGTTGTGCATGATTCAAGATGGAATTGTAAATCAAAAGAGACTAATAAACAAATGTGTCCAAGAGTTTTCTCACGATTCATCTCCCATACTACCTTTGCATTCACATCAGTAGGTTCCACAATAGATTCATCTACATGTCTAGTACAACCTTTTTTCCTTACATAATTCCATACTAATTGTTTCCATGATGCATAATTATATGTAGTTAGGAGTTCAATTTGAGATTTTCTCGTTGCAAGAACACAACCAAGAACTGAAAGCAATCAAGCACCACAAGATCACCCCACCAAATTCACTCAATCAATGAATCCCCCCAACAAAATATGAGTTTGGCACTTTATACTAAGTGCGATTACAGTTGCCAATGCCAAAATTAGGCTATAATTGAAAGTACAATTTTTGAGCAAAACTAGACCAAACTGATTGCAGATTTGAGTACTCGAAAAAATATGCACTTTCAAAAAACAATTCGCCTGAAAATGTTACCAAATGACCCCAAACGGAGCCCCGAAAGGTCTAAAAATAAGAACTACTCATCAACAGCGATGAAAATCTTCAATTTTTGAAAAAAACAGACACCAAAACCAAAATCTATCTGCACCACTACGAAGCCTACAAATTCTGCCCCAAAACAAAAAAAATTGTGCAAAAATCAGAGTAGATATGACCAAGTTACAGGCGTTTGAAATCTGAGTGCCAAATCGAAAACTCCATTGGAGGGGGGTTTGAGTTTGAAAAATCAACTTCTGCTAAATTTGGCAAGACTACCGCCAAATCTGAAGGTCCGCCAAGTTTAGTTGTCCGCCAGATAAAGTTGACCTCTGTCAAATGTAGCAAACTACCTGCTAAGTTTGGCAGTGTCGCCAAAAGCTCTGCTAAATTTGGTGGATTGCCAAATATTCCACCAAAAAAGGCGGATCTGGAAAAAAATTAAAAAATTGTTTTTAAGGTCGAATGGCATGTCTATCGCGCCATATGGATCTGCTGTTTTTTTTAATTCAAAAAAATATTAAAAAAAACAAAGAAATTGTTTTTAAGGCCGAATGGCATGTTTGTTGAGCCGTATGGATCTGCTGGTTTTTTTTATTATTCAAAAATAAAATAAAAAAAACAAAAGGCCAAAGCCTTCATCCCAAAGGGCCGAGCCCCCTGTTGTGGGGTTTGTAGACCCTTAGGGTCCGCATGGTGGTTGCCCCTCCACCCGGCCGTAGGACACAAGGGGGCCTATAGAGGGTTGTGGGCCCAAGCCGTAAGGCTTGGGTACCGTAGTACCCTATGGGTATAGGATGCAAGCCTGCGCCCCAATAATTTTATATATATATATATATATATATATATATATATTACAATAAAAATTCTTTTCAGCAAATAATTTTCTTTATAACAATTTTTTTTTAATTTGCAGAAAAGCTAAAGTACCTAGGGGAATATTTCCCATAGGAATATTCTATAGAATATTCTTGTCCGTACGACCAAGGGGGCAAAAACATTTTGCCTTTTCAGGCAACTTTGTCCAATTTTGACAAATGAATAGTTGATCTGTAGGTTTTCATGCCTTCTGAGCACGATGGAAGGGTTAGATTTGACCCAAAATGCTCAGAAATGGTGGCTCCTTGTTGGATCTAGCAACGAACCTTCGACTTCAAACCATCATAGATTTGGCTTTCGATGTCCAAATCGGACGAAACAAAAGACAAATCTGACTATCTCGGCTGCTTTGGACGCAATGGTGACCTTAGATTTACACCAACATACTCCAAAATGAACCTACAATATAAAGCCAAGAGAAGGAAACCCTCTCAAATCTGGTATCTGTTTCAATTTTTTTAATTCTCCAATCATCATGCGATGCAAGAGAAGAGCATACTCAAATTTTCAAGATCCACCATGATTTGCACTATAAGATCTCTCAATAGATTAACCAAAGGCAACCTACAAGCTCTGATACCATGTAAGATTTGGCTATGGAGATAGCCACCCAAGATCTAGAGGCCTAATGGAAAACACAAAGAAATGAGAAGATCAATATGACAAGAATAAACTGTATTCCTATCAAAGAATGCAAATACAACAATATACAAGATTACTCTCCCATTCTCTACCATGCAATATGCTATGGCATACCTTGCTTATAAAGGCAAGGTTGAGAGATAAGATGTAGTCATATGACAAGTGTCTTAATCCTATGACATGAGACAACTAGAGGATAAGACAACTATCAACAACTAGAAAGAACTAGAATGTTTCCTAAGTCAATTTAACATGTGAATATGTGTGTGAATATTATTTAACTAATAAATAGCTAAATAATATGAATTATTCACACAACAAGGGGAAACTAGCTAGGAAATATTAAACTAGATATGAAATACCCCTATTCACACTAACACTCACAACCTCAACAGAGATGAGGGACAAGGTCTATATTAGTATGTTAATGTAATAAAGTGTAATTAATTACCCTGTAGTCATTGAAGCTGGTAGTTGCAATAGGTGATGTACCATTTAATATTGTAGTTGTAATAGTAACTTCTATAACTTGATAAAATGTTGCTTTCACTCATTGTGAAGCAAACCTTATTTGCAAATTTCTCTAATCTCTCCATTGCAATTTTGCTAACATTGGTATCAAAGCCAACAAGTTGGGATTAGGGTTTGCACGTGCAAAGGAGGTCAAGAAGAGCTCGTGCAAGGTCAACCAAGGACGGGCATCTAGAAAGGGTTTTCAAATTCGCTACTAGGGCAAAACGCCTAGGGTTTCACGCAAAAATCATGAGAAAATTTGCAACGTCTTCATCAAATTCATATGGCTAGTTTGGATTGAAAATTCAGACAGTTTCAAGTAAAAATTACGTGGCCTCATTTTGCCAAAAATCGCGCCTTCTTTTCTACACAAAAATCATTGCTTATTTTTCGCAAAAATCACATCCATAAACAACATAAATCACAGATTTTTAGGAAAAAATTGCTCTACAAATTTTTTCTGCAAAAATCAGGCCCATTTTTGCATTAAATCACAGATTTTTTCTCTAAAAATCACGTTTTTGGTCTCTTTGCTGAAATCATGTGGTTTTTCTATTGGTTTGTGGCGGATTCTTTTGCAAAAATGGGGTATTTTGGTGGATTGCTCTGTAGTCTGTGTCTAGTGCAACCAAAAAGCCGTGACCTAGGGTTTTGCAGTCTGTTTGAAGGCAAAAGATTATGAGGTGGAGGCTAGGGTTTCATCACTTCTAGCAGTAAGGGGAAATTAATCCAAAGATTGGGGTTTTCAAATATTTTTAAACATGCAAGTCAGAAATCAACGGCTACTAGGGCATGACATTCAACAAAAAATTCCAGGTATCCATTTTCTAATTTTCCCTCAATTATTTTTTCCAGATTTTGGAAATTTTAGTTTGAGGGGCATTTAATATCCAGGGTATCAAAATTTCAAGGGTTTGAAAAATTTGCAGGATCGTATTTTAAAAATTTTCAAAAAAAAAAAAAGCGTCAAATTTAAAGGGGTTGTTCAAGTTTCGGGAATTAATTGTTTTTTGGGATAATGACAAATATTCAAAATTTGGTATTACTTGAGGAACAAAAGCTCACTAGAAAGAAATATAATATCTAGAGTCAAAATACTCACGATCACTGAGTATAGGATGTGTGACGATATTATCCCAGAGATTGAAACTAGGCCTACAACCTAGATAACTTTGACAAGCGTCACAGGGAAGCCCTACTGCTACTCAAGTTGTTAGTGTCTGATGACTTAATCCCTGAAGTCTAAAACGCCACATCTACATCTACACTGTGATATCACCTTAGTGATCAACTTACCGTCATCAAGGACCTTACTGATCAGCTTACCGTCATCAATAACCTAGTGGATGATGAAGACATGGTTGCTCTAACCATTAACAACATGTCGCCCTCCTATGAGACCTTTGTGGAATCACCGAATCTACTAGCTAAAAGTCAAACTTTGATTTTGATAAGGTGAATCAGTATCTCTTGCAGAAGGAGCGAAGACAAGAGCAGATAGGGGAATCTACATCTAGGACCGCGAAGAGTGCTTTTGCTGCTCAGTTTAAAAGAAAACCTTAGAACTCATTCGGCAACAAACCTTAGAATTCTTCTAGTAACACTTTGTCCACTCCATCCAAGAAAAAGGTGAAATGCTTTTATTGCAATAAATTTGGACATGTTAAAAGGAATGTAGGAAAAGGTTATACAATCTATCCCAATAGAAGCATGGTGAAGCTAATTTGGCTGTTGTAGAGGAAGAGCATGGTTCAGATGATGAGTTTGCACTCATGGCATCTCTTTTAGACAATGTTGACAGTAGATATTGGTTTTTTGATTCAGAAGCATCCCGACATTTCACATGTCACAAAGACTGGTATGTAAAGTTTATTGTTGATTCTAGTCATAAAGATATAGTTTCACTTGGTGATGGTAGATCACATGTGGTCGAAGGGATAGGAGATGTTAGGATTGTATTATATGATTCTCTAAAATTTTTGGTACGCAATGTCTGATATGTTCTTGCCATGAACAAGAATTTATTGTCTATTAGTCAACTTACTAAGAACCCTAACATTCAAGTCAATTTTGTGGAAGGAAATGTATTGTATCAGATGTGAAATAGGACAAGGTTGTTGCCATAGGCATCGCGCAAGGAGGCATGTATAAGCTCGATGAACCTGCTACAACTAATTTGCATGCCTTAGCTATCGAAGATACTACCAGTGTTCTTTCACATGAAAGGTATGGTCACCTAAATCTTCAATAGATGGCAAAACTCAGTAGAGCCCATATGGTTCATGGGCTGCCCCTATACAAGAAAAACAAGATTTGTGTACTAGGTGTTTGGCCGGAAAGTATAAGAGGAAGCCATTTCCTATAGAAGGTGCATGATGTGCTAAGGGTCTTTTGGATCTCATTCATGCAGATCTTTGTGAGCCTTCTTGGAAGTCTTCCACTGTCAGTGGATCAAGGTACTTCCTGTTATTGGTGGATGATTTCTCTAGAAAAATGTGGGTTTACTTCTTAAGAAGAAGTCTAAATGCTATGGTGCCTTCCTCAAATTCAAGGCATTGGTGGAAACATTCACAAGGAATCAGATCAAGACTCTACGGTCCGATAATGGTGGAAAATTCACCTCCACTCAATTCAAGGAATTATGTGAAAAAGAAGGTATTCAGCACCAGTTAACAGCACCATACACTCTGCAGCAAAATGGAGTGGTTGAAAGGCGTAACAGGACTATCATGGAAATGGCACGGTGCATGATGCATAGCAGGAACGTTCCCTACTAGTATCGAGGAGAAGCTGTGAACACGGTGGTTTACATCCTGAATAAATGTCCATGTAAAGCATTGCAGAAAATGACATCAGAGGAAGCTTGGGTCGGTCACAAACCTGAGGTAACTTCTTTTTGTATTTTTGGCTTAGCGACATACACTTTAGTTCCTGAACAAAAAAGACATAAACTAAATTCCAAAAGCATCAGGTATTTCTTTGTTGGTTTTAGTGAACAGTCTAAGGCATACAGGCTTATTGATATTTCCACTAACAAGGTCATTCTTAGTCCGAATGTTGATGTAAAGGAAACAGAGCCATATTTTAAAAAAGTTCAACAAGAAGTCAAAGAAGAGCTTGAATTTAGTATTATGATACCTTTGAAGGAGGAACCCTCCAGTTCATCAAGTCAACATGTAAGTCAATCTGTGGCTAGTTCTACACTGCTTGTCTATCAAAGACGCAGAACTAAAAATATTTCCACTCCAAGTAAGACTCTAGTTGAGAACTTGCCTTTGCAGCATTCATCGGAGACACACTAGAAACCTAAATGGTATTATTCCACTATGGAAGGTGTACGTGTGGATGAACTTCCTAAATCAAATGAACCTCCTCAAAGAAAAGGACAAATGATAATTGGTTCAGCTATTGAGCATAGTCATTTTGCCCTATTTCTGATCTTTTCCAGGTTTTTGAACCACAAAAGTTTTCTAAGGCACGAGGGAAACCAAAATGGGAAGCTGCTATGAAGGTGGAATATGATGCATTGATGATAAATCAGACTTGGGAGTTGGTTGAATTGCCTCCAGGTAAAAAGCCCATTGGGTGCAAATGGGTCTATAAGGTCAAATGCAAAGCTGATGATTCATTGGACAAATACAAGGCATGTCTTGTTGCTAAGGGATATTCGCAACAACAAGGTATAGACTTTGAAGAGAAGTTTTCTCCTACAACAGAGATGGTCACATTCTGGTTACTTCTCTCCATTGCCGCTCAATTTGGTTGGAAAGCATATCAAATGGATGTCAAAAGTGTTTTCTTGAACGAGGACTTGGACGAAGAAGTCTACAAAGTGCAACCCGAGGGTTTTCAAGTTCCTAGACACGAACATCTATTTTGCAGGTTAGTTAAGTCCCTCTACAGACTTAAGCAAGCTCCTCACACTTGGTATCTTAAAATTGATAAACATCTAAAAGATATTGGATTCAAAAGGAGTCTTTCTGATCCAAATCTTTATGTCAAATGCGATGGTAATGCTATTGTAATTATTATTGTATATGTTGATGATCTTGCCATCACAGGGAGCACAGACACTACAGCTCAACAAGTAAAATCAGAATTGTGTGCAACTTTTGACATGTCAGATCTAGGCCTCCTACATTATTACCTAGGAGTTAAGTTCTGGCAATCTAATCACAACATCTTCATGGTTCAAATCAAATATGCCACAAGTCTTTTGGAGCCTTTTGGGATGGCATATTGTAACTCATATTCTACACCTATGGAGGTCATGTTGAAGTTGTCAACCTTCGATGATTCACCCCCAATCGATGAATCACACTACAGATAGTTGGTGAGCAACTTGATATATTATCTTACAACCAATAGACCGGATCTCTACTTTGTTGTTAGCTATCTCTCTTGTTTTTTGTCGAAAACCAAAGCTCTCTCATTAGATAGCTGCATAGCGAGTCTTGCAATATGTCAAAGGTACTCTTGACTTTGGCATACTCTACCAAAAGACAAAAGATTTTGGATTAATTGGGTATACAGACTCCGATTGGGTAGGATTTGTGGATACTCGAGAGTCTACAACCGGATACATCTTCTCCTTGGGTTCAAGAGTAATTTCTTGGCAAAGTAAGCTTCAGTAGACAGTAGCTTTATCCTCCACTGAAGATGAATACAAAGCAATTGTGAGTGCCAGTCGTGAAGCAGTTTGTTTACACATAATCTTGACAAATCTTCAACTTCCTCAACATACTCCTACACCGCTTTTCTATGATAATCAAGGAATATTGAAATTGGTGAAGAATCTAGTGTATCATGCTCGATTCAAACATATTGAGATTCATCATCACTATATTCGACAACTGGTGGATTGTGAAGGCATCTCCCTCCACTTTTGTTCTTCTCAGGAGCGGACTGCTGATTTAATAACTAAACCACTTGGTCCTAGTTACTTTGTCAAATTTCGAGACAAGCTTGGTGTTGTTTTTGGTTTAGTCATTAGGGGGGGGTACTAGTATATTAATTTAATAAAGTGTAATTAATTAGCCTATAGTTAGGTGGTCATTAAACTGGTAGTTGCAGTAGGTGATGTACAATTTAATATGGTAGTTGTAATAGTAACTTTTATAACTTTATAAAATGTTGCTTTCACTCATTGTGAAGCAAACCTTCTTTGCAAATTTCTCTCATCTCTCTTCTTTGCAGCTTTGCTAACAATCTAAGCTATTCCTGGCAACCATTCTAAAACACTCTTAAACTCAATAATAGTAACCCCAATTGATTCAAGTTGTCTTGGGTTCTGTTTTAGCTCCATAGAAATGTACTCTCTTGGTTTTATTGTTCCCTCTATATTCATCCTTGCCTTCAAACGCACTTGGTTTTCCGCCCTCAACTTGGTACCATACTTTGTTTCCTTTTTTTCTTTTTTTCTACATTTCTTCGTCCTTGCATCTTCTATCACTACTTTGACTAGAATTTGTCCTCTTCCCAAACTAAACCTACTTCTTCCTATTTAATATCCCACAATATCTCGTGTACCTCGCTCTTTCCAAACTCACTTTCCCTTCCCCTCTTCACATTTTACATGCTTCAACCTTCATCACTTAACCTTACTCTCAACCTCCTAAGATTTCTTCTGACTATAACCTATTTTGCACCTTATTAATCATTGACACTTCTTCATTTGATTATTCTCATAGAAACATTCCATTTATATGACATTGGCATGGCATTGTAAAAGTAAATATGGAATTGAATTACCAAGATTTAAAACGGGAAAAACTGGAAATTTTTTGCGAATAAGATAAAATGTACTGATTTCAAAAATAGAGAGAAAAACTAATTTTGTTATTTCATGTCAAATATCCTGCATATTGATAAAAAGAGACGTTATACATTATTTAAAATACTGATTATAAAAAATTGCATAGGACCTCTAAAAAATCTATTTTACGTTCACCTAAGAGGGTTTATAATATATATAAAATCATATGGCTGGCCCTAAAACAATAGATCATTCTAATATGAAGCATGACCTACCATTTTAGGGGCAACCCTTTTTTATCTAAATCCTCATTAGGTATGAATTGAAGTTACTAGGTTCTGCAGTTTTGCCCCCGTGCCCGTATGGGTTTAGTATGGGGATGAGACTACTTGGGGTTCAACCACGGTCCATTCGGGCACCCCGGGTTCTTTGTGGGTTCTTTTTAAAATCATATGGCTGGCCCTAAAACAGTAGGTCATTCTGTTATGAAGCATGACCTACTATTTTAGGGGCAGCCCTTTTTATCTAAATCCTCATTAGGGTATGAATCTAATTACCAAGTTCTGCAATTTTGCCCCCCGTGCCCATATGGGTTCAATACGAGGCTGGGTACGAGGACAAGATGGCCTAGGGTTCACCCAGGGTCCACCCCAGGGACCTCGGGTTCACTGTGGGTTCTTAGACCCTAGGCAAACCCCAAGTCATTCCATGCAAGATCCGGACGAAAGTCAACAAAAGAAACATCACAGGGGTGTTGTTATCCAAGTGTTGAAAGCTCATTTGCCTTGCCATCAATCATCACTATTTCTACATGCCCCAACATTAAAGGACATGATAATGAAGCGAATAATGTTGGGTTAATATTGAAGTGGATGATCGATCTCTACTTTTAGATGATCGATCAATCTGTAGAAGCCCGTATAGTAAAACCTTATTCTACCCTGGTTCGTTTCAAATGCGGTGTCCATTTTATGTGTTTTTTTAATACAGTTGATTGTAACTTTCATTTTGTATTGGCATTCGACAAATCACTGAATTATGAATATTTTCTTTTTTGTAAATTATAAGTATTTAAATATTTTGTTTATTGACAATTATAAGTATTGTTGTTTTTATAATTTTTAATATATATAAAATTATAAATTATAGTTATATATATAATTATAAATTATATTAATATAATATATATTATAATAATATAATAAATCTATAATTATATTATTATATAATTATAATTTATAATTTTATATATATGTAGTCATACCCATATTCGGACAAAAAAAATTTGTCATCCCAGCATACCTGAACCCATACCCGTCCTCGTACCAAGATCAGCAACTTAGGTATGAATTAAAAGAAAAACCCTCGTTGCGGTTTAAATTTTGACTTCTAAAAGACATCTATTCGAAGTATAACTTAAAGAAAATTTAAAATACCATAACCCTGTACCAAAAATGTTAAATCTATCTTTGCTCTATTTCTGTCTCTAAGCATAAAAATGAGCCAAAAAGATCTATATGTCAAACCACTTTTTGAAAAACTCAAGGAAAACAATGACACGACAAATGTGGTGGGTCATGATTACTCAAGGTTAATTGCAAGTTTTTTGAGTGTAATGCTAGTATAATTATTCTTATTAATATTATGCTTGTTTTCTCATCTTTAGCATTATAGTTAGTATAATGTTATTGTTTTCTTTAATCTTATTTATCCCTCCTAACCTACCTTTCTACAACAATAATTTTTCTATATCCCAAACTCTTTCCAACCTCACTTTTCCTATTGCATCAATGCAAAGCTTAGCAAGGTTACTTAATTCAATTTTACACACCTAATTGCAAACATAAGTTTAACAATAACTGAATAACAATAACAATTGAACAATTTCCGTAGCATTAGCTTTACATTTGTTGGCACCTACCTCAACATTCCAAATTTTTCTAAGTTTGGTGCCCCCTTTGGTGCTTTGGCCTAGCCTAGCCCATCATTGATTACCAATCTAAGAATTCTTCAATGGGCTCCCTTGGTCAAATGTATGCTTGGTGTCGTGCTTTGCCTCTCATCATACTTCAATCATGTGCCCAATTTGCAAAATTCCCAAAAACATTCCAAGTATGAGATTGTTTGTGTCTATTTCTAGCCTTTGTCAAGTTTTTGGACTTCTCACTACAGGGTTTCCCTCCATTTCCCAAAACCCTGTGCTTCTTGATTCCCTCTAATTCGTTTGTGTTTCGAACTTTCGACTTTCACTTATTTTCTTATGCAAGTGCTTGGTCACTTGTCTCCCCAATTCCCCGTTTTTCCTCTAAGCCCTTTATCTATTTCAAGTTTTTGGATTTCTCATTACCCAAGTACCTTGTCATGAAGCTCCCCAAACTTTTGTTCCCGTTCTTCCTCTTTACCTTTGGGCCCGAGCTTTCAAGGTTACACCTAATTGCATATCACATAAGTGTTTTCCCCAACCCCCAAACCCCAACATCCTGCTTTCTTTCTTCCAAGCTTTAGGGCTTCCGTGTTCAAGCATACCTTTCCAACGATCCCCACACCCCCGCTTCCCACCTACCTCCTTTGCTTTCCAACCCAGACCTTTGGGTTTCCTCCTACCATCATGCTTGAAGACCCTCTTATTGTGCATCCCCAATCCCCAATGGGCTCTCCATTCCTCTTCCTTTTTCCTTCATGCCTAGTGGTATTGGATTTCTCCAAGCCCCAATCCCACTTCCTCTTCCTTTAATATTGGGTATTCCTTTTCCTTGATCCCCAACCACTTTCACTCCTCTTACGATTTTTCAGGCCTCTCCACCCCCTCCTCCCCAAAGTGTACCTTGAACTTCGCAATCCCGAAACACAACCCCCCGCCTTCCGTTCATGTTGGCTCCTCAGGCTTTTGTGATTTCAACTACCTTTTTACATCCCTTCTCATGGTAGCAGGTATGTGAATTCCCAATCCCCGCTCCTCTTCATCCCATTCCTTGCAGAACCCCAGAGATTTTCCTACCACCCTTCCCTCTTACCTAGTGGTAGTGAATATGCAAATTCCCCAATCCCCATTCCCCCACGCCTTCTCCTTTTAGGCTCCCGGGATTCATAATGCCTTCATACCTAAAGCTAATTGTCATGTGACATCCCAAGACCCCAACTCCTGATTCCCCCATCTTTCTTGCATCCCTTGGGGATCCAAATCTACGATGTTGGGCCTCCAAAACCTTTTTTTAGTCTTGGGCACTATTCAAGCATGAGAAAACCCAAAACCCTACTACTTAAATAGGAAACCCTACCTATCGCCCTACACTTTCAAGGACGCCATTAATGGCCCCAAATGGATGCAATAGGACAGCAGGTGGCTTTCAAATCCTTTTGACCACCTATGGGTCCCTTAGAGGCATGGTTTGTATACAAATAGACATGGTTGTTGATGTAGGGGACATGGTCGCATGTACACATCCATGTGAAGATGATGCAATGAACATGGATGCCCTGAAAGCTTGTTGACCACTCTAATGTTCCCACCCAGCTTGCACAATGAAATTGTAATCCTATATATACATGTAAAAATATGTAAAAAAGGTGGGTCTCAGCCAATTCCCTGCCCTATTGCTGAAAGTGTGTTCTAGGGTATCAAACAAAGTGTAGTTGTAGCACTATAAAAAAAGATCATGTTTGTATGAGCTATAGGAATGTGTAGTCGTGCTGGGTAGTTGTATGATCATATGTCTCCATGATAGGCTATAATATCTCAAGGGAATCTTCAAACCTAGTTGTTGGTTCTCTCTTGCCACATTTGTTGGCCTGATTTAATGAGGAGTTGATTAATGTCGCAGAATTATAATGCATTACAAACCTTTTTTCTAATGTCTTTGTTGCATGTGGGGTATTGCTGATTTGTTATGGATTACTACATATGTATGATATGCAATGTTTCTCTATTTTTTATGATTCTATTACAGCCCATATGATCATCCTTCCTTCTCACATGTTGTGACTCTATTGCCCATTGGAGTAGGCAACTATAATATCCCAAAATGGGATATTTTGGACAATTTTGGATTTACGGACTTTCCAAAATATCTAAATTAATTTTCTGCTCAAACCCTAATTTCTGAAGTAAAAATCAGACTTGAACATTCAACTAGGGCAGTCCATAAAACACCTCAAAACATTATAATTCCATCACAAACATGATCAACCATAATATACTTGCATTTCACCATCAAATGAACATCAAATCCACTTCATTTATCCAACACACATGACTGAAAAATAAATCAAAAGTCTGCTGCTACAAAATCTGAGTTTTACAAGTCTTCAAGTACACCAACAAAATAGGGCAGACATGAAAAACATGCCCAACAATGTTCTGCCCTAACCTTAAGGGTTATATATACCAAAATAATAGCAAAATGACCTTCCAAATGATAGGAAAAGACCTCCTATGTGTGCTACTCCAATTAGGGTATGAAACCCTAGGTCTTCAATCTTCAAACACAATGGAAATCTGCTCCAACAAGATGCGCTCAGGTCTGAGATGTTCGCTGCTCCAAATGATGATGCAAATGATGTCCAAGGAAGCCAACAAGTATGGGCCACTAACCCTAAAGCCTAATTGGCCCCATCCACACCCTAAACACTCAGAAAACCTATACAAAGGCATCCCAATAATATAGTTCTCTAAACTTAAAGAATGAAGATTTGATAAAAAATAGTGAGGACTTGGTGTTTGAGAAATCAGAAAACATTGTGATAAAATTATAAAAAAAGGTGTGCTGCCCCTCAACCCCTTTGGGGGCTCTGCCCCTAGACCTCCCACTAGTCGTTGTCCCCAAACTTAGGCCCTTGGTCCCCCCATCCTCCCATTCCGAGACTTCATGGAACTATGTATTCGATACTAAAAATACAACCTGATTCAATATGTTGTCATCATCTTTCTCCAATATTATCCAATGAAGTTCAAACACAAAATACAAATGAAAATGTTCTCGCATTCACATCTTGACCATTTGATCCTTCACCAATACCAACTCCATAGATTTCTAGCATAAGAATGGGAGTTGACAAATCAAACAAATGGGGTGTATCCAAGAATTAATGTGGGCCATTCTACATACTAATCACCAACCACTTAATTCTTGAATTCTCATTATGAGATTCAAGAAAATCAACATTTGAAGTGAAGCATCTTACATAAAGCAATTTCATTTGGGGATCAAGTACAAGGGCATCACCAACAATGTCGCAGAACTTCTTAGCCATCCAATAGTGTTTAGTATCTTGGGTAGGTGCACAGCCTATGATAACTAGAATGATATGCATCCCATAAATCCCAATTTTGTTTGAATTGTTGATGCTTGCAAGGTCCCATAGTGGTCAATCAAACACATTTTCTTCACTAGAGTTTGAAAGATAGGTTGTATAAGTTCAGTTATCTTTGCATTCATGTAAGCCCTACTCACCAACTTCTGCTAAAGGAGGCTCAGTCATGCTCAAAACATGTTTGCATTTAGAAGACCATGCAACACCTTCACACACTTTTATGTCCTTTTAAACATAACAAATTAAAAATTACATTCATATATTCTCTCCCTGTAATCAATCTAAGCCTTCCAATTGGGAGTTTGGAGAGTACTAATCATTATCATTGCAGTCATGACACTGGGAATCCATTTTGATGGATTTCATTAGTGCATTGCTCGTAACTCAACATCGACATGACTGCATCTAAATTGTATGTTGGTTTGAATGTAATGTTTCAATATCTATTCTATAGAAGTTGGACACAACCTAAGCAGCATCATCGAAATTAGCCCATTTTCATCTAAAACACAACCACAAGAGACATTATCATAACACATTGACATTGATGAAGACAAGGATAATTTGTAATAGTTAGTGAGCTTAAGCAAATAGTCATCCTAGATGCTTTTAGTCTTCTGTTGACCTCATGGCATCTCTTAGGTGCTCTGCCTAAATCAGAGAAACTCCTTTTTCAGTAAGGTTAGGATCAAGAGAAAGATGCACTTTGTTCCTATACATAATCTAATGTTACTGTAATAAGAGATCTTTCAGATAGCACAATTCACATTTTATGAAACCTATCTAATAAACTAGTATCTAGGACCTTACAAATCTAGGGCCCACCACTTGCCTTTATTTTTACCATTTGGATAACTTAATGGTTTTTTGTTTCCTATAATTGGAAAAAAGTTATATCGCTTTTCTTTGGGTTAACACACTTGGACTTACAAATCATTTGTACCATGCTACATGAACACTTCAATTCAGTGATTTAAGTCAAACTAAATTGGAATTAAATGACATAAAATCCAAACTTACATCAATGCTGCTCTCATCTGTTACATCTAACTGTACAAGAGTAAGTCGTTCTGTGTGCTTCTTTTTCAAATCTAGAAGGCTTTCAGCACCATTGGGATTCCGGCAAGTTGCAATTACATGGCCCTTAACATAATTATCCAGCAGTTGTCGGACCTACCACACAACACTTTGTATTTAAGATAATATGACATCAATGTAAATGCAAGTTCTGCATAAGCAAATTTTTAGGGGAAAAAGGTAAAGCAAGCCTCACTCATACTCAAGTTTGATTTTGCACCAGAGAAGTTTACCATGTAAGTATCATGCAAGTAGAAACCTAAACTATATGAAACATTTTTATAATGGTCCAGAAGCAGGAACAACAAAAGTTTTGAAAAGCAACTGCATAATTCAGAATTTCTGAGAGTTTTTGTACACCATCCCCTACCATTTATAGTATCAACTATATATTAACCCAAGCATCTATCATACAAAAGCATGAAAAAGCAATTACCTAAATAAGGACACAATATGTATCTCATGGGAATGCACATTGAATGACTGATTAAGTAATTAAAAAGTACGTTTGAAAAAATCATGCCTCTTTTAGATAGCTGACATATCATCTCCTGAAATCCTTTTAAGTAGCAGTAATAGAAATGCATCTGTAATGTTATAGACCCAGTTTTAGCACAAGTCCTCCATGTCCGTTATCCTCATTTAATATTTTAAATAGTTGAGACTGTCACATAATGTTCAAAAAAGTAAAATTAAGGTTCAGTTTGTAATGAAGAAATAGTCAAAAAGGGGCCCCCACTTTTACACAAAAAAAATATGATGCCCAACATAGTCCAATAAGGACTGGGAGTAAAAACATAATAACGAAAAAACAAGTTCCCTTACCATAAGGGTTTGAAAAATTGAAACGTGTAATATGCTACCCCAATTTTTTATTCAAATTTTCAATCACTATCAAACAGTGTTAGCACAAGAATGCAACCAAATAGAACCTCCACACTTTTTGATCACCAAGTTCCCAAGATGGGCGAGGTGAGAGCATACAGTGTTTGGTTGGTCAATCAATGCTTGGCAATGAAACTAAATGCAATCTTCTGCTAATAGCAAGCATCCGCTTATTCAGCGGCCATCCACTTATCCAGTCGGAATACTCCACTTATTCAGTAAGTGATTGAACAAGAAAGATAAGCATTACAATTTCTCCACACTGGCAGTTGAACCATCCAGGGGTTATAAGCGTGTTTGCAATAAGGAAATAATTACAATGTAATGACTACATCCAACAAATATGTATTTTCTAATCATGGACAGTCTTGTAATGTGCCGTACCTGTTTGTATATTTTTAAAGTCTTTTTATGTGTTATTTTAATTTTTTAGAGTGGTCTTTCAAATAGACAGAAGACGCAGAAGGGGTTTTCAGTTTTCTTGCAGATGTGTTGCCAAAGCATACAATATAGAGCATAGAGAGAAAACCCAAAAAATATACAATGAATCTGAAGAAACTAACAACTACCCAGATAGCAAAATGGCCAATAATGAATTACTATGACATCCATGTTTAAATATGCAACTTGGTACAACCGCCGGAATGGACCTGCAAGTGGGTATGGCTGGAAATGCCTCAAATCTCCGTGAAGTGATAGACAATGAACATGCAAGTGTTATAGGCAGAGAAATAGGCTCACAACGCCTCACAATGGCCAAGTATGGAGCTGTCATGTGAAAGAATGATCCCCTAAAGGACCCACGAACTTCCTCCAAGCTGGCACGGCTTGCTGTAGGTGTAAACAGCCCCTAAGTCATTGAAATCTGCTCTAATCTTCACTGTAACTGATCTGCAGAACCTTCATAGGATGGGCAACCAAGATGGGACAAGTTTAATGCCACAAATCACACCCAAAACAGCTGCAAGAGATGTACGGCCTCTATGGGAAAGTACGGCCAACAGGTCAAGAGTACGGCTGCTCCAATGAACTCACTCAAGCACTAAGATCATCAGCTGGAATATGTCTGTATTATCCTTCAATAAATCTGCGAAAGATATGCTTACTCAACCCCAACAAACTCATCCATCGGACTCCATTTCAGCACAACTGTGAATGTTGGATACATCCACCAACAATGGCACCTTTGGGTGATCTTCCATACTTGTAGAATGTCGTTACTCAAGGAGGTTTTCGTCTCCAAGAGCCTCTGGTTCGAATCTCCAAACCCTCAACAAGAACAAACCCTAGAAGAGCTCAAAAATGAGAAATATCATAAACTTGGCATAATACAAATGAGCTCTCATTGCACCTTTTATTCTCCCTCCAAGATGGGCGTTGGATTTCAAGAGGGAACTTTATCTTTTAAAAACATCCTTTATTCCCTAGGGATGGGCGCCCAAGGTCATAACTTGACTTAAGTCTTCATTTCCCATTAAGTCACTTTTCCGCAAATATTATAAAGTCCATATTAAATATAACATTAATAATCTTCGGACTTTAAAATAAATATGAAGACGGTGTTGGAATGAAATGATCTATAGCTTGTCAAAAAGCCCTCGACGAGACAATTCTTACCCCACTCTAAAAATCCCGAACCGACACTGAGCCCGGACTTACTAAAAATAGTAACGACCAAGAACAAATTGGGCCAACTTTGAGGGTGCCAACTAGATCCACTGAATGCGAACCATCTCTCCATCACCGACAAATACTTCCAAGCCAAACTAACTCCAATTCCCTAACCAAACTACTAGTCCACGGGAACTAAGTGATGGACTAACCATGTATCCAGAAGGGGACATTATAGTCCACCCTCCCTAAGATTGCTTGCCTCAAGCAATCTCAGATCAAGATGCTCCAATATCTGCTCACTCTCCCAAGTAGCATCCTCAACTAGCAGGTTCTTCCATTTAACCAGGTACTCTCTGATAATCCTCCTCAAATTATGTTCCCTGGTGTCAATTATTGCTTCGGGTACCAATATCAATTTCCCCTTTTCATCAAGAGGAGGCAACTCAACTGATGGTGTCACATTGTGCCCTAGTGCCTTCTTGAGGCGAGATACATATTATGTACCCTGCTACCTGCTGGAAGTTCCAACTCATAAGCCACTTCTCCAATCCTTTTGGAGATCCTGAAAGGTTCATAATACCATGGCTTCAACTTCTCTGCTCCACTCTTCTTGAGAGTGGACTGCCTATAGGGCTGCAGCATGAGGTATACCATGTCACCAACCTCAAAGGATCACTCAGTTCTCTGCTGATTCTAAGCCTTCTGTATATTCTCCTTCAAAGACCTCACAATGTCCTGACTCTCCTGAAGGTCTTTAGCCTTAGGCACTCTGCTATCACCAAACAACAAATCAGCAAAGCTCGGTGCCTCATACCTGTACAATGCCATTAAGGGTGACATCTGAATGGACATGTGATAAGTGGAATTGTAACAGTATTCTTCCATGTGAAGCCACTTGATCCATGTCTTCTACTGCCCTGAAACATAATTGTGGAGGTATCCTTCCACCCATTTATTAACTATCTCTGTCTGACCATCTGTCTAGGGGTGGTAGCTCGTGTTGGGGGTGAGCTCTATCCCTGTCAACCTAAAGAGCTCCTGCCAAAAATTATTGAGGAAGCTACTATCCCTATCGCTGACAATGTTCCTTGGCAGCCCATGAAGTCGGAATACCTCACGAAAGAACAACTTTGCAACTTGAGCTGCAGTGTAGGTGGTAGGGATGGCAAAGAAATGTGCATACTTTGTCAACCTGTCCACTACCACAAAAATACAATCCCTGCCTTGGACTTTTGGTAAACCTGTGATGAAATCCATGGAGATACTATCCCACTTCCTCTCAGGAATGGGCAGGGGCTGCAGTAAACCACTTGGAAATGAGTGCTCCTGTTTGTTTTGCTGAGATATCGGGCACTCTCTCACATACTACATCACCTCAGTCTTGAGGCCCTTCCAGGTGAACCTCTCTCTGACCTATTTATAAGTTTTGAAGTCTCTTGGATGCCCTGCCATAGGCAAATCATGGAATGCCCTCAAAACTTTTTGCTTCATCTATGAACTTGACACCAAGAAGATCATGTCCTTGTAAATGATTAAATCATTTACCACTGTGTACCTATCATCTTTGATGGTGCCATCAATTATTCCAGTAGCCCAAACATCCTTAGCATATTCAGCTAATATCATCTCCCTCCAATCATTTGCAATGGCACCTAGTGCACACAAATGGGGCCTCCTGGATAAAGCATCGGCAACAACATTTTTCTTTCCTTTGACATAAACAATGTCAAAGTCATAGGCCTATAGCTTGCTGACCCATTTTTGTTGCCTCTCATTCAGATCCTTCTGCCCAAGGAAATGCTTCAAACTATTGTGATCCATCTTAACCACAAATTTGCTGCATACCAGGTACTGTCTGAATTTAGCCAACGCATGCATGATGGCCAACATCTCCTTGCCATAAATGTTGTAGTTGCATTCCACACCCCTCAACTTTCTACTCTCAAATGCTATGGGGTGCTTATCCTGCATAATTACCGCACCAATGCCTTCTCCTAAGGCATCACACTACAACTCAAAGGGTTTGCTGAAATCTGGTATGGCCAACACAAGACATGTACTCATAATTTGTTTGAATTTGTCAAAGCACTCCTGTGTACCCCCTGTCCAACTAAAAGTATCCTTACGAGTCAAATCTATGAGGGGTGCAACTGATTGAGAAAACCCCTTCACGAACCTGCGGTAATACCCAAAAAGACCAAGGAATCCCTTCACCTGAGTGAGATTCTTTGGTGGAGGCTAGTCCACAATTGCCCAAATCTTCTCTGGGTCTACCTTCACGCTACCAGCACTGATAATATGACCCAAGTAAAGCAACTCGGTCATCCCAAATTCACACTTTGACATTTTTGCATATAATGACTCTCTCCAGAATGCTCAACACAATGTCAATGTGCTTCAAGTGTTCTTCCCATGTCTTGTTGTAAATCAAAATATCATCAAAGAATATCAAAACAAACCGTCTCAGCTGCTCCCGGAAAACTCTATTCATGCAAGACTGGAAAGTGGCTGGTGCATTGGTCAAGCCGAATGGCATGACTAGGAAGTGAAAGTGCCCATAGTGACACCTGAATGTTGTCTTCACATCCTCATCCCTGACTTGAATCTGATGATACCCGGATCTCAAGTCTATCTTGGAGAAGTAACAGGCCCCATGCAACTCATCTATCCTGGGAATAGGGTACCTGTTCTTAATTGTTTTCTTGTTGAGTTCTCTGTAATCAATGCACATCCTAAGAGTCCCATCCTTTTTCTTTACTAACACAACTGATGATGCAAATGGACTCTTACTCGGTCTAATATGTCCCATTTCAAGAAGCTCTTTGATAGCTTTCTCAATTTCATCCTTATACCTTTTTGGGTGCCTGTAAGGTGTAGTTATTACTGGCTTAGCACCCTCCTCCAACTCAATCACGTGCTCAAAACCTCTATCAGGAGGTTTACCTGGTGGTATGTCACTAAACACTTTGGTGTGTTTAGTCAGTAGAGCCTATATGTCAGGAGGATACTCTTGCTTCTGCTACTCTGAAGCTGCAGGCATCACCATTACCTCTGCTGCCCACTGCACCTGATCATGAGGAATCAATCTCTCCATCCGCTTGAGAGACACAACTCTCAACCCACCATCTGAAATGCCCCTGAGCACATGTTGAACTCTGTTCACCTCAAATTTCATCTCCATTGTCCTCAAGTTGAGAGTGAACTCACCTATCTCATGTAACCATTTCATACCCAGCACTACATCTATGTCACCCATGCTAACAACATAGAACTCTAACTGGCAAGTGTAATTGTTTAGCTGGATGGTCAAATTAGGTATCCTTCTCATGCAAGTGAGTATGAACCCATCAGCTACCTTCACCTTAAACCCCTCAAACTCCTCTGTCTTCAGTCCCCTCTTTACGACCAAGCCCTCATCTATGAAGTTATGAGTGGCACCTGTATCCAGTAATGTAATGCATCTCTGTCCACCCAATACTCCTCGGATCCTAAATGACCCTTCCCTCTAAATGCTAGAGATATGGGTTGTAGGGAAAGAAGTCTCCTCATCCTTATCTGATGCTTCAAATGCAACATCAGATCCTGAGTCATTATCCTCTGTATGTTGTTCTAAATGTGTCTCCAACTCCACAGACTCATCTGCTGAAAAGTATTCAATCTGTTTTGCTTTTCCCTGGGCAGCACACTTGTGCTTAGGATCCCAAGGGTCTCTGCAGTGAAAACAGAGTTTCTTCCTCCTGAGATCATTCAACTGGTCACTGTCTAATCTGGAAGAACTCTTATGTTGTCCTGCATCTCTTTGGAAAGGTCTCTTGTCTCTCTCCTTATCTCTCCTATGCAGAAATCCCTTGGATTGAAACTTGTTTCTCCACACAGAAGATTCCATATCACGGGCCTTCTTCATGGCCTCTTGTAATGATGCAAGGTCGAAGCCCTTAACCCAACCACGAAGTGGGTTTGACAATTCATCAATGAAAAGGATAATCAATCTGCGCTCAAAAATGTCTGGGACCATAACAGATAGGTCCTGAACTCAGAAATGTAGGAGTCAACTGAACCACTCTGTCTCAGCTGTGCCAACTCCTTAAACTGTAACTCTAGGTCCTTATCAAACCTGTCGATCAGTCTGGCTGTAAACTCCACGTATGAAGTAATCCGATTGTGTCCCAGTGTGACCTTCCCGTTGCTCCACCACTTATGTGCAACTCCCTCCAAGTGTAAAGCTGCATAAGTAACAACGTCCTCCTCAGGCATGGGACTAATCTGCAAGTAGCTATCCAATTTCTAGACCCAAGCTCTAGCGGTGGTCTTGCCCGATCCATCAAAATAGGGAAGTGTTATTTTGCTCACCTTCTTTTGCAACTCCTGGTTTTGAGGTCGACCTCCCCTGCAAGGTCTATTCTTTATCCTAATGTCAGAGTACTCTGCAAAGGTCATCTCTGCCACTCTGCACTAGAAGCTCCCCAATCCCTCAGAATCTCTTCCTGAAACTCAGCCTATGTGTGATCCTGCTCAGGAATTTGGTTCCTGGGAGCAAAGGTTGGAATGCCAAGTCTGTCACCTACTGTAAGCTGTGAAGCCCTCTTGTAAGTCATCGAGGCCTCACCCCCATCATCTCTGAACCTGTGTCTATCATCCCGGTTCATGTCCTCGTTATTCTCATCTCCCTGGTTCCTGTCACCATGGTGTCTATCACCCATATTATTCCTATTTCTATCTCCGTCATTGTTTCTGTTTCTGTCACCGTCATTGTTTCTGTTCCTATCACCATCGTTGTTTCTGTTTCTATCACCTCCATTGTACCTGTTCCTGTCACGGTAATTATCCCTGTTATTTAGGGGAAGCAACTGTTTGAGGGTATGTGCTATCTCCGCCTGCAACTCTCTCAACTCCTGTCGAGACTCCCTCAATTCTCTTTCTAAAGCCACCGAACTCCTAGTGAGCACATTCAGGATCTCGCGCATGCTAGGTTCCTCAACTTCCTTGTCACCCATTTCTCCAGTAGGTTCTATCACTGAAGGTAATTCCCTGAAAAAAGGGTCAATTCGCGAAACCTGGGAATCATCCTCTGTAGCGGCAACCTCTCTCTGACTCAAAAGGATCTATTATGGGTACTAGATGCTCAGGTTCTTCTACCTGTGGTACCTCTCTTTCCTGTATCCTTTGTGAATTCCGTGTTCCTGGTCTTGGTCTAAAATCATATCTATCTATAGGCCGCATGTCTAATTTTTAACTTCTGCATGTCAAGTTTCATCTCACAGGATGGCAAGTACATTGCTTTGATACCACTGTAATGTGTCGTCCCTATTTGTATATTTTTAATGTCTTTTTATGTGTTATTTTTAATTTTTTAGAGTGGTCTTTCAAATAGACAGAAGATGTAGAAGGGGTTTTCAGTTTTTCTGCAGATGTGTTGCCAAAGCATACAATATAGAGCATAGAGAGAAAACCCAAAAAATATACAATGAATCTGAAGAAACTAACAACTACCCAGATAGCAAAATGGCCAATAATGAATTACTATGACATACCCGTGTTTAAATATGCAACTTGGTACAACCGCCAGAATGGACCAGCAAGTGGGTATGGCTGGAAATGCCTCAAATCTCTGTGAAATGATAGACAATGAACATGCAAGTGTTATAGGTAGAGAAATAGGCTCACAACGCCTCACAATGGCCAAGTATGGAGTTGTAATGTGAAAGAATGATCCCCTAAAGGACCCACGAACTTCCTCCAGGCTGGTACGGCTAGCTGTAGGTGTAAACAGCCCCTAAGTCACTGAAATCTGCTCTAATCTTCGCTGTAACTAATCTGCAGAACCTTCATAGGCTGGGCGACCAAGATAGGACAAGTTTAATGCCACAAATCACACCCAAAACAGCTACAAGAGATGTACGGCCTCTATGGGAAAGTACGGCCAACAGGTCAAGAGTGCGGCTGCTCCAATGAACTCACTCGAGCACTAAGATCATCAGCTGGAATGTCTGTATTATCCTTCAATAAATCTGTGAAAGATATGCTCACTCAACCCCAACGAACTCATCCATCGGAGTCCATTTCAGCACAACTGTGAATGCTGGATACATCCACCAACTATGGCACCTTTGGGTGATCTTCCACACCTATAGAATGACATTACTCAGGGAGGTTTTCGTCTCCAAGAGCCTCTAGTTTGAATCTCCAAACCCTCAACAAGAACAAACCCTAGCAAAGCTCAAAATTGAGAAATATCATAAAATTGGCATAATACAAATGAGCTCTCATTGCACCTTTTATTCTCCCTCCAAGATGGGCATTGGATTTCAAGAGGGAACTTTATCTTTTAAAAACATCTTTTATTCCCTAGGGATGGGCGCCCAAGGTCATAACTTGACTTAAGTCTTCATTTCCCATTAAATCACTTTTCTGCAAATATTATAAAGTCTATATTAAATATAACATTAATAATCTTCGGACTTTAAAATAAATATGAAAACGGTGTCGGAATGAAATGATCTATAGCTCGTCAGAAAGCCCTCGACGAGACGATTTTGACCCCACTCTGAAAATCCCGAACCGACACTGAGCCCAGACTTACTAAAAATAGTAAGTAACGACCAAGAGCAAACTGGGCCAACTTTGAGGGTGCCAACTGGATCCACTGAATGTGAACCATCTCTCCATCACCAACAAATACCTCCAAGCCAAACTAACTCCAGTTCCCTAACCAAACTGCTAGTCCACGAGAACTAAGTGTTGTCTAACCATGTATCCAGAAGGGGACATTACAAGCCTGCCGTAGCAACAAGAGATTAGTTCATGATTGTTTCAGATAAACATTAATAAATCATGAAGAAACATGCTCACATTACTGAGCAAGCATACCAGCTGAAGAAAGCCACTGAATGATGACTATGAAAGCTGTTGTAGCAAGTTAATGAGGTCTGAAAATTCCTTATTCTGCTGCTAGAACTGAAAATCAGAACTGAAGCACACTAGTCTGAACAAACAAACTGTTCAACACTGAATTTAACTGCTAAACATTGGTGCCCAGCTACCCATAATTAATCAGACAATATTAGATGTTGTAAGGACCCCGTAAAATGATTAGTGGCTGCCAAAATACACTCCAAACAGCTGCAGACCCAAAGCAAGCACACAACCTCCTTGCAAGGAAAATACAATACCTCAAATATTGATAATAATCCAGCATTAACATAAGGAAGTAATATGTTTAGTACTAATATGAGGTAATCCCACCAATTGTGAGTGGAGTCATGCCAAAAAACACACAAAAATTCTTAAACTCCATCCAAGTCCCACAAATTTCCTAAAGATTTTCCAACAGCTTAAAGCATGAATTGTAAACTTGAAACAAGCGCCTTACTAGATGCTGACAAGGCGGACCCACCAGTAACCTCCTAAGGGAACAAAGAAGAGACGTCTCATTTCCTTCATCTTCCACGACCCACTCCAAAATGCAAGTGCCCAAAGAAATACGGCACCAAGAGACAAGAAAGATTTAAATCAATTACCACGTTTTCATTTGTAATAAGCGCCTCATCACAAGATCAAGGCTCACGCTGGGGTATAACAACAACTCACAACAGATAATCATATGCACTAGCATTTAAAAAGGGACAGACTTCAAACGAAACCTCACAATTTCTCTATTTGTCTCATTGGAAGTCGCCTACCGTCAGAGGAATATGCAAACAGATTTGATAATCTAACTCAAATATAACCAATGCCCTGCATTTACAAAGAGAATAGCATGGACTCCCACAGGATAAATAATAGATTTCCAGCATAAACCCACAATAACCAATACTCAGAAAATAAACTTTAGAACCAACACTTCAAAACCATTAAATCATATCAAAGAATTACAATCTTGAAAATCTCTTCACATCACTTCAAAAACTCAAACAAGAAATGAGCCACAATCTGCCAACAAAACTTCAAAATACAATATAAACCATTTTAAGCTCTGTGTGATCTTCTGAATGAAGTCACTCCTTCCAGCTAGGGTGAAGTATCCCTTCTAAATCTGCCCTGATTTTTCAATTTTGAACCCTTGGCATTTTGTCAAACAATTGTTGTGCAAACTAATGAATTATGATTTCCTGACTGCTGTTCTGATTTTCTAAGTTTGTTATTTGATGTTTGTGTGGATATGAAATGGTTTTGATTGCAATATTCATATACCAAATGAAAAGAAATATAACCAACAAATAAACATTGCAATACCACACCAAAATAAGTTTTATTCCTCACTAAACATAAGTCTGATTACAAAAGCTCGGGTCTGATATAGACTTAATCAGACTGTAACAACACTATTAAACCCAATAAATATGGAAGACTTGAATACCCAATATGGTAAACACATACCCGGAAGCCAACGCTTAAATTATGGAACATTTAGTTGCTGAAACCCTAATTCCCAACTAGGGTTTAACTGAAAATGACTCCCATTTTGAACGGCCAGCTGGTAAAGGTACTGAAATGAGGATATATGGTGATAAGAAGACCCAATCTGCAATTATACCCTAATAATCCACTACTGCAATCACTCCAACTGCAATATCAACCTGTAATGAAGTCCAATGAAGCCCAAACGGAAACCCAGAGTAGATTTCCCTGTTTTGTGAACTAGGTTGTTATCCAATTCACTATCCTCCAAGGGATTTCATCCTCAGAAGATTTGTTTTCTACTGAAACCCTCTTCCAGAGCTCAAACCTGCAATTAGCTTTTGTGAAAATGAGAATAGTATGCTAAAAAATGAGTCCAATACCTTGCTTTATAGCCTCCGTGACCTTTTTCCCATAAAAAATAATAAAATATTCCCTCCAAGAGGCCACCCCCACCTTGAGGGTCTTTTCTCATAAAAAGGGAAGTACCACTTTTTAAAAACAACAAGTGCTACTAGGATGGGGGCACTTTTCACTATTCCCCTTCTAATTTTTTGTTACTATTCACTTTTCACTATTCTTCTTTTAATTTTCTGTTACTATTCACTTTTCACTATTCCATTAAAGCAAACCTTAATATTTTCAATTCAACCCCTGGATTCATCAACAGACACCAAACTGAAGGGCTCGTAAGACTCCCAGCAAAGCTCCACTGCCCCTGGATAGGTCCCTAACCACTCTGTTGACCTACGGGAACCCTGGTAATAGGCCAACCACTGCTCATCTATGTGTCGTCTAGGAAGGGGACATTACAGTTCTCCCTTCCCGGAATTGCTTGCCCTCAAGCAATTGCAAAGCCGGATGCTGAAGTATTGCCTCACCCTCCCAGGTGGCATCCTCTACGGGTAAGTCTCTCCACCGTACCAAGTACTCTCTGATAACGGGAGGTAGCTCAAGCTCATATGCAACCTCACCAATCCTCCTCAATACTCTGTATGGACCATAAAACCAAGGCTTGAGCTTCTTCGCCCCACTCCTCTCGAGTGTACTCTATCTGTAGCGTTGTAGGCGCAAGAAAACCATATCTCCAACCTCAAAGATCCTCTCAACTCGATGTCGATCAGCATGCATCTTCTGCCGATTCTGTGCAGCTAAATATTATCCTTAAGATCCTTAAGGATATCCTAATTGTCCTGTAACTAATCCCGAGCTCTAGGAGCTCTGCTATCACCTAACGCCAAGTCCACAAAAAATAAGGTATCATAACCATACAACGCTCGAAAGGGAGTCATACCAATCGCCATGTGATACGTGGTATTATAACAATACTCGTCCAAATACAACCATCGCACCCAAGCCTTCTGCTGTCCCGAAACGTAGTTACACAAGTAACCCTCACCCCACTTATTAACTATCTCCGTCTGTCCATCCGTCTAAGGGTGGTAGTTGGTGCTAGGTGTCAACTCTGTACCTGCTAATCGGAATAGCTCCTACCAAAAGATGCTCATAAACCTGCTATCCCGATCACTGACAATGGTCCTAGGGAACAGGAAGAACAATTTGTTCAACCCAAAAACCATACTCTCCCAAAAAGAAAGTGGACCAATCTCTGTCACAATTCTAAAATCTACCAACCAGGATATGCCTCTATTGTCATCAGGTGTACTCATATTATCGACACTTAATCTCCAAGTGTCGAAAGAAAGGTTCTGAACACACCAACACACCCAAACCACTGCAATCAATAAAGCATCATCTGACAATATACACACTATCCCCATAAAGTATCTGCAGTGCCTGTATGATATGTAACAGAAATCTCTTACCAAGTCACTATGAAACACCCATCCATGACGGTAGACCAATAAGATGTGAAATTGAACTCTCATATGCATATAAACCAATCCATAAGGCCACCAAACGCTGCTGTGATGACTCAGACCAGTGATAGGAATGATGTCAATGGTGTCATCATACCCATGTATAAGAAGGAAATTCACCTCATATGCCATGTCCATCAAGTAAACATGTCTCCACACACTCCCATGCAACTCAATAGCTGTTGTAGACCATGTTAAATCCGAAAGTGAGATGGAAACCCAAATAGGACAGCCACTTACCAATGAAGATTATGCTACCATCATACCAATGAACAACTATCATATCATAAGGAATAGGTGAGAACTCTAAAGATGTATCGTAGATGCCTTCATCACTAACCAAAGATAACTCATGAGTGGCTGATCCACTATAAATGTCATCAATAAAATCAGCATCTCCATCAATGAAATGATCAACATCAACTGCAATTTCAGAACTAGAAGACCTTTGCTTATTGTTACCTTTTGAGTCGCCCTTGTTTATTTATGTATTGGTAATATTTCTTGAACAAAAGCCGGTTTGTCATGCTATATTCCCGGTCATACCCTTTTTTCCGCAAATCGGCTCTTGATCCTTCAATTTTTACCCATGCGTCGCCTTTGTAAACAAAGTTACTTAAGGTTTGAACCTTTGAACCCGAACCGTTCTCAAAGTCTAAAGTTCAATGGTTCAATGTGTCTGAAGTGTCATATAAAGCAAGTTGTTTTGTGTTTGCCTCAAGCGTCTTGGAACTTTCGGGTTGAACTTGAACTTCCCGCTTGAACTCTTCCGCGGGGTTCAAGGTTCAAAGTTCAAGGTTCAAGGTTCAAGGTTCAAGGTTCAATATTCATAGCCTTTTCATCCATCGGGTCGCGCAGTTGCCTTATACCATGTGTCGTTGAACCTTCATATTGAACCATGTCTTCCCAAGTTCAACGGTTCATGAGTCAAGTCCTTGTTTCCCTAAGATAGTTTCTCGGCCCAATCCATAAGGTCCAGTTGGCATATTTTGAACCATAGATGCATTACTCGCCAAAAACTCGCGAGTTTTTGAAAAACTCGCGAGTTTTTTCAAGAAACGAGTTTTACAGGCAAAAACTCGCAAAAAAAAAACAAGAGTTTTTGTGAAAAACTCGCCAAAAACTCGCCAAAAACTCGCGAGTTTTTGGCGAGTTTTTCACAAAAACTCGCGAGTCCGCAGAGAAGACTCGCCCGCGTGGGAAAAGGTCATTTCGGCGCGGTTTAAAGGGTCTTTTTGACTCATTTTTGTCATTCTATTTGCTCCAAACTAGAAAAAAACTCCTCCAAACCATTTTACACCTATTTGCAGCATTTGGCATCGATCGAAGAAGATTTTGAGGCGGATTCGAATCAAGTTTGAAAGGCAAATCAGATTTCCAGGTAAGTTTTTGTTTTTTTTCTTTCTCTTTCTTTTTTTGAAATTTCTTCTTCATTTTCGAAGCATCTAAGTTTAAAAAACATCATGAATGTAGTATAAATGGATTTGTATTGATCCAAACAAGATTTATATTCATAAAAACAAGATTCATCACTATTTTGTTTGCATTTTTTCATTTTTTTCACATTTTTTTCATTTTTTTTCATTTTTCTTCGTTCTTCTTATTTCAATCCAATTTTTTTTTGTTTAAGTCTTAGATTAGTTTGCATTTTTAGTAATTTAGAGTAATTTGTTTATTTCTTCATTGTTTTCATATTTTTTCCAAACCCTAGTTAATTTTTTTTTTGTTGAATCCATGTTTTTTTGGAACAAAATGTTTAACTTTAGAATTTTACGTTAGTTTAAATTTAATCTATCAAGTAGAAATCTAATTTAGGTTGTTTTTTAATTTTCTATTAAAAATCTAACAACTTGTGCTTTCTCTTTGTATGTGCAGGTTAATTTATAATGGCAGATAGAGATGCTTCTGTATCCGGTTCAGCCTCAGGGCCTGTTGCATCATCATCATTTGTAGGCAAACGTCCTCCAGGAGCTAGAGATCCTGCGTGGAAATATGCTTATCTAGGACCGTACCCTGGCTCAGTTTTTTGCATCAAATGCCAAAACGTATACCGTGGAGGCATTAACCGCCTCAAATACCATCTTGCAGGCATCAGTCGTCGTGATGCGAAGGCCTGTACTGGAACCACGGAAGAAATAAAAAGGCAAATGAATGCCATACTTGCAGCCGCAGAAGAAAGAAAATTACAAAGGGAGAAGGCAAAGGCAGCCATGCAAGCATCCATAGCTTCTTCTCAAGGTGCTCCAGTCAACCTTGAGTCGGATGATGATGCACTTCAGGGCATAGTGGGCTCTCTTCGTGGTCCACGTAACCGAAGGCAACCCACCACCACTGCGAGCCCTTCATCTACTTCCAGTAGAGCACCAGGATCAGCACCTACACGCACAGTAGATAGTTTTTTTGTGCCTAGAAACACACCTGGATCACAAACTTCCTTAGAGGCAACTGGGTGGAATAAGGAGGTGCATGAGCATGCATACATTGCTTGTGCCGATTTTTGGTATTTCAACAACATCCCTTTCAATGTGGCAAATTCTCCTTATTGGCATAATTTGGTTACTGCACTGACGGTTGCAGGAAAGGGCTTCAAGGCACCTTCTCGCACAGAATTGAGTGGGAGGTTAGTTAATGATAATCTTTTACGTTTTAAGTTTTTGATAAATTTATGTTCTTTAATTTATAGAAATTTATGATGAATTTAAGCTATTTTTTGTTTACAAACAAAATTTTTGTACTTAATTTCACTTTGTACTTGTAGGTTGCTTACAAATGCAAGGGATAGGGCAAGGGCAGTGGTGGAAGACCAAAGAAATGAATGGAAAAAATACGGCTGCTCTATTCTTTCCGATGGGTGGACGGATGGTAAAAACCGCACCATCATTAATTTTTTGGTAGCTTGCAAGAATGAAGTGGTGTTCTTGAAATCAGTGGATGCCTCCAACATAGTGAAAAATGCAGAAAATTTGGCTAACATGTTGGAGCAAGTTTGCATGGAGGTTGGGATTGAAAATATTGTGCAAATAATTACTGACAATGCAGCAGCATATGTGGCAGCTGGTAGAATCCTCCAAGAGAGACACCACACAATTTCTTGGACACCTTGTGCAGCACATGTCCTTGACCTTCTTTTGGAGGACATAGGCAAGCTTGATTGGGTCACACCGATTGTAGAGGATGCAAGGAGGATCACAAAATTTATCTACAATCACCCTTGGGTTCTTAACATGATGAGGGATTACACCCAAGGGAAAGAGTTGGTGAGATCCGGTGTGACAAGGTTTGCAACGGTTTTCTTAACGTTGCAAAGCATTCTTGGTGCATTGGGGGCTTTGAAACAAATGTTTGTGTGCCCAAGATGGACAGAATCATCTTATGCGAAGAAGCCAGAAGGAGACAAGGTTGCATGCATTGTCTTTGACAAAGTATTTGTAGAAAGAGCTACAGAGATTGTGAAGGTAACTTCAAAGCTTCGAATTTAAATTCAAATTGAATATTTATTTATTTTTAATATGTCTTTCATTGTAAATTAGTACCTTTAATCTTTTTGCATTTTTATATTGTAGGTGTCGGAGCCCTTGGTTAGAGTCCTCCGCTTGGTAGATGGGGATAAAACCCCAATGGGATATCTTTATGAGGCCATGGATAGGGCCAAGGAAGCTATTAAAACTTATTATAAGGGGGACAGCCTCAAATTTGATCCCATATGGGAGATTATTGATAGGAGGTGGAACAATCAACTCCACCAACCCATCCATGCAGCAGGGTACTTTTTGAACCCCCGTTTCTTCCATTCAGGCACCTTCTCAGATCCTACTGGAGAGGTTATGGAGGGCCTCACTTCTTGCATTCAGAGGATGACACCCCAGGCTGAGGTGGCAGACCTCATTGTTGATGAATTGCAAGCTTATAGGGAAAGAAGGGGTAGGCTCTTTTCTTCAGACCTGGCTACACGAGCAATAAACAATCAGTCACCAGGTATAAAATTTCAAATTTATAAGTTACAAACTTACAAGTTACAACTATTGATAATTTGATATTTAATATGTTTTGAACTTTTCACTTTCCTTTCTAAGTTTCTAACTCTTCAATATTTTTTTTGCAGAGGTTTGGTGGACAAATTGGGGTGGAAATACCCCAAATCTCCAGAGATTTGCCCTCCGTGTCTTATGCCAACCATGTAGTTCATCCAATTGTGAGCGCAACTGGAGCTTATTTCAGGCCATCCACACAAAGAAGAGGAACAAGCTAGCTCAGAAACGCCTCAATGACCTTGTCTATGTGCAATATAATCTTCGGCTGCGCACAAGAAGGGTAGAGGAAATATCAGATGATCCAATTGATTTGGATGAGATAGATCCTTACAGTGATTGGACAGGGCAGGATGAGCAGCCTTCATTGTTTTCTGAGGATGAGATCTATGATTTGGAGAGACAGGCAATGGAGGAGGGGGCTGCCGCTGGAATCGATGGATTGGGATTCTCATTGGATGACATTGAGGATGAGGAGGATGAGGATGAGGAGGATGAGGAGGATGAGGAGAGTCAGGAGACATTGCCACCAGGACCACTACCAGCATCTACATCCAGGATGGAGGTTGAGCCACGGTTTGTCATGCCGAGGAGGGAGGAGCCACAGCAGATTCCTAGGACTAGACCTAGTTCTACCACTCCCCTAGTTTTCAGTAGACTTGGGAAGGGGAAGGGGAAGAGGAAGATGTAGTATTTACTTTCAGTTTCAGTTTTACAAAAACAATTTGCTATTTCCATTTTGTTTCAGACTATCAGTATCAGCGCATTCCTCATGAGGATGCCATTTTGTATCCAATTTACTTTGAAATCAATCAAATACAACTAGACTCAGCTTGTTTCTCATTTATTGACTTGTTGGATGCATCTAATCATTGAATTTTGCAAAAAAAATGTGTTTTTAATGAAATTTAAACAATTTTTTAAGTTGCCGAGTTTTTTGCCGAGTTTTTGCGAGTTTTTTGCCGAGTTTTTGCCGAGTCAAATTTTTCAGGCTTGGCGGGTTTTTGCTTTTGGCGAGTTTTTCAACTATGTTTTGAACCTTCATATTGAACCATCGCGTTGAACCATGTTCAATGGTTCAATGGTTCAATGGATCAATGGTTCGAAGATTTGATAAGCTTGGTCCCATTTGCTCCCGCGGTTTTCCAAGCCAAATTTAGCGGGAAAGTTGGAGGAGATTTCGTCAGAAACTCATCATAAAAGCGAGAGCTCTAATTTAACGGAGGCTACGGATAATTATTGTACCTCATGGTGGCGCGTCAACATTACTTGCTATTAATGAAGAAATCAGAGTTCACGTCCCTTCAAATATTCTTGGCACGTATTGATCCGAGCGATAAACATTCATTCTGGTAAGTGCCATTATTAGCCAAGAACAACCCAATTTTAGCAAGTAATCACACTGTGCGACGCGGAGGAGAATAGCGCTGGAAGTGTAAGGCTCTCGTTTTTCAAGTTTTCGCAGTGCTTTCAAATTTCTTGAAGGTGAGTTCTGTTTCCCCCTGTACTATTCCGAGTTCTTATACTGGAAAGAAGAACCCCTAGAATTTCTGTTATTTTCGAAATTCGAATTGCTATATCATAGTCTTCCAAATATGTCTTTGAAGTCTACATGTTTGGGGGATGAACACGGCCCCAGTCTTATTTATTCCCACTCAAAGTTTGGAGACACCGCATTAGTTTAGTATGACTTGGAAGAATTCATAGAAAGAACAAAGAACCCTGTCCAAACCCCCACAATGAAGAAGATTGTAGACAGTGGTTTAGTGGAAGCTGCAGCCTTTCCTCAGGCCATTCTATGCCCTGAATTGGTTCAAGAATGTATAAACAGATATGACCCCCAGAACAGATGTGTCAAAAATGCCAACGGGGATGTGCTGTTTTGTGTCAACAGACAAACCCTTATGTCTGTGATGAAGATACCGCATAAGGGGGCATATTCCAACCTCGACATTACCTCCTCCAATGGATATTTCTCAGAAAAGAAACCAACTTACAAAAGTGTGATAGCACGGAATTGGCTGCTAAAATTTCAGAAAGGTGGTTCAAGGCTGCCCAGACCCCTCACTAGAGATCATTTAATACAGGAAGTAAGGGATATTGTGGTGTTATTGAACAGATTGAGAGGCAATCAACATGCCTATTACTGGGAAGACTGGATGTATTTTTTTATACAAGTCGTCCTTCAGGGTGAACAATACTTGGATTGGGCCGAGATAATAGCTGACTGTCTGCATCAGAGCTTAAATAATCGTCTGGGCAACAGGGATTTCTTTATGTCTTCTTATCTATTTTACTGTTTAGCCTCCACAAGAGATTGGTTTGACCTGCCTCATGAGCCTTTAGATGAGAGTAGCAAAATTTATCAATATTACTCACAGTTGCAAAGAAAAAATTGTTATGAAAATTACAAGAGGATCAATGATGTCTTCACTGGGAAGATGACCTATGAATTGACAGGCAACCCAGGTAAGAGAATGACCAGTGAAGCAATGCAGCTAATCAGTATCTACGGTAGCTTTTTCATCCAATTCTCTGAGTTCACCTATATCAGAGTTGGGGGATTCGATGGTGAACCAATGAAGTTGCCCAGATATGTATTTGATCGTTTTGTACTAATAGAGGTATGTCGGCAATTGGCACATGTTGATAAAAAATTCCCATCAAAAAGGGGTTGTGGTATTTCTTTTCCTGTTGAACTTGGGCATTATTCATGCCTGTCAACTTCTGATGCTTTAAATCTGGGGGTGAACCTCAAGAGGTTCAATTTTCAATTCTTCACTGCTAGAGCCAAATTCGACAGTAAAAGTTTTGTTAAAGACAACTTAAATTCTGGAACAGGGCACTCGCACCTTCCTAAGCTGGAGGATTATTGGATGGATTGTCCAGATGAATTTGAAGTTAGGAGAAGGTTATGGTGCCGATTTTCTTTAAGGCAAATAATTACCTTTAATTTAGACATGGACATTTCTGGAATTCTTGTTGATGATGAAGAAGTGGTTGATCCACAATTTGAGAAGGTGGAGCACTTACCCATTCCAGAGGTGGACTGGAGCAAGAGGGAGGAGGACAGGATTGAAATTAAGACCCTCCCGGTGATAAGGAGGACTGAAAAATGGTTGAGAGAAAAGAGGCAACAGGGGTCTCAAAATAAAAATGTTCAACAATTATCTTCAGTGGTTGCATCACCACTTCCCCTAGATCCTTCTAATCAACCTCTTGCTATCTGTGATGCAGGTGCTTCTGAGCCATTACCTGAGAAGAGCCCTGTCACCAAGAAATCCAGAAGGGTCCTCACAGATATTCTGCCTTCTCGTGTCACCAGGCTGAGAACCAAAGGTAAAAGAAAGAAGCTAGTTTCTGAGACAATAATTGTCGACTTAAATTCAGAGGAAGAAGCAGAGGACCCCATGGGGGACAAAGAAGCAAGCCCAACCAGAACAGAAGCAGTTGATACTGGTTCACAGTCAGAGGATGTTTTGGGTACTCCGGAGATGTTGATGATTTCAGATAAACCCTCTGATGGAGAAAAACTCAGGGAGACAACCCCGGCACCGAAGTGGCTAGAGAGCTCTATATCTGACAAAAAGAAGGTGGTTCCTTTCGTTCTCCCTCTGGAAGATATGGTGAGTAAATGTCTGGGGAAGACCCCCAAGTCCAAAAGACTTAAAACAGTGTCCAGGATAGATATTGACCCAAGCACTGGTAACTGGAGTGCAGAAATAGCCAAGCCAGTGACCGAGGGAGAGGTTCAAGATCCTACAGTGCATGATTTCACTGTGGAAAAGATAGACCTCGGTACTGCCTCCAGAGCTGCAGATGTACACCATCTCGAAGCTTCAACTAAAAGAATGGTCAATCGAACGATGAAAGATGAAAGGGACAAAAGAGAATTAAAACAAGCTCTGCGTGCAATGGCAGAATATATTGAAGCCATTAACAATCCTAACCCACAGCCAATCTCACAAGTTCCCTTGTCTTTCGACCCAAAGTCACCCGTCAACCAGAAAATGTTGGATCAAGTTCATAGGAGCAAAATGGTCTCAAAAACATTTGATGGCTGGTTAGACAGCATTGAGCAAAGAGGAACTGAGTATATTCATGAACTCAAAGGCATATATGACCTGACTGCTACTACCATTGAAGATCTTAAAGCACAGGTTGCTGTCTGGGCTAAGGACGAAGGCAAGTGGACCAGTGTGATGAACCAAATAGAGGAAGTTCGGAAATATGGGCTGGAGAAGTTTTTGGCAGAGATGAAACTGACTGGTGTGGATGAGGATTTATTGTATGTAAACAAAAAGAATATCGAATGGAGGAACTCCATATCTCGACAAGCACGCTTTGAAGTCTCAAAGCTAATTAAGGAGATAACGGACTTCACTCAGTCATTGCAACGTGATTTACAATGTATCGATGTAAAATACATGAAGGATGATGGAAAGCCTGAAGAAGATGTTGAAGCAGTAGCCCAATCCTTTAGAGATAAGATCCGTTTTGTTAAAGAAAATGATAATATTCTGATTGAGGATTTCTCCAGAGTTTCTAAAGTCGAATCCCTGCTCTACCTCTGCATCGACGCACTCCCTGAACACAAGGAAAAATTCGGGAAAATGCGAAGGGAAAAGGAGGTCTGGAAATTGAGGATGAAGCATATAGGCATACCAAACTTTCCTAAAATTCAGGAGTTCGTGGCTGCTTTTCAGGAGTGGAGAACCCAGCATGCTTCCCAGGCTCTCGACAGCAAATCAGGGGATGCTGATTCATTGCCCCAGTCATAACCGCATCAGCTCTTTCTTTTTCAAGTCCCTTAATTTATGTTATTTCTGGCAACTTTAATCTTTTACAATCAGTTGTTAAAACTAAATCCCGTATGGGTCAGAGTGATGTTAACTCTGGGTTTAATTTGCTCGAGGACATGGTTAAGGCTTTGATATATATATGTTTTTCAGAATTTTTTTTTAAAAGGAGAGAGAAGGGAGGGAAAGAAAGAAGAAAGGGGAATTTCAGAAAAACTGTGTTTATTTTTACATATATGATGATTGTTTGAAAAATTTTCATCTGTGAATGAAAAGAGGAACGATTGCTGCTTATTTGGATCTGTGCGTCTAAATGTGTGAAATTTGATTTTCTGTGAGAAATCTTCTTTTACCTGGTAATTGCTCTTTGTTTGAACAACCCATCGTGTGTGTTATTTTTCCTTACGAGTTCAGCAAGTTTGTATAAATATATTCATGTATTCGAATGTACTAAAGTAGAATCTGTGCATTCTATCCTGCTGCTGTATGAATTAATCGCATTCATGACATGGCTATGTATGGATGTTAGTCAACCTTAGGCGTTTTCTGGTTAAAAATGCAATTTAGTTAGCTGAATAGGCTAAAATTCATTGAAAATCATAAAGGGAGCTGTACCTAAATTCAGAGGGGAACTAATTCAAAAGGTTCACCCATTTGTTGTTTAACTCATTTGTTCTTGAAAGAAGGGTATAGGGTCAGAGCAAGAAATTTTCAGAATAAGAGCAAATCTGTTAACCAACACTTATCATCTTCCATGGAGTGGTGAGTGTCACGAACTTGTTGAAGATAAAGCTTGGCTTGTTGTGCTATCAACTTAGCTTTCCTTGCCTTGTCAAGCCATCCTTCAATCATTTCTTGGGACTGTTTTATCTCAGTTTCTCCAAAGTGTCTAAAATCAGTCCTATAATGAGATGCATCATATAAATTACCATGACCAATGCAAGCATCTTGTGTACCAATCAAAGTAAAATCAATATCACTCGTTTCCCAATGATTAGCAGCTTGGAAAACTTCAATGCAAGAGCACACTTGCATACACTTGGCAGCCCAATCTTGTAGCATATCAAATCTTGAAGTTATGACATCCTTACACTCAATCAAAGTATCAACATCATAAAGGTGAGGAATCAACATACAAATTGATTCATGTTCTTTTCCCACTGCTGTTATAAATTCAGATTGTTAGCAAGTAGAAGTTCCCACCATCACCTCATGCTTATCTATCTTTTCATGAATGTCTACCATGCTACATTTCTTGTCACCACCATCTAGCTTGGATTCATGCTCATGTGATGTCAAAAGATCGCTGTCCCATTTTCTAATCCATACCATCACCTCCATAACTGATATGTTTTCCCTTACTAGTAAACTCCAAAGTGTAGTATGCAGGACAAACCAAACATTATCAAAATGCAAGATCTTCTTAGTAAGCAACCTCTTAGTCTCCCAAATTAGCTCTCTAAGACAAAATGCTTCATATGATCTTAACAATTGTCCTTCCATTGTAGATGATGCATGACTAACCAAATTGAAATCAATAATGTTCCATTCCACATAAATGGATATAACACTAGTGGCTGATCCATCAAATGTGTGACCAATATCATCATTGTTTTGAGCCTTCAAATAGCTCTCTAAAAGAGGAAAATCATAGACCTCCTAATGCAAAGTAGATGCCCAAACTAAATTTCCTAAATCATTCCTCCTTTCTTCTTCACACAACTCAACATGCTCTTCTTGTGGGCTTACCTCAAGAAGTTCCTCCCTTGTATACTCAACATCCACACATTCTTCTTTTGGAAGAAATAAGGATCTAATGTGTGATTCTCTTTGTCTTCTTGCATTATCTATCAAATTGCATCTTTCCTTGACTTCTTGCAAGTGTTGTCTTGCTTGGGCAGCAAGCATCTTGGCCTTCTTAGCTCTTAGAGACCACCCATCACACAACCTTTGTGTCCTTTTAACATCTTCCACAGTATGTGAACAAAATCAGGACCTTTGTGGCTTGAATACACAATAGATATCTCATGTGTAACACTATCAACTTGAGCCCCAACATAGGAAGACTCACTAACACTATTACCTTCATGTGAAATGGATGCTACCTCATGATTAGAACTGCTGTTGCAAAAGTCAGAATAGGTGTCATACCTTGGTGTCATGACAACATCTCTAATGGGCTGATCCATGACTGTAATCTCTTCCACTGTGTGATCAACATGAAGACTCGACGGTGTACTATGTATCTCCTCTTGATCCAAAGTTTTTTCTTCTTTAAGACTCCTGCATGATAACAGATTTTTGCATTGATTGTGTTCACTTATGGGCTGCAAATTGCAAACAAGTAATTCCTCTTTCTTTCCTTGTTCTTGCACCTTTAGTTCTTCGTTTTTCCCAATGCTTTCTTTGCTATCTTTTGATTTTTCTTCATGTGTAGGTGATGTGACATTATTGGAATCAACTATCACACTAAAAGATGCCTTATGAACACCCAAAGAATCCATACCATTGCTATCCAAATCACTAACATGCTCTATGCTAGCCTCTAATGTAGAAGCCTCAAGTAAAACCTCATGCAAAGATGATGTAGACAAATCATTACCCAAGGCTGTCCCCATGTCCTCTTGAGTCAAATCAGCATGTCTATCGAATTCATCATATAAATTTTTGCATACCTCATTGGAAATTGAAGACACCAATTCATTCTCATATAGAGTTGTATCAACCATATGTGAAGATTTTCTATCCATTCCATGTGTAAACAAATCATAAGCTATAGCATGATATTTCTTCCTTACTTGCTCAGTTTTGTGATAAAGTTTGGGATGCATGTCCATATAGTCCTTGAAAGGAAAATTCTCCTTAACCTGTTGAGGAAGAGTGCTATACTCCTTAAATATGCTAAGCACTTCCGCTTCCTGGTCTTGTGGCATTGGACCTTTGTTAATAGAAGGAGATGATCCTTTAGAGAGTCCAAAGTTTGAAAGTGAATCATCTAAACGCTGCAATTTACATATGGTCTTGTGTTGTGTTTGTTCAAATTCTTTCCATGCCTGTTTATTGCTAAACAACTTTGCCATGATGACTTTTTCGCTGTCCAAACTAAAAACCAACTCCAAACTGATTTGTGCACAACTGATTTCACACCAATTGAATGCAATCATTACCCAACAAGCTGGCAGGATTATGGCTCTAATACCACTGAAGTATCCCTTCTAAATCTACCCTGATTTTTCAATTTTGACCCCTTGGCATTTTGTCAAACAATTGTTGTGCAAACTAATGAATTCTGATTTCCTGACTGTTGTTCTGATTTTCTAAGTTTGTTATTTGATGTTTGTGTGGATATGAAATGGTTTTGATTGCAATATTCATATACCGAATGAAAAGAAATATAACCAACAAATAAACATTGCAATACCACACCAAAATAAGCTTTATTTCTCACTAAACATAAGTCTGATTACAAAAGCTCAAGTCTGATATAGACTTAATCAGACTGCAACAACACTATTAAACCCAATACATATGAAAGACTTGAATACCCAATATGGTAAACACATACTCGGAAGCCAACGCTTAAATTATGGAACATTTAGTTGCTGAAACCCTAATTCCCAGCTAGGGTTTGACTGAAAATGACTCCCATTTTGAACGGCCAGCTGGTAAAGGTACTGAAATGAGGATATATGCTGATAAGAAGACCCAATCTACAAATACCCTGATAATACACTACTGCAATCACTCCAATTACAATATCAACCTCTAATGAAGTCCAATGAAGCCCAAACGGAAACCCAGAGTAGATTTCCATGTTTTGTGAACTGGGTTGTCGTCCAATTCACTATCCTCCAAGGGATTTCGTCCTCAGAAGATCTGCTTGCTGCTGGAACCCTCTTCCAGAGCTCAAACCTGCAATTAGCTTTTGTGAAAATAAGAATAGTATGCTCAAAAATGAGCCCAATACCTTGCTTTATAGTCTCCATGACTTTTTTCCCATAAAAAACAATAAAATATTCCCTCCAAGAGGCCACCCCCACCTTGAGGGTCTTTTCTCATGAAAAGGGAAGTGCCACTTTTTTAAAACAACATTGTGCTACTAGGATGGGGGCACTTTTCACTATTCCCCTTCTAATTTTTTGTTACTATTCACTTTTCACCATTCCTCTTCTAATTTTCTGTTACTATTCACTTTTCACTATTCCATTAAAGCAAACCTTAATATTTTCAATCCAACCACTGGATTCATCAACTGACACCAAACTAAAGGGCTCGTAAGACTCTCAGCAAAGCTCCACTGCCCCTGGATAGGTCCCCTAACCACTCTGCTGACCTACGGGAACCCTGGTAATAGGCCAACCACTACTCCTCTATGTGTCGTCTAGGAAGGGGACATGGTGGATCTCTCACCACCGAAACTGAACTTCTCCAAGAGGGTTTCCATCCTTAAGAAGGAATGGAGAATACACAGGTTCAATCCAGCAGCACAACAATATAATCTCAAGCATAACCTTCCAAATGAGCTCTCATCCTCTTTATAAAGGCGCTTTAGAAGTTACAAAAGAAATGAATTATTTTTTGGAAATAATAACTTTTCCCTCCAACTTAAATAATTCCTTTTTCCCCAACTTGAGTGCTCACTTTTAAGTGCCTAAATAAAAAGAATATCTTTTAACCTTTCCAATTAGCAATAACACTTAGTCACTTTATAATTATTTTCACCCTTAGGAGACCTAAGTGAAAATATTAATTAAAGTAGCTCATTAAATATCACTTTTGTGGAAAATCCCAAACTTCATCAATTTGACAAATAAACTGAACCAACATGCTCTGTAGGGTTTGGGATGCATAACGATGCCTTTTGGGTGAATTTTTAAAAATAGACGGCTCCTCCAAGAATCTTAAAGAGCATCTAGGAGCCCGAACAAACTTCTGAAAAATGCATAGTCATCCTGACACATCAGGAAGCTCAAATCCAACATTAGAAATCAACAAAACAACTGAACCAAGAGTTATTCATAAAGGGAAACCCCTTACCATACCTCATAGCCTATCAGGATTCTGGAAAATAGGCTATCGTGCCCACAGTTGACTGGGCTGAAAAAGGGAACATTACAAAACGAAGCAAAAGGACCCTCAAAATGAGAGGAATTGAAATTATTGTATTTTTCAACTCCAGAGTCATAAGGGTTGAAGGGCCATTTAGTAGTGTATAAAACCCAAGCAAAATTTTGCTGCAGCATGAAGTTTGATAGAGAAGTTGTTGCGGGCATCACATTCAAAGAATCCTAAAGGATCTAACAACACATACATTTATAGCACACCTGGGGCATCTTGAAAGGTAAAATGAAAAATAACATTTGGAAAAAAGCTAACAGATCATTGCTCTGCATAAGAATTTCATCTCTTTTGCAGCAGGTTTGGTGTTCAATTCCTACAAAAGATTCAATGGTTTCAACCACAATTTTGAGAGTTTTAATTTCTTTTGTTCCAACTCTTCATTCTTCTATGTATCTGTTGCAATCGGCTCATTTTAGGGAATGAAATATGTAACAAGATATATGTAGGCCTTCTTTCTCACTTCTAAATTCATTAATTAATTGCAAGTACAAAAGTTTTAGATTTACGACCTTTCTCCAGCATGGATTTCAGACAAATTGATAGGAAACAAGGAGAAATATTGGGAAGGAATATTCGGGATGAATATGCAGATAATTGAATGGGAATAGCTCAAATGGTAAAAGCATGGGACTTCCAATGTAATGACCCGCACTGGAATATTTCTGAAAGTAGAATACAGTTGATTGAATATAATGTCAATGGCTGATAATGGCTGATTACAACTACATACTGAGTTAAATTAGGGCATGATATATGCTGCACTTAATTAACAGACTGCACACTTCTTTTCCAAAGGTCGCAAATCCTTGTAATAACTCCAATCCTTTTTTAATAAGGGGCCATTCCCCTCATAGACTAATCGCTACTTGAAAGGACTCCCACATCCCTCACAAAGTCCACAAATTCCCCCTTTGACTGCTGCGATCCCTTTTTGGGAACTCCTTTCGGAGGTGCGGCTAGTATTGGAGGTTCCCACCTTCCTTAAATTCCCTACGCTTCCTTTCTAACTTAAACTTAACATTAAATCCCAAGCGCTACTCTTCTTTTTTTTGTACGGCAGTCTTTAGAAATTACAGTACGGCTGGGTTTTTTAACCAAATAAAAATTCTGAATTGTTTTCAATAATACCACTTCACACACTACATTGATACAAATTACTCCCACACACAAGACTGAATAAATCTAATAAATGTAGACTCAAACTAATTTCAGTTTGCTCAACACAAAATCTGGAAATTATCTCCAATATGTAAATTATAAGCAATTACCCAAAATTCCCAAAATATATCAAAATAAACACATTTGTGAAACGTGTGATCTGAAAACTGAAACTTCACACCAATGAAACCTTGAACAATCATTAAGCGCAAATGTGAATCTTAAATGAATTAACCTCAAACATTGGATAAGAAGACTGACTTCCTTCTCCGAACCCAATCTCCACCATAGGGTTTTCGTCCTAGCCAGCAAACTTGAACACAAATCTCCAAAATTCCACAACTAGAATAATAGAAGATGAAATGCCAAATGATATGAATGCGTTTTCATCTCTCCGTATAGCCTCTTTTTATAACCCTTTTAGATCTTTCTAGAAATTATTTCTTGTAACCACCTTAGGAACTTTCTAGAAAAATCTTTATTTTATTTTCACATAAAGTAACTTTTATTTTATTTTTGCTTTTTGGAACAAACATCACTTTATATTAGTTGTCATAAAAAAGTAATTTAAGACAATTTAATAATTAATTATTTATTTATTTATCTTCTCATGCCTGCTAAAGGGGGATATTACAATTCCTCCCTCCCCAAGATTGCTTGTCCTCAAGCAATGCAAACTCAACCAACTAATTCCTATATGACCAATAAATAAGATTCCAGGATCCCAAATCAATCTAGGAAGTTTGTGTCCATCCATTTGATGTACTATGCTGCAATACACCTTCAAATGAGACCTCTTTCAATCTTCTTGCTAAAAGTACATCAATATTTTGCAAGTAATCAACAAATTTCCCAAAAGACCGCTTTGCTCCACTATGTTTTCCTTGCTCCACTCTGATGAAAACTGAAAAATCTATATAAATACTCCTTGTTTTCACCTCTAGAGTCCCTGAACTATGGCCATGATCATGCGGAAATCTGCTGTCCTGTATTAGTCCCAAGGATAAACCACTGAAGTCCTCAACAAAATCATCACTCATACTTTGAAAATGAAGAGATGATTGCTTACCCAAGGCTATGATGAAACTTTTGGAATTGAAAGCTTCCATTCTTTTGACTGAAATCTGATGTGGTAGCGTGTGTGGAAGACCCTTCAATATCACCTCCTTCCCTTCATGCTGAAAACTTAACTCCAATGTTTGATAATTTTGAGAAATTTCACCAAGTGAGTATAACCATTGCACTCCCAAAACTATGTTAGTCCCACCCAAACCAATAACATAAAAATCATCACAAATTGTATGCTCACCAATAAGGATGCTAAGTTGACTGATCTTCTTTTTGCAAGGGATGATAAACCCATCAACTACTACAACATCAAATCCTTTGAATTCTTCAGCATGAAGTCCCCTCTTAACCACTAAACCTTCATCAATGTAATTGTGGGTAGCTCCACCATCAAGAAGTGCTATGATTTTGCACCCACATGAGACTCCTTGGAATCTAAAAGGATGATACCTTGGTGCTCTAGAAAGAGAGACAAGTGTACTCCCTTTGGTATCATCATCTTCAAGATTCAAATATTGACCTTGCTCTTTGCCCAAACCTGCAAAATCTTCGGTTTCTTCCTCGTCATCAGAAACCACCTCAATATAAAGTACCTTTCCCTTTCCAAGGCATCTATAACCCGGAGTACATGGTTCCTTGCAATGGAAAAACAAATTCTTCTTTCGAAGTTCATTCTTGAGTTCTTCATAGCTTGTTTTGGGTGGCAGGTTCTTCTGAGGCTGAACATGAGATTCTTCTTTTTGAAAGGCTTTCTTTTGTTGTTTTGTATGACAATCCTTTGAATTAGATTTACCTATAGGAGTAGAAAACTCCATGTTTCTTGTTCTTCTTATCACATCCTCTAAAGAAGGTGGATCAAATGCTTTCGCCCATCCTCTAAGTGGTTCTGACAATTTCTCAATAAAAAGAACAATGAGCCTTCTCTCTGAAACATCAGGAACCATTACCGAAAGCTTCTGAAATTCGGACACATAAGCATCAACTATACCATACTGCTTCAGCTATGCTAACTCCCTGAAATGTAATTCTAGATCCTTCTTATCAAATCTATCAATAAGTCTCTGACTAAAATCTGCATATGAATCAATGAGATTATGTCCTTGTGTCACTATCCCATGGTACCATCACTCATGTGCATCACCCTCCAAGTGTAATGTGGCAAACTTAATAGCTTCATTTTCATACATGGGATTCAATGCAAAATATGTATCAAGTTTTTGGATCCATGAACGAGTAGTGCATTTGTTGGAGTCATCAAATGTAGGTATGGATAACTTACCCAACCTTCGTTACAAATCCTGGTTTTGGCCTCTTTCCTTCTTTGGTATATTCCTCAACTTCAATTGGCAAAAATCAGTCAATGACATAGCAACATGGAACTCGTCTCCTAATGACTGGTACTCATGTAAATAATCCACAAAGCTTTCACCATCATTCTGTTGTCCTTCATTACCTTCTGGAGCTCGTTGGTGATCTAAAAATGTAGGCATCAATGGCCTTGTTGTCGATCCAATTGTTGTCCTTGTGTTGTGACTATTGTTGTTTCGATTATTTGTCGAATTACTCGTCTCAACATTGTTGCCATTATCCTGATTACCCCTAGAAGTATTCATATTCTGCAACAATTGAGTCAACAACTAGGTCATTTGTTGTTGTCCTCTAGCCAAATCATTAAGAATATGTTCAATGTTATTACCATCATTCCTTTCTCTATCACCCATAATTTCAACCTCTTCTTCAACATCTAAATCTGGAATAGGTACTCTTCCTTCTGGATTTTTTGGATGATTAAACTACCTTCTTCTGAGATAGTACATGTCAGTTCCTTCACTAGGCTGCGTATGAATGATATTTCTGCACAAAATCATCTACTCTCCAATAGGCTGGCAAGAAAACCAGATCTGATACCACTGTAATGGCTGATTACAACTGCATACTGAGTTAATTTAGGGCTTGATATATGCTGCACTTAATTAACAGATTGCACACTTCTTTTCCAAAGGTGGCAGCTCCTTGTAATAACTCCAATCCTTTTTTGATAAGGGGTGACTCCTCTCATAGACTAATCGCTGCCTGAAAGGACTCCCACGTCCCTCACAAAGTCCACGAATTCCCCCTTTGAGTGTTGTGATCCCTTTTTGGGAACTCCTTTAGGAGGTGCGGCTAGTATTGGAGGGTCCCACCTTCCTTAAATTCCCCACGCTTCCTTTCTAACTTAAACTTAACATTAAATCCCAAGAGCTACTCTTCTTTTTTTGTACGGCAGTCTTTAGAAATTATGGTACGGCTGGAGTTTTTAACCAAATAAAAATTTTGAATTGTTTTCAATAATACCACTTCACACACTAGATTGATACAAATTACTCCCACACACAGGGCTGAATAAATCTAATAAATGTAGACTCAAGCTAATTTCAGTGTGCTCAACACAAAATCTGGAAATTATCTCCAATATGTAAATTATCAGCAATTACCCAAAATTCCCAAAATATATCAAAATAAACACACCTGTGAAACATGTGATCTGAAAACTGAAACTTCACACCAATGAAACCTTCAACAATCGTTAAGCCCAAATGTGAATCCTGAATGAATTCACCTCAAACATTGGCTAGGGAGATTTCCTTCCTTCTCCGAACCCAACCTCCACCATAGGATTTTTTTCCTAGGCTGCAAACTTGAACACAAATGTCCAAAATTCCACAACTGGAATAATAGAAGATGAAATTCCAAATGATATGAATGTGTTTTCATCTCTCCTTACAGCCTCTTTTTATAACCCTTTTAGATCTTTCTAGAAATTATTTCTTATAACCACCTTAGGAACTTTCTAGAAAAATCTTTATTTTATTTTCACATAAAGTGACTTTTATTTTATTTTTGCTTTTTGGAACAAAAATCACTTCATATTAGTTGCCGTAAAAAAGTAATTTAAGACAACTTAATAATTAATTATTTATTTATTTATTTTCTCATGCCTGCTAAAGGGGGGCATTACATCCAAAGAGAAGCCCTAGGTCCATATCTCCAGCAAACATGTTAAAGTGTTGAAACTGGATAAAATAGCACATCAAATTCTCCACCAAAGTCTGAAAAAGGTGGTTTAAGTTGCAGTAGTGTGCGCCTAGGCTGGTTGAGCCAGCAACAAAACTCCGCCAGTGCACTTTAGTGATGGCTAAGCCATCCAAAACCTCTCCCTTGTCTAAATAAGATGGCAAAATCAATCTATAGCTCCGCCTGTCTCAAGGTGATGAAAGCAGGCATAAATCAGGTGAACTTTTCATTAGGTTTAACCATCCTAAATCTCTGCTTTTGGCTTAAGTCGTATGGAATTCCACCAAGGACAAGGGAAAAGTGGCCAAGATCCTTATGGTGCATGCCAAGTATGGCCTTACCAGCATAGAATTCCGCTCAAAACATAACAAAATGGATTTAAAGTCTTACTCTTGATGGTCTGCCAAGACTTAAAGGAGACATAGCAACAGTGATTAAGGTGTGGACCTAGGCCAGTTCAACCACTTATTTCTTCCGCCCAGCATTTAGAAACATTTTTTAAGTGGCTCAAAGTTCTGCCTAGATGGCTAAGTCATGAAAAACTTCCACCTATACTTAAAGGTGGCAAAAGTGAACTATATCTCTGCCAGCATTTAGAAAGATACCAACCTCAGTCATAAACTACACCCAGCCATAAAAAGAAGTGGCTAAAGTGACTGAAAATTCCACCAGGATGATCAGAATAAGTTAAATGGCAGAAAAAACAATGGGAAAACACGTCTGGACAGTTTGTGTCACCAGTAGGGTTTACTGATATGTCAGGATTTTTGACCTCCTAAATCAGAAAAAACAATGTTACAGTGTCTAAGACAGCAGTTCTTCATGAATGAATGATGGGCTGATGGCACCTTACAAAACTTTCACTATGCCCCTGTTTTCATACATATATCAGCAGATTGACTGTCTGAACAGCAAAGTTTGCAGGGCAGTTTGCAGTTATTTGGAGAAGGAAGGTCAGCAGGATGCTGCAGCCATGCTCATGGCTAATTTTTTTGTTTATCTCCATCTATGCTGCAGGTTTAGTCAAGTTCTGAGTTAGTGTTTTCAAGTGCTGGTCACAAGTAGATTTTAATAGCCATAGACTTTTTCACAAGATGGACCAAAGAAAGCCCCTTAAAAGAGGCAACTGAAGCAGTCATAATTGATTTTCTTGAGAACGTTATAACTAGGGGTGTTCCAAACACAGTTATAACTAATAATGCAAGAGCCTTTGTTGGGGCAGAGATTTCAGAGTTTGCATGGAAACATGGTATCTACCTAAAAACCTCATCAAACTATTATCCTTAAGGTAGGTCTAGCTGAATCAACCAACAAAAATCTGATTCGGGCCATTAAAAGAGTTGGATCTAAGTATCAAAGGCTTACGGGTAGATAGGATGGCATTTACATCTCAAGAAAGACTTACAGGTAGATAGGATAACTCCAAAAAAGGCTATAGGCACTTCTCCCTACATTTTGGTATATGGGAAAGAAGTTGTCTTACCTATATCAATTGAGCTCCAAACATTACAAATCATTCAACAGCTAGAAATTGAAGAGAATTGAGCAATGACAGTGAGGTTGGCAGAATTTTTGGAGTTGGAAGAGAAGAGAAAGCTAGCTAGAAATAGAATGCAAAAGCATCAGGAAGTTGTCCAAAGATCGTTTGACAAGAGGTCAACTATTCAAAGCTTCAAAGCAGGAGACATGGTCTTAATGTGGGGTAAGAATAGAGCCAAACCAGGGTATCAAAGCAAATTTGACACTCTCTAGGGTGGTCCTTATGTAATCTCAACCTGTAACAAACAGAATTCATTTGCTCAAAAAATGGAACCTTGTGGATTTTATCAACAACTCTCCGATCTATCTAGAATAGAACTTGAATTACTCAAAAAATGGAACCTTGTGGATTTTATCAGCAACTCTCCCATTGGCTGCCCCCCTCGGGAAATACACTTCAGCTATCCTACTCTCTTCTTTGAAGGCGCCTCGAAATCCAATCCTAGTATTACTGCTGCAAGAGGTGTGCTATGGTCCAGACCTCAACTCCAGATTCTTGACTTCAGAATGAATTTAGGGCAGGCCTCAAATAATGTCATTGAACTTTTGGGCTGCAAGTTAGTCCTTCTTCTTGCAGCCAGAGAAAATCTTAAGAATCTAACTTTTAACGGGGATTCTAAATTGATAATCCAATACCTCGCGGGTAACCAAGTGGTCAGATTTGTTCAACTCTATCTTTTGCTTACCCAAGTTCTAAAGATCCTTCAAAATTTTGACCAAATTAGTTGGCAGCATATTCCTAGAAAATTGAACTATCTGGCTGATAAAATGGCCAATGAAGGTATCTAGTTATGCCCCATTTCAGCTTGTATTCAAAATTTCAGAAATCAAAGAGCCGATACACCTCATGATTTCTAAGCATTTCTCTGGCTATGCTGGACCTCTCCAAGGACCGGTTTATTTTGTTTCTTTTGTTGTTTCTCTTGTACTTCTTGTAACATATTTTTGTGCTTTAATAAAACCTTTACTTAAATTAGTTTTTTTTTTAAATGGTGTGGCTCCTTGGTTCCTTCCCAAAAGCTATTTGAAACTCATGCATGTCGTTGATCAAGTGTTCACCTATCTTAATCGCCTGGCTGGAAGCCATGCTGATGCAACTCCAAGTAATACTTTTCACCTTACCCTTTTCTAGACACGTACTTTGTCAATTGAATCTCCATCAGCAGCCACTGTTACTATGGAATTTTGTGAGAAACTGTTAACGAATGGAACAGTGCATGCCCTTGGATTTGAAGTTGATCAACAGCTGCCGCTATGCTGATCCAGTCTGCCAATACACAAAGAGCTAGTACCCAATCACCAAGAAGACAGAAATTAACGAACTTAAATGAACGGCGATTGTCAATACAGAAATCTTTGTGGGTGTTTGGGAAAAAATTAGTTTCAATTTGGGGTGGAACATTACATTTCTTTTGGGATCTTCCACCTACCCATCTTGCATCTAAGTTGGTGTGATCCAATCCTCAATTGAGCTATAAGCATCTTCATTTTCCATTTGATTTTTCCCCTATGTAATTTTTTGGTAATGCTCATAAGTGGGATTAACCTCAATCATGTAGTATTGTTTTTTTCTCTCGAGTTGCTTTGTCCACATGCTAAGTTTAAACTTTTCCCTCACATAATTTTTAATCTCTTGATTACTTCTAGGCATTCATGTAGGTTGATACATCAATTATTCATCCATGGTTTGTTTTGTTTCATCCATGTCCTCGTTCTTTTGGTCATCTCTTCTCTCATGTCTGCCTTTGGCCACCTATCTCCCTCCATCTTCTGTATTTTTTTTATATAGCCTAAGAGACATATCATAGTTGTTGCTTCTATCAGGAAAGTACCTATTTCTACTAGGAGTATTTCATATGGGACTGATTCTTTAATCTTGAAGTTGCTCGTCATAAAGTGTTTATGTATTCTCTCAATTTGTCTCCACTTTAGACCCAATGTACTGCTGGCCCAAACTTCACACCCATAGAGCATCACTAGCACTACTAGTAGCCCAAACAAGACCCTAGTAGTTTTCCAATCCCACAAATTGTAATGTCCCCTTTTCCTAGGTAGTGATCAGTTGCAGAGGTTGGTCACTTGGTCCCCGTGGACTAACAGGGTGGTTAGGGGCCCTTTGAGGTCGTTTGCGGACTTGTTCAGTCAACCTTTTGAGTTCTATTGGTTTGTCCTAGCTCAGTGTTTACTAGGGATTTCACTGTGTACCTTTCGGAGCCTATTTTGGACACTTAGTCCATACTTACTATTTATAGTAAGTCATAGGGGGTCAATGGTATGGTCGGTTGGCAGTATTACTTTATTGAGCATAATGGCGGATTTATATCCTGGATTTATCTTGGTTTAATTATGGTCCTATGTATTAAGTTTTAATAACGTCAATAATAAAGTTAAATTAAAATATTTAACTTTATGCGTTATTAGTATATACTAAAAGAACTTTATGTTAAAGGGGATAAAAGTGATTTTAAAAAGAATACTTTATAATATAAAGTTGAGAGCCCAATTTAAAAGGGGGTTATAAGGCGGGAATTTAAATTAAATAAAATATAATTCAAAAGCCAACTTGGGCATGGGAGTTCGGGAAACATAAAAGTCATTTGGAAAGTCTGAAAATCTTGGCTTCATTGAGGACGAAAACCCTCATGAGAAACAATATGCTACAGGAGTGAAAGATCTCCCAAGGCTGCTTGCGGATAGCTCCATTCAGGAGTTATGCATTGCCCATAAACAATTTTGGAGGAAGATTCAATCCAGGGTTTGAAGGATTTATCAGGAGCTTACAAATATATTGAACATCATTTCAGAGTAAAGGTATTTACTGAGGTTTATGAACAATTTCCAGAGTTGTTTGTTGTATGAAGTTGCCAGGCAGGCCGTACCCTCTAGAATGGAATTCCGGGTTTATATGATGAGTTTGGTGTTGTGGGTATTGTTTCAAAGGCTTCACTAGATCTGGGCGACCCCTCTTGCAAAGGATTTGAAGTCTTATTAGTGGCAGTTTATTTTCTAAAAGTACTGCACCCTGCTGGCAGGCTGTACAATTTCAAGAGAGGCGTGTGGCTTTTCCTACGCTAAACGCCTAGGGTTTGTGGTTGTAATCACTTTCGTTTGAGACGTCTAGGGTGAAGATATTGTTGTGCATCAATTTCACGGTGGAGAAGCGAGGGTTTGGTGACTTTGCAGGTGATTGGAAGTTACTAACTTGCTGGTTGGAGCTACAGCACATGGTCAAATTTCCTAAAATATTCTGGGTATGTTAGAAAAAGATATGTAATGCATTTTAAGAAACTGGGTTGCTCTTAGTTTTGGAAAAAATTGTATATTTTGCTCAGAGTATAAATCTGGAAATTTCAGCCTCTTATATTCCTGAATATAGCATTTAATTTGAGTTGATTATTGCTGCAAATCTCTCTATTACCTGCACTATATTTGTCTATCTCAAACTGTTGAAAAATACATCTCAAAACATATCTGGAAACAAAAAAAAAAACAGCAGACAGGGGGGACATTACACAAATCAGCATCTTCGCACCTGTTTTGGAGAGAGTATAGAACTCTCCACTCCTTGAATTCTCCTCATTATGCATATTTCCCAACTGAACTAGTTAGTGAAATCAAGCCCTAGGTTCCGTATTCTGAGACTATCTCAAGTGAGTTCCCCTCAAATATGAAGCTTATGTGCTTCTTATCATTTCAACACAAGAAGATCAAAATCTTAGTTTGTTGGTGTTGACTTGCATCCTACCCTCTTTACAAAGAGCTCTAAGGCTTTCAAATGATCCTTTAAGCTTTGGGTTGGTCAAAATAAAATCATCTGCATATAGATGGAGTTTTATCACATAAATAGCTACTTGGACCCCACAAACCCTAATTTGTTTATTCATTCTTCCAATTTGTCAATACAGAGGCCAAATAAAGTGGGTGATAGTGGACATCCCTAGTTAACCCCTATGTCGCAACTAAAGCACTTTGATAATCAGGTGTGTGTTCTGATCTTGGCTCTAACTTGCTCATAAAGCCTATGGACAGCTGCCCTGTATTCTTTGGGAACTCCAAGTTCTTCCATCCTACCCCATAACTTGTTTCTAGAACTGTATTAAATGCTTTATTGAAGTCAACTAAGTAACATAAGAATTCTTCTCTTTTGCTGTCCCATACTTTTTAAATTAAATGCTTGAGAGCGATGCAATGATTTATTTTCGAATGCTTTGGTCTGAAGCCTGCTTGTCCTTTTGCCCTAGTTCCTTGTTTTTCAGCCCAATAGCTAATTTTATGTTCAACCATCCTTCCAAACAATTTTTCTATGAGAGCGTTGATCATAATAGTTTTGTAATTTGATGGATTGTTGATCTCTCCACTTTTCAAAAGGGGTATGACTAGGCTAGTAGTCCGCTCCGCAGGAAAACTCTCTCGAGCAATGCCATTAAAAATGTCTCTTATCTGAGATGCAATGATGTCGATCACCCATTTTAAATATCAGCCTGTAATACATCTATATCCCGTGCTTTGCCACTTGCTAGCCTGCTGATACCTTTATCACTCTTTTGTGGTAAACAACTTTCTTTGTGTACTGATTTCTGGGGTCTGTCCTCTTCTCTACGCTCCTGTAGCTGCCTCGTATAATAAGTGTAAGTTCTTAATTTGGTCCTAGTTCAACAGACTACATAGGAAATGTTAGAAAATTAGCAACCACATGAAAAATGATAGAAAACAACAAAGAAAGTTCAGAAATGAACACCAATAATACAAATCAATTGGCACCTTTGAGAAAGAAGATCGTTTAATTTTCCAAGTTCTTCACTACCAAATTACGAATATACCTGGCAATGCATGGTTCATGAGGGAAAGGAACACTGAACCATACGAATTTACTCGGTGAATATCAGTGATTCATTTGCAACGTATCATGACGCATAAATTTTTATCATACACTGACAATGTCAAACAACTTAATTTGTAGACAAAGTTATCCGATACTACTGACTCTGCCCTCCCCATTGTCGCGATAATAGATTCGTCTATCGGGGGAAATAACTCTTCTCGGCCATCTTATAGTTGTAGAAGAATGAGGCGCTAGCCGTAACGACAACATCCTCTAGTCCTAAAAGCCATTTAAAAAAACGATCTTACACATGTTTCAATACCAATACCACACAGTAGTGAATTCCCAATATTTTATAACAAAAGCCCAGTCACTCAGCTCATAAAATCTTCCTATTTTCATATTTACTTCGAAATTCTCAGACGCACCAAATGCAAATGCTCATTAACTTCTATCACAATTAGACGAGAAACACAATGCAGAAAACCCCTTAACAGGCAACATTAATCTCTCTTCAAAAAGAGCTCAAACGGGAGATGCAATGTAATATAAATGCAGTTAGATTAGTACTTACAAATTCAAGACCTATGCCCCTAGATGCGCCTTGAACCATTGACACACCATTCTCACATTGAATTGCGCAACCTGAGCTGAAACTCCTTTCAATTATTGGAGTGTTCGTGATTTTTGATGGAAATCTTGCGAGACCTATGGCGGAGATGAAGCTCCTGCCCAAATGCAGATGGCTCGTCAAGCTCCCCATATCCTCTTTTCCTGCTACTAACACTGCAACAGGTCTTCCTCTGTTATCATTTGAAACATTTTCAATAACTTTTTACCAACCAAGCATCTCATTGAATAAAACATTGGTCCTGAAACGCTCGGAACTAGGACGTAAAGACGCGTATGAATGAATGAAGGCAGGCTTTGCCAAACAGCTTATGGGACCACCCCAAACCAAAACACGCTGCAAGGAGACTCAGAACACAAAGGAGAACCTAGAGCCATACAAGGCACTGCCCACACACCCACACAGTGTCTAACTGAGCTCCCTTTCTCTTTTGAATCCTAAACGTTCTGCTATGAATCTTGGTCAAATAAACTGCAAATTTAGTTAACCTCTCTTCTTTAAACAAGTTGGTCAAGGTATCACTATAATTAACCTGAAATCCTTGTAAGCTAGACACTCCATAATATAGTGTCATTCTGTCTCCACTAACTCCAAAGTGCATAAGCTTAGATAAACCAACTAGTCTCCTCGAAGAAGCCTATTAAAAAAATTTAATGGAGTGTTTATTTAGAAAAATATAGAAGTGTAAAGGAAAAATAACTCTTTCCTAAACTAAATGTGTTATTTAGATTAATTAATTAATGTATTGTAATGTATTGATTAATTTAGATAGCAGATTTGTGGATATAGATATTAAAAAATTAGAACATTAAATATTAATTAAGAAAGTAAATGTAAATAAGGTTAATGGCACTTAACTTAAAGAAAGTTGATTATTGAATAAACATTCCAATGCTTTGAAATCTAGATGTCTTAAGATGAGAAATCGAAGATCTTGGTTTGTAGTTTGCCTTGAGATCTAAACAATCAATCAACTTTATGAGGAGTTGAGTCTAGGGGTTTGGTTCACTTTTGTGATTGTAAATCTAACCTTTCCCTGTATAAATGATCTAATACAATGTGTAGACTTAATTCATGTTTCGCTAAATTCATTGTTCTATGCTCTACTCTAAAGACTAGTGGCATTTATGAATACCTTTAGAGGGTTGCTAGATCACTAGGGGCAAGTTCTCTTAGATCAACCCTAAGAAAAGTAACAATTTTATAGTGGTGTTAATGATCAAAGACAAGACTTTTCAAACATGTAGATGTCCTAGGATAGATATGTATATTCTAGTTCTTTTTGGGTGCTCAAATTAAAGTATTTCTAGAATGATATGTGAATAATTGTTTGGAATGATCAAATATGAGGAGATGCCAAATAAATGCAATTGAATGTATTTAAATACAAGGACATGTAAATCATGTGTTTTGTTAGCTATACGTGGAAAAGGAATGGGTAGCAGTCGATCAAATTTAAATTTGAATTTTAAAATTTTAGAGGTGAGATATGTGGGTGTAGGATTGATCTCGCACCTACAAAAATGACTAAGACGTGGGATTGGTAAAATCAAGGTAGATAACAAATTTATAGGGATGATTGCATGTATCTAAGCATAATAAATGTGTAATCTAGGCGAATACATCAAAATGCATGTGTATATGGATAAAGTAGGGGATAAGTGTATAAGAATGTGTATAATCAGATGAACAAGGGCATGTTGGGATAAGTTGCCATTAACTTGTAATCCTAACCAATTCATGTGTCTCCAAAGTCCTTGAAATATGTTTCCCAACACATAAAGACTTTGAGAGATTAATTATTATTTAATTATATCACTTAGCTTATTGTAATCAACTCCTAATTAATAGGGTCAAACTTAGGTGCCCACTTTTGGGGTGGGAGCCATAAAGACTTTGTTGACTTCTCCTAAGTCTATTTTGAGAGTTTGATAACTCCTAGTAAGTGGGAGTTAAACTTGGGCCTCCCCTTTTGATGAAGACTTATATTTAGACTTAGACTTGTGTTTTTTTATGTACATGAGTAAATAATGTTAAGACACCTTGCATGGATATAATGTTGGAGTTAACTAAAGTGTTAGAAATGCATGAATTGGATATTGTTTGCATGAGTTCATAAAAACTTGCATAGACTTCCATGTACTTGCATGTTCTTGCATGTTGTTGCATGTTACTTGCATGTGCTTGCATATTGTTACATGTTGTTGCATGTTACTTGCATATACTTGCACATGTTATTGCATATTGTTGCATGTTACTTGCATATACTTGCATGTTGTTGCATGTTACTTGCATATGCTTGCATGTTGCTTCTATGGACTTGCATGTGCTTGCATGTTGTTGCATGTCACTCCTATGGACGTGCATATGTTTGCATGTTGTTGTATGTCACTCATATGGACTTGCATGTTGTTGCATGTCACTCCTATGGACTTGCATATGCTTGTATGTTGTTGCAAGTCAGCTATATGATCTTGTATTTTATTGTATGTTAGTTTTGAGAGGTTGCTTGCAAAACACTCCAACTCCAAAAACTTGCAAGATGGTACATCTTAGTGTTTCAGATAATGGGTATCAATTGCATATTGAATCAGGTGTTTGCATGTCACTTGCATGTACAAAACAATGTAATTCAGAATAACTTTGGGGACATCAATCTTGCATGTTGTTTGCATGAGATTGGTGTGTGTTGATCACTTCAGTTAACAGAAAGAAATTGGACAAACTTGGATGCCCAATTTGAGGACTTTATGTTGTTGCTTTTATTTGGAAATGTATTTGATGCTGGCTAAGTTTACTTGAGCAAATTTGGGTGTCCACATCTAGGACAGACAGTTAACAAAAGGCTTGTTTTTGTTTGACTTCAGTCTTCCTTATTTGGAGTGCTTGGTTTTTGTATGAGGATTTGTTCTCATGTTATCAATTATAATTGATTGTAATTTGAGTTTCAAGCTTTCCAATTAAGAAGCTTTTGAATTAAGAAGCTTTTGTATTAATTAAAAAAAGCCTCATACATTTTCTAGAGAGTTGAATTGTGAAAGACTTAAAAGAAAAAATAAGAAGTTTTTTGTAAAAGACTTTTTAAAAAAATAAGTTTTTTTGAAGTTTTTACAGGTTGAAGATTGAAGAAGCTTTTGAAGTGCATCAAGGAATCAAAGGATTTCAATATTGAATGTAATCATTCACAAGAGATTTAATACAAGCATAAACACCTTTGGTGTGGAGTTTTTTCCCTTAGGGGTTTCTCCATGTAAATACTTATCTTCTTGCAAGTTATTTTCTTCTACTATGTTGATTAAATTGGAGAAATACTCCAACATCTAAATTGAAAGTAATTTTCATATTTACAGATGCTATTAATTTCATATTTGAAAACATTTTAAAGCTATATAGTTGCAACTTTACCTTGTTCTCTCTCCCTTTTTCCAACATGTAGTATCAAAGCCATTGGTTGTAGTGAGAGAGGGATGTTTTTTTCCTAAAGTATTGAAGGAATTTTGGTTGCAGAGGAAGTTCTATGTGTTAACATTATTTTGTAAATCTATGAGTTTGGAAGCCATGGTATTTACCTCTCAGATAGATATTGTCAAAAGAATCTTTGTTGGGCTCTTGAGGCTCAAGGTTATGGATCTTCATGGAGTTGATCTTGTAGTAGTGATTTGGAGCTCCATTTTGACAATATGTGTATATTCTCTTGTTTGGTGGTTTTATTCCTTTACCTTGTGGTCATGTACAGTGAAAGGGTGTTTATGTTGGATGGTTGCTTATGGTACCTTAATCACATGGAAAAACACTCATTTCTTGGACTACAACTTGGAGTGCTTATGTTGGGTTCATGGTTTCAGTCCATGGTTACATAGAAGCACTGGATGATTTATCACTAGTTGTATAGAGGTTGTGGAGTTGATATTTTTATCATATGGACACTCCTGAACAACCTAGTTTCTTCTTTCTCATATTCATGTTATTTTGAATATGTAGGTTTTCACAGTTTTACTGTTTCAAAAGATTGTGAGTTTGTAGATCTGTGATATTCCATTGTGTCAGTTGGCATATTTGATGATGTTCACTAGTGTGAATGTTTGGATGTTTAAGTGGTTTCAAATTTATAGAGATATGATTTTGCAAGTTTTACATGTTAACCAAAATCTGTGGTTTGTAGATCTGTGGAAAATTGTGTTTAGGCACATTCTGGATCGAAATAATTTCAGATTTGCAAGGCTGCTTGTTGGATTCTTCTGATATATGGTTACTCTTATGTGGATTTATTTGGCAAATCAGGTCTAGAGTTGATTCTGGTGTTTGAGTCTTGGAAATCTACATGTTATACCTAGTTACATTTGTTCTACATGTTACTGATGTGGGGTTGAATCTATTTTTTCAGTTATTAAATGTTGAACCATTGATCATGTTTTTTCTCCTATGAGATGTTGCATGTGTGTAGATCTTGTGAATAAGTTGATGTGGGTTCTATTTGGTAGGCCTATTCTTGGTACATTGATATTTTTTGTATTGAGACAAAAAGGGTAGTTTGGAGTAGCTGATTTAGTTATTCATTGGAATCTATAGCAGTAAAATTATGTTGCATGAGAAGCTTTTTTTTGCTTTCAGTGGAGTTTTGGTAATGATGTTGATCATGATTCTATCTTCTTTGTTTCAAGATATTGGTTCTAAACTGTTATTGTTGTAGTGTTGTGAGCCATACATAATCTTTTTAAAAGATGGATGATCTTTTGCAATGGTTGTTGGTGTCATAAGAAACTCTTGGATTATGCCTTTAGTTTGCAGTAAGGGTTCATTGACACTTTTGGCTCTATTGACAGAGGATGCTAAATCTTCATGAACTATTTGAAGAGGTGTTGACATCTTGGTTTTCCATGGAGGACTCTTGGAGTTTTTAGTGAGGTATTGAGTTTATAACTTATCAGATTTTGATATATGATCCTTGGTTTAGAGGATGTATAATATTATGTCATGATGCACTATTGATCATGAGTTAGAATTTTTGGCATGATACAGGTGCTCTTGGGAGCAGAATAAGTTCGTTGGAGCATATGATCTTCTTTTGAGAAGATGTTAGATCATGATGTCATGATATATTTCTGATTCTAGAGTTGGAATTTTGACAATGGTTTGGTTAGTTCTCTTTGGTTTTGAAGTATTAATCATTTGCTTGGAGCTTCATCATTATGCAGATTGCATTTGAAGTTGGCATGGATTGATTGTTGAAAACTCATGGATACTAGAGAGACTTGGGTGAGGCTTAATATCTCCTGAACTTAGAGATATGTGTTGGAAAGATTTCTCATTATGAGATGTCAACAAAAGGACTGAGAAGCCTGCACTTGGAAATGGATGTGAGTCCATTATAGACCTTATGAGAATGTTGTCTTTATTATAATCTTTTATTGGCTTGGTGTTATATGTAAGGATAATCTTGTATCCCACTCTTGGTCTTCTCGGCAGTTAAATCATCTAATAGGTGTTGCCCACCTGATTATTAGATGCATTATTTATATGTATCTTGTCGTCTTTTTTACACTAGTCTTGAAAAGGAATGTTAAGAAGTAGATGCATGGGTTTATGTATTTTTGTTGTTCTCATTATTACTTGATCTTGAGCTATGAAACTAGTTATGAGGATTTGTTTTGGAGAGGTACAAAAATGGTTTATGGTTTTTTGGGCTAATTCCCTTTTGTTGTGGGAATGTTGATATCCTTTTCAGTTTGAGAGTGTTGAAAGATATCTTACTTTACACAGTTTGGCACAGATTAGTGTGGTATAAAGACATGGTATGATTTTGAAGTTTCTCTCTTTCCTGGTATATTGTCTTCTTCTTAAAGGTTCTCATGTTTATGGAGTTGAGGTTTGTATTGGAGTCAAGTGTTATTGTTGTTAACAATAATTTGTTAGCTTCTTGATCTCTTTCTTCATTGGTTAAGAGGACTTGGGAGAGTTATTAAGAGATTGGTAATGAGAGATGTTTTATGCTTATCATTATATGTTTTGACACTATATGGTAGAGGAGTTAGCCACTTCCTCTTAGAGAAGTGCTATAAGAGGATTTATTAATGCCTTGATCTTATTTTCAGATTTGATATTACCTATGTAGTGGGAGTTCATGGATATGTATGCTCTTTATTGTCACGATATCTTCTTGGTTGTCTCAGTTTGTAGGTTATTGATGTGAAGATGAGTTTGCATGTTACATTTGTTTTGGATCTTTGAGTGTTGTAGTTTTGTGGATTAGCTACCCCTTGGCTACAGTGGGATGACTCAAATGTGGACTATCAATATCCACAGATTCGTTCAGTGTTACTACAATTTTTTTTTGTTGGCCTTGTCTTTGGTCATTTGTACATTGGTATGTTACATCGAGATGGGAGGATGGATGATTAGCAAGATTGTTTTACAGGGACTTGATTGCATTTTTGGGTTGGTATGTTGATGGCATGGAGTTCTTGTTTGAGATGATGATTATCATGGTTGCTTTTGTTGGTATCTTGTTGGAGCACAAAAGCATGTTGAATAATCAATGGTACATTGATGGCTAGGGATGTTTTTCCTTGTGATTTAAAGTTTAATTATATCATTTAGAGTAATTGCAATGTATAATGTCAAGTGAGAGAATGTTGGGATAAGTTGCCATTAACTTGCAATCCTAACCAATTTATGTGTCTCCAAAGTTCTTGGAATGTGTTCCCCAACACAAGGACTTTGAGAGATTAATTATTATTTAATTATATCACTTGGCATATTGTAATCAACTCCTAATTGATAGGGTCAAACTTGGGTGCCCACTTTTGGGGTGGGGGCCATGAAGACTTTGTTGACTTCTCCTAAGTCTATTTTTGAGAGTTTGATAACTCCTAGTAAGTGGGAGTTAAACTTGGGCATCCCTTTTTGATGGATACTTCTATTTAGACTTGGAGTTGTGCTTTTTTATGTACATGAGTGGATAATGTTGAGACACCTTAGATGAATATAATGTTGGAGTTAACTAAAGTGTTACAGATGCATGAATTGGATATTTCTTGCATGAATTCATAAAAGTTTGCATGGACTTGCATGTTTTTGCATGTTACTTGCATGTTGTTGTGCATGTTACTTGCATGTACTTTTATGTTGTTATATGTTACTTGCATGTTGCTTCTATGGACTTGCATGTTGTTGCATGTCACTTACATGTGCTTACATGTTGTTGCATGCCACTTGCATGTTGTTGCATGTCACGCCTATGGACTTGCATGTGTTTGCATGTTGTTGCATGTCACTCCTATGGACTTACATGTGCTTGCATGTGTTGCAAGTCAGTTATATGATCTTGCATGTTGTTGCATGTCAGTTTTGAGAGGTTTCTTGCAGAACACTCCAACTCTAGAAACTTGTAGGACGGTGCATCTCAGTGTTTTAGATAATAGGTATTAGTTGTATGTTGATTTAGGTGTTTGCATGTGTCACTTGCATGCACAAAATAATGTAATTCAGAATAACTTTGGGGACATCAATCTTGCATGTTGTTTGCATGAGATTCGTGTGTGTTGATCACTTCAGTTAACATAAAGAGATTGGGCAAACTTGGACACCCAATTTGAGGACTTTTTGTTGTTTCTTTTATTTGGAAATGTATTTGATGTTGGCTAAGTTTACTTGAGCAAACTTGGGTGCCCACATCTAGGACAGATAGTTAACAAAAGGCTTGACTTTGTTTGACTTCAGTCTTCTCTATTTGGAGCGCTTGGTTTTTGCATGAGGATTTGTTCTCATGTTATCAATTACAATTGATTGTAATTTGAGTTTCAAGCTTTCCAATTAAGAAGCTTTTGTATTAATTAAAAAAGCCCCATACATTTTCTAGAGAGTTGAATTGTGAAAAAGACTTAGAAGAAAAAAGCAAGAAGTTTTTTGTAAGTTTAGAATTGTGAAAAAGACTTAGAAGAAAAAAACAAGAAGTTTTTTGTAAAAGACTTAGAAAAAAAAGGCAAGAAGCTTTTTTGAAGTTTTTACAGACTTGAAGATTGAAGAAGCTTTTGAAGTGTATCAAGGAATCAAAGGATCTTTCAGTATTGAATGTAATCTTTCACAAGAGATTTAATATAAGCATAAACACCTTTGGTGTGGAGTTTTTTCCCTTAGGGGTTTCTCTACGTAAATACTTGTCTTCTTCTTGCAAGCTATTTTCTTCTACAACATTGATTAAATTGGAGAAATACTCCAACATCTAAATTGAAAATATTTTTTTAGATTTACACATGCTACTAATTTTAGATTTGAAAACATTTTAAAGCTACATAGCTGCAACTTTACCTTATTCTCTCTCCCTTTTTTCCAATAGGGCATGGGGGAATGAGTTTGACTTTGCACTAGAGTGTCATTTGTCAATATGCAAATGTATTAAGCCATTCTCTCAAAATAGGCACAAAACAATATAAGAATTAACATGGGTATACAAATCTCACCATTGCACTTAGCCCCCACTTTGAGGTGTATGTAAATCCTAAAATAATCATGTACCCCAAAGTATGTATCACTCACAAACATGCATGTAAAGTAAATATTCAAACATGAAAATAAGACAACTATAAGGGTAAGTGCAGGAAGATGGGGGGCCAAAAAGGGGTCTTAAGTGGCCACTTTTTTTTCTGAAATCAGGAAATACTGGCCTTGGATGAGAAATTGAGCATAGTTACACTCAAAATTTGGAGATACAACCAAAACAATGTTCATAGTGCTCTGAGTCTACTTTCTATACTACTATTTTGTTTTGAAAATGGCATAGATTAAGGGGTTCAAAAGAGGGAGCCACAGAAATTGGTGTTGTTTCTGTCAAAAAAACATAACATAGCATGTTTTGTGGCTCCCTCAAAAGGTCAACTTTTTTTTTGGTATTTTTAAAATCGGTTTGGTGAGAAATTAGCTAATAGCATGTAGTTTATGCTTGATTTTTCTGATAATTTTTTGATGATTATTTGATTTTTTACTAATTTTCAAAGTGGACACATCCTAAAAAATAGAATTTTAGCCGTGCTACCCCTATAAATTTTGAAAACTAATTGAAAATCATTTTTTTATTTTTTTAATATTTGTAGAATGGAGTCTAGTTTCTAAATATGTAATTTTTTTGAAATTTGAATGAATAGTTAATTTACAATGAAAAAAAGACCAAACAGTGGTTTTTGCCTAAAAACGGACACACAAACAAAAGAAATTAAAGATGAAAGGCTTAACATTGTTAAAATGTGAAAAAAATCACATTGTCAAATAGCTAAGAGAAAGCCTAATATTACTCAAGTGTTTGATTTGTTCGACCTTGAAACACGTGCAAATCTGAGGGTTAACATGAACGAAATTATGTGAAATTTTGAAGAATATGGAAAAACACGTCTGTGACTGTTCATAAGGCACTCCAAGCCTTTGGGTTGGAAATCCAAAGCAAATCCCAAGCTCAAGGCTTGGGATTCCCAAAGAAAGACATAACGCGAGCGCGTTATAACGTGAGCGCATTATAACGTGAGCGCGCGCTTGCATTATTTTTTGCTTTACATTTTTCCTTTCCCGCAAGTCTGTTGTTTGTCATGTTTGACATAACGCGAGCGCGTTATAACACGCTCGCATTATGTTCCCCTTAAATTTTTTTACGTTCAAGGCTATTAATCATGAGGGTTAAGGGATAAGGGATAGGGTTGGAGGGTTTAGGGATAAGGGGTTAGCGTTTAAGGTATAGTATCGAGCTCGTTGAGGGTGTAGGAATAGGGATAGTGTTTAGGGTTTAGGGATGAGGGATTAGAGTTGAGGGATGAGGGTTTAGGGTTTAGGGTTTAGGGTTTAGGGATAGGGTTGAGGGTCGAGGGATCAGAGTTAAGGGTTGAGGGATTAGGTTTTGACATTGAGGGTTGAGGGTTGAGGTTCAAGGGTCAAGGGTTTAGGGTCGAGGGATTAGGGTTAAAGTAGAGTGTGGAGGGTGTAAGGATTAGGGATAGGGTTGGAGGGTTTAGGGATAAGGGATTAGGGTTTAAGGTATAGTATCGAGTTTGTTGAGGGTTTAGGAATAGGGATAGCATTTAGGGTTTAGGGATGAGGGATTAGAGTTGAGGGATGATGGATTAGGGTTGAGGGTTGAGGGATTAGGGTTTAGGGATAAGGTTTAGGGTTAAGGGTTGAGGGATTAGGGTTTAAGGTATAGTGTTGAGGGTTGAGGGTTTAGGATTAGGGTTTAGGGTTGACGGATTAGCATTTAATATCGAGGTTAGGGTTAGAGTGTCGAGGGTAGAGGGATTAGGGATAGGGTTTAGGGTTGAAAGTTTAAGGATTAAGGGTTGAGGCTTTAGGGATGAGGGTTTAAGGCTTAAGATATAGTGTCAAGTGTTGAGGGTGTAGGGAAAGGGTTTAAGTTTTAAGGGTTAAGGGTTGAGGGATAGGTATTAGGGTTTAAGGTATAGTGTTGAGGGTTGATGGTTTAGGGATAGGGTTTAGGTTTGAGGGATTAGGGTTTAGGGTTGATGAATTAGGGTTTAATGTTGAGAGTTGAGGGTTGAGGGTTGAGGGTTGAGGTTGAGGGTTGAGGGTTGAGGTTGAGGGATAGGGTTAATGGTCAAGGGATTAGGGTTTAAGGTATAGTATCGAGCCTGTTGAGGGTCTAAGAATAGGGATAGCGTTTAGGGTTTAGGGACGAGGGATTAGAGTTGAGGGATGATGGATGACAGATTAGGGTTGAGGGTTGAGGGATTAGGGTTTAAGGTATAGTGTTGAGGGTTTAGGGATAGGGTTTAGGGTTGAGGGATTAGAGTGAAGGGTTGAGGGATTAGAATTTGACGTTGAGGGTTGAGGGTTTAGGGTTGAGGGTTTAGGGATAGGGTTGAGAGTCGAGGCATTAGAGTTAAGGGTTGAGGGATTAGGGTTTAACATTGAGGGTTAAGGGTTGAGGTTCGAGGGTCAAGGGTTTAGGGATAGGGTTGAGGGTCGAGGAATTAGGGTTAAAGTAGAGTGTGGAGGGTATAATGATTAGGGATAGGGTTGGAGGGTTTAGGGATAAGGGATTAGGGTTTAAGGTATAGTATCAAGTCTGTTGAGGGTGTAGGAATAGGGATAGCATTTAGGGTTTAGGGATGAGGGATGACGGATTAGGGTTGAGGGTTGAGGGATTAGGGTTTAGGGATAAGATTTAGGGTTGAGGGTTGAGGGCTGAGGGTTTAAGGTATAGTGTTGAGGGTTTAGGGATAGGGTTTAGGGTTGAGGGATTAGAGTGAAGGGTTGAGGGATTAGGATTTGACGTTGAGGGTTGAGGGTTTAGGGTTTAGGGTTTAGGGTTAGGGTTGAGAGATGAGGGATCAGAGTTAAGGGTTGAGGGATTAGGGTTTGACGTCGAGGGTTGAGGGTTGAGGTTCGAGGGTCAAGGGTTTAGGGATAGGGTTGAGGTTCAAGGGATTAGGGTTAAAGTAGAGTGTGGAGGGTGTAAGGATTAGGGATAGGGTTGGAGGGTTTAGGGATAAGGGATTAGAGTTTAAGGTATAGTATCAAGTCTGTTGAGGGTTTAGGAATAGGGATAGCATTTAGGGTTTAGGGATGAGGGATTAGAGTTGAGGGATGATGGATTAGGGTTGAGAGTTGAGGGATTAGGGTTTAGGGATAAGGTTTAGGGTTGAGGGTTGAGGGATTAGGGTTTAAGGTATAGTGTTGAGGGTTGAGAGTTTAGGATTAAGGTTTAGGGTTGATGGATTAGCATTTAATGTCGAGGTTAGGGTTAGAGTGTCGAGGGTAGAGGGATTAGGGATAGGGTTTAGGGTTGAAGGTTTAAGGATTGAGGGTTGAGGCTTTAGGGATGAGAGTTTAAGGCTTAAGATATAGTGTCAAGTGTTGAGGGTGTAGGGACAGGGTTTAAGTTTTAAGGGTTGAGGGTTGAGGGATAGGTATCAAGGTTTAAGGTATAGTGTTGAGGGTTGATGGTTTAGGGATAGGGTTTAGGTTTGAGGGATTAGGGTTTAGGGTTGATGAATGAGGGTTTAATGTTAAGAGTTGAGGGTTGAGGGTTGAGGGATAGGGTTAATGGTCAAGGGATTAGAGTTAAATAAGAGTGTCGAGGGTAGAGGGATTAGGGTTTAAGGTATAGTATCGAGCCTGTTGAGGGTCTAGGAATAGGGATAGCATTTAGGGTTTAGGGATGAGGGATTAGAGTTGAGGGATGACAGATGACGGATTAGGGTTGAGGGTTGAGGGATTAGGGTTTAGGGACAAGGTTTAGGGTTAGGGTTGAGGGATTAGGGTTTAAGGTATAGTGTTGAGGGTTTAGGGATAGGGTTGAGGGTTGAGGGATTAGAATTTGACGTTGAGGGTTGAGGGTTTAGGGTTGAGGGTTTAGGGATAGGGTTGAGGGTCGAGGGATCAGAGTTAAGGGTTGAGGGATTAGGGTTTGACGTTGAGGGTTGAGGGTTGAGGTTCGAGGGTCAAGGGTTTAGGGATAGGGTTGAGGGTTGAGGAATTAGGGTTAAAGTAGAGTGTGGAGGGTATAAGGATTAGGGATAGGGTTGGAGGGTTTAGGGATAAGGGATTAGAGTTTAAGGCATAGTATCGAGTCTATTGAGGGTTTAGGGATGAGGGATTAGAGTTGAGGGATGATGGATTAGGGTTGAGGGTTGAGGGATTAAGGTTTAGGGTTGAGGGATTAGAGTGAAGGGTTGAGGGATTAGGATTTGACGTTGAGGGTTTAGGGATAGGGTTGAGGGTTGAGGGATTAGAGTGAAGGGTTGAGGGATTAGGATTTGACGTTGAGGGTTTAGGGACAAGGTTGAGGGTCGAGGGATCAGATTTAAGGGTTGAGGGATTAGGGTTTGACGTTGAGGGTTGAGGGCATTTTCTATCAAGAACTTGATTATGAGGGCTTGCCCCTTCATTGTTATGCCTATCATATGGCAGAGCATCTGGCAAGCTCTTGTAGGAAAGAGATGTGATCAATGCAAAGGATGTGATGAATCTATAGCAGGACAAAATGCAAGCGCATTATAACGCACTCGCATTTTGTCTTTCTATTAAAATGGTAAAAAAGTGGTTACCCCCATGATCCAGGCCCACATGCTCTATTTTCTTACTGATTCTGCGTGTGCTCCAACAAAAAAGAAGTGCTTTCATGCTGTTGGGAAGTTCACATGCACTTTTGACACATTGTACCACCTTTGCATGATATTTCCACCACCTTTTCTACGTTGCCAACTTGAGAAGGAGGAAATAACATAGTTTTCACACCAAGTTTGATATATATCTATTCAAGTTTCAATTTTTGTAGTGTTGCAATGTTAATTGTGATTCAATTTTAGGAATTTAACATTATAGATTGGTCAAATTGTTGAGGAGTTTGATGCAAGAAGAAAAAACACTACATAATTGGCTACTCTCTCCATTCGAATCTTCATTTTTTAGGTATGTCAAGTCTTTACATGCATGTTCTTTACATTTTCCTTAATTCGAATTGAATTACTTTATCATGCTTTATCATACATGTTTAAAATAGACACATTCCCAATCAAGAAAGTAGCCTACAATCTCACACGATGCCATGTATATTTTCTACACTTGGGCTCTTTAATAATTATGTGTAATAAACAGACCTTAACATACCATGATGTCAAACTATACAAGAATAAATCCTTACAACATAATAAAAGTACAATCCCACTATTATCTTGTATTCATTTCTTAGGAAGTAATATTGGTCTCTTTATCATGCTACAGACAAATTCTTCGTCATGCCGAGGAAACGATCAAGAATTAAACCAACACAGGAAGAGATAGAAGCTAAGAATGCAAAGAAAGCAGTGGCTACGAGGGAACTTCATGAGAAGAGGAAATTGGACACGATAAATGAAGACATACCAATTGAAGAGGAACCACAACCATCACAAAGAGATATGGTATTGGCGGCACAAAGAGAATGAATGCAAAAACTTCGTGGTATGAGAGATTTGAATACCATAGTGCGAGACACGTCCTCTACCGCAAGTCAACATGTAGGGACACCATCTACCACATCTCAAGTTGAGAGTACATCATCACTCACATGTGATGAAGGAGGTACGCCATCATTCCCACCTCAACCTCAAGGTATGTCATCTATTCCATCTTCAATCGAAGGTATGCCATCTAACCCATCTCATTTAAATATTGATGAAATTCCTAATGTTGAGATGAATTTACCTAACTTGACACCACCTAGAATTTTGCATAGAAAGCCAAAGTATTTGATTGATATTGATGAGAATATTTTGCAGCCAATGAAAGGTAAGATTCCAAAACGCACTTGTAGAAGATATGCTAAGAAGATTTGGAGATTGTTCTTTGAAAAGTTAAATGAGACTGCAAGATGTCAACTATTCGTTGAAATGATGCGAAGTATAAAGTATAGGTCTATCATGAAGATTCTTGGGTTGAGAACATCAGAGGTGTCAAGTGAAAAATCTATTGTCAAGAATCTAATGAGTGCGTATGAGAGTGTGGGTAACACCTCATGCACAAAAGATAGTAATGCAACACGGCGTGTGATTACATCGACTATAGTAAGTAGCCAAACAAGGAAAGCTCGTCTCATTAGAAAGACAAGTCAAGAATTAAGAATTAATAGGAAAACTTTATCAAGAGCCATTGGAAGACGTCAAAGAATTGAGGACACTAATGCCAATGAATTATGAGCATTCTCGGGGAGACTACCACGAAAAGATAAACTAATTGTTGAAGCATTGAGATCACTAATTGAAGACTTTTGGAAGAATTACACAAGGGTATCTCCGAATCAAAGGGATGTGGTAAGAAGGAGAATCGGTAGTCAGAACCGCGAGCCACATCCAGAGCATTTTTTGGATGAGACTCAAACACAGTTTTATGGTAAATTTCTAGAGAAGTATCCTCAAATTAAAATTTGTCAAAGATATTTTGAATTGCTAAAACTTTTCTATGCTAAGATAAATCACACACGCACTACTTGTTGTTGTAGATTACATATTGAATTTTCTAACCATTTTGATGCTTATAGGTCTATATTTTTAGATATGCATACTAATAATGATTTGCAGGGTTGTGCCATATGTGCCCCACCAACATCTTCAAGAGACTTCATATCAACAATTTTATGTGAAAGAGAGGAAGGTCAAATATTCTACAAGAAATTATGCTTGGATGGTACATGTCATCGTTGCGGTGGCTTGCAACATTTGCCAATATGTGAACATATGGAAATAACACATGTGGTTGGAAACGAACTAGTAGAGTTTGGCAAGTATAAAATAGTGGCATACAATACAAAAGATGGTAAAGAAGCAAAGAGGTGTGAATTAGTTATTGAAAAGATTCTAATGTATCAGTTTATGCCTATATTTCGTGACAGCATAGTGTATGAGTATGCAAGACATGCCCATAGAGCTTGATGGTTGGACTTGCAATTCAAGTTATGCAAGGACACATTTTCAGTTGGTAGCATTGCTTCAGTTGTCGACTTTGTAGAGAACTATAGTCTACAGCCACAGCGTGAGGTGCAATCACAATATTACAACTCCACACAGGTTTCTATATTTGTGCACATCGCATTCATTCATGCGAATGATAGTATAGAGGATGACAGAAAGATCATAAGGGAGTATAATTTCTATATTAGTGATGATCGCACGCATTCTACGGAGTTCGTGCAAGGTTGCTTTCAGGTGTTCTACAATGATTTGGCTAGAAGGGGCATATCGTTCAGTCAGCATATCATATGGTCGGATAACTGTGCATCACAATTCAAGAACTCGCAGAATTTCTATTGGCTGAGTAGGAGGCATAATTTTACAGGTATTCAACATATGTGGAACTTTTGTGAGGCCGGGCATGGAAAGGGGGAGCATGATGGTGCAGGAGCATGTATCAAAAGAGCCATAGCACGAGAAGAGTTAAAGTATAAAGACAATGCAAAGTTGACAGATGCAAAATCAATTGTCGAGTGGTGTAATGCTTCCATGGGTCCAGGTAATGAAGGTAAGTCTTTAGTTCGTAGATTTTTTTGGTTGATAGATGATACTAACATTGCACCATATGAGGATTGTTGTACACTGACAAGATCAAATAAAATGCACTCTTTCAGAAGCTCAATTGCAGGTTCATGGAGTATCCATACATGAAAGATGTCATGCTTTTGTTCTTCCTGTACAATTCAAGTCTGGGATGAGTGCGAGTCAAAGGAGTGGGTTGATGAATGGCAGTTAAGTTATCTTAGCCCACTTGACACGTATCGACCCCCGACAGCACTGGAACTAACACAGATGGAATCATCAGTTGACTTTGACCACATATCAGATTTAGCTCAACCAGGTAATATAGGGCACATATATGCATCTAATTTCATCTAGTTCAACCAGGTAATGTCATCTTACTTTGTAGTGTTTTTGTAATGTTGAGTAATTTCATCTAATTTGCTACACATATCAATGTAGGGCACGTATATGCAGTTATTGTAGATGAAGATAATGAAGAGGGAATAGATTATTACTTATGTCGTTGTGTTGAGGCCAAAAAGAAATTGGAGGCCCCTGTTACAGATGGAGAAAACATTGAATACCCTACAGGCTCAGTGGTTATTACTGGAACATGGCTTAGAAGGTACCCACATAAGAGTGTTAATATTTGGCTATTTCAGGACTTTGACACGCATCGAAAGATTCTTCATTACTCAAACCTTGTCATGGCATCCAATGTTCATTTGATAAAGTATCAGGGTAGACCTTTGAACAAAATATTGTGGAAAGTGCGTGAGTCTGACCATGAAGCAATACTTGACACAATAAAGAGTAGAGCAGACCCAGATGGTTCATTGGATTAATTTGTAATTATTCACATTGATTTTGTAAAGTTATGTTACATTGAGTTGTAAGTATGCACATTAATTTGTAAGGTTTGTCTTTTTTTTTTATTTCCTCCTACATTTTTACACATATGTACACATTTTTACATCATCATGTTATGCATTTTTGGTGTCCTGCACCTAATGTGACCAAACTCATAACTCACCCTACTTCCTCTAGACACTATTTGATGATCTCTCCAACACTCTAGATCCAGGGCGCCCAATCATGATGATGAGCTATATACCATTCTCCCAAGGCGCTCATAATGAATGAAAAGAAGACCAAGGGTGCCCAAGCTTAATAGACTTATTTCTTTCAATTTTGATGATCCAAACTGGATGAAAGGAGACATGAAATGCGCCTTAGGACTCCATGCTAAGGTTTGAGCCATTAAAGTCTCTTGATATTAGGCGCTCATGATGATGAAACTTAGAGCTTTTTCCTTTCCTATGCGCTCATCTAAGATGTTTGAATGATAAGGAGCGCCTTGACCTCTATAATGTACATTGGGCACCAAAATCAAGGTGATTTTAAGTCACTTTGAGTCATTTGGGGTCAGTTTGAGTCTTTGAGTCATGTTGCAAAAAAGTGTCAATGTTGTCAAGTTGCACAAAATAACTTTTGCATTTTTGGTGTCCTACTCGTGATGTGACCAAACTGACTGTTCCAATGCATCCGGATGGGTGCATTTACGCTAGGCATTGTCTTTTTTTTCACCCAAACATGTCGAAACAGTCTGAGCTACATTGTACCGACGATATCCCTGAAGAGTCCAAAGTGCAAAAAGGCAGCAATCTTTGACGAGATGTTACTCAAAAACTGTCACTTAGAAACATTCCGTCTAAGGCAACGCGATCACGTAAAGTGCCTCTACAATAACCTCTCTCAATTTTTTATATCTCTGAGGCATTTGCCCGTGGTGAAAGGTTTTCTGCTGCTCCAAAAATCGTCAAGAGGCAGTGTAAAGTTGCAAAGGGGTGTAACTTTTGTCTTACTCCTGATGTGACCAAACTGACTATTCCAACGCATCCGGATGGGTACATTTACACTAGGCATTGTCCTTTTTTTCACCCAAACATGTCGAAACAGTCTGAGCTACATTGTACCGACGATATCCCTGAAGAGTCCAAAGTGCAAAAAGGCAGCAATCTTTGACGAGATGTTACTCGAAAACTGTGTCACTTAGAAACATTCTGTCTAAGGCAACGCGATCATGTAAAGTGCCTCTACAATAACCTCTCTCAGTTTTTTATATCTCTGAGGCATTTGCCCGTGGTGAAAGGTTTTCTGCTGCCCCAAAAATCGTTAGGAGGCAGTGTAAAGTTGCAAAGGGGTGTAACTTTTGTCCTGCTCCTGATGTGACCAAACTAACTATTCCAACGCATCTAGATGGGTACATTTATGCTAGGCATGGTCCTATTTTTCACCCAAACATGTCGAAACAGTCTGAGCTACATTGTACCGACGATATCCCTGAAGAGTCCAAAGTGCAAAAAGACAGCAATCTTTGACGAGATGTTACTCAAAAAATGTGTCACTTAGAAACATTCCGTCTGAGGCAAGGCAATCATGTAAAGTGCCTCTACAATAACCTCTCTCAATTTTTTATATCTCTGAGGCATTTGCCCATGGTGAAAGGTTTTTTGCTGCCCCAAAAATCGTCAGAAGGAGGCAGTGTAAAGTTGCAAAGGGGTGTAACTTGTGTCCTGCTCCTGATGTGACCAAACTGACCATTCCAATGCATCTGGATGGGTACATTTACGCTAGGCATGGTCCTAGTTTTCACCCAAACATGTCGAAATAGTCTGAGCTACATTGTACCCACGATATCCCTAAAGAGTCCAAAGTGCAAAAAGGCAATAATCTTTGGCGAGATGTTACTCAAAAACCATGTCACTTAGAAACATTCTGTCTGAGGCAACGTGATCACGTAAAGTGCCTCTACAATAACCTCTCTCAGTTTTTTATATCTCAGAGGCATTTGCCTGTGGTGAAAGGTTTTCTGCTGCCCCAAAAATCGTCAAAAGAAGGAAGTGTAAAGTTGCAAAGGGGTGTAACTTTTGTCCTACTCCTGATGCAACCAAACTGACTATTCCAACGCGTCTGGATGGGTACATTTACGCTAGGCATTGTCCTTTTTTTCACCCAAACATGTTGAAACAATCCGAGCTACATTGTACCCACGATATCCCTAAAGAGTCCAAAGTGCAAAAAGGCAGCAATCTTTGACAAGATGTTACTCAAAAACTGTGTCACTTAGAAACATTCCATCTGAGGTAACACGATCACGTAAAGTGCCTCTACAATAACCTCTCTCAATTTTTTATATCTTTGAGGCATTTGCCCGTGGTGAAAGGTTTTCTATTGCCCCAAAAATCGTCAGAAGGAGGCAGTGTAAGTTGCAAAGGGGTGTAACTTTTGTTCTGCTCCTGATGCGACCAAATTGACTATTTCAACGTGTCTGGATGGGTACATTTACACTAGGCATTGTCTTTTTTTTCACCCAAACATGTCGAAACAGTCTGAGCTACATTGTACCCATGATATCCCTAAAGAGTCCAAAGTGCAAAAAGGTAGCAATCTTTGATGAGATGTTACTTGAAAACCATGTCACTTAGAAACATTCTGTCTGAGGCAACACGATCACTTAGAGTGCCTCTACAATAACCTCTCTCGATTTGTTATATCTCTGAGGCATTTGCCCGTGGTGAAAGGTTTTCTACTGCCCCAAAAATCATCAGAAGGAGGCAGTGTAAAGTTGCAAAGGGGTGTAACTTTCGTCTTGCTCCTGATGCGACCAAACTGACTATTCCAACGCGTCTGAATGGGTATATTTACGCTAAGCATGGTCGTATTTTTCACCCAAACATGTCGAAACAGTCTAAGCTACATTGTACTGACAATATCCCTGAAGAGTCCAAAGTGCAAAAAGGCAGCAATCTTTGACGAGATGTTACTCGAAAACTATGTCACTTACAAACATTCCGTCTGAGGCAACGCGATCACGTAGAGTGCCTCTACAATAACCTCTCTCAATTTTTTATATCTCTGAGACATTTGCCCATGGTGAAAGGTTTTCTGTTGCCCCAAAAATCATCAGAAGGAGGCAGTGTATTAAGTCAGGATGAAAGCCTATTCACTCTAGGCGCCTATTTTTCACCAAATCACACATGCGCCTTGAACAAGTGATGCTACAAGTGGTGAATAAAATGGGCGCCTTGAAGAATTGAGCCCTCCAAGACATCTTGCAATTGCCTAAAAGTCCAAAATTTACATAAGTGAGTTAAGGTGCCATTTTCCATCTCCAGAGCCTCCTTTGAGCGCCTTAACATGGAGTGAATGTTTTAGTCTATGAAAGATTGCGCCTAAAGAATATAACAACCCCTTGAGTCACTAGGATGAACTAAGTTAACAAAATAAACTTCATTGAGGGAGGTGCACTTGTGCATCTAGACAACTCCAATTTAGCGCCTGAGAATAAGCATGTTTAGAGACACCCCTCGAATGAACCCTCTAGAACCAATAACCATAGCTCAAGATCCATAACCATGAGAAGATAAAGCATTAAAAAAATTCATCTAAAGGATGGGAAATACCTCTTAGATGATAGTCTGTCGAGTAGACCAAGAGTGGGGAATGAGAATGCTCATCGAAGATACACCAAGCCACAATGACTCTCTCCAATAAGAATCTTCTCTAGGTCCATAATTAACTCACGCCCATATCCAAGTGAAAGTCTCCTTGGTCTTCCTGCTAAAACCTCTAAAGGGTAACCATCTCAACAAGTGTCTCTAATCCCAAGAGAACTCTAGCCTCACCTAAGTCTCGAAGTATGTATGAGAACTTACAACCAATCAATCCATGTTAAGCTCCAAATGCAACACCACATTATCATGAAGCTCCCAAGCACATGACCAATGTACTCAATACCAAGAGAACCAACAAGACCACTGTCAAAACTCCAACTACAAAATTAGGTATCCAAACATGACATCATGATCTAACATCTCCTCCTAGAAGATCACATGCACCAATACAGACATCCTAATCTCAAGAGAACTTGTATCATGCTAATACTCTAATCTAGAATCAAGAGTCCACCAAGACACACTACCAAACACCTCTAAACCAAGGATCAACATCTACAACCACATGAAGATAACCATCTCCTAAAAATAGTAGCCAAGATGTCAAAGCACTCTCACTACAAATAATAATCATAATCCAAGAGTTTGTCCATTACACCCAACCACTATATAAGATCATCCATCACTAGGTGATGAATACACATCACTATCAAAGCTCCCACTGAACCATGATATGAACTACACATGGCATTGTGATAACCATCTCCTAAATGAAGATCACCATGGTCCACACACACTCAACTATAATACTAATAACTCCAAAGTGGAACTAAGATCTCCAATCTAAGAAGATAAACCATCATTACTGTCAAAAGCTCACACTAAACTATGCAACTAAGATATCCATGACATCATGATAAACATGCTACAAGTCCCAATAACCAACTATCCAATCATTCTCATCATCCATCCTCTCATCCCAATGCAACATACCAATGAGCAAATGAGCATAGACAAGGAAAAATAACAAAGTCTACATCAACACTGAATCAATCCCATGGATATAGGCAATATGCATTCAAGTCATCCCACTACAATCAATGAGGTGTGCATCCCAAAAAAATGCATAACTTGTAGATCCCAACCATTGAAAACATGCAAAATCATCATCACATTAGTAATCATCATCACATTAGTAAACATCATCACATTAGTAAACTAGTAAACATCATTTGCATCCATACTTAAACCAATCTTATTGTTGTGTTTGATGTGTCCTCTTTCAAACAACCATTTAACAAAATTTGAGTCCAAACAATAAACATTTACAACCATAAACATCTCAAAGTCGAAAATCCAAACATTCTATCGTCCTTAATCATTTCCATCATGGACCCTTGGTTTGAAAAAATCATTATGCAAGATAAAAACCCTATGCCTATTACCTTGTGCGAGGCTCATGCAAAACCCAAAATCACAATCAAAATAGGTCCTCAAACCATGCATCCTTTAAATGAGATCTTTTATCCAAATCAATCAAAAAATCCCTTTAACAATGATGATGATGATAGTCTTGTAGATCAAGATGATATCAAGATGTCAATAGCATTAACTATGAGATCATTACATGCAAACTTTCCATAAACCTTCATCTCCCACTCATGAACATGCAAGATATTTCAAACAAGAAATGACTAGCACTAGCTATCATGCCAATCCTAAATACACATCTAATGGTCATCCTTATGGTACCTTTGGTAAGGGAAGAACCACTTTAGACCAAGGTCCTCATATTCAATTCATATCTCCAATCCCAACCACATGTGAGAACTGTTTATCCTATATATCCTATTCAAATCCTCCATCTCATAATTCTTACATTCCAACTTATCCCATCAATCCAAACCCACTACATCCAAATCATCCTTTTTAGATTTACTCCAAGGACTTCTAGTGGAGGAAAAATCTCAAACTAGAAATCACAAATTCAATTGGTGTACCTCTCCCAAGCCTATCCAAAAGTCACATAGTACCATGCCTATCCATCAAACACCACAATGCAATCAAAATCCTAACAACATGCCCATGATCCAAGATCAAGTGCAATCATGCAAAGATATTATCAATCACAAGCCTATTAAGAATGAACTAGAGTCTTCTAGTACCATACTTTTCCATCAAATACCATCATGTAATCCATGGCCTATCAAGCCTATCAAAGAAAATGCAAACATCCTATGTAATACAATCGGACTTTAAATATTTGAAGTAGCCATCTATAAATATCCATTCAAACATGGATTTATAATGCAAGTATGGACTCCATCAATAAAAAAGATTTGTATTAACCAAATATCCATATAGGCATACATCAATATCTGTCGATACAAGTATAACATACATACAAAATAGCCATATAGGCTTACAAGAATGCCATATAGGCATACAATGTCAACTATGTACAATACAAAATATATGTCCACAAATGCCATATAGGCGTACAACAAAGGAACACAATAAAAAGTCATTCCCCTCTGGCTGGTGAAGAGAATAAATCACGAGCAGCCTTTGATCTTCTAGGGGATGGAGACGCGCATGTGGGTGGTCTACTACGAACCTGAGGGCTACTGCTCCTATTTAGTTCTTCCTGCATCTTTACCTGTTACAATAAAAAGTATAGACATTAATATATAGAAATTACATGTTATAAAAAATGAAACATTTAACAAAATAATCACTTACCGCTAACATATAATCTGTCTCCTCACTTGCCTCAGTAGCAGGAATAGGCCCTAGTGATGTCATGTCCTATAGAAACCATCCAAATAGAAATTAAACTTCAAATCAATAATCTTTTGATTTTTCAAAAATAGACAACTATAACAATGAATGTAAATTGAAATTTACTAATATGCCTCATATCCCTGTCAATGCCATGGAGCTATGAATCGCAGAGGCCACACCTTGCTCCATTGCCCTATGAACATGGGGAGGTGTCTCCGTAGCCTGCATCATCTGGAAATAAAACAACATTATTCAATTACAAAAACTATAATAGTGATGCAAATCATGGCTCCTAACATACACACACGTTCATCTAAACATGGAAGTACACACAATAAAGATCACAAATCACATACAAAAATTTAGTAAGTACAATTCATTCATTAAACTATTTATTTTATTACCTCTGTAAAGCTTTGAAGTCCACCACCGCTAGTAGGTGTTGCCATGAAATCTACAGTATTAACCTATTCAACATCCAAAATCAGAAATTAGAATACCATTCATATAACGATGCTATTCACATGTAATATTTATAATTGTTTACTAGTTACATACCTCGACAGTAGATGATCTAGTGAAAAATGCAGGTGGAGAACCACTGAAAACTGCATCGACGCTATGACCCTGAAATTTCATTAAAATCATCAATTTAAATTAGTTAATCTTGTATTTCAAAAATGAAATTTAATAAATTAAATTCAATAAACTTGCTAATATTTACCTGAGTATCAAGGCTGAAAGTCTCACTCAGGAGGGTATCTGTCATCACCATCTGCTCAGCTGTAGATGTAGCCTGTGCACCTGCGTCCTGACTGTCCATGGTGTCATAACCACAGGCTGACCCGCAAGCCTGGCAAGTATGGGGTGGGACCCTATTCCTCGCACTATCTCCTAACCCACTATGTGTTGTAGGACCGGCATGCTCTATGATGCTCTGGGTCAAGGCACTAATCAACTGAAGTGTATCGACCTCAACACTCTCCTTCACAATGGAAGGGATAGAAACATGCTCGTGGGTTGGTCTACTGATTACTCGTCTCACTACTCGCTGTGGGTCAAGACGTGCCCCTGGTCTATCTTGTGCTGACCCCCCACCTCTACCCTGGAAGTCCCGCATATCAAAATAGTTTGGCACTTTATTGAGGACAAACTTGCAGTAGAGTTTCCTCAAAAAGTATTGCGGGACCTCATTATTATTGCATGGAGGATGGTCAAAAACCATCCACCACCTCTGCTCGAAATTGTCCCTTATCGCTTGGTTGTTGCACCAATGGATAGGGAACCTCTTGCATGTAATGGGTGGAGGTTGATTTGTTTGTGGGTTTGTAAAAATTGAACACAAGTCTAATTTTGTAATTTGTAATTTTTTCACGTCTTGGTATGACAACTTGTCTGCATAGTAATCTCTAAACTCTCTCTTTTTATCCATCCAACTAGTTATTTGCTTGCTAATTGAATCTACATTTGATAACATAGACTCAAGAGTCGGTAAGCGTGGACCTATGCAAGGTTGAAGTGGAAGGATCTTTCAACCTTGCAATTATATCTTCAATTTCCTTTTTGTTGTTTTCAATTTGCCCCATTATATTTTCTTGTGTTCCAGGGGCATGTCGAGGAATGAATGGAGGAGGTTGTTGTTCTACAGGTATTTCCTCCTCAGGATTTTGTGGATTTTGAGGAGGAGGAGGAGGTGCATTAACATTTCCTGACAATTAATGAAATATACATCAAAAATCAACAAAAACCTACCTATTTAGAAACAAATTCAAACAAAAAAACAAATATAACTCACCCCTTTGGCGTGCTCGACGTCGCGGCGGCATTTTGGCGACAAATCGATAAGTTTTTTTTGTGTTGAATGGTGTTTTACAAAACGTGACCGCACTTTTGAGTGTTTGGAAGCTGTGGGTAGAGAGGAGAAAATAGAAAAAAATGAAATTGGAAACCTTTTTTTTAATATTTATATGAAGCCATAATGCGAGCGCGTTATGACTTAATTTTTTTTAAAATTAATTTGGCCACTTTTTGGCCCCCCATCTTCTTGCACTTACCCATAAGCTAAAATTTATTGCCATCAATCATGAAAGAGAGAGGAGGGAAATAATGGTTAGAAAATATTTGTCTATACAAAAGTGGTAATGCTCTACCCCACTCAGTGACCATGAGATGACAAGGTATATTGGATGTTGGTATGTCACATGGTAATCATCCATCTAGTCATGGTGATGAGTCTCTTATAGGCATCTACACCCTATACAATCTCAACAAAAGAGTATCAGTGATAGAATATGACCCCCTTCAATTGGTTGCATCCATTTGATGCAAGGAATTGGAAGAGAGGAAAAAATAGTACATTAAATGTAAATGTAAGGTAAACATGTAAGCATGTAAATCATGTCAAGCAAGTGAAACATGTTGAATGATGAGTGTGGTAAGCATGTGGGCTAGAGATGATATTGAGGAATAATGTTGCCCCTGGATGGATAGAAAAAGGTGATATGGCTCTCAATAGCCACAAACACCTGTGTAAGCACGTAAGACACTAGAAAGGGTATATGCCCCCATTATGGCAACATCAACACACAATGGTCAAGGTAATGCAAAGGTTCTTAGTGGTTATAAAGAGCTTGATACATGGCATAACATGAATTCAAAAGCATGGAGAAGGTTACATTAATATGGTATCCCCAGTGGTAATAAGGATCTGAATAAATGGAATAACATGTAATTGATAATGAAAGGAAGGTTATGGTGTCCCTAATATAGCTCTTAGAACATGGTTAGGTCATGTGAGCACACAATGTGATAGGGAAGGCATTATGCATAATGCCCCACAATGTGGTAAGTTGGCTCTTCGAACATGGTTAGGTCATGAAAATACACAATGCGATGGGGAAGGCATGATGCATGATGTCTCATAATGTGGTAAGTTGGCTCTTAGAACATAGTTAGGTCATGTGTGCACAACAGTGTAAGACATGATCATGAGAGTGCATGTCATGGTAATTGACTCCACATGGGCAAGATAATATGGTAAGACACAAGTTAATGTAATGGGTAAGGATCATAAATAGTGTATAACCACCCGTGTGATGATATAAGATAGCTTTGATTGGTCTAATAAATAAGAGATGTGCTCAATAATGATTGGTGATCACATTAATGGATAAATGTGTGAGCCTAAGGATGTGATCGTGAAGGCATGTGTAACATTATGGCTGGTTGTGTTAAATTTTTATCTCAAGGTTTATAATTAATATTGCAACAAATACTCCTAGTACATGTGGCATGGAGAAAATTAGTGAAAATTAGCACTTATCATCCTAAAATGTGTCATAGTGAATGGGTATGCATGATGAATCAATATGGTCATCCATAGTTGTCATAAGTGTGTTAGCATTTTAATTCACACCTTCCATTGTAACACAAAACAGAATAGATGTGAGGTAAAACCGCTCTTTAAATTAGAAGGGGAAGCTCCCTATAAATAAAACTAACCTAAAACTATATAATATGTACTTGTAATTTACAAACTTTACAATGCTTTCAAAGGTATTTCATGGTCATACTAAATAAAACATAAATATATGTTTTTTGGGTTTGTGGCATGCAAAAGGTTGAAATGCACTTTCAACACAAGACAAGGGTTTTGTGTTTTTTGACTAAAATCAAAACCTATAACTATACACTTGCACTATTTAGCTAAAAATAAATTGAGTAGGGCAAGTACACGTGGATTGAATAGATTAACACATAAACATATAATCATGAATGCTATGATTAAATCAAATGTAAGACTCGGTACAAAGCCACAAGCTACATCTTCAAATTTTCCTGCAATACAAAGCTTGCAAATTCATTAAAGCAACTTAACTTTTAGCACACATGATGACACATCTCAATAGACATTCAAAAGAAAAATAGGCATAACAAATTCTATTGAGTGAATAACAAAATCACAATACAATTGAATACTAGATGACTATCAATTTCAGCATAACGCAAGCATGAGAACTACCATTCATCTACATTCATTGATTGATCAATAATCATGAATACAACTAACTCCTTTAATCACTAACTAATCTCTTCTATGTGCAAAAATCACTTATTTATATTGTTTACAAAGATTACTTGAAAAATAAATAAAATAATTAACTAGACTCCTATCCTGACTCTAGTTGCTTTCTTGGCATACAAGTTTTATTACAAATTATTTGGTCCACTTATTCTAAATTATAAACATGCAACCTTCGGTTAAACTATAGATCAAATTTGTTACAAACTTTGAGTTCATGCTCACATCTCTTGCATGATGATTGAACAAAAGGTCAACTCCGAGATAACACTAAAAATAGCATGGGTTATAAATAGCTCCGACTATAAATAGCAAATCTCTAAATATGATGACAATCTATTTTTAGCATAGGCTAAAAATAGAATTTCTTCAAATGTAGCTATGGACGATTCTAGCTTAATAGTGCTTTTCCAATGAATCCTCTAACAAAGTCTAGTAAATTCTTTAATGAAATTCTAAACTTGAATTTGAAACCTTTTTATTATGCAAATTATGTCTGAATCAACTAAAACTTTATACTAAAATTTTGTTGTTTATAAAGACAATCTTTGTTCAATGTGAATATCCTTGCAACTTCGCTTTACTATTCCAATATTGTCTATTATAGCAATTCTTAGAGATACTTAGCTATTGTCTTTGCATGTGCTTAGATGTTGTGTATTTGGTGTTGTAAACTCAAAGGACATGACCTATACAATCTTCTCAGGGGCCTAATGCTTTGCACCTCTACACGCATCCAAAAAACTATTTGAGCTCAACTGAAACTCGTCATTGCACACTTTCTTCACCTTTCATGATGATTTGGCACCTTTTGATTGTGTTTATGACTCTAAACTTTCCTTTGATCCTATAACTTTTTGCATAGACTAATTTTTTATTTGTTTTGACTTTGTTAATGATGTGGCCTTTGTATTGGTGTGGGGTTGGGTGTTCTGGTGTGGGCACCAATATGGTGTGGTGTGTTTTTAGACTTTTTGATGTTCTTTACTTTGATTGTTGGTCACTACTCTTATTTGTTAGCTGACTTGAAGCTCCTAGCACCATTTGTCTTCTTCTAGCTATTGATTATGCAATTTGATATTGACTTGTCTTCCTTTTACCTTTGAATGCATTGATTTTTCTAATTTCTTTTGGGTTGTGACGTGTTCAAATGGCATGTGAAGTGTTGCCTTTGTTTTTTTAAATGATCTCTTATCTCCTCACAAGGTATAAACCTCTATTGACTTAGCACCTAACATCTTCCTGTTCCCTTTTGGATGCTTGAGTAACTATTGCTGGAGCGTCCTTTTATTTTTTTGCAACACTTTTTTGGAGTCTTTACTTTGCATAGGTGTGATTTATTGTGCTGACTAGGTGCCTTATCTTCCTTGTAGACTATTTTTGTCTTTTCCTGACTTTGTTTTAGCGTGATGTAATGACTTGGAAAGCACTTTTTCATTTTATTTTAAAATGAAATGAAATATTTTTAATGACGTCCACAAGACCAAGTAGTCTAAGGGACTAAGAGCTGTAGGCTTAAGACATCTTCAAGTTCCTTTCAATGTTAGATCTTTTACTATGAATCTTAACCAAGAAACCATTTGTTTTGTGAAGCCTTACCTCCTTAAATAACTCATTTAGACTGCCCACCTTCAAATTGTTTTCATACTAAATGTAGATATCCTAATACATTGCACACCCTCTGATGAAGTGTCATTTAGTTTCAACCACCCCTTTGTTGTAGAAAATGCAAGTTCTCTCTTCCCAATCTTCCTTGGGAACTGTCAATCTACCAGTCCCACACCTAAGATGATGTGATCCACTCCTCAACTAAGCAACTAATATCTTAGTCTTTCCCTTGAGTGAAGCATGTAGATAGGATTTTTCACCATGCTCCCAAGTGGGGTTGAACTCTTTGACATAATGCACTTTTTTCGGCCAATCTATTTTTTCCACATGGCAATCCTAAGTTTTTCTAACACAAACTTTTTTATTTCCTCATTAATGTTAGGACATTCTTGCAAATTAATGTCCCATTTGCTCATCCACTTGTTGTTCAACTTCATCCACAACTTCTTCCTACAGTTTAATTTCTCATCTACTACCATTCTAGGCCAGCAATGCTTATCTATGTTTTCAACCTTTTTTAAGTAAATTAGCAACCGAATTATCATTGATGCCTCCATCGGAAAGCTCTTGCTTTAGCCAAAAGGATCTCATAGGGGACCTATGTGAAGGCATGTAGCCTATGATAAACACATGCCTAAACATAGGGCGTGCTTTTTTATTTTTTTAGAATTGCTTTGATATGGCACGTGCCAAAAAAATTACTATTTTTTATATTTTGATTTTGATTTTTGGATTTTTTTGGATTTTGGATTTAACAAAAAAATTAATTTTAATTTTATTAACAAATAATTAATAATATATTATTAATTATAAATCAATGTTTTAAAATTAAAATGAACGAACAACAACAAATACTTAAGAATATGACAATTGGGATTTTTAACAAAATGATAGTTGGAATGATAGACAAATACGATATGTGGATCAACAATTGACATTTCAAACTAAGACAAACATTGGACTTCAACAATTTGAACATTAGAGTTTGACCAAAATGACCTGTGACTTGACCGAGGATGACTTTTCTAACCTCGACATTGATGACAAGAATAACACATGATGATTAGATTATGATGACAAAGGAGTTTCATGTATCTCAATTTGAGTTTTAGATTGGGTACAACAAGGTGAAAAGTGGACCATTAACACAAGATAAGGGCAGTAATAAATGCACATGTGAAAAATAGGTCAACATGGGAGTAGGTAAAGTGTCACTATGAATAATTCATGACATCATCGATGTGATCAATTTCATTTAAGAACAATGTTTGTAGGATGTAAAATTTGTGTTTGGTAAATTTCACCTTGTTATATAAAGGGGATGAATCGTGAAAGGTTCATTTCTATGCATACCCCCAAAGTATAGTGTTTTTTGTAGCTCTAATCTTTGCATTCAATCATGATAGTGTAGAGGAGGAGTCGCATGCCTATGTGAGAGGATCAAGTCCATGTTAGGATCTAGTGAGACAAGCTCTCAAATGATGTGAGTCATGTCTTGCCCTAAATTTTTCAATGTTTTCAATTTTTTATTTTTTGAAACACACAATGGATTACTTTAAAGGATTTTATTGACCCATGGATTTGACCCATTGGGTACAGGTCTGACCTACAGGGTTAATGTTGGAGTGTGAGGTTGCTCATAATTATGATCTAATCCAAGGAATCAACCCTTGCTAACTAGTATATATATGTTGTTACAATATCTATGTTGTATTTAATACACATGTGTACTAATGACCTTTTCTCTTTCTATGTATGTGTGCAAAATGAATTGAAGATCCATGAGTAGTGTTAAGAGCCTCACATAAAACAATAGAAATAACCTAACAATAGAAGAAAAATCTTGCAACTCAATAATAAAAAATAGATCAAACCCTTGAGGTAGGGAAACACCATACAATGCTCGTTATTGGAAAGAAGTCACTCCATACTGTGTCTTACTATGAGATCCAAATACATACAATATTCTTGACATCCTCATGTGAGTCTCTTGGCTTTATTATATACTACTCAACTACCTACCACTACCACTTACCCACACATATGAGATAATTACTTCTATTCTGATTAACTAATGAGATGACTTACAAAGCATATGTACCCCAATACTTTATGTATTACTACCTAATACACTAAAATATTATACTCCTAGGTATATTACATTCCATCCCCCTTAAACACATGTTTTATCCTTGAAACATGCAATGAAGCAAAAAATTATTGCAAATTAGTACAAATATGATGCCATACGTGTTCATCCAACCATCCATATGAAACCTTGGTAGTAGATTTTTTTTTATGGTATCTAGATCCCATCCTTGCTCCATATCCATTATGATTCCATGCACCACTAGGAGAATTCCTCTTATTTTGCTCTGAGTAGTTATTGCTTTTATGATTCCAATGGTACTTGTAATTGCTCTTTTGGTTCCATGTATATCCATAGTAATTGGCCTACTTATTTTATGTAGTCACATGCCTCTATAATAGTTGCCTCATGGATTCTTGTCTCTCACAATGATGTGGATGCATGTATATTACACCATTTGCTATCTTTGAATTGTTACCCTTTTTTTTGTTTGGCACATGAAGGAAAAAGGGTTTTGCCTTTTTTTTCTTTATTGCTACATCCTCCTCTTCTTCTTTTTCTTCTTCTATGTGCACGCTTAGATTCTTGAACTAGCTTTACCTTAACACTACTTTGGTCTCCATTATGCGTAATATTCTACAATATGATTTATATCTTTCTATACTAAAGTTTAATAAATTTCTTTTACACATTCATGTTGATGATTCCCAAAGATTCTAACTAAGGTATCCAAAAACAATATCCAACCCATCCATATCCAAACCATAAAATTTGAATGCAAAGCATATTTATCCATTATTTGACTATTTGACTATCCTTGATTTTCTTTGCTTGTACATATAGTTGCTTGACTAAGTCCATGCTAGTGAAGTTATACATGCTACTAGGGTTTACAGAAATAATAACCCCTGCCTTTTGAATGCATCCATGAAATTGAAAAATAGAATCATCCTTTCTTGGAATAAAATGCATGTATTTTTATCTTTTATTTTCTCATGATGACCCCTTATTTCCACTTCATCTTGTTTTTTAACTTCATCCTTATTTTTATTAATTATAGGTAAATTTAGTACCCATCTTTCTAAAAAAGAATTGTTTCAACTCATCTAAAGAAAAAATGTCTTTATGTGCTAGCCAATACCAATGGTAAGCTATAACTTCCAACTAAAAAAAAATAGTTTAGTTTCTATACTCTTGATTGACCATAAACCCTTTTAAATTAGAGCCACCACTCTAAAGTATTACCACTTCCATTAAATCTAGGATACTCCATTGAAACTAGGGTTTTAAAAAATAGAAATCAACTTTTTCTACTACAAATCTAAGTAGAAAGATTTAATTATTTCTATTCACGTAAAATAGAATGTGACTTCCTCACTCGAATTGCAAGATATGATTTTAAAAAAAATTACACATTAAAAATTTCTAAAAAAATTTGACTCACATGGTCAACTTTAGATTGTCATATCTTCCTTGATACTAATCCAAATCTTTAATGTGACCACTTTTCAGAAAGATCTCGAAGTCCTGTTTCCAATGCATTTGGATTCATCTTTTTTGAGTACATATGTGAGACACACAACCCTTTGCAACAAATTCATCCCTAGATGGAAAAAATGGCATAAAAAATTCTTTCCACTTGCCCTCGAAAGAGCTCTAATGCCAAATGTTAAGAAACTCACATAATATAATAAAAATAACCCACTAATAGAAGAGATATATCACACCTCAATAATAAAAATACTTAAAAGTATTCAAAAAATAGATCAAAACCTTGAGGTCAAGAAACACCATACAATGTTTCTTATTGGAAGGAACCCACTCTACACTATATCAATATGAGATCCAAATACATATAATATTATTGACATCCTCATATGAGTCTCTTGCATTTATTATATACTACTCAACTACCTACCACTACCACTTACCCAGACATGGGGGATAATTACTTCTCTTCTAATTAACTTGTGGGATGACTTATAAAGCATATGAACTCTGATACCTTATTTATTTCTACCTAATACACTAAAATATTATACCCCTAAGTAAATTACAAACAACCACAAAACCTCTAGGTAGTCAACAAGAGATTGAATTGGAGCTCACAACTACAAATTGGGCATTATTAGAGCTTGTAGACATGGGGCACATGCTTATATCACCTACCTTTCACTATGATACATTAAGTGCACCATATTCATAAAAATATGGAACTCTAATACCACCACATTCCATTTGCCTACTAGGGAGATGGCAATGGCACTTTACAACTCCTAGTAAGGGGTCAACAAATAAAGACTCAACACACTATTGGTATGAACAGGGTTATTACCTATCTGGTTTACCTCTTGTGTGAATAATTCATATTATTTAACTATTTATTAGTTAAATAATATTCACACATCACACATAATTCACATGTTAAGTTGACTTAGTGTGTCTACTAGATGTTTCTAGTTGTTTCTAGTTGTGTCTAGTTGTTGATAGTTGTCATCTTATCCTATAGTAGTCACATGTCATAGGATTAAGACAATTGTCACATGACTACAACATCCTACGTCTCATCCTTGTCTTTATAAGCAAGACATATCATGTATATTGTAACAATCTTTTGCATTCATTGATAGAACATAATTATTCTCTCATTTGATCTCTCTTGTGCTTTCATGAAGTCCTAGATCCTGGGTGGCTTCAATTGTCGCCAACTCTAACATGGTACTAGAGCTCTAGGAAGAATCACTTTGTGTTGGTATTTTTTGAGAGATCTTGAATGTAAATCATGGTGGATTGTGATAGTTGAGTATACTCTTCTCTAGCATCGAATGATGACCTGGAGAATCAGAAAGACTTGATGGAAATACCAGATTTGTGAGGGTTTCCTTTTTGTGCCCAATTATTGCAGGTTCATTTTGGAGCATGCTACTACAAATTTGAGCACACCATTGTGTTTAGGAGGTTCAAGATAGTCAAGATCACCTTTTGTTTCATCCAAATTGAACATTGAAGGCTAAATCTATGAGGGTTTGAATTTGGGAGGTACATGCCAAATCCAAGAGATACCTAATCTTTTAGAGCAGTTTGGGTCAAATCTAACCCTGCCATTACGCTCAGGAGGCATAAAAACTCTAAGATTGATTGTCAATTTGTTGAAATCGGACAAAGTTCTGGGAAAAGGTAATTTTTTTGCAAATCGTCGTCGTACGGAATCTCTGTAGAGAATATTCCCTCTATGCAGGGAATATTCTGTTGGCACATGTAGAATTAGAGTTGGCATCAGTGAATCAATTATGTGCATTAACTGTCAGGTAAAGCATTGAATCATTGGTTAAATCTTTATCTGTAGGTTAATAAAAAGTTTTTTCTATAGATTAATTTTTATTGCGTGGTCATACCCTGCTGCTATAGCACCAACCGCTGGGTGCCATGTGGCATATGGGCCCTGCAGATCCCTCAGTGGCAGGAAATCTCCTGCCAACATCTTCATCTCTAGCAGTTAAATCACGAAGTGGTGGTTTTTCTTCCCACTAGTGGTTTTTTAAACACCACCAACTACCTTTTCATACTGCCTAGTGGTTGTTAAACTGCTAGTAGCAGTAACAAAACCACCGATGGTGATTATTACCACTGACCAATGATAGTTCCACACAAAACCTCCCGACCAGCAAATAAAACCACCCGATGGGGCCCTAAACAATAGTTTCACCCCAAATCCCCCTCTTCAAACCACTCAACAATTTGATAAGTGATTTTCCACCTCAAAAAGGTAGTTTCAGATGCAAAATAGGTGGTTTGGGCAACCAGGAGGTGGTTTCGAGAAAAATTGTTGGCAGTATTGGAATCTACATTAGAATCTAGGAATATTTCGATAATTTCATTTTTTTGTGTCTACTAATGTCATGCTAATGTCATCATGATGTCACAACTCGATGGTTGTACAACATATTTTGGCATCAAAAGGAATATTTTGTCATTGATGTCATCATCGTATGGACTGACATCATCCAACTTCGACCTACTGCTAATGTCATCATTTCAGCAGGTGACATCATCATTTTCTAGGGAATCTTTGGCATATTCTGACAAATCTAAAAAGATTCTGTTGCTGATTCTACTGATGTCAACAATTTGGTTGTTGAAGTCATCAACAAACTTGGCCCAATTTGGCCCTCCTCTCATTGAGTGAGCTTTTTGTTTTCATAGTCCAACTTTGGAGGCCCATATCTTGCTCAATTATGCTCTGTTTTTTGTGTAATTTTTTATTTTGGCTAGAATTTCATAGGCTTCACAGTGGTGTATTTAGACTTTTATTTTGGTGCCTAGTTTTTCTAGAAATTGCAATTTTTTATCACTATACCTTAGCAGTTCCTGTTTTTAGAACTTCAAAAGCTTCGTTCAGGCTCATATAGTAACATTTTTTGGTGATTTTGTTTTAAAGTGCATAATTTTTAGAGTACATTCCAGATATGCTATCCATTTGATCTAGTTTTTCTTAGAAATTGTATTTTCAGTTCTAGCCTAATCTTGGCTTTTGCATTGTACCAAACTCAAAGACCACTTTGTTGTTTTGGCTTATGGCAATTGTAATTGAACTGAATATAAAGTCCCACAATTATTTTTTACTAGGGGGTGATCTCATTGATTGAATAAAAAGGGGGGTTGTACTTGTGTTCCTTTTTGTACTTTTGTATCATGGATCCAAACAAACTTCCTCTACTCACACCATATAACTATTATGAGTGGAAAACTAAAATGGAGAATCAAAGATTCATTTAAGAAGTTTGAAAATTCATATAGTAACAATGTGTACAAAAATTGAACCAACAACAGATGTAGAAAAGAGAAAGTGGTACAATAGATGTGAGCAAGCCTATGGAACACTATGGTTGTCTATTTCTCTTGATCTCCTTTTTCATATTGAATCTTATAAAATACCTAATGAAGTGTGGACTACCTTAGAAAATCTCTTTGGTAAGCAAGATACTATGAGAAGTTTCAAATTGGAGAATGAATTAATTGGTTTGAATCCAACAGACTTTGCAAGCATCCAAGACTTCTTCACAAAGCTAAAATCACTTAGATTGCAACTCAAACAATGTGGAATTGAAAAAGAGGACACTCCATTGATTTTTTCAATCCTTGCCAAGCTTGGTCCTGACTATTGAATTTTTGTTTCTACCTTTTATGCTACTATGGATGCACTTGGGAAAGCTTTCACAATGCCTTCACTTGATGAGTTTGCCACATCACTCACAAGGGAGCAAGCTAATTTAGTACACATGGGCACATTGAAGTCTCTTAGACCTCAATCTCTTCTTGCTAATCAAGGTACAAAGGATCAAAAGGCTTCAACTAGGAAAGCAAGAAATAGAAAAATAAGGATTTCAAGAACAATGAGCAAGCAGAGGAGTCAAATAATTCACCTAAGTCCTCATCCTCTCCCAAGGAGGAATCATCTAAGAAGGAGAGACCAAAGTGTGCATATTGCAAGAAACTAGGAAATGATGAGCATAAGTGTTATGAGAAGAAAATTGATGAGTTGAGTCACATTATTCAAAAGCACAACATCAAATTGCCATCATCCATGTCATCTAGTACATCCTCTTCTTCGACGCCATCATCATCTACATAGACAAGGATAGTAGGCATTGCTAATGCGACAAACAAGGGAAAAGGACAAGCACTCTTTGCTTCTACAAGTATTTAGTCAGAGAGATGGCTTCTTGATTCTAGAACTTCTCATCATATGGCATCTTCACAAGGGATGTTCTCTTTATTTGAGTCATGTGCTTTGCCACCTATTTTGATGGGTAACAATACATACATGCATGCAATTGGTAAAGGGACTATTGATATTGGTGAGGGTAATTTCAATAATGTGTTGTGTGTACCTTCCTTGTCAACCAATCTCCTTTCCATCTACCAGATTACTCATTGTGGTCCAAGCAAGACAGTTGAGTTCACTCCTGATTCAGTGATCATAAGAGACTTGGAGAGTAGAGATATCATTGTTGTTGGGACGGTTGATCATGCATCTTGCTTGCATACATTCTCCCATTTTGTTTCTTCTGATGATGTAGATCCATTGATTAATATTCACACTCATGCATCAAGTGTGAATCATGTTTCCAAGGAAAGGTTTGGTCACTTTAACCTTGGTGATCTTTCATCCACTTTGGTTCATGAGACTAGTGTTGATCTTCCATCTCCTCCACCTCCTGCTTCTTCATAAATCAACATCGATATGGTTTCTTCTACTTCAGTTGAGCATGATCATTTAGGTCTTTCAGACATAGCTTTGTGGGATACTTTCTTGGCAAGTATATCAGACTTGTTTTGTGAGTCTCATATTGCTGATTTGGAGGACACACTTTAGGGGATATATCTCCTCTTTTGTGATAATTACAACACAACTGTTATCCGAACTACTTCATCTTTGGAGATTTTTCTTCATGAGTCTACCCAAGATTTTAGATTGGTCACACCTCATTGCATAGTGTCATTCTTTGATTCTGACATGTGGACATTTCAATAGTTTTCAAAGAGACCCATCATAAGACTTCTTCCCACATATCTCTTCTTGGAGATGGAGTTTCTTCTACATCAACATTTGGATCAGTTTCTTCCTAAGGGGAGAAATGTTGTTTGCAAGTACAGGACACTTTCTAGCATTCATCTTTAGGCATTCACCATCAGCACAGGAGCTACTTCATTGTGGGGGGACCTATAGTCTCAATCTTTCTCTCCTATGGGGGGGGTATGTGATTGTATATATGTGATAGAAGTTGTCCTTGGGAGGTCATGTTGAGTCTTCCTACTATCACTTCTTTCACTTTCATTATTTTATGCATTATCACTTTTAGAGAGGAGTTTTGTCCCATTAGGTTTTCTCCTTTTCTCCACTTGATATTTGCTTGTACATGAGTACCTATGGCCAAGTAGATGGGACCCATCATTGCATCCTTGATTTAGTCATCTACTCCCTAAGTTGCACTTAAGGGGGGGTGTTGGTGTGAACAGGGTTGTTACCTATCTGGTTTACCTCTTATGTGAATAATTCATATTATTTAACTATATATTAGTTAAATAATATTCACACATCTCACATAATTCACATGTTAAGTTGACTTAGTGAGTCTACTAAATGTTTCTAATTGTGTCTAGTTGTTGATAGTTGTCATCTTATCCTATAGTAGTCACATGTCATAGGATTAAGACACTTGTCAGATGACTACAACATCCTACATCTCATCCTTGTCTTTATAATCAAGGTGTATTATGTATATTATAAAAATCTTTGAACAATCTTTTGCATTCATTGATAGAATAGAATTATTCTCTCATTTGATCTCTCTTGTGCTTTCATGAAGTCCTAGATCCTGGGTGGCTCCAATCATGGCCAACTCTAACACACACTACACATTAAGAGGAAAGGGAGCTATTATAGTGGTGATTAGAGCACGTTGGTTATAATCAAGATAGTGTTCCTTATGACACAATTGTGCTTGGATATGTTTCTCAAAGGTGCAAGTGGATAGTGCTTATTGTGGGTATTTTTATCTTGTTAGATGATAAGGAGTCCTCGATCACTTATGGTATTATTTAGTTGTGTAGAGAGGTAGAGGAGCACTAGAGGATGTTCACTAAGGATTGTTATATGCTATCCCAGTCATATGACAATAGATTTATGGATGAGAAGGCATGACACTATGGTTAGTATCCTTCTACAAATATGGTTGTATGAGCATATATTATGTTTCATGCCCTCAGGTCACCCCTCCACAACAACATGTAGTACAATGTTGGTATCCCAATGGGATACCAAAAAAATAGGTAGATGGAGGGAGGGATGGACACTTAGAGCCTGAGAATAGGGATTTGATAAAATAGTGCCATGGGATATTACTTGGAGGCTCAACAATTTGTGCTAGATGTTTGTGATAGGTTTCAGCTTGGTCAAATTCAATGGTCTGATGATTTTTTGGTACACACTCGATAGTTATGGAGATTTTTCATTTTGAGTGTGTGCTATAATAGTTTGGTCTCTACTAGATAGTGCCTCCAAATTTAATTTTGTTCTAACAACATCAATGTTACCCATTCTATAGGGTGGAAAGAGATATACCTATGCCTAAAAATTAGGCTAGGACCAATGCTAATGAGGTGGACCCTTAGTGGATTGGTAATTGATGATGTAGGAGTCTCACCAAATTTCCCTACACAATGGGTGAGAGGAGCCCCCCTTGTTTTGTTTTCTTGATACCCAAAGGGGCCCCTTGCTATGGGAGAAGCAAATCCATAAGGTGCACTTGATATTACTCCACTATAACAAATCCTAGCCAATGTTGATTAGCAGGTCGAAGACACAAATATGATATGATAATTGTGTTACTTTTGTTTCTTAAGTTTTTCTATTTTATCATGCATACCAACACATGATTCATAAGGTTTATGATTTTGCAGGGAGCATCACAGAGTGGGCTACCCTTATTTTGTCTACTTTAGAGTATCTCACATAGGGTATCCTAACTATGTCAATTGACTAGACAATTCAAGATCATACACTTGTTCTATGATTAGCTCTAGTTTTTTACTAATGGTCATAGCGTATAGAATTGCATCTACATATTGTGCTTCATTGGTTGAGGATAGGTACACCATAGATATTAACAAGAATGATGCCCATGGTGAACAAGATTATTAGGATTAAGTATGTCAATTACCTTACAAATCCTAAGTCTTGATTAATTGTAATTATTCATATAGATAATAAATAATGTATGATCTCCAAACATCAAGGAGTAGCTAAATGGGATGTCCATGTGAGGTGGGGACATTATTTATTTATTGTTTATTCTCTAGAATACTTGGAATATTGTGTAAGAAGGCATTGAATATGAAGGTTACTTGGAAAAATGTCAAAATTAGGAGTTACACATTATCACCCAAGATAGGTGCTATGAAAAGGCATTGATTTCTCTTATGGAGCACCTAGGATTGTAAGAATATTAAAAATGTTGGTTTGTGACAAAATCTATGATGTGTAAGTGGTGTAAGAGGAGTTACATTCTATACTAGATTAGTCAACCATGACTATAGGGCATTGGATTTTTGCATGTAGACTTGTAAACCTAGTTTTGGGCCCATGGTCTTATCTACCTATTTTGGAATTCATTTATGATTTATAGTTTTTGATTTTCTATATATTGGATGCATGGGATAGTCATTTTGATGAGCTAAAAACAACCTCATACCAGTATTGACCCAATTAACCCCTTTTTCACTAATAAGTTAACTCAAATTATGCCAATTTATTAATCTTATGATAAATATTGTCTATTTATGAAGGAATAGTGTATATTTGTTCCTAAATTGATTGCTTTTGACCGCTAATGTTGACAAGGTTTTGTGAAAAGATCTGTTATGTCATAAGCATGACTTGGACACGATGGAGTGGAGGAAGTGGATATTAATGAAGATTGAAGTCAACAGTGTTGGAAGTTAGAAGCGCCAGAAATAAAGCAGACCAATAATTGAAAACTTAAGTTGTCTAATACTCTTCCACCCATATGGCATTCTCATTTATTTTTTATTAAGATGCTAGATACATTTAAGGCTCCACTTGGAGCCCTCTTTATGAAAATGCAAGACAAACTTGTTAAGGCAGTTTTGTTATGTTTTATTTAGATAAGACTTTTAAGGAGCAATGATGTTTTTCAAATGGATATACAATATAAAAAGATTGCTAAAAAGTTATATTGAAGAAAAATAAGTTGTTTGTATACATGATTATGCAGTGTGGGATTGGACTCTATTATTGTTGATATGATTTGAGCTAGTTAAGATATTCTAGAGAGCTGGCCACTCAACGGAAGGAATTAGATAGATAAGTATTCTATTTGTTATGTGAGTGTTGTTTTTATTTTCATTTTTGTTTTGTTTTGAAGTGTAGTGATAAATATGTGTTAACCTGCAGGCCTTGTGTTGTGATTATTGTTTTAAGTAAAATTTAAATTTAAGCTGTAGTTCAGAGTTATGTGTGTATGTTGACTAAGATATTTTGGAGTTCTGAAGCTTTGTCCTTCTATTTTATATATTAGAGAAGTCTTGGAGTTCTCACATGGTTCAAATTTCTGTAGTTCAGTAAAAGTTTAGTAGTCTAGTCTAGATTTTGATATTCACATGCTTTCCTAGATTAAGTGTTTCTTTTGGGTTCATAGATTACTATAGGCTTGTTAATGATTTTTATTTGTACTCAAGGATTTTCTGAAGTTTAGATTTTCATGCTTTTTAGTTAGGACTTGTTTTACAAAAGAGGAAAAATCAAGAAATTGTTGCTAAATTAGGATGTTTGAATCTCCTATTGCATATAGCCTTGGACACAACCTGGTCAATAAACTGATAAATTTTCAACTAAAGTACAAGGTCTAACAACACCTTGTCACTTTTTGGCACCGTTGCCAGGGACATCTACATTGTGTTATTATGAGAGCAATAAGATAAATCTTGTTTAGTAAAAAAAATATATCATCAAACTCCTTTTTCTACATGGTCAGAAAAAGGGGCCCACATGAAAGATTCATAGAAAAAACCCCCCAAGTAGTAGTTCCAACTAAATCAAATGAGGTAGAAGCCTTAGTCGAAGAACTTTTTCAATACAAATTGGTTGATAAGGATCAACCTGAGACTTCTCAAAACACCTCAAATACTTAGCCACCACAACAAAAACCAAGGGAGGAATACATTCCTAATGTAGTAGCATTCCAAGTTGCAGAGCAATCTTGCATCAACCAAAAATATTTGCATTCTTTCTTTTCTTTCATTTTCAGTTACAATTCAATAATTTATAGTTCAGCATTTTCTACTGCATTTTTCTGCATCTTCATATTAAAGCTTGCAAAGTAGGAATTAGCTTCTTTTCCATGTCAGCTACATCATACCAAGATTTCAAGTGATTTGGATTTGTTTCCTGAGAGTTATTGCTATCAGAAGATCTCAGCTTTCATAGAGCAGAGCATTCAGGTAGATAGTTGAGAGGAGAAGATTTGTGGAGTACTTCCGTGACTTGCGTAGCCAAATGGAAGATCATAATTGACACATAAGGACTAGATAGACCTTCCTTGAGGTCCACACCAAGTTTCATTCATTTGTAGAGCAACACCATGTGTTGTAGGCCAACCTACATGTTTCTACACATTTCATCATTCATGGGAGATTGTAACCTCTTATGATCGACATGAAGTATTTTATGAACTTGAAGATGATATATATAGATCTCTTAGATGCACTAGGAAGTCAGTTAGAAAATATGATAGTTTAGATTAAGAATTTTATTTAGGGAAGGCACTTCACTACCATATCTTTCATTTCTATTGTAGCTCAGAAAGTAGGCTTGTGAGCCCTTTGATTGTAGCCTATATGTTGTTGGCATATAAGCATTCTGATTATCTAATATATTGAGCATTTGAATCTTCCATTGCATTCTATATTTTTGTTGTTTCCATTGTGTTTACTCTAGCTGCATGGTTGGACAATCCATTCTTTGGACCCTCCATCGAGGACTACACCAAGTGGTATCAGAGTGCAGTTTTGAATCCTTTGGGAAGTGAAGGCATTCTAAAAGATCTTGTGGTGAATAGAGCACTGACTTGAGGCAGTCTACTAGTGTTTTTCAATAGAGCGGCGATTGTGAGGCAGTTCCACCGGATCTTAGGAAGAGATACCACCAAGGAGGATGCCTACTATGGCCAATGTTGCTGGAAGAATGGAAGAGATGATAGAGATGATGAGGACAATGAAGGTTAGATTGGATGTTGTAGAAGAAGATAGAAGAAGAGGACTAAACCCTAGACATGAAGATGAAAGTGATGATGATGAATTTCAAGCTGTTGACCAAAATGAAGAATCCCTAGAAGAAGAAGAATCAAATCAGGTAAAGATGTTGAAATCTATTTCTAAGATTGGTAAGAGACCTAGAGTAGAAGTACCTAACTATACCAGAAATTTGAATCCTGAGGAATTGATTGATTGGATAAATGACCTAGAAGAATAATACTTTGAATATGAAGAAATCAAAGATCTGGAGAGAGTGAGATTTGCAAAAACTAAGTTGAAAGGACATGCTGCTATTTGGTGGAAAGAAGTTCAATTGGATAGAAATAGGAGAGGAAAAGAGAAGATCATAAAATGGGATAGGATGGTGACAAAATTGAAGAATCAGTCCATACCTGTTGACTATGAGTTGGAATTGTTGAAGAGATTGCAAAACCTAAGGCAAAAGGAGAAATCTGTGGAGTATATAAAATAATTTCATAAGATGATCATAAGGACTGTACATAATGAAACAAGCAAGGAGAAAGTGGCAAGATACATAAATGGATTGAGTTGAACATTCAAGAAGAACTAAGTCTGGTGAGGATGACAACAATAGAAGAATCATATCAGTTTGCAATGAAAGTTGAATAAGAGGCATGAGCAAAGACAAAGAGGTAGAGGAGGCAAATTTCAAAGAGGTAGAACATATTCCAGAGGAGAAAGACCTTATGCGTAAAAAAACAAGAAAAGTAGCCCATACAAGAAGGAAGATAGAGATAACAATTCATACTAGAGTGATGATAGGAGTTTCTACTACAACAATAGAGGAAACCACAATTCTTACTGCAAGGAAGGATACATGAGAGATGAAAGAGGGTTTGACAAGAGATCATTTAGAGGAACTTGTTTTACATGTGGAGGTTAAGGAAACAAAGCATTTGAATGTCATCAAGGAAGTACCAACAAGAGGACAAAGAACAGTGCAAGAGCAGCTTATGCAGAAGAACCTATTGGATTACCTAGTTCGGTTGGAAAAATAGAGAAAGGAGAATCATTAGTCATGAGGAGAGCATTATTTCAAGTAGAGACAAATGAGGAACCACCGCAAAGGAAAAGTTTGTTCCGAACAAGATGCAAATCAAGAGGTAAATGTTGTAAGGTTATCATTGATAGTGGTAATACTGATAATTTGGTTTCAGAGGAGATGGTGACAAAGCTGAATCTGGAGAGATTGAAACACCCTAAGCCCTACAAGATAGCATGGATTCAATATGAACACAAGGTACTGGCGAGTGAACAATGTTTGGTGAAATTTCATATAGGATCTTATAATGATGAGGTATTGTGTGATATTATGTCGATGGATGTATGTCATATATTGTTGGGGAGACCATGGCAGTATGATAAAAAGGCTATACATGATGGAAGGAAGAACACATATGTTATAACATCAAATGGGAAGAAACATATCTTGATACCTTTGGAAGATGAACCTAAGAGTGAAGTGTGTTAAACTGCTAGAATCTATTTGGTAGATGGAAGGAAATTTTTGGATGGATTGAGACATGAGAATATATGTTTTTCTTTGATTCCTAAGAAGTGTAGAACCCTAAGTGTAGAGACTATTACAGGAAAAGAAGAAGAACCACCGCCAGAGGAATATAACTGAATTGTTGACAAAGTACCAAGATATCATATCAAATAATGTGCTTGAAGGATTGCCACCAATCTGGAGTATTAGTCATCATATGGACCTTATACCTAGATGACACCAACAGAGAATGCGGAGCTGAATAGACAAATATAGGAGCTGTTGAGAAAAATGATTGATCAGAGAATGTTTAAGCCCATGGGTGGAACCTGTAGTACTAGCACCAAAGAAAGATGGAGAATGGAGGATGTGCACAGACTCTAGAGCAATCAATAAGATCACAACTAAGTATAGATTTCCATTGCCAAGGATGGATGACATCATGGACTATTTGAGTGGAGCAAAGTATTTCACAAAGATAGACTTGAAGAGTGGATACCATTAGATCATGATCAGAGAAGGAGATGAGGGGAAGACTACATTTAAGACAAATGAGGGATTGTATGAATGATTGGTGATGCATTTTGGATTGACTAATGCACCGAGTACTTTCATGAGATTGATGAATGAGGTTTTGAAGATATTCTTGGGTAAGTTTGTTATTGTATACTTGGATGTATTCTAATTTTTAGTAAGACAAAAGAGGAACATTTGTGCCATATTAGACAAGTATTGCAGAGGTTGAGAGAAGAGAAATTGTTGATAAACATCAAGAAATGTAGTTTCATGAAGGAAGAATTGGTATATTTGGGATTTGTGATTTCTACAGAAGGATTGAAGATGGACCTTGAGAAAGTTAGAGAAATTGTTGAGTAGCCAACACCTGTGAACATTGGAGAGGTAAGATCATTTAATGGATTAGCAAGTTTCTACTAGAAGTTCATAAGAAATTTTAGTATAGTATGCACACCTATGACAGAGACAATGGGAGCCTGTGATAGAAACGACTTTAAGTGGACATCAGGAGCAGATAAGAGTTTTGAATTGTTGAAGTAGAAGGTGACAGAGCAACTAGTGTTATCATTACTAGATTTTGACAAAGTATTTCAAGTTGATTGTGATGCCAGTGGAAATGCAATTAGAGTAGTGTTAAGTCAAGAAGGGAGACTAGTAGCATAGTCTAGTGAGAAGTTGAATGATGCAAGGAGAAGATATTCAGTTTATGATCAAGAGTTCTATGCCATAATTCAAGCTTTGAATAAGTGGAGACATTACTTGTTGCCTAAGGAATTTGTGTTGTCCACTGATCATCAAGCTTTGCAGTATTTGAACAGTCAAGGGAAGTTGAATCAAAGACATATGAGAAGGGTAGAGTTCATGTAGAGTTACACATTTGTATCGAAGCATAGGAGTAGAAAGTTAAACAAAGTTGCAGATGCATTGAGTAGAAGAAGGAATTTGTTGACAAAGAAGTACTAGGATTTGAAGAATTGAAGCATATGTATGAAGAGGATCTTGATTTTGTAGAAGCATGGAAAGCATGTAAGGAACCTGTTGTGATAGATAGAAGTAAGTGGTTATACTATTTTGTTTAGGAGGATATGTTGTTCAAGGGAAATCAATTGTGTATACCTACGAGTTCAAGGAGAGATAATTTGATCAAGGAGAAACATAGTTGTGGATTGGTATGACATTTTGGGATTGACAAGATAGTAGCTTTGGTAAGTGAACATTATTTTTTACCTCAGATATATAAGGATGTAAGGAAGTTTGTTAAGAGTTGTAGAGTTTGTCAAGTTGCAAAAGGGAATAGTCAGAATATTAGATTGTATAAATCTTTGACAATACCAGAGAGACCTTGGGAAGATATAAGAATAGATTTCATATTAGGTTTTCCAAGAACACGGAGGGGAAATGATTCTATATTTGTAGTAGTGAACAGATTTTCAAAGATGTCACATTTCATTCCTTGTAAGGACAAATGATGTAGTACATGTTGCTGACCTATTTTTCAAGGAGATTGTGAGATTGCATGGATTACCTAGGAGTATAGTTTCAGATAGGGATACAATATTCATTGGGTACTTTTGGAGGACATTGTGGAAGAAGATGAAGACATACCTAAAGTTCAGTTCAACATTTCACCCATAGACAGATGGACAAACAGAAGTGGTAAATAGGATTTTGGGTAACTTGTTGAGATGTTTAGTAGGAGATAAGGTAGGAAGTTGGGATCTAATTCTGCCGCAAGTAGAGTTTGCATACAATAATTCAATAAACAGGAGTATAGGGAAAACGCCATTTGAAGTTTTGACAGGAATACAACCTAGAAGAGTTGCAAAGATGGGAGACATTAGTATGGAGAATAAGAGGAGTGCAGAAGCAAAAGAATTTGTAGGATACATGGAGACACTACTTAATCAAGTCGAGAAGCATTTGGAGGAGATGAATAGTAAATATATGGAGCAAGAAGATGAGAAGAGGAGACATAAAGAATTTTTAGTTGGATATGAAGTAATGGAATATCTAAGAAATGAGATATTTCCAGTGGGAGCATACAACAAGTTGAAGATGAAGAAGTTTGGACCATGTAATATTCTTAGGAAATTTGATTTAGGAAATGCATATGAAGTGGAGCTATCAGAGACATTTGGTATATCACCTATAATCAACATTGTAGACCTATATTAGTATCACAAGGGAGAGTCAAGTGAAGGTGGTTTGAAGAATCAGTTACCACAACAACCACTAGAGCAGATAGATCGGATCTTGGATAGTAGAGTTGGACACAAAACCAGAGGCAAGCAGTATAAAGAGTATTTCGTTAAGTGGTAAGGAAGACCAGAAGAAGATTCATCATGGATTTCTCAGGCTGAGGTAGACTGCCTTAGTTTCCTCTAGCCCCCAAAAAGTGAGGGACTCACTTTTTCAACAACCCTGGATGTTTGATGCAGGAGCATCCCAGGTTGAAGAGCAATCTTGCATCAACCAAAAATATTTGCATTCTTTCTTTTCTTTCATTTTCAATTATAGTTCAGTAATTTGTAGTTTAACATTTTCTACCGCATTTTGCCACATCTTCATATCAGAGCTCGCGGAGTAGGAATTAGCTTCTATTCCATGTCAGTTATATCATATCAAGATTTCAAGTGATTTGTATTTGTTTTCTTAGAGTTATTGCTATCAAAAGATCATCAGCTTTCATAGAGTAGAGCATTCAAGTAGACAGTTGAGAGGAGAAGATTTGTGGAGCACTTCTGTGACTTGCGGAGCTAAATGGAACATCATACACGACACATAAGGACCAGATAGACCTTCCTTGAGGTCTGTACCAAGATTCATTTATTTGTGGAGAAACACCATGTGTTTTAGGTTGACCTACATGTTTCTACATGTTCCATCATTCATGGGAGATTATAACCTCTTATAGCTGACATGGAGGATTTTATGAGCTTGAAGATGATATATATAGATCTCTTAGTTGCACTAGAAAGTTAGTTAGTAATTATGATAGTTTAGATTAAGAATTTTGTTTCTAGAAGGCACTTCACTGCCATATCTTTCATTTATGTTATGGCCCAGAAAGCAGACCTATGAGCCCTTTGATTGTAGCCCGCATGGTGCAGACATATAAGCATTCTAATTATCTAATATATTGAGTATTTTAATCTTCCATTGCATTCTATATTTGGGTTTTTTCCATAGTGTTTACTCTAGCTGCATGGTTTGGACAGTCCATTCTTTGGACCCTCCATCCAAGACTGCACCAATTCCTTTAGACATAATGGTTGATAACAATAATTACCCTTTTAATAATTAGAATGGAAGGAGACCAACAAACATTCTAGATGATAACCAAAATGGTAGGAGAGCAGCTCAAACATTCACCTATCCCATTGCTCTCAACCCAGATGAAGATGTACCAATGAAAAACATTTCACCTTCTATCCTACCAACCTTTAGAGGATTAGCTTCCAAAAGATCTAGACTAGTTTCTCTTTGAATTTAAAGTCCTATGCCAGACATACGATTATAAAACTGATAACTAGAAACTGAAGTTGTTTCCTTCTATTCTGAGAGACTCTACGATGAGATGGTTCATGGGTTTGGTCTCAGGATTAATCACCTCTTGGGAAGATATGGAAACTATCTTTTTAGACAAATTTCAAAATAATTGTAGGGTCAGTGATAGGAAGAAAGAATTGTTTAGACTTAAACAAAAAGAGGATGAAAACCTAGAGGATTTTCTAGATAGGTTCATCTTTTTAACAAAATGATGTGGAGAAGAAATAATGAACCAAGAGATCCTCAAGGCCATATTCCTCAAAGGTCTCGACAAGGACACTCGAAGAAGTTTAGATTTGATGGGAAAGGGAGACGTAGCCAAACTTGACCTCTCAGAAATCTCTAAATTATGCAGAAACTTTTATATAACTCAAGGGAGAATCAGGAAGTGTAGTCTAATGAGAGGATTAAATGAAATTAACCATTTGAGAGAGGAAATTGCAAACCTAAAAACTAACATTCTTGTTCAGTTAAACACCACCTTGGATAGAATACAGGCTAAGATACATAATCCTGAAACTTTATCCATCTATTGTGCCAGATGTAGGAATAAACATTTACTAAGGGAGTGTTCATTGGATAAAACTGACAGTTTCTAGATTTGTGAAAACAACCATTCCATCGACCAATGTGAAATACTCAATGTGATTAAAAATTCCAAAAAAAAGATGTCTCAAGTAGAGGAATAAATCGATTACATGGGACAAAGACCAGGAGGATTAGGAGGAAATTTTTCTTATGGACAAAACTCAAATTCATCCTGGCAACCTCAAAATTATTGGAATAATAATTAGTGGGTGACACACTAGCCTCCAACATCACCTAACTAGGGACCTTATTCTTGGGGACACCTAAAATGGATAAACCAATCCTGGATGAATCCTTAATGGACAAATCAAGCACAACAACAATGGTATCCCCAGAACCCTACACCATAATGGAATCAACCTCCTAATCAATTCTATCATGGACAATACAGATTAATGAATATTTGGCTAATCTTCTTTCCGTGGAAATTCTTCCCCCAAAATACGGTGATCTTGGTAGCCTTGTTATAACTGTAGTAATCAATGAGGTGGAAATCCTCAATGCACTAGTGGACTTAGGAGCTACAATTAATGTCATGACCGTAGACGTCATGGAAAAGTTGGGACTTACAAACTTGCACCCCACAATGACCATTTTACAAATTACAGATCAATCTATAGCCATTCCAAAAGGAGTTCTAGAGAATATTCCTGTCAAAGTCAAAAATTAGGAGTATCCAGTTGACTTCTAGGTGATTCAATTGGACACCCCTAAAGATAGCTATCTGTTAATATTAGGGAGATCTTGGTTGGCAACCATTGCAGCTAAAATCAACTACAAAGCAAGAGGAATGGCACCTTCAAATGACATTAATAGAAAACACTTATCCCTATACCCCCTCGCTCAACTTGTTGTAAATAAACATGATCAAGTTTGGATAGATGAAACTAACAATCCTACTAAATAAGAAAATTTGGCTTCACTAGCAATGGTAGTTATCAAGCAACATGGTAAAGAAATAGGAAACAAACTGGAAAATGACATGAGAAGTATCACTATAAACTCAAGTGATGAGGAAGCCTTTGAAATTGATGAGACATTAGAAAACTTGATCCAAACCAATGATATAGAATGTGTTCATGATGGAAATCAGAACTCCCTCACAACATTTCATTGTCCACTGGCTAATATGATTCCAAGAACAAATCACTTTCTTAAGGACATAACCACATACCATAGGATTCAGCCACATAGTTATCCACTTAATACATTAATGAGTGAAGTTTATGTTACCTCCAAAAATCTAAGAACTAAAACCATAATGTTATTACTAGGAAAGACCCTTAATATTAATAATTGGTTAATTGAAATAGATGAGCTTAAATTATTCGATGTGTTGGTAAATAGATCCAGAGCTTCTGCTTGGGACTATACAAACATGCAAGGAATACACCCAAGTGTCTGTACTCACCACATCTATACTGAAGATGTGCAACCAGTTCACCAACCACAATGTAGACTCAACCTTGCGCTTAGAGATATAGTCAAAATAGAAATAGAAAAGCTCCTACAAGTAGGATTCATTTACCCCATCTCTAATAGCAAGTGGGTCTCACCTCTGGTGGTTGTTCTAAAGAAGAATGGAAAGTGGAGATTTTGTGTAGATTACAGAGAACTTAACAAAGCAACCTATAGGGATTACTTTCCATTACCATTCATAGATCAAGTCCTAGATAACCTAGCTGGAAGGAAATATTTCTCATTTTTGGATGGGTTCAACGGATATAATCAAATGCAAGTGGCATCTGAAGAGCAAGACAAAACTACTTTCCCTGTCCTTAGGGAATGTTTGCATACTGAGTCCTTCCCTTTGGATTATGTAATGCTCCTGCAATTTTTCAAAGAGTTGTATTAGCAATCTTCACCATTCTTGTTAATGAATGTGTAGAAGTATATATGGATGATTTCATGGTGTATGGGTCTACTTTTGATGAAGCACTTAAAAATCTAGACAAAGTCCTACAACGATGTGAAGAACACCAACTATCCCTGAGTCATGAAAATTGTTTAATAATGGTCGAACAAGGGATAGTATTGGGAGATCACATCTCAGTAGAAGGGATAAAAGTGGATCCTAAAAAAATCAAAGTGATACAAAAACTAAACTAGAAGCCATGAAAAATCAAATGGATGTTCGGAGTTTCTTGGGACATGTCGATATTACCGAAGGTTCATAGAAAACTTTAGTAAAATCGTAGCCCCAATGTTCTCTCTTCTACAGAAAGATGTAGAATTTGCCTGGACTATGGAATGTCAAAAGTCATTTGACATCATTAAAGAAAAACTTACTACCGCCCCAGTATTACGTGGACCCAATTAGAAACTACCATTCTATATCTACGTGGATGCCTCCAATGATGCAGTTGGAGTAGTCCTAGCCCAAGAAGATGAAAATGGAGGAAAATATGCTATATATTTCATAAGTAAGAATTTGACCCCCATTGAGAGAAACTACACCACTACGGAAAAGGAATTTTTAGTTGTGGTTCTTGCAATCAACAAATTCTAACACTACATCATAGGGTACAAAGTAATTATTTTCATGGACCATTCAACAATTAAATACCTCATGAATAAACATGCAATGAATGAAAGGATAATTAGATGGTTGCTACTTCTCCAAGAATTCAACATAACCATCATTGACAAACCTAGGAAATTGAATGTAGTAGCATATTTTTTTATCCAGGATACAACAAGAAGATGGAGAATGTGACCTTGTTCAATATGAATTTTGAGACAAAAACTTGTTTTCCATCTCCATTAAAATCTATTGGTTTGCAGACATAGCTAATTATTTGGCCACATCATAATTTCCACCATATTTTACATCCAAGAAGAAGAAACATTTAATTAAAGAAAGTGCTCAATTTAAATGGATAAACGGACTGTTATTCAAAAGTGGACCTGATCTGATATTACAATGGTGTGTCAGGTCAAATAAAGCTTATAGTAATTGAGGGCATGCAATGACGACCCTTCAGGAGGTCATTATTCAGCAAAACAAACATCTCATAAAATCTTGGTTGTAGGGTATTACTAGCATTCCGTGGGGAGACCTACTACATCTAGTGAAATGCCCCTTTGACCAAAAATAGCTTTGGAACCATTTGAGAAATGGGGACTATACTTTATCGGACCCATAGATCCACCCTCTCAAGGTAAATAATATATCTTAGTTTGTATTGATTACTTGACTAAATGGGTAGAAGTTCAACCGCTCAAAGTTGCTAGAGAAGAACAGGTAGCAGATTTCCTTTATAACAAAATCTTCTTCAAATTTGGAACCCCCAGATCTACTGTCATAGATCAGGGACCACAATTTATGTCTAAGGTTCTATTAACCTTCACTGATAATTTTTAGGTGAGTCATAAGAAGTCATTTCCTTATCACCCTCAAGCGAACGGTCAAGTGGAAGTAACAAATAGGGAACTTGAAAATATCTTGACTAAAATAGTTTCATTAGGAAGAAAGGATTGGGCTAGAAAACTGCACGAGACTGTCTGTGTTAATTTAACATTCAGATTCACAGTAAGAAACAATAAAACATGAATGCTCACATAACACAAAGATACCCTGGGAAAACCTCCCTCTTGGAGGTGAAAAACCCAACAAGAAAATCTCAAATCTGATTTATATTAAGAGCATAAATAGATTACAGCTTTGCTCAGCTAGGGCACAAAATATAGGCACCAAAAAAAATATAGCTTATCTAAATTTTAGTTTTGAACTGAACTACTTATAATGTTCAGAATGAAGTTCACTTGCACAGTAAGCACATAGGTTCAGCATCCCTAGATAATCCTATGAATCCGTTGAACTATCGCACCAATTGAACCACTGAACCAATTGAACCGTCAAACCAATTGAACCAGCGAACCTGTTGAACCTGCAAACTAGTTGAACCTGCGAACCGGTTGAACCTGCACACTTGTTGAACCTATGAACCGGTTGAACCTGCGAACCGGTTAAACTTGCGAACCGGTTGAACCTGCGAACCTGTTGAACCTGCGAACCTGTTGAACCTGCGAACCTGTTGAAGCAGTTCAACTAATTGTGGAGCCCTTGCACTGTGCTTGAAGTAGATCACTGTTGGATTAGATTGCGAAGAGCAGAATTCGGTGAGAGAATGATATGTATTGTGACTACCAGTCACTTTTCATTTATATGAGATCACCCAAACAATTTGGCGCCAAATTACATATACATTATATTTGAAATAGGTCCTGACCTATTTGTAATTTCAAGATACATAGAATAATGAGTTCGCCCAATTTGGGGCTTGCCTTAATAGGATAATACAACTGAGTTCTCAAAATGCTAAGGCCGACAGGCCATTCAACATTTTATGACTAGGTCGGTCTCTAGAAGGGATCTGACCTAGCTACCAAAAATCAACACTCCCTCTTAGCTAGGGAGGATTCCTTCATAAGGATCAAGTCACGTAGTGACTAACATCATGGCTACTCCCATGGATGAAAGCATAAGTGCTTATTGTCATCTCCTCATGACGTTTACCATAGATACTCCCAGAGGGTGAACAAGCACATCATGGAATTTCTCCCATGATATCCACCATACCTACTTGCAGAGGGTGGCTCCACCATGCCTACTCGTAGAGGGTGGAAGAGGGTTTTCACCTCAAACTTCTCCCAGAGAAGAGTGCATTACCACCATGCCTACTTGCAGAGGGTGGATCCACCATGCCTACTCGTAGAGGGTGGAAGATACAATATAATGTATCACTAATGCTGAGACTCCCTCTCAGCTAGAGATTCATTCTCCATAACTCCAAGCTTGTCTCAAAAATATGCAAGCTTCACTCGAGCAAGGGGTTTAGTGAGAACATTTGCTATTTGCTCATCAGTGCTGATGTACTTCAGTTGAATATCATTCCTTTGCACCATATCCCAGATATAGTGATACTGACTTTCCACATGCTTTGATCTGTCATGAAACATAGGATTGGCAGAGAGCTTCACACAGCTCTGGTTATCACTGTGAATAATTGTAGGCTCCCAGGGTTCTCCAAACAAACCTGCAAGGAGTTTTTGAAGCCACACTGCTTCTCGAGATGCCACACAGGCTGCAATATATTCTGCTTTAGCAGTACTCAATGCTACTGAAGACTATTTTCTGTTGCACCAGGATATCATGGCAGATCCCAAGCTGAAGCAAACTCCAGAAGTGCTCTTTCTATCAGTGACACTTCCTGCCCAATCAGAATCAGAATAACCTTCCAAGGTAATGACTATGTTGGAAGAGTACTTCAATCCATATCCAACTGTACCACGCAAATATCTCAAGATATGCTTGGCTGCAACAAGATGAATCTTCCTTGGTTCGCACATAAACTGGCTGAGGGCACTCACTGCATAGCAAATGTCAGGTCTAGTGTTAACTAGATACATCAAGGATCCAATCAGCTGCCTGTATTCAGTGGGATTCACAAGATCAGACCTAGTTGCAGATTCACTCAACTTATTTAAGTTAGTTTCCATAGTAGGCATAGGTTTACAATCTAGCATTCCAAATCTCTTCAAAATATCAATGGTATATTTTCCTTGACTTAGAATAATTTCATTGGGTCTTTGCCATACTTCTAACCCTAGAAAGAAATGCATGAGACCTAGATCTTTCATTTCAAATTCTGAAGTCAATTCTTCCTTACATCTAAGAATGAGATGATCTTCTCCATTTAGGAATAGATCGTCAACATATAAAACCAAAATCAACATTTCACCATTGAATACCTTGAAGTAAAGGTTAGGATCAACATCATTCTTACAGAATCCTAGGCTTACCAAGTACTTATCAATTCTTTCATACCAAGCATGGGGGGCCTGCTTAAGACCATATAATGCTTTCTTCAATCTGCATACATGAGATTCTTTCTTATGGATCACAAAGCCTTCAGGTTGCTCAATGTAGACCTCTTCTTCAATAACACCATTGAGGAAGGTTGTCTTTACATCCATCTGATGCAACTTCCATCCCTTAGCTGCGGCAATAGCAATGATAGTCCTAATGGAAGTATATCGAGCAATAGGGGCAAAGGTTTCCTCATAATCTATGCCTTCTTTCTGAGAGAAGCCATGAGCCACAAATCTAGCTTTGTATTTCTTAATACTTTCATCAGCAACATGTTTAATTTTAAACAACCATTTGGAAGATACAACAGACTTACCTTTGGGTCTAGGCTTAAAATCCCAAACATCATTCTTAATGATAGACTGATATTCTTCATCCATAGCATTCTTCCATGTCTGTTGGTTCATGGCCTCTTCAACGCTGGACGGTTCAGTCTCAATGAGATTGCACATCAATGCAACATAGTTTGAGAATTTTTGAGGTCTCCTTCTTTCTCTAAGTGTGCCTCTTGGAGCTGCAAACTTTTCTGCCTCTTGAATCCAGAGAGGTCTCTTCTTACTCATGGTAATGTCCCTAGGCCCATCTATAGGATCCAAAGGTTCACTTGGATCATCATGATTTTCAGATTCTGTAGACTCTCTCTAAATCTCAGTATCATGCTCAATATCCATGTCTTGAGGGTTATCATGGACTTCATTGTCAATTTCTAAACCATAGCCTTTAGATCTTTTGAGTGCAATATTTTCTTCAAAAGTGACATCTCTACTAACCTCAATAAACTTCTTACCTGGAATGTAAATTCTAAATGCTTTGGATGTTTCGCTGTAGCCCACAAGAATGCCTCTTTTGCCAGAAGGTTCCAACTTGGTTCTCTTCTCTTTGGGTACATGGACATATACTGGACTCTCGAAGATCCTCAAGTGACTGATATCAGGTTTCATCCCCAAAAATGCTTCTTCTGGAGTCACATCTTTCAATACACGGTGAGGGCATCTATTCTGAATGTAGACAACAATCCTAGATGCTTTGGCCCATAGGAAAGTTTGCAGATCCTGATCATGAATCATAGCTTTTGTTGCCTCAACTATGGATCTGTTCTTTCTTTCTGCAACCCCATTTTGCTGAGGGTTGTAGGGAACACAAAACTCCCTCTTGATCCCTGCCTCAACACAAAAATCATGAAAACTACCCGAGGTGTATTCACCTCCATTATCAAACCTTAAAACTTTAATTCTTTTCCCATATAGATTTTCAGCTAAAGCTTTAAATTCTTTGAATCTACTTGAACTTCATCAGATTCTTTTGATTTAAGAAAGTAAATCCAAGTTTTCCTAGAGTAGTCATCTATAAAGATTACATAATACAAGAATCCACTTGGGGAAGCAACAGACATAGGTCCACATAAATCAGAATGCACAAGAGCTAATTTCTCTTTAGACCTACTTTCACTTTGATGAAATGGACTCTTAGTGTTCTTACCCATAGCACAACCTTTGCATGTATTATCATGAATATGACTAAGTTTAGGCATACCTTTAACTATCTTCTCAAGTGTGGGGAGGGCTTGGAAATGAAGATGTCCAAGTCTTCTATGCCATAGCTCGCTTGACTCCGGTGCTTCATGAATGAGAGCTTGAACTGGACGTGCTGAAAGCTTATATAGGCTCTCATACCTATTCCCAATGACATGAGCTGATTTGATGCTGGACTTCTTAGGCCATGCAAGCACCCTTCCCTCAGAAAATGCAATCTGATAACCCTTATCTTCTAGTGCTGATATGGAGATAAGGTTTCTTTTGATTCCCGGCACAAACAAAATATCACTGAGGTGAAGAGAAATTCTAGAATCTAAGTTAAGGGAAGTAGTACCAAAACCTCTCACAGAATAGCGAGCATCATCACCAATGACCACATGAAGATTGGACTCTTTCTCCACTAAATCTGAGAGGTTGTCTCGATAGCCGGTGATGTGTCTAGATGCACCACTATCAATCAACCAAGTATCACTGTCTAAGGGTACATTGCTTGACAGAGCAGAAATGAAAAGGAAGTCTTCAGTATTAGACTAATTTGAGACTTCATTTAAGTTTGCTCCTTGTTGCTTAGGCTGAGATAAACAGTCCCTTGCATAGTGACCGAATTTGTCACACCTGAAGCACTTGATGTGAGACATGTCCTTTTTCTTTTTCTTTGAATCGTGAGATGGATTAGACCTTTGATCTCTATTCCTCTTGAAATTGTTCTTCTTCCAATAGCCTCCTTTCTTCTTGAAAGACTGGGTAGCAAGGACATGATTGTCTTCATGAGTGTTTTTGATAACTCCTCTAGCAACTAGTCGAGACTCTTCTTGGATACAGTCAGCCCTTAATTTGTCAAACTTGGGTATATCAGCTCTTGCACTAATTCCTTGAATGTAGGATTCCCAAGATGCTAGAAGAGCATTGAGAGCTAGCATAGTTAAATCATTTTCATCAACAATCTTTCCAATAGATGAGAGCTGATCTCTCAAATCAGAAATCCTCATGAAGTAAGCCATGACGGATTCACCTTTAGCCATCTTGATGTGATGAAGCTGCTACTTCAAAGCTAGAACACGACTAGTGTTGTTGATTTCATACATCTCCTCCAAGGTTCTGAACATTTTGGTTGCTGTATTCAGCTTGGAGATGATGAGAACAATGTGATCTTTTACTGAATCAATTAAGATCTTCTGAGCTTGAAGATCTTTCTTCCTCCATTGGTTCTTTTCTCCTTCTACCTCAGGCTCAGAAGATTCTTTGGTCACAAAGTCTGCAAGGTCATTTTCATTCAACGCAAGCATGATGCAGACTCTCCATGATGTGAAATTGGAAGCCCCATCCAATCTGTCTTCAACCCTGAGACTGTGAACCATTTTATCTGATCTTTAATGATAAGAGCAGAATGTAAATAACTGAATACTGCAAATCTGATTATACTAATTCAAACTTAGCTCTAATACCATGTTAATTTAACATTCAGATTCACAGTAAGAAACAATAAAACATGAATGCTCACATAACACAAAGATACCCTGGGAAAACCTCCCTCTTGGAGGTGAAAAACCCAGCAAGAAAATCTCAGATCTGATTTATATTAAGAGCAAAAATAGATTACAGCTTTGCTCAACTAGGGCACAAAATATAGGCACAAAAAAAATACAGCTTATCTGAATTTTAGTTCTGAACTGAACTAATTATAATGTTCAGAATGAAGTTCACTTGCACAGTAAGCACAGAGGTTCAGCAGCCCTAGATAATCCTGTGAACCTGTTGAACTATCGTACCAATTGAACCGCTGAACCAATTGAACCGCCAAACCAATTGAACCAGCGAACCTGTTGAACCTATGAACCAGTTGAACCTGCGAACCGGTTGAACCTGCGAACCTGTTGAACCTGTGAACCGGTTGAACCTGCGAACCTGTTGAAGTAGTTCAACTAACTGTGGAGCCCTTGCACTGTGCTTGAAGTAGATCGATGTTGGATTAGATTGTGCAGAGTAGAATTCGGTGAGAGAATGATATGTATTGTGACTACCAGTCACTTTTCATTTATATGAGATCGCCCAAACAATTTGGCGCCAAATTACATATACGTTATATTTGAAATAGGTCCTGACCTATTTGTAATTTCAAGATACATAGAATAATGAGTTCGCCCAATTTGGGGCATGCCTTAATCGGATAATACAACGGAGTTCTCAAAATGCTAAGGCCGACAGGCCATTTAGCATTTTATGACTAGGTCGGTCTCTAGAAGGGATCCGACCTAGCTACCAAAAATCAATAGTCTGGGCCTACAATACTACATGGAAATCAACCACCAGTTTTACACCATATGAGTTCATTTTTGGAAAGAAATTCATTCTACCTATTGAATTCAAACTACAAACACTAAGAACAACAATGGAAGTAGGTTTAAACCTTGACCAAGCCCAGATAGAATGAGTCCTGCAACTTAGTGAACTTGATGAACTCCGCCTAGAAGCTATCCACTAAATTGAACTAGTGCAACAACAAAGGAGAGCATGACATGAAAAACATATAAAGGAAAGGAAATTTCATAGTGGTTATTGGGTACTATTGTTTGACTCTAGGTACAAATATTAAAAAGAAAAACTTTGAACTCACTGGTTAGGACCTTATGAAATTTTTGAAGTATTCCAAAATGGAATAGTACAACTCAAACCCATTGACGAAGAAACACAAACACTCTTAGTAAACGGTCATAGATTATGTCTATATCAAAAATATGTAAACAAAGAGGAATTTACAAAAATGGTAGAAACACAAAATGGAATCCAATGTATCCAACCTGACACGACAGGAATAAATTAAATAAACTCTTAAAAAAATATGTAAATTCTTTGAATTATATGTCTAATTTATATTTGGAATTCCTTTATTTTTGCAGGAGTACCCCTCAGGTTCCTGTTCATTTCAGATGCATCCCTTCAACGATGCTTCGAAACTTTGTTCCTATTCATTTCAGATGCATCCCTTCAACGATGCTCTAGAACTTTGTTCCTATTCATTTCAAACACATCCTTTCAACGATGCTCCAGAACTTTGTTCCTATTCATTTCAGACGCATCCCTTCAATGATGCTTTGGAACATTGTCCTGTTTGTTTTGGACGCATCACTTTAATGATGATTTGAAACTTTATTCTTGTTCATTTCAGACACATCCCTTCAACAATGCTTTGTAACTTTGTTCCTGTTCATTTCAGATGCATCCCTTCAACGATGCTCTGGAACTTTGTTCTTGTTCATGTTTCGGACACATCCTTTCAAAAATGCTCTAAAACTTTATTCATGTTAGTTTCAGACGCATCCCTTCAATGATGCTCTAGAATTTTGTCCCTGTTTGTTTCAGATGCATCCTTTCAATGATGCTCTGAAACTTTGTTCTTATTTGTTTCAGATGCATCCCTTCAACGATGCTTCAAAACTTTATCCCTATTTGTTTTGGACACATCCTTTCAATGATGCTCTAGAACTTTATTCCTATTTGTTTCAAACAAACCCCTTTAATGATGCTCTGGAACTTTATTCCTGTTCGTTTCGGATGCATCCTTTCAACGATGCTCAGGAACTTTGTTCCTGTTTGTTTTGAATACATCCCTTCAATGATGCTCCAGAACTTTGTTCCTGTTCGTTTCAAACGCATCCTTTCAACGATGCTCTGGAAATTTGTTCATTTTCATTTTGGACACATCCCTTCAACGATGCTCTAGAACTTTGTTCTTGTTTGTTTCGGACACATCCCTTTAACGGTGATTCAGAACTTTGTTCCTATTCATTTCAGACACATCCCTTCAATGATGCTCTGGAACTTTGTTCCCATCGGATGCATCCTTTCAATGATGCTCCAAAACTTTGTTTCCATTCGCTTCAGAATGTAGCCTTTCACAAATACTCCAGAATTTGTATCTCACACCTGCTCATAACATACCCCACCATCTAACACCTCTGTACCCTATAATTCATTAAAATGAAATCCTTAGGACTACCACTCACTATCATAATAAACAAATTATTATTATGATCATTTGAAAAGAAAGCAATAATGCCACCTTTTCAAAAATCATAATAATCCTGTCTGCCTATGTCACCACCACCATCAATAAATCTGTCCATATCATATTTAAACCTATTACATCCCCAAACTTTGACTATGCTTTACTTTTACTTTCATATGATTAAGTAGGTAATTAATCATAGATTAATGATTTGATGTTTAGGAAAAATGTCAAGATAAATCATTGATTTTATGAATTATGTTTAATGATTAGAATTAGACACATGAGATTACATGTTATTGTGATTATTTAAGCATGATGTATAATGATTTATTGATGATACACTGATCATAAGTCTATATGATTGTAAGTGTAACCAAGAAAAGATTTCCACCTCCAAGAATGGAAGAAGAGCATCACCAGAGAGAAGGGAATAGATGTTTTGGAAAAGTCAAGTTTGCCATTTGAGACCTATTGTACCCAACCAAAATTTTTGCTTCATTAAGGCATTTTGAAACAAGTCTAGAAAATTTTTCGTCAAAAAGTAAAAAAAGAAAAAATTCTATTTTTAGAAATTTCTAAAAATAGATGTCGAGTTAGGTTTTCTAGGTTTCTTGAGATATGGATACTGGCAAAACTTTCTAAAAATAGAAAGTTTCTAAAAATAGAATCTCCAACTCAGGTGTTGCGCTCGATTCTCATTGGTTGATTTTGCTTCACGATCGGCACGATTCAGACGGAATCTTCAAACGACCAAGTTTTCTCTACTGGGTCATTTCTACTTTTTCAGAAGGTGAAGCATGAGCTTGAAAGTCATCAACAGAGGAAAGTTCATCTGCCAGAGGTCGTCGACAAGTTTTCAACACTATTCTAATGATGCAGAACTGACGAACAATCGTCAACTCGATGATGCACGCAAATTGATGCAAGATGGATCCAACGTGAATTGAAAAGTTGGAAAATCATAAATTTGACTAAGTCTGGTGAAACCAGGCACCCCAAGTGGCTTGGGGCGCCCAACTTCTCCTGTGTTAGTTTTTTTTCATGTTTTTCGAGAAATGTCAAAAATGCTTTAGTCAGCTCTTTCCCGGTTGGTCAAACTTGGTCCAACTTGGTCAAAAGTTAGTCAAAGATAGGATTTCATCATAGATATGTTCAAACTTCTCAGATCACTCTTCATCCCACCTCGACAGTCATCAGAACGACTGAAATTGAAGATCGAACAAGACCTATGGGCACAGAAATCGAGAAAAGGTACAAAATTGAAAATTTTTAGAAAATTTTCTAAGTGTTGGAAAACTAGGCACCCCAGGTGGCTTGGGGCACCCAAACTCTCTAGAGTTAGTTTATTTTTGAAGATTTTCTCAAAAAACATGAATCTCCTTCCGTCAGCCCGGTCCGGTTCAGAGTTGATTAGTTTGGCACATTTGTTGAGGTGAATGGAAGGTACAATCAACTCACTTTTCATCAAGCCTACCTATTTGCTAGATCATCAGACTCATTTTCATCCCAATTGACAAAAATTGATAGCCAAATAGGGGTCCTGTGCCACCTGGAATGCACACGCAAACCAAGAAATTGAAGAAGTTGAAAAAATTGAAAAATTGGCTAAGTGTTGGGAAACCAGGCGCCCCAGGTGACTTGGGGCACCCAACTTGAGCAGTGTTAGAATATTTTCATGATCACAGTGTTTTCCGACATGCTTTGTTACCAATCTTTGCCCGTTGGCAGTTTTCGGGAGGTCAAACTTGGTCAAACGATGTTAAATCGCCAGTCAGAGGTAGGGGATGAAATCTCAGCTGATCAATCTCCAAAATGTCAAGATCAGTTAGCTTTTTCAGTCAATGGTGACATTTTTCCACCTTGTCGAAGTCAGAGACAGGCCATATTTAAGTCAAAATGAGGTTGAAGTGTCGAAAATGAAGTAAAATTTGCTAGCACTTCTTTCAACTCGCGTGTTTGATGACATCATCAAAAGAAGATATTTTTCGTCATCTTGCACATGAAGCCATAGGCAGCTACAAAATAGGGATTCTTGCTATTCAAAGATATCCACTTGGATTTATGCTTTAAAAGTTGCTTTCTTCATGGATGAGGGTGAAGTTTTATTCTCACACAAATAAAGCTACTTTTTCGCCCTAAAGATTTATAAAGACAAGCAATTGGCTTCTTTATTTCATTATCTTTTGCAGGTTGCATCCAAAGGAAGATTTTTATTTTTCTTTCAATGAAGATTCGAAGACCCAAACCAAGTGCTTTTTTAGTGTTCTTCATAGTTTCGGGTTGAGGAAGAAGAGAGGCTTGCTTTTTCATGGTCCTTGTTTCAAGGGGATCATTTTTCAAAAATCTGACCAGAAATTTTTCAGTTTTCGTCAAGATGGGTCCATCCAGATTATTATCCTCTTGAAGATTGGAGTTTTGCTTTTTTTTTCAGGAAACTATTTTTTTCCCGCTTTTTCAAGAAAATCTTTGTCTTTTCAAAATCTGACAATCTGGGTTGCTTCGAAACAGAATTGTCTGCAAAACCCATGTGCCAGCTTTTTTAGCTCACACTCTGCTTTTTCTAAAAATCAGCAAATAATTTTCAGCCATTTGTCCAAGATTTTTTTCCGACTTAGGCGTGTTCACAGTTGATTTTCAAATCTTCCAATATGCAGTACTCTCCAACACAAATCAGGCACAAAACAACATTGGTTCATGACTACCTGAGAACTTGTGAAACAAACTTGCATAAAGTTCTTCTAGTAATCAATTTACACTCTTTGGAGGATGCAGGGAATAATGCTATTAGGAATCTTGGACATTCTGGTTTGCTTGCAGCAGCATCCTTTCCCATCACAGTGCAATGTATCGAGTTTGTGATTGCTTGCATGATGCATTACAATTCAGTCACAAGAGAAATACAATCAAGAGATGGATGTGTGCTCTGTAGCCTAAGGCCAAATGACATAGAGAAGTGTTTTACAATACCTATTTGTAGAGAAAACTTGATTGTTTGACTTGAAGAATGCAAGAGGGTTTGGAACAATGATAAAGAAAAATACAGAAAAAAGATTGGTCAGAGATGGTTAAAAGAGAAGCAAAATGTCATGCCAAAGAATGTTGGACATGGAGAATTCAAGGAGGAACATGCAATAATGATTACTCTGCTAAGTCAGATCATGGATCAAGCAGATGCAAACAAGTTCCAGCCTTGGATGTTTTACATCATGTCCCAGATTGTTAATGGAACCAAATTCTATGACTGGTCGGCACTCATCAGTGATAGTCTCCACCAACAAATAATTGATTTTCAAAGGGCTCATGAATTCCACATGATATCATACCTTGTGTATTTGATGGCTTTTCAGGGTCAATTCAGAGGTTTGAATGTTGTTGGAACTCTGGGTACTCAGCATGTGTATCATCATTTCCCATAGTTAGAGATCTCTCAAGAAGAATGACATTACATGTGGGTGAATGATGCATTCTTGATGCATACAGTGCGAGATATGGACAACGAGTTGCATATACAGTTTTCAGTAGAGGCTAGAATAGCAATGGCAGAATGGGCTGATTGGTTTATCCAATTTCCTACTTTTTCCTACCTCAGAGTATATGGCTTCTCAAGAGAGCTAGCCATGTTGCCGCGATATCCTACAGACAAAATTGCATTTATGGAATTTTTGAGGCAAGCCTATGAAGTTCATACATTTTTACGTAGCAGGCGCAAGACAACTTTCAATTTTCCACTTGGGATGAGTATTTACAGATGTAGATCTGAAGTAGATGCCAAGGCAATTGGTAATGAATCATCCATATATGGTCTTAAGTTTTTCAATAGGAGATCTTCATATGATCCGTGTGGTGTTTATGCATCACATCTTGGATAGAATTGTACACACAAGTTTGCAGTTGAAGACTTCTAGGCTAATTGTGCTGATGAGTTTGAAGTGTGAGAATGCAGTTACAACAGATTCACTCTTCAGCAGATGTCTGATATCCTATCAGAAGATATAGAGGGTTTGACAGAGAGTGGTGAAGTTCTACTTCCCACGTATTTCAGAGACCAAATTGAGCAACAACTGTTGACACCAGTTAATTGGTCAATAAAAGAGAGCACTTCCATTGAAGAAAGAACAAGTCGAGTGGTTAAAAATAGTTTGATATTCTTGAAGACTAAGCGGAAGGATGATATTCTGTTAGCAGAGCCGCCAGTCATGCAACCATTAGAGCCTTCCACTTCCAAGCCAAAATGAAATATAAAATCTATGAGTGTTCTTCCAGAAGGAACAAAAATGGCTAAGTTAAAGAGGAAAAAGGATGAGTCTCCAAATCATGTCCAATAGGAACAACCACTAGTTGAACCAAAAGTTCCTGTAGAAACAACACCGCATTTTGAAGTGTTACCTTCAGATCATGTATCTCCACCTTCTTCACCGATCACTTCTCCTATTCACATAGATTCAGAGCCAGATTTGCCGGTTCGTAACTCTGATGCACACATTGATCCATCAGGAGCTGATGATGTTAGAACCAAATTTCCAAGAGATGAAGGCTCAACCTGGCTTGAAAATATTCTAGGAAGGAAGAGGAGAAAGCCCTCATATCAGCTGGATTTAACAGAGCTTAAAAGTGTCTACCAAGACACACCAGATAAGTAGCTGAAGAAGCAGGTTCGCATTGAGAAGAATGCATAGGGAGAAATAATTCTTGAAACTGCAACACCGCCAGAAAATAGAAGTGCTGATGATGTCGAGGTTGATGACTTCACAGTTGTCAAAGTTAACCTTGGCAGAAGTACCCTCCATATAGATGTAAATCTCTTCGAGGTTGCAGTGGATAATTTGAAGGAAAGGGTGTTGAAAGATGGAGAAGACAAGGCAGCTCTCAAAGTTGAAGTTCAACAGCTGCGGCAATACATTTCCAGCCTTTTCCATGGCACTTCACAAGCTGATTTACTTCTTCCACCAAATCTTGAATCACCAGCTGATCAGCGGCACTTCAGTAAGTTGGTCCTCTATGGGAAACACATGAACAGTTGGGTAGAAGAATTTGTGACCAAAGGGAGAGTTGTGCTTTCAGAGCTTTATCAATTAAAGTACAACGCTTATGATTTACGCCAAGGCATACAGGGATTGCAGCAGACCATGGCAGAAAATAGACTGGTGTTTGAGATCATTATCTCTGACTTGAAGATCGCACTTGATACTGTTGATTCAACTGAAGATAAGAAGACAGTTTCTACTTGGAAAGCGCAATATCTTTTCACAATAAAAACTTATGACAGTATGATTTCAGAGTTGACAGAATGGAAAGAAAAGGTAGTCAATATCCTCAAATTTGTCAAATCTTTTGTCTCTCAGATCCCATGTTCATATGAAAGAGAAGATGGTACCCTGTATGATCTCAGGGAAGTGCAAGCAGAGTTCCAGACTCTCGTTCGCAGTAATTTTAATGATGATATCAATTTTAATGATGATATCAATGCCGGCAAGATGAGTCATTTTGCCGCAATGACAGTGAAATTTGACAAGGCTGTGGGTGAAGTTCACGAATTTCTTCAGATGGTTGCATTGCAAGTATGGGTTAAACCGGTGTTGTCATTGATGTCAACATACTCTTGTTGCATTAATGAGAAGGATTGGGTGAGCTGTGTGCTGAGGATATTGAGAGAATTAGTCTCAATCAGGAACAGTGAGGAACAGTGATGATAACAAGGCAAAAGTCCAAGATAGGTTGAGGATCAGAGGATGCGGTTTAAAGGGTTTGTAGATATAAGTCTTGAGATGCTCCAGACAAGTGCTCAGTGGTGACAGAGTGAGACAGATAGGTCCGGTAATGCATTATCCCACTCTGCGGATTTGAGGAAGTGTTTAGAACGTCCTTGTGAAGTGTCAAGCAGATCGGTTTGTGGTTTGAAGGTCTGGAAGAACCTATTCCTTTGTGACAGTGATAACAGACTGTGTTCTTGAGGTTCTGGATGTAGGAGAGAAGGATTTCAGTACGTAGAGGAAGTGCGGATATTCCTGGTGATTCAGGAAAGCTTGTGAAGGTCCTTGGATCATGTTCAGTTCGTGTTGATGGTCTGCATTAGAATTGAAGCCCAAAATTGAAGAAATACTTCCAGATGAAGGTTTTCTTTCTGTGACTGGCCGATCGGATGAATTATACACCTTGTGAATGTTCTTGTGGTTGCTTGCCGATTTAGATGTTTGTTCCTAAGTTGATGTCGTGTATAAATAAAGGTTGGCGAAGTCATTTCAAGTGTGTACTTGTGGAGATGTGTGTGTGGTAGCGAGGTGAAGAGCGAAAGGAAGAGCAGAAGGATTTGGGCTTTAATGGAACTGATTCAAGCATGGTGATGATGCTATTTACCAGTTCAAGTATGTAATACTCATTTATTGTAGACAGTGTGTCTCTTGTAGGTAGTGAGCCTCTTGTGAGCAGTGTGCTCGGGCAGTGAACGCTAATTGGCATGTGCCATCTTATTCTTTCTATTCTTCTAACAGAGAATAAATTCTTGGGTTAGTCACCCCGTGGTTTTTCTCTTAACCGGGTTTTCCACATCAAAATCTTGGTGTCTCATGTGTAGATGTGTTTTCTGCTCTTGGTTAATTACATTAAGTTTTCATGATTGATTTATTGTTAATGCAAAGTGAATGCAAGTGTTGAAAGAAGAAAAGTTTTGGACAACTGATTCACCCCCCTCTTAGTTGTCTGCCCTAAATCTAACAATTGGTATCAGAGCCAAGTTCCTCTAAAAGGAGCTTAACTGCTTGAGGAGATCCAGGATGTTGTCCTATAAGAAGGATAGTCCGAAGTTCGATGGAACTAACTTTGCTCTTTGGAAAGGTCGCATGGAATGTCACTTGAAGTGCATGGGATTCGCATACTGCTCCATGGTGACTAAGGCCTATGTACCTCCACAGGGTGGTCCGACAACCCTAAATGAAATCACAAATGCTGAAAACAATCTGCAGACCAAAGAGGCTCTTTTAAGCGCATTATCCAGCTCAGAACTCTCTAATGTTATTCATCTACCGACTGCCTTTGAGATTTGGAAGAAATTGGAACTTTTGCATGAAGGAGACCAGTTTGTTAAATGTGCAAGATTACAGAGTCTAAAAGGAAAATTTGAAAGACTAAAAATGAGAAATGATGAAAATATTACCTCTTTTATGCCAAGAGTGAATGAGCTGGTTTGTGGAATCAGAAATGCAGGTGGAACACTGAGTGAAGATGAGATCATTGGCAAAGTTCTCAAATCCCTTCCTGAGTCTTATAAAATCAAAGCTTTTGCAATCGAAGAATTTAGAGCTCACACAACAGTCACAAGGGATCAATTGGTTGGTAAGCTAGCTGCTTTTGAAATGGCCGAGTTTGGAGATGATCCTCCAAAGACTGAATCTGCATTCAAAGCAAGTGCCTTGGTAAAAGGAAAACAAAGGTTTGATCCAGGAGAAAACTCTTCAAGGAAATCATCATGGTATGAAAATGCAAGAAAAGACTTGGAAGAAGAAGAAGCTAAAACTGCTCATCTTGAAGCTCTTATTGCAAAAAGACTACCAAGAGGATCCGGTAAGTATGAGGAAAAATTGCCTTTTAAGTGTTTTAACTGCAATAAGATTGGTCATTTTGCATCAAGGTGTCCAGAAAGATTTTCTAGGCCAAACAGTAATAGACCAAGATTCCAGAAGAATTGTTACTATGCTCATGAAGGAGATGATGAAGGAGTAACAGATGATGAATTAGAGAAAGAAGACAAATCTGGAAGTGACTGGGTCTTCATTGCTATCAAGGAAGAAGATCCAATACCCTTTGAATCCGTAAATCATAAAGCCCTGGCTGCCCAAGTTGAAGAAAAGGATGATTGGGTCATTGACAGTGGCTGCTCTGACCACATGACAGGTGACAAAAACAAGTTCATAGATTTGGAAAGGTATGAAGGAGGAGTGGTAAAGTTTGGTGATAACTCTGCAGGTAGAATCAGAGGTAGAGGAACTATTTCTTTTGATGGAAAGAATAAAACCGGTAATGTATTACAAGTTGAAGGATTGAAACACAATCTTCTCAGTGTGGGACAGTTGGTGGACAAAGGCTATGATCTCAGATTCAAGAATGGAAAGTGCAAAATCTTTGAAAGTTCTGGAACAGAGATTACATCTGGTACCCAAACAAAAGGTAACATCTTTCACTTAGCTGGTACTGGTAAAAGTTGTTTATTTGTTCAAATTGATCAGAGTTGGTTATGGCATAGAAGAATGTGTCATGTGAACTTTGATAATATCATCAAGATAAGTAATACTCAGGCTGTAAGAGATCTTCCAAGATTGGTAAAACCTACAAATAGTTTGTGCAAAGAATGTCAGTTGAGAAAACAAAGTAGAATCTCATTCAAAAGCAAGGAACAATCTTCTACCGGATTATTAGACTTGGTTCACACTGACTTATGTGGTCTGGCAAGAATCAGGAGTGTGCAAGGTGATAGATACTTCATGTTGCTAATTGATGACTATTCCTGGATGATGTGGGTAACCTTTCTGAAAGAGAAATCAGAAGCTCTTGAGAAATTCAAAATATTCAAGGCTATGGTGGAAAATGAGACCGGATTAAAATTGAAGTGTCTGAGGTCTGATAGAGGTGGAGAATTCACATCCGGTGAGTTCATAAACTTTTGTGAGAAACATGGAATAAAGAGACAGTTGTCTGCCCCTAGAACTCCACAGTAGAATGGAGTTGTTGAGAGAAAGAACTGGACCATCTAGGAAGCATCCAGGACCATGATGATGGAAGCAAATGTTCCTCAGATCTATTGGAGAGAAGTTGTCAGCACTGTAGTCTACACTCTCAACCGAGTTCAAATTAGAAACTATACCGGTAAGACTCCTTATGAGCTCTGGTTTGGCATTACTCCCACTGTAAGGTACTTTAGAGTTTTTGGTAGCAGATGTTACATTAAAAGGGATGAAGATCTAGGAAAGTTTGATGCTAGAAGTGATGAAGGAATATTCTTGGGTTATTCCACTCAAAGCAAAGCATATCGATGTTACAACAAGAGACTGAGAAAGATTGTAGAAAGTATAAATGTGAAGGTTGATGAAGAAATTGAAAGACCCTCAAGAATTATTGAACATGATGAAGATGATTAGAATGGTGTTCAAATTCAAGGTATCCAAGTCTCTTCTGAGAAACAAAGTCAAGTTGATCCGGTAAGATAGGAAGAAGAGATAAGTCTCAATGAGACTGATCAAGAGTTAGAAGTGCAAGAGACTCCCAAAATTCCAAGGTATGTAACTCTAAACCACTCTGAAGATCAAATCATAGGTGACAAAAGCAAAGGGGTGCAAACAAGGAGGAGAATTGCTCAAAATTCAGATGAGTATTGTCTAATTTCAAAGATTGAACCTAAGATAGTAAATGAAGCCTGGAATGATGAAAACTGGACTAAGGCAATGGAGGAAGAACTAATGCAAATTGAGAAGAATCACAATTGGGATCTTGTTCCCAGACCAAGAAATAAAAATGTGATTGGAACCAAATGGGTCTTCCGGAACAAATTGAATGAAGCCGGTGAAGTAATCAGAAATAAGGCCAGATTAGTTTGCAAAGGTTACTCTGAAATAGAAGGGGTTGATTTTGAAGAAAATTTTGCTCTGGTGGCAAGAATTGAAGCAGTCAGATTATTTCTTGCATTTGCTACCTTCAAAGATTTCAAGGTGTATCAGATGGATGTCAAATCTGCCTTCCTAAATGGTAATTTAGAAGAAGAAGTATATATTGAGCAATCAGATGGGTTTCAATTGTCTGATCATAGTGACATGGTCTGTAAATTAAAAAAGGCACTGTATGGATTGAAGCAAGCCCCAAGAGCCTAGTATGAAAGATTGGATAAGCATCTCTTGAAGATTGGTTTCAATAAAGGTACTGCTGACAGTAATTTGTATTTCAAAATTGATCATGAAAATATCTTAATTGTTGAAGTATTTGTTGATATCATTTTTGGAGGAAGAGACAGTATGTGTAAAACTTTTGCAAGTCAAATAAAAATTGAGTTTGAGATGTCAATGCTTGGAGAAATGAATTTCTTTTTAGGTCTACAAATTACTCAAACAAAGAAAGGAATCTTCATCTCTCAGTAAAAATATGTGAAAGAATTGTTGAGGAAATTTGGGGTGGAAGACTCAAAGCCAATGAACACTCCAATGGCAACTGGATGCAAGTTGAGCAAAGATGATGACTCTCCCAAGGTTGATCAGACAAAATATAGGTCAATGATTGGAGGACTGTTGTATCTCTCTCAAACTAGACCAGATATTATGCAGGCTATTGGTCTTGCTGCTAGATTCCAAGCTGATCCTAGAGAATCTCATGTTATGGCAATCAAGAGGATTTTTAGATATCTAAAGGGGATAGTTGAGTATGGTATATGGTATCCTAGAGATCATGATTTCTCTCTTCATGCATATACAGATGCAGATTGGGCAGGAGATGTGGATGACCGGAAGAGTACCAGTGGTGGAGCATTCTTTTTGGGAAAAAGATTGGTTTCTGGGCTAAGCAAGAAACAAGAGGCAATATCTCTATCTACAACTGAAGCAAAATACATTGCAGCAGTAGGTAGTTGCACTCAAATCTTATGGATGAAGCAGATGCTAAGAGACATTAAAATAGAATATAAGGAGCCTATCACAATTTTCTATGATAATTCAAGTGCAATAAATATTTCTAAGAATCCGGTGTTACATTCTAAGACCAAGCACATATCTATCAAGTTTCACTTTCTGGGAGAGCAAGTCAACAAGGATGAAGTCAGATTGGAGTATGTGCCCTCTAAGGATCAGATTACAAATATCTTTACTAAACCTCTTCCCAAGGACTCTTTTGAGTATCTCAGGGAGAAGTTAGGGGTTATTGCCCCTTCGGTGATGAACTAGGATGCACTAATGTGCATCAGTCTGGTGGATATCACAGTCATATCTTGTGGTCCGGATTGGTGTTGGAGAGCTGCTACTCAGGGGGAGCAGTAGGTGTGATTATAAAGTTGCAAGTTTGGGCCCTTTGCCATTGATGTCAAAGGGGGAGAGAAGACATGTGAAAAACAAGTGGTTGATGATCAAAGGGGGAGCAGTACAGGAAGAGAATACATGTGAATAGTTGTTGTTGATAGGAGGAGCTATGACAGTAAGGAGAAGTTCTTGTCTTGATGGTTTTTCACATAATATGTTGCCACCAATGACAAAGGGGGAGATTGTTGCAAGTATGGGTTAAACCGGTGTTGTCATTGATGTCAACATACTCATGTTGCATTAATGAGAAGGATTGGGTGAGCTGTGTGCTGAGGATATTGAGAAAATTAGTCTCAATCAGGAACAGTGAGGAACAATGATGATAACAAGGCAAAAGTCCAAGATAGGTTGATGATCAAAGGATGCGGTTTAAAGGGTTTGTAGATATAAGTCTTGAGATGCTCCAGTCAAGTTTTCAGGGATCCGCATGAAGATCTGAAGAAGTTATGGTCACTCAAGTAGAACCGGTTCAGATAAGTGCTCAGTGGTGACAGAGTGAGACAGATAGGTCCGGTGAGGTCCGGTAATGCATTATCCCACTCTGCAGATTTGAGGAAGTGTTTAGAATGTCCTTGTGAAGTGTTAAGCAGATTAGTTTGTGGTTTGAAGGTCCGGAAGAACATATTCCTTTGTGACAGTGATAACAGATTGTGTTCTTGAGGTTCCAGATGTAGGAGAGAAGGATTTCAGTACGTAGAGGAAGTGCGTATGTTCCTGGTGATTCAGGAAAGCTTGTGAAGGTCCTTGGATCATGTTCAGTTTGTGTTGATGGAAGAAATACTTCCGGATGAAGGTGTTCTTTCTGTGACTGGCCAATCGGATGAATTATACACCTTGAGAATGTTCTTGTGGTTGCTTGCCGACTTAGATGTTTGTTCCTAAGTTGATGTCATGTATAAATAAAGGTTTGCAAAGTCATTTCAAGTGTGTACTTGTGGAGATGTGTGTGTGGTAGCGAGGTGAAGAGCGAAAGGAAGAGCAGAAGGATTTGGGCTTTAATGGAACTGATTCAAGCATGGTGACAATGCTATTTACCAGTTCAAGTATGTAATACTCATTTATTATAGACAGTGTATCTCTTGTAGGCAGTGAGCCTCTTGTGAGTAGTGTGCTCAGGCAGTGAGCCCTAATTGGCATGTGCCATCTTATTCTTTCTATTCTTCTAACAGAGAATAAATTCTTGGATTAGTCACCCCGTGGTTTTTCCCTTAACCGGGTTTTCCATGTCAAAATCTTGGTGTCTCATGTGTAGATGTGTTTTCCGCTCTTGGTTCATTACATTAAATTTTCATGATTGATTTATTGTTAATGCAAAGTGAATGCAAGTGTTGAAAGAAGAAAAGTTTTGGACAACTGATTCACCCCCCCTCTCAGTTGTCTGCCCTAAATCTAACAGGTTGCCAATGGTGAAGAAATGTTAGAGAATCAGACTATCGTTCTAGAGAGTATCAGTGTTCCTGGTAGAGATGCAGTCACTCACTTTTTAGAAGATATTGTTTCCTAGAATATCAACGGATGACATCACCAAAAAGCTAGAATGTTGATGAGGATGCATTTCAAAATAAAGTAGCTTTAAAACATATGCTTTTTGTTTTAAAAGCATTTGCTTTCATCCTAAGCTCATCCATTCTATATTTAGAAAAGAAATCACCTTGTGATAGTTGGAATCTTCTTTGCTTTAAAGCAAATCACTTTAAAGCAAATCGCTTTAAAGCATTTGTTTATTGTATCTTTGTCTTAGAATAGTAAAAAAGCTTGCGAGTTGGCAAGTTACGGTTAATCAAAGAGATTTTAGGGTTCCCTACTCCTTTTATTTTAGTATAAATAAGGGCATCCTTGCCCATTGTAATGGAGCTACTTTTGTGATAGCAAATTTTCTGTGCCTATTCTAGCCTGCAGATCTTGTTATTCTAAGTGTTGTTTAGTCTGTGTTCATTGTAAGGGAATGGTAATTGTGATAGCCAATTTGTTGTGCCTATTCTAGCCTGCAAATCTTGATATTCCAAGTGTCTGTTCACTTTGTGTTCATTGTTCTCTAGTGTTTGATCACTTTCTGTATGCCTGCCTTTTGCTGCAGCATTGCTGTCCTGGAGTTGTGTAAACTTTATGATATTGAATAGAAGTCTCATGCCTATTTTGCTCTAATATTCTATCTCTATTCATCAAGGTATCGTTGCCAAATGTGTAGCTTTTTGCAGCTTTCATTTCAGATTTAAGCATTAAAGTACTTTTAGTCTTGTGGTGTAAACCTGGAGGAAAACTGCTTAAGTTTTTGTGTTAACAATAATTCTTTGTTCACTTTCAATTTCCTTTGCTTTGAATTTACTCAGGAGATTGAAAGCATCGTTAGTCTTTGCTTAGTTGTAGTAGAAGTTTTAAAAAAGGAAAAAACCTCTTCTACAGCGTTTAGAGTTTTATAACCTTATGCTCGCAACTGAGAATCAAAAAGAAGATAGGCGAAGTTTCATTTAATTATCTTTTCAGTGAACATCAGCAAGAAAGGGAACTCCCCTTTCTAATAGAAGAGCAGTTTATCTGTGCATAGCTGTCCATTTCCAAATCACATTCCAGAGGTGCGAATTGAAACACCAACAAGACCTAAGTTGTATAATTCATGAACCTTCTTAAGACGGAGTATGTTTTAGTTATCTCTCCTTATTGAGTTAATCTCAATTCGACCTTTGTTGATTTGCATTAGGAAAGTTTTCCGATGTCTAGCTTCATTTAACTTGACCAAGAATATTCAGGGGACTTTATTGTTGTTTAGAGTTTAATTACATCTTTGTCAGAAAGTTTTGAAATGTGTGTATACATATATATTGGTATACATTATTCCCCTTGAGTATCAATTTATCTAGTTAGTCTATGTAAGGTTGCAATGGGGAGCACATCTCAACCCCATGCTTACATTTGATCATATGATCAATCTTTCCTCCATAATTGTGGTATCCTTACCATTATAATATTAGAGATTATAATGGTTTATTATTATTATAATTTTTATGTATTCTTATTTATATTTATAATAATGAATTATTTAGTTGCATATATATATTAAGGTTGAGATCTTATCACAGCTGTAAGACTTGGATTTTGCCATTATTTTTCCCAATCTTAACGTGAGAAAAGACTCCATGATAAGTGGAGAGAATGGAGAGTTGGTTGTTAACACTGAAGTGGGCTCAGTGTAGTGGAGCCGGACTCTCCTTGCATGCTTAGGAGAGGAGTCATTATAGGGGGGAAAGTGGTTACTTCCGTGGGTGGTAGGTATGAGTTGGGAGAGCCTCTCATTCGAGATGGGGTTAGAAGTAAAAATAGGCACGTGAAAAAGTAGGAGGCACTGCGAAGGAAGCGAGGAGCTTCACATAAACAAGCCACCATAAGGGATTGCTGGCTCAGTAACAAGAACACAAAAAGAGCTTATGCATGTATCAATAATGATTAGATACATTTATATAATTTTATGACAATGCTATCATCCGGATTAGTCGACACATGCATCCATTACAATGTGCTATGTTGTTCACTTAAACTATCTTGGGTAGTAGCCTGAAGTTTAATCTTGTCTATTATCTTGTTTATATATACTATGCTTACAGTGTGGCGATGTCAACAGAGATTATCTTGCCATTGTATACAGTGTGGCAATGTCCACAGAGATTATCTTGCTATTGTATATAGTGTGGCGATGTCCACAGAGATTATCTTGTTATCGCATGTAGTGTGGCAATGTCCACTAAGGTTTGTTGGTGTAATTAAATATTTAATTACACTTTATTAAGTTTACTTAGGGCTAATTTTAGTCTTAGGTTATTCTTAAGTCATATTATTGTTTTCTCTAACTTGCAAATATAAAAGCAAGTTCTCTCATGTAATTAATTAATCCATTTCATTAATTGCATCCTTATTGTGCAAATTATTCCTCTTTGATTTTTCATCTTGTGGAAGGTAAATCTTAGGTTTTGCAGGTGAGCTTGGTGGCTTGAGTCAATCAGTGACTCTCACATGGTATCAGAGCGGATCTGCAAGCCCCTTCTTAGATTTGGAGAAAAATTCAAGCAAGAGCCATTTGTTGGGTGTATTTCTGTGTAAAATAGAGTATTCCATTGGATTTAGATAGTCGAAATAGTCAGATTAGCCTTTTATTTGGATTTATTTGAGCTTCATAGGCCAAATCTACAAGGGTTTCAGTGGGTGCTTTTTTTTCAGGATCCAAAGGAAAGCTAATTTTTGGAGCGTCTTGGGCCAAATCGGACCATGCCATCGAGCTTAGAAGGCCCAAAAACCTTAAGATTGACTGTCAAATCATCGAAATTGGCCTCAAGATCATCTAGGGCAAATTTTTTTGCCAGGCAAGCCGTATGACTTGCCTAGCACGCAGTACGAGGTACATTTTTCGAAAAAAAAACATTTTTTCTATATTAAAAATTTTATTAAAAAAAATCAATCAATTTTTTTTTTATAAGTCGCAGTTTTTATTATATAAATTTTTTTGTGTGAATTTTTTTTTGTGAAAAACAAAATCAACTGGATTTACCCCTGCGTAGGCCCATATAGGGTACCTACGCAGGGCACCCTAGGGCAGACCTGCGGCACCCATAGGGCCCCACACCCACTTTCTTGGGTCGCACGTCAAAGATTTGGGGTGAGGCTTGCATGGCCCCCATCCCCCATGTAATTCAGCCTAAAAGGCCTTCATATGTTTGAAAACAAAAAAACTTTACCAAAAAAAAAAACAAATAAAAAACAACTCTCTTCCAAAGAAAATCTCCACAACGACCTGCACCATATTTAGTGTAGATTTTAGTAACTCCAGTAGATTTGGCATTTTTTCCAAATTTGGTGACAGTTCGCCATTTTTAGCAGCAAGGGGCCAAAGTTTTGCCCTTCAAACCCTACAAGAGCAGTTTTGTGGAAACGGCTATAACTTGGGCATACGGTGTCCAAATTTTGTAAACGAATAGGCATTGGAAAGTTGGTTCTGAGAACAATCTAGTAGTGTAGGTATTTTTTGTAGACTTTTCTATTGGTGACATTTATTGTTGTTTGAAGTCCAGATACTCTTTTTGGCCTCCGAGCTCGTATCTTTTTGCCACGATCTCTGATTTTCACGATTCCTGCGGTGTTGGAAAGGTATTGAGGAGCTCTACACATCCATCCATGCACTGTTTCTAGATTTAGCCCCAGGTATTTATTTAGTTTGTCAATTTTATGGCTTTTGTTTGATATTCTGGACATTTTGGCACCTGGAGAAGTTCTGTTTGTTTTGTTGGGCTTCATTTATCAACATTAATACATATTCAGATTGTTGATCTCTTATTTGATTTATTTGAGGAGATATCATGGGTTTTGCTATTCACCCTTCTGTGGTAACATTGGGTAAGGATAATTATGAGTCTTCACGAAAGGGAATCTTGACACATCTCAGGTGGCTTAATCTTTTGCCTTATCTTTATGGACTCATACCTAAACTAGATACACCTGGGAGGAAATATGTATGTAGAAATTATATTGATCATATTGTAGGATTGATTGGTTCTAGTGTTGATTTTGACACTATGTGTTCTATCTCACATATTGAGTGCCCACACACTCTTTGGACTAGCATTTGGGAGATCTATGGAGATCCACATATCTCTCCATTCCCATATGATATTGCTATGTATTGCCACATACCCCTTGATGATGCAGATTGCATACCTTTTGATGATGATATAGTTGAGGAGCTTGCATATTTGATAGGTCTTGCTAGTTTAGACGACACAAAGACTTCACTTGCTTCTCCTTCTCCTCTTATTGAGATCACATCTTTATTACCTATTACTACATCAGATTCTTTGTAGCAGGACATTATCAATGTTCCAGAGATAGCTCATTGGGACACATCTCTACTAGATATATCATTGTTGTTTGTAGAGTCCCACCTTGTAGATTTGGAGGACCACATTGAGGACATATGTCTTCTATTTGATGTTAGCTTCAATGGAGTTGCATCACCCTCATCTTCTTCAAAGATTGTTCTTCATTCTCCTATTCAGTCATAGTTTGGCAGTGGATTGGAGACTTTTGAGCACTTTTCAGGAGCATCATTGTTGTCTTTGGATCATGTGCAGAGTTCAGAGACATTTATCCTTCTTCCTATATATTCCTATCCGGAATGGGAAGACATTATGCACACATCTACAGTTCTATTTCTTCCCAAGGGAGGAATGTTGTTCGACATTCATGGGTCTTCATCTTTATTCTGTGTCGAGCATCTTTCAACACTGCAGGAGTCATCTTGAGGAGCGGCTGCATGGTCTCTCTTCTCATCTCTATTTTGGGAGGGAGCATTTCCTCGCATGGGGTTTCATCCTTCTCATTTCTGGGGGGTCACCAGACCTTCTCTCTTCTCCCTCTCTTATGGGGGGCATTCATAATTGTACTTTTGTGATGGATTCAATTCTTGGGGTGTCTTAGTGTTAGTCCTTCTTCCATCACATGTTCATGTACTTGTTGTATTTTCACTCTTTTGGAGAGGAGTTTTATCCCACTAGGTTTTTCTCCTTTCTCTCCACTTTATGAGATATTCTTGTTGTTCACGGGTACCTAACATGGCGTTCTATCCGGGACCCATTCTTTCATTAGTTGCATGTTTTTCATTTCTCTATAAGTTGTGCTTAAGGGGAGGTGTTGGTGTAATTAAATATTTAATTACACTTTATTTTTACTTAGGGCTAATTTTAGTCTTAGGTTATTCTTAAGTCATATTAGGGTTTTCTCTAACTTACAAATATAAAAGCAAGTTCTCTCATGTAATTAATTAATCCATTTCATTAATTGCATCCTTATTGTGCAAAGTATTCCTCTTTGCTTTTTCATCTTGTGGAAGGTAAATCTTAGGTTTTGCAGGTGATCTTGGTGGCTTGAGTTAATCATAAACTCTCACAATCTTGTTAATATATATGTTGTATACCGTGTGACAACACCCATAGTAAACATTGTGCTATATCTTATTCTTACACAAGTGTTCTAGTTTCTTAAAAACCGATACAAGACTTCTTTTCTTGAGAATGGTTAGTTGATAATAGGGCTATGGGGATTAAAATGTATTTCTGTTTGCCTATTTATAATGCTTTTTGGGAAATGGCCAAGGCTATCTAAGCCATAGTAGTGGTCTAGCCATGCCTAAAAACTTGATTTAAACTTAAAATAACGTGTGCATAGCTAGAATAGAGCCACAAAATGTTTAAACCCAACATTTTAGTCTATTGTTTATATATTCAGACTTATACTTCTTGATTGTGAAAGGGTTTCATATGTCTATGGGAAAAGTTAATAGGTCGAGACTAGACTCTCGGGCCCAATATCCTGAATGAATGGATCCCGATACCTATTATGAGTTGGTGAGTTCTTAAAACTCTTGGTTGTATATAAATCTCTTACTTTGAAAGAAAGATGCTTATTGTTTGAGAAGGGAATTATTGTAATTTATAATAACTTGTGTGTACTATTATGGTACCAAAATGACCATATTTATGATAGTCTAGAAAGAGACTATGGTTAATAAAACTATGTCATTCAATGACACCTACAAAAATGTGATAAAATTAAATAGGCATTTTAATGTCGATAAAGTTGAAATGAAAATCTTTGCACCTAGATTAATATCTTGGACAGGTTAACAAAATCATAGACAAAAAAATCCTTATGTCAGGGTGAGACAATAAACTATGTAGATATATTCATTTAGACTTTTGAAGCAAAGGAATAGAATGACAAGGTGCATATATTCCACGTTGCAGTTGCAACAAGAAAGTTCTTTACAAGATCAGGACTTCAATGTCGATCCATTTTGGCATTGTACTCCAGGAATTGGAGTTGATAATAAGTCAGGGAGACTATGGGTGAGATCTAATTAAGACACCCTATGACTATAATTGGTCAATTAAATTCGTTGGAGGATGAGATAGTCTCTAAGTTGAGTTAGAGATGTGTGAACAATCGATTGTGTTCATTGCGAAACGTCTATGTATATTAAATCTTTGGCTAAAGTAATGCATGTGTCTCTACATGCATTAGTTAGTTCACTGTGTACCAGATGGTATAACCATCCAGCAGTGTCATACATAGTTAGAGGGGATCTATAGTTGTATGACTGTGATGAGTTATGTAGGGCATAACACCAGAAACTTAGATGGCAAACCTTTTGGTTCTTTATAGCTATTCCCTTCGTGAAGGGTAGGGCCACTTCTAGGAAGGAAGGTGTGCGGGGGACCATCAGTTTGTGGTTGGAGGAAAAGCACTCGGGTGATGCTCTCCTTCCCAAGTATATGACAAGCCAAGACTTATGAAGGCATATATCAAAACTCCAGATGCAGTATATTCTATTTATATGACTTAACAATCAAATTTTATGTAAATTTATCTTTATTGCCATGAGAAAAACATTATGATTGTAAAAGTGAAGGATTTCACTAACATGCTATCCTGGAATATGTTATAAATTTTCAGTTTGAAAATATTGAGAAAGATATGCTTTTTACAAAATGATTATGCAAATGATTATTGTTTATTAAAACAAATGTTTATAATGATCATGATTATTTACTTGATAGTAAATTGGGAATGAAAATCTAGGTAATATGAGATGACATGTTACAAAACCAACCTATTCACAACTCTACATTAATAACTGATAAAAGTGTAAGTGTTGTATATTCGTCAGCAAAGTGGGATGAATTGACATCAAGTTATGAATATAATGTACATACATTTATTTCTTAATTAGGCAATAATTATTATTAAGATGTAATAAATTGGCATAATGCTTCTCTTTTCCCAAAAATGGAAACCTGTGGTGACTTCATTTCAATCGGATCAAATGGTGGCGCCATAACTTAACATGGATAAGGAATAATGATGGAAAGAGGGTACAAACTAGCAAATTGATGGTGTATGAAGAGACATCCTGTTACTTAAACTTCCCTAAATTCACTACATTGTTTATCACATGCAACAATTACAATTGACTGCAAGCTAGGTATTTTATTGTCTCAGCAGGCAATACGAGTTTAGTGAATAATTTCAAATGTGACAAAAATGGGGGCAAAAAGAAAAAAAGCAAAACCAACTTTAGAAGAAAAGATGCTAGCAATACAGAACATCATTGAGATCTTCAAGCAACAGACTGGTTGGAATTTCTCAAAAAGTTCAAGGGCTATCATCTGGAACTAGTGAAGGAATTCATAGAAAACTTCATGAAGGATCACTTAATGGTCTGTGGAAAGAAAAGTAAGGTAAGCATCCAAATTCTCTTTCAAATTTCTAGTATTGCAAATGAGGGATTACATTTAGTTGAAGAGACAAATATCTCTTATCAAAAGATCATTAAGCTTTTTATTCGGGAAGGGGAACCCCAACCATAGTTAATAACAGGGCCAAAAGGTGGAAACAAAGGAATTCAAAGAAAGACAACCACAAAACCTTGGAAAATTATTGTTTCTTGGATAATCAGGTATTTTACTTGTGATGGCTACTGTGTCACAATTGTGGGGCCACCTTCTCGTTTGCTAACCCACCTGCATCACAACATAGTAAACCCTAAACTAAAGATATTCCTACCTTTTTGTTCAACTCCTTGGTCAATATGATTGAAAAATACAAAATTGGGTCTAGTCCTTTGAAGCATCATGGTTTAATCACCATGATTTGCAAGCATCAAATTTTAAAGAGAAGAAAAATAAATAAGAAATGGAAAAAATCCTTCAAAAATTTGAAACCCCAGCACCTATAAGGCAATTTGAAATAGGGGAATCATTCGGGGTAGCCACAGAGACTCCTAAAGAAAATCCTCTAGAACCTCAAAAATCCCACGAAGTTCTAGAGAAGGTAGTGCCGAAAATTTCCCCAAACCCTACGGAAAACACCAATTATCCTAGGGCACCTAAAGTTTCGGAGCCTCTGAAAAAAACTCTAGAAAATAAAGAAAATTTTGAATTCATTGACTCTAAGGGAAAACAAGAGACTTGTCCACCAATGGTTAGGAAACAATACTTCAAGTAGAAACTACAAAAACCTCCTCCTTTAAGGAGAAGTAAACGTCTAGCTACTAATATGAGTTTTTCCACTCTGTTTGAACACATACTTGTCTCAAAACAGAAAAGACAAGTCAGGCAATCGGCTGCTAATGAAACCCTAGAGGAAAATGTCATAGAAGAAACTTTAAAAGTGCCTATCCCACCTATACAGGAGAAAGAAGAAACAAGGTAGCAAATTAAAACTGATACACCAACAGTAGGGGAAACAACCTTCATTAATTTGGAGACTCTTGCAGTAGATGAGAAACAACTTCCAACTAGAGATGTGGGTGAAGAAGCATAGAATGATGAAAGCATAGAAATTCTTGAACCACCATTCTTACAAATAGTAGATACATACACTATAGGAGAAAATCAGCTAGGAGATGAGTTAAATAAATAAAAGGAGGAAATTGTATAGCTATAGGGTAAATTATAGCAAAGTGATGAACTAGGTTTGATGCAAAAATAAAATATTGATCAAAATAAAAAGATTATACAACAAATAAATATTTCTTGGGAATAAAACGTGGGAAATTTAAAAATTGAATTACAGAGGAAAGATAGCATCATTGCAAACCTACAACTTCAATTTGAAGAAACAACAAAGCAAAAAGAAGCAGGAGTCATAAGTTTGCAATTGCAAAATATTGAGAACTTACAAGCTCAACTAAAACAGTTGGAAGAAAAGGATCAAGGGAATTTAACATTGCAAAAAGGCTTATCTGATAAAGAAAGGCAAATCAAAAGATTAATTGGAAGCTTTCCTACAAGCCTTTCAAGAAAACCAAGAGAAGCATAAAAAAGAATTGAATTCTATCATAAGTCAAACCGTAGAATTGGAGGAAGAATTGTAGAAGTTTAAAGTTAAGCCAACTTTTGAAAATAAAGAAGTCTAAAATGAACCCATGAGGATGGAATGGTTCCAAGTTCATAGCCCTCCTTTACTAAGGAAATGGATAGAGTGATGCTATTTCTTGAGGTAGGTTGGGATAGAAAACACTAGACTAAAGAAAGAATTAGTGTTGCTAAAGGAATCTTTTGATAGATTGTAAGCTTTTTTTATAGAAGCCTGCAAGATTGAAGAATTATTGTTGGCTTGCAAAAAACCTTCAAGACTATACTCTATGTTTCTGAATGAACAAGTACTGAGATGGAAGCTCTTGAAAATCTCTTGCAACCTTCCTCATGATCCCAATGACAAAGATTTTTTAGAAGTATTCAAGACTCCACCCCCTGCCTAGGAAAATCTACCTTGTGAAATTTTCCTCCATAATTTACTGCTAGAAAAGCACATAGACTTTTTCATTAATTTATTTGTGGGAGAAGTGCAGTTAAGGTCTTTTCTATCTAATTTGCAGAACCAGATCAATTGGTAGGAAAGAACCAAAGAACACCTACAGGCAGAAAAGATTGTTGGTCTTCTTATGAGGCATAAACATCATAAGCCATATGCATTTAAGACACAATTCAAAAGGATAAAGAAATATGATGCCATGAAGGAGAAATACAATGAAATCCTCATAATCTATTTTGAAGATTTTCAAATAAATGGATCTAAATTGATAGACAAAGCATGGGCATCATGTGAGGACATGTATACTCCCATTCCTATGTATTTGAAAAGAAGAGAGATGATTTCTCCCACCAATTTGAAATGGTCATACAAAAGAGCAGAGTTAGTAGTAGAGATATTATAGCAGTTAAAAACAAAATGGGTAGGTATGAGGTATAGAACTCCTTTACTTCTCTAGCCCCCTCCTCCAATTTTGGTAACCACAAATCAGTCCCAATGGGAACTTCAAACTTGGAAAATGAAATTAAAATTGCATAAAGGTTTCATCAAATACCCTGAACACCAAGATTCTGAATCAAATGCAGTATATGATACTAGTTCATTGTTTGAGGAACTCAACATAAAAAGAGAAACAAAAAGGTAGATTAATCAAAAGGGACAACCACAACAAAGAGTAGGAGGACCTGCTCATCCTTAGGTGGGGAAGGAAGTGATGAGGTAAAAATAACCTCATCCCAATATTGACCAAATTACCCCATTTTTCACTAATAAGTTAACTCAAATTATGCCAATTTATTAATCTTATGAGAAATATTGTCTATTTATGAAGGAATAGTGCATAAATCTTTGTTCCTAAATTGATTGATTTTGACCACTAATGTTGACAAGGTTTTTTTAAAAGATCTATTATGTCATAAGGACTTGGACACGATGGAGTGGAGGAAGTGGATATTAATGAAGATTGAAGTCAACAGCGTTGGAAGTTAGAAGCGCCAGAAATAAAGGAGATCAATAATTGAAGACTTTGGTTGTCTAACACTCTTCCATCCATATGACATTCTCATTTATTTTTTGTTATTCAAAGACACTAGATACATTTAAGGCTCACTTGAAGCCCTCTTTATGGCACTACAAGACAAACTTGTTAAGGTAGTTTTGTTATGTTTTCTTTAGATAAGACTTTTAAGTGGCAATGATGGGCCCCCCTAGATTTAGGGATTTGAAATGATAAAAACCTTATGTTTTTCAAATGGATATACAATATGAAGAGAATGCTAAAAATTTATGCTGAAGAAAAATAAATTATTTATATACATGGTTATGCAGTATGGGATTGGACTCTGTTATTGTTGATATGATCTGAGCTAGTTAAGATATTCCAGAGAGTTGGCCACTCAATGGAAGAAATTAGATAGATAAGTATTCTATTTTTTTATGTGAGTGTGTTGTTGTTTTTATTATCATTTATGTTCTATTCTAAAATGTAGTGATAAATCTATGCTAACCTGTAGGGCTTGTATTGTGATTATTGTTTTAAGTAAAATTTAGATTTAAGTTGTAGTTCAGAGTTTTGTGTGTATACATGGTTATGCAGTATGGGATTGGACTCTGTTATTGTTGATATGATATGAGCTAGTTAAGATATTCCAGAGAGTTGGCCACTCAATGGAAGAAATTAGATAGATAAGTATTCTATTTTTTTATGTGAGTGTGTTGTTGTTTTTATTATCATTTATGTTCTATTCTAAAATGTAGTGATAAATCTATGCTAACCTGTAGGGCTTGTATTGTGATTATTGTTTTAAGTAAAATTTAGATTTAAGTTGTAGTTCAGAGTTTTGTGTGTATGTTGACTAAGATGTTTCAGAGTTCTAAATCTTTGTCCTTCTATTTTATATAGTAGAGAAGTTTCAAAGTTCTCGCATGGTTCAAATTTCCGTAGTTCAGCAAAAGTTCAGTAGTGTAAACCAAATTTTTATATTCTCATGCTTTCCTAGATTAAGTGTTTCTTTTGGGTTCATAGATTAATATAGGCTTGTTAATGATTTTCAGTTGTACTCAAGGATTTTCTTAAGATTAGATTTCCATGCCTTTTAGTTAGGAATTGTTTTTCAAAAGAAGAAAAATCAAGAAATTGTTGCTAAATTAGGATGTTTGAAACTCCTATTGCATATAGCCTTGGACACAATCCTATCGATAAACTGATAAATTTTCAACTAAAGTACAAGGTCTAATGACACCTTGTCACTTTTCATAAGTTATTTCCCAAGTGTTTTTATACTATTAGATCTCTTTCAATTAGAGGGATAAGTGGATTATATTGGTGTATTATTGAGATCTAATGTTCATTTGGTTTGCCTATTCATGTTTTCTTATCCATTGTTTCATTGATATATAATGGTTCATTACATGTATTAAATGGATTTAAAACATTACTGGTTAATGTTGTTATTGTGGGATTTACTATGTTTTTCAACATTTGGTATCAAATTATGACTTCATTAGATAGGGATGTCTTTCTTGAAGTGTTTGAGGTTTTTATGGTTGTATTGTGAGAATTTAATTTAGTGGTTTTGTAGATTCATGTGTAGCAGAGACCATGGCAAGAACATCTAATTCAAAGATTGAGAAGTTTAATGACTCCAATTATGAATTATGGAAACTAAAAATGGAGGATCTCTTGGAGGAAAGAGATCAATGGAAAGTTGTGACAAACAAAGATAGGCATGTTGGTGTATCGAAAGAAGATTCAAAGAAGCTTGACAAGAAGGATCAAAGAACCATATGGTTGTCTCTCTCTCATTTCATCCTTTTGAATGTTTTTAAGGAGACTACCACATATAATTTGTTGAGAAGAACAGGTGAAATCTATCAAATAAAGTTTGGTAAACAAGTTGTATTTAAAATGAAAATTGTATTTCTTAAGAATGAATGAAGGATACTTGGTTTCCAAATGTCTTAATGCTTTTGATCTTATTTTGAGTCAATTAGCAAGCATAGATGTTAAGCTTGAAGAAGAGGATAAGTACATATTATTTCTATGCTCTTTACCTAAATCATGGGAAAATTTGACTACTACAATTAGTGGTTTTGTTGTAGAGCCTAAGATGGATTCTCTTGTTGCTACTTTTCTCAACGAAGAAATGAGGAAATCCATGGATGAAGGTTCGAAGGATGCATTACATATTTGATGTAGGATTAAAGAGAGGGGTGGTAAGAAAAAGGGGGATAAGGGTAGATCTAAATCCAAGCAAAGGTCTAAAACTCCTGTTAAGGACATGCTCAAATGTTGGAATTGTGGGAAATAGGTCCATTTGAAGAAGGAATGTAGAAACAAGAAAAAGATTATTGATGATTCCTCTACAAAAATTATCTAATCATATTCATCACGCTTTATCTATTTCTACTATCCTTACTAGTGGCGATTCATGGATTATTAATTTAGTTGCCTCATATCACATGACTCCTCACAAGAAGTTATTTTCTCATTTCAAAGCATACAATGGTGTTAAGGTGGTCCTTGGTGACAATAGTTCACACATGATCATTGGCAAAGGGAAAATAACACTAGTGCTTAGTGATGGGAGAGTAAGATATCTCATAGATGTGTTGCATATTCAAGGTCTTATAGAAAATTTAATTTCAAGTTCTAATATGAATTATGTTGGAGTGCATGTCACATTTGACAAGAGTGGATGCAAGTTGGATAGAGGGAATCTAGTGTTAGTTAAGGACACCCAGTGTGGTAACTTATTTAAATTGAAAGCACCTATATATTATAACTTTGCCTATGTAACTAGGAACTCTAATTCACATATCTTATGGCACCAAAAGTTGGGAAACATTGGTGAAAAGGGCTTAAGACCCTAGTTAGTAAAAATATGATCGACGGTTTAACTGATTATTCTATATATTTTAATTTTTGTCAAAATTGTGTGTTTAGAAAATATTAGTGCAAATTTTTATTCTTCTTAGTTGGATATTATATATTTTCCTATAGGTTAATTTAACTTGCTTAGGTTGTTAGGAGTGGGTCTTTTATGAGGGTAGATGGTATCTTTTATTAATGCAACTCCTACCTATTTTTGGGTAGTCAAAGTTACATCTCTTATTGCTCATATTTATCTCCTCTCTTTTCTATTTATGTATCCACTCACCTTTCATATCCATTCATGGATTGTGATCTGTTTTGATTAATGCATAGTGTGTCAATCCATTTCTTGTCTTGCAATCATGTGCTTGTCTCTCTCATTCTTGGAAGTTATCTTATTTTGCTAGTTTGATTCTTGAGTCATTTGTTGAATAAGGGTTTGAATGTCTATTCAGCACTAGATATAGGTTATCAATGTTTTTTTATATTCTAATATAGCATAAAAAATTCATAGTTTCTAGGGTAGTTGCTAAGCTTTCCAATTTTTGATAGATTTTAGTTTTTTGGGTTTTGGATGTGATCCATTTTTTAGCACACCATGTAACTTTTTGGGCTACACCATTGTGTGTGAGAGCTTGATATTGTCAAGATTAACTTTCATTTTTATCAAAGCAAATTCAAGAATGCTAACGTTTAACTATGTTTTTGTGTGTGTTTGTTTGATTGAGTTTTGTACATGGTGTAAAGTTTGGGGCATCCTACCCTAAATTTGACTACACCATTATGCTTAGCAACATAGCAAACTCTAAGATTGACTATAAACTTGTTGATTTTTGAGCTCAAGGTATGAAGGGGTCTAGTTTTTTGACTCAACACTATTCATTAGGGCTATATGGTCATACGGCACGTATCATCGTGCAAGCTATGATTTTAGAGGTAGTAATCCTATAGATTGGGCCACCATTAGTCTCATTGCCCCCAAGTGGTGCCTTCCATAGCTACATCCCTCGAACATCATTGCTACTTGTACAACCACCCTTGGGTACCACCTATGTCGACACATGTTGGGCACATTGCTAATATAGGTAAAGAATATTCTTGTATGTCATTGACATAACATTTGCACCAATATTAACATCACTTGCCACACCTAACATGCCAACATAATCTTTAACTATTAATTGGACTGCATTACCCTCCACATCACCATATAATTGTCAACATCATATATACAAACCTATATTGACTACTTACTAGACTGCCAAATTAGCTATTGACTAGAGTGTATGGACTACCAAAATTACTTGTATGGAATCCATACCATTGTTGATGTCACCATACCCCTCTTCTTGTGGAGGAGACCCCTCTTTGTTAATGTTTTCATTTTCATATCCCAATTTCAAACATCCATATCTTTGTCATCTGGAGGGCTATGTAGGTGCAATTTTTTAATTCTAGCTATTTTTTTTGGCTATGTGTCTATGCTATTAGTTTCATAGTTTGATTTCTCAATTTCTAGTATTTTAGTTTTATCAAAAAAAATGTTATTTAATCATGCACTTTGGGAATTAAAATGCTCACAACTTTCACAAATGAGATCCTTTCTTAGCCCTATTTTTTTGAAAGTTGGTATTTGTCTAAGCTCTATGCTACTATCTATTTTTTCATTCCTAATGTATAAGTAATTTATACTTTTAGCATTTTGGTCCTTTTTAGGACTCTAAAAACAACTATAGTTAGATATTTTCATTATAAAATGCACTGAATAAAGTGCCAAACTCTATAATTGTTGAGGGAATCATTGCACCGGTTAGTAATAGGGGGTTGCCCTGTGTCTTCTTGTCTTTTTGTATTCTCATTTTCTTTCTACACTATGGATTAGTTTCTAGTTCCTCTTCTTACTCCATACAATTACGATGAATTTAAATTTAAAATGCTAATCATGTTAAGAAGCAAAGGATTATTTAGGATTACTATGGGTACAGAAGTAGAGTTTGTCTTAGACAGATATAAAAAATTAAAGTGTATAACAAATTTGACAAGGCCTATGGTTTATTGTGTTTTTGGTATCTCTTGACCTACCCTTCCAAATTGAGTCTTTAGATTCACCCAATTAGATTTGGACTACTATGTCTATTTTGTTTTGAGTTCAGGATGTTATGAGAGGTCATGAACTAGAGAATAAGCTCATTAGTTTGGGCCTTGGTAGTTTTGACACTATTCAAGACTACTTCACTAAGATAAAATCATTGAGACTATAGCTAAAACAATGTGGGATTGAAAAAGAAGATACCTAGTTGATCCTTAGTATTCTCTCCAAACTTAGTTTAGGCTATTCAATTTTTGTTTTTACCTTCTATACCACAAAGGTGCGCTTCCAATCTAGTTCAGTATGCCATCTCTAAATGACTTTTCTACCACTCTCACAAGGGAGTAGGATAAGCTCATCCAAATGGGCACTTTAAAATCCTCTATCACATGCCTTGGTTTCTAACTAAGACACAAATGAATAGAAAGGATAGAGTAATAAGGATAAGAAACAAAAAAATATGGACAATAAGGAGAAGGAGAAGAAAACCATTACTTCTAAAGTAGCATATGAGACCTTCTCTTCAAAAGATAACAAGACTAAGAAAGAGAAGGTTAAATGTTCCTATTACAAAAGACTTGATCATGATGATCATAAGTGTTTTAATAAACAAATTGACCACCTTTCTAGAAAAGAATTACATTAGTGTTCTTGAGTTAGTAAACAAAATTCATCAAATGAGGGTCTTCTTCAAAATTAAAGGACAATAAGGGGGAAGGAAAGGGAAAGGTCCTTGTAGTAGTTGCATCTACATCTTCCACTTGGATATGTGACTCTAGTGTTTCACACGACATGGATTCTTCTTGGGATGAATTCACATCTTTAGATCCTTGTCTATGTTGCACATTTTGATGAGTGATGATACTCTAGTTTAGGTATGCGAGAGAGGGTCTATTGATGTGGATGATAAGACATTTTAGGATGTTCTTTGTGTGCCATCATTGTTAAATAATCCTATCAATTTACTAGATCACTCACATAGGTTATAGTAAATGAGTTGATTTCACTCCTAACATAGTGATTATTCATGAGATGGATAGTAGTTGTACAATGGTAGTTGGGAGAATAGATCGCTAGTCTCAAATGTATGATTTTTCTCACTTTGTTCCTAATTCTCTTTCAGCTACACTTCTCACTCATTCTAATGAGGTGAGTCATGACAGAAGTGGTCTGGGAATTTTAACTACCATTATTTCCAATAGCTCAACCAATGGGTCATGTTTATATAGTTTCCTATGTTCACTTTTCTAGTGATGCTTGCTAGGGTTTCATCCTTAGTAAGCATCCTAAAGATAAGTTTGACAAGGGAAAATTATGGAGGGCTACATAGATTTTAGAATTGATTCATAGTGATTTATCTAGTTCATTTCTACATCCATGATTCAATAAGGCTAGATACATCCTGACATTCATTGATGACTTTCTAAGTATACATGGGTGTATTTTCTTTAATGGAAGTTTGAGGTCTCCGAGTATTAAATCAAGACTTCAAATCACTTGTATAGAAATAGTTAAGGAAAGTCATTAGGGTTATACACATTGATAATAGTGGTGAGTATGTTAACCATCATTTTGAGTAGTTTTGTACTTTAAAGGGGATTGATTTACAACACACTTCCATATAGTGTTCAGTAGAATGGTGTGATAGAGTGTATGAGTAGATCCTTGAAGGAAATGGCTAATTGTATGATACACTCTAGATCTCTTGCACCATAGTACTAAGCAAAAGACATTAATTATGTGAGTTATATATGGAACCATGATCCTCATAAAAATTTAAAGGGAATCACTCCTTTTGAAGCTTGGAGTGGTTTGAAACTCATGGTGAAATATTTCTTGTTTTTGGTAGAGAAACATAATGCTATGGATTCATAGAGTAGGCATTGCATCTTTGTAGGCTATCCACATGGTGCTAAGGGATATCAACTTCTTTATCTTACCACACACGAGTTGTTCACAAGAGGGGTATTCTCTTTGAGGAGGGCTCTTTGAGTTCTACTCTCAATACTTCACCATCCACATTCACATTGAAATCACTTTGGATTAATGACAATACTTTTGAGGATTTAGATCGACCTACTTTGATTGATGATAGTAGTGATGAGGATCCACCTTCTTCCTCTCATAGTTATCATTTTGAGGTTGAGGAATCTGCTCTTAGTTCTCTAGTTCCTATCCACTTTGGGCTAGATAGACTCTATAGTTTGTAGGTGATTGCGTGGGGGATCCTTTAGATATCAGGGGGAAAAGGTCATAAATCTAAGGATATCCAAATGTTTTCATGGACTTACTTTTAATCTACAATCTTTTCAAGAGGCATTTGACATTCCTAGGTGGGATGTATCCATGCAGAGTATAGTTTCATAGTTAGGAACCATACTTGGATTTAGTCTCGCTTCCTAAGAGAAGGAAGCTTGTTTAGTGTAAGTGGATATATCAAACAAAATTTACAGCAAATGGGTCAATTGATATGTTCAAATTAAAACTAATTGCAAATGGATTTACATAGGTTTATGGCATTGACTTCTCTGAGACCTTTGTAATAGTTGCAAATATGAACTCTATCTAACTCACACTTGCTATTGCTATAGAACATTGCTGGGATGTGAAGAGTGCTTTTTCATTGAGACCTTAAAGAGGATATATATAAAGTAGTCGCGGGGGTTTCTACAAGATTCTTCCATGGTTTGTAGACTTTAGAAAATCTATGTATGGCTTAAAAAAGCCCCCTTGAGTTGGTATGCCAAGATGGATTCCTTCCTTCTCATAGTTGGGTTTTCTAGATTCTATTATGATTTGAATGTCTACATCTTGCAATAGGATGTTTTTCTACTATTTCTATTTTTCTACTATGTTGATGACATTGATAATAGGGAGTTATTCATCCTCCACTACTATAGTGAAAGATGGGCCCTTCATGATTAGTTTTCTATGACTGACTTGGTTTTCTTGCATTATTTTCTTGGGATTGAGATCTCTCTTTCTACTTCTGCTATTATTATTGCACAATCTAAGTATGCTCTTGATTTTCTCTCATGATTCCACATGGCTGACTACAAAATTGGTTTGACTCCCTTTCTTTCTAGAGTTAAACTTGAGGAATAATGTTCTTCACTGTTGGTTGATGCTACTTTGTATCATCTTTTTGGTAGCCTTATTTACCTAACTCATACATAATCCAACATTTCATAGTCCATTTGATGCAAGAGCCCCATAATCCACATTGAAAGGTAGCCAAGTGGATTCTCCACTATAAACAAGGTACTCATAGTTATGGAATTCATTATGCAACATGACTTGATATTGACTTGGTTGGGTATACTAGTTTAAACTAGGTGGGCAATTCTCAAGATCATAAGTCCACTTCAGGCTAAAAACTCACACTTGGTTCAGGTCATATATGTTGGTTGACCAAGAAACAACATGGTATTGCTCCATCTTCCACCAAGGTCAATTATTAGGGGATTATGAATGCAACCACTGAGGCTATTTGGTTTCAACATATTCTCATCAAGTTCAGTATCTAGTTTAGGTGACCATCTTTCAGTTTTTACAATAACTAGAGCACTATTCATATTCAATAAAACTTAGTCCACCATCAATGGACCAAGCACATAGAGGTTCACATGAATGATATTTGGGAGCTTATTCATGGATAAGTCATTGATCTCTTATATTGCCTAACTTCCAAGTAGATTGGTAACACCTTCAACAAACCATTTATAGAAAGCAAGTTTCTTCATTTATGAGCTTTATTGGGGGTGCAAGAGGCTACTTCTTCAAAGGGATCCCTATTTCTCTCTCTCTCTAGTTTGGGAGGGGTCTTTTCTTTTTATTTGGGGTATTTATCTCTCCTTTCTTGGGGGTCTTCTCTTTAGAGGGATCTTTCTATGTACATATGATGCAATAAGTGCCCATGTCACACCCCGTGTGTTTCTATCCATTTACTATTTACCTAGGTTGGTTAATTTGTTTGAATAGTGAATGTTTATGAAATCTTTGCATTTATGTGTATTTTAAATCTTGATTTGAAATATGTCAAAAAATTGAATAATGCAATGTCTTATATTATATTTGATTATTGATAGAAAATGTATGAAGCAAATGGTTATATTTTGATTAGCTAGCTACTGTGATGGTGATCTAAGTGGATGCAAGAACAAATGTGCTCCTTTGGAAAGGAGGGGAAGTATCACTCAGGAGGACTTAGTTTGGTAACCCTCAGAGAAACCTAAATTGAGCACACACACACAACCCTATCTTGACCTAGGTTATGTCGAGTCAATATGGGTAGCGGTAAGTGATCTTTGTTGTGAATCTTGATTTCATGTTTGGATGTTCGAGTGAGAATTATGATTTAACCTCCATGTTCATGAGTTTATGGTTGCATAGGCAAGGTTTTATTATGGTTGTTATAACTCACGCAAGTCCACGATATGTTCATACATTTGAGTCGATATGAGCATGAGTATACGTAGGTAGACATACCTAAGTACACTCATGAGCGTATTGCTCCTCGGTATGGGGATATCGATTTGACCATACAAGAGTTATCATCTCTTTTGTGTATGTAAATATTATGTTATTATGTCTATGACGATAAATAAATTTATAAATAATAAGTTGTACGTGAATTTTATGTTGATGATATATATATATATATATATATATATATATATATATATATATATATATATATATATATATATATATATATATATATATATAGTAAATTATTTATTATTATATTTATGTAATTATTTCATTTTTGGTGATATGAGATTATGTGAATTCAATTATCAAATAGTTATGCTTGAATATATATATATAGTAAATTATTTATTATTATATTTATGTAATTATTTCATTTTTGGTGATATGAGATTATGTGAATTCAATTATCAAATAGCTATGCTTGAATATATATAGTGTTAATATGGCTGATATGGCATGGAACACAACCTATTTATAAGGTGAAACAACAGCAATAAAGTGCTTAAGCTTTGAGCACATGTTAATATGTGTTTTTGAAGTTATGGTGGTTATAAGTTAAGCCTATTCATAAGCCTAGTAAAGTGCTTAGGAAAGCGCATAGGCATAATTATTAATATTATTTCTTAATGTGTTTCAAATCAAACTCTTTTTGGCCCATGTGTATGGCCGTTGGAGGCTATGGAGGTAATAAAATATAGCGTATGTTTTAGGCTATTCTAATGCATGAGGAGCACATACACTTGGAGTCTATGAGAAATACTTAGTGGGTGTTAAAACAAACTTTTAAGATAATAGTTGACTTTGTTTTGAGCGCTCATGTGGAGTGGTCAGTTAGTTTCTTTGATTTAAATAAGTTTTGCATTATTTTTCAAATGTGAATTTGACTATTTCCAAGAAAACCATTTTTATTATATATTTGGGAATGTAGGTTTTTATGTGGCAATTTTATGGAGAGGGTTGTATGTTTTAGAAGTATTATTTTATTATGATTGATTAAGTGTCTATTTATGTGTCCTTTTATTTTAATTGATTTTTACTACCTCTAATTTTGTTGCTAATTAAGTGGAGTGGTGGTATTTTTCCTAGCTAGTTTGTAACTTGATCTCTCTATGAGTTTTTGTATATAATAGGTGCTCTCCCTCATTCCAATATACATACAAGTCTTAGCCAAGAGCATTCATATTTTGCTATTTTCATTTTGGAGCTAGTGATGTCAGTTTTTGCCATTTAGCTTGAAGTTGTGAGAAGAGGTTTTGGAAGATTAGAGAGAGAGAGTTGTTTTACTTGGAAGGGAGATTTAGTTCATTGGAAGGAGCTTAAGCAAGGGATTCTTGTTGATTTGTTTGGAGCTATTATCACAGGTATGTGGATTTCTCTTTTATTATGCTTTTCTATTTTGAAGGCATTTTGTGTCATTTGTTATTGTGGAATGCATTGTTGTTTATCAATGTGATTGTCTACTTGATTATATAATAGCATATATATTTACATATATCTAGTAAGTGAAAATTGTGTTGTGAAAGTGAAATTAATCTTAGTAATAGAGATTTGTGTCTATATGGGACTTTATGTATATTTATTGGTTTGAGTATGATTAGTTAATTGTATAAGGGGAAAAAATAGTAAACTGTAATTTGCAAGAAGTGTTACATTAACATAAGTGTCATAATGAAACTTGGGATAGGTTAACCTTGGTATATGTGTTCCATAGAAGAGGGAGATAACCTAGAATAGAGATCAATGTAATTGTTAGTAGGGATATTCCTGGGATTTGTTGATCCAAGGGAAAGGGAATATCCTATGTATAGAGAATGATGCATTTGTTAAGTGGGGTTATTCCTAGGATTTGTTGATCCATGGGTAAGGGAATAACTTTTATATAGAGATTGTTGTCTTTTCCAATTGAGATAGAAGGGTGGGTAAATATGTGACGATGAAAACTTTGGCCAAAGTAGTGTAAATAGCCAATGTTTACACTGTCTAGTTTCACTATGATCCAGGTTTGCATTACTAAGTAAGGATGCCATATTTTGATGGTTGTAACCATAGTGTGATAGTACTAGTTAATGTAGGACACAACACCTGCTCAAATTAGGACTAATTTATTTGGGGTTACTATACCAATCCCTTCGTCGAAGGGTAGGGCCGTTTACCAGTTTGGTAAATGTGCAGGGGACTGCAGTGAGTCCATGGTTGGAGGAAAAGCACTTGAGTGATGCTTCCCCTCATGCAGTTAGCATATAGTTGGCAGCTGGGAATATTGAAGACAAATAAGTATACAATCATGTGTTTCTCAGTTAAGCTCTTGAAGCTTGTATGTATATTATGAAAAAGTTGTAAAGTTGAATATTCAATTCTTTAATTGAGAAAATGTAATTTGATTATGCAATGGAAGTTTGAAATATGTTTTCAAATGTGCATCTTATCGAATGAATTTAAGAAAAAAATTTATGGCTTCCGCTATCAGTATCTTGATCAATTTACTATTGGAGTTAAAACATAGTAAATCTTGGTAGATCAAGTGGCATGTTACAACCCAGGTGTCTAACAAAAGATAACCAAGGTCCTACAACCAACCCTTTGATAAAATGATAGTTTGTAGATGTAAACAACATACACATCGACATGAATTCTATGATATTTTATTGTTCAAAAGAAAAATTTATATAGTACTGTGAAAATAAGAAACTAACAAGACTTATGGAATGCATACAACCCATACACATAGGCATGAAGCCTTCAGAAACATCCAGAAACTAAGAAATTTAGAAAATTAGCATTCCCATAGGCATGTAACTTAGTCTAACCTAGATATTCCAAGATCAATGACCAACATCTATAGAATGTCTACCCTCTATAACTGTCCCTTGTTACTATCCCTTGCCTTATATTATTCTAGTTAACATCTTTTTTATTCTCTACTTATTTGAAGTATAACATAGCATTATCTAACCAACTATAGCTATTTTCATAAATAAATATGGGTGAGAAGGTAAGTCTAGGGTGCAATGTAGAAGCCACACCTTAGATTAGATGTACCTAGCAATAGCAATACTGTTAGGGTTTAGGTAGATCAGAGCAATAAATATTAACAATTATATGCAGATTAAATAACCCAAATATAACAATGAAGAATAACACAAAAGAGATCAACACAAAATTTTAACGTGGTTCACCCAAAATGGGCTACATCCACAAAAACTCAATCATCCAAAGATTTTATTATCCAGTGCAAAACAGATTACAATCTCATGAATTCCCCCACCTGCATCATACATCCGAACCGCTTATAACAAGCTTTTTGGAAGCTTCTAGAATTAGGGTTTTACAAAGTCATTTTTCATTTGTCAGTTAACAAAAATTAACTACTGACCCCAAACGTGCAAAAAAAGGGAAAAAAATTTGAGGGCTACTGCCCTTGAACCTCCACTCGGGGCTCAGTATGGCCCCAAACCTCGACAAGGATACATTACGAGTGTACAATATTTGCATGATCAGTCGCCACATACCAATAGTCTCCCACTTGGAGATTAATCAAGATCCACACCAAATAATCTCCCACTTGGAGACTGATCTTGGACGACACTGCTGCACTTGTAGCTCCCATTGGATTATAGGTTTGGCTAGTTTCTTATGTCCACCATTATCAGTGATGAAGGCCAATGGAAACTAATGAGGAAATTAGTTTCTCCTGTGTAACTGCCTTTGTGATCATATTTGCAGGATTCTCACTTGTGTGAATTTTCTCCAGCTTCAACTGTCCATCCTCCAAAACTGACTGGATGAAGTGGTATTGTAGCTATATGTGTTTGGTCTTTGAATGCAAGGCATAATTTTTTGCAAGATGTATGGCATTCTGGCTGTCCATAAACAAATAACTGTTAGCCTACTATTTTCCCAATTCTTCCATGAAAAATTGTAGCCATATCATCTCCTTGCTTGACTCTGTTGTAGCTACATACTTTGCCTCCGTGGTGGATAAAGCAACCACTTTTTGCAACCTTAGATCCAACTCACCGCTGTCCCACCTACAGTAAAGACATAACCTGTAGTACTCCACCTAGTATCAATATCCCCTGCCAAATCTAAGTCTATGTACCCTGCTAAATCAGTATTAGAGTCCCAAAACATAAATGTTTATTGGATGTACCTCTCAAATATCTAAGAATCCATTTTACCGCATTCCAATGCTCCAATACAAGATTACTCATATACCTTCTTACTGTTGAAATGCATCAAACAACTGAGAGGGGGGGGGTGAATCAGTTGTCTCAAAACTTTTACCACTTCTGCACTTTAAAACATTAATCACTTGTCCACTGATATTATGATTAAAACATGAAGGCATGAAATCATAAACTTAAACATAATTGCAAGATCAAACAAAGAGACACCAAATTTTTATGTGGAAAACCCCAAGGTGGTGGAAAACCACGGAGAGGATTAGCTCTCAAATTATATTGCAATCTTTGAAAAAATGATGTTCAGGCTTGGTCACTCCACGGGCCTAGAACATGCTGGCTCACTGCCATGAAGTACAGCTAGGTCTAGTAGGCTCACTACCTCAACCTGAAACCTAGAAAGATTACAATGAGGGCTGTTAAACCCTACCAGTGGCTCACTGCCAAGATTAATATCTTCTTCATGTTTGAGATTAATACATTGAAGTACAGTAGTTCCTCTGCTCTGCTCTGCCTTTTCACCTCTTTTCTCTATCTTCGCATCTTCATTCAAGGACACCTTTTCCACAACCAAATTACAAGTATATATATCATTCATCAACCTTAGAATGTACATCAAGGTCAGCGTTACATTTATCAACCATTGGAACAATCTCCAAGGTCGACATTACAAACATTTATAAAATAGGTCTTGACCTATTACAATAATTAAGCTAAGGAAGTATAGTGAAGATGTATGCGGATCACATCATGCCTTAGCTAGGACTCAAACATGATCTTCCATGACACAACATGCTTTTGCAATCATCAAGAGATCTCCACAATTACTGGAATTAACCAAGTCGGCTAAGATTGGTTACATGCTACCTTGTCTGGGAACAATCTTCAACTTTGATCCAAAATACTCGTTACGGACCAATGCAAAAGGTAGGAACATGATCAGGAGACATCCACAAGTACATTGTAATCATCAGGGGCAACCACACAAAATCTAACCACCTTATCCATGAGATTCTTCACACCGAAGCATATGAACTTCACTGTCTTTGACTGTCATAAAATAAAGATAGCTTGTGGACCACCAAATCACGAATCATTGGAGTTGTAGGCACTTATCATCATCCCAAACTTCCCTCTAGAACCACAGAGAAAAATACTTCAATGCAGAAGAATGTGGAGCAAAATACTTTCTCCTTGTCACTAGTGAATAATCAGAAAAAGTAAGTTTTACTTTGGTGATAGTAACTCACTCAATTCTTCATACTAGAGGCTCAAACTCAGGATTTAGCATCTTCAAACATGCCTCTACATAAATTCCAATCTGCAGACAAAGATCTTCAATATACAAGAGATGTAGAGCAATCTTCTAGACTGTTCTTCAGTATGCAATACACTATCTTCACTGTAATTCACTACAATTCTTTGTTTCTTCCGGATGAGCAAATTTTCTCAATATCCTCAACATGTAAAGATTCTAGACTAATAGCAAGGTAGGATACAGTTGACACCAATGACAACAAAGATATGTTGACATCAATGACAACAATGATTAGGCACATACTTACAACAATCTCCCCCTTTGTCATTGATGGCAACATATGATGTGAAAAACTGTAACAATCATCAAGACACGATTCTCCCCCTATCTCTTTACACACCTACACTCTTTCTCTTTGAGTTTTTCACATGATTTTCTCTCCTTCTTTGACATCAATGGCAAAGGACATATACTTGCACTTTGCTGCTTTGAAATAAACTCTCTTCATCATGACTACTCCCCCTGAGAAGTAGCCCTTACAATCATCAATCTAGATCTAGATGTAGAACTCTGAGCACCACCAGACTGATGCACTCTTGTACATCTTAGTTTAGAGTAGGAGGGGTGATAACCCCTAACTTTTCTCTATGATACTCAAAGGTATCCTTAGGTAGAGGCTTGGTAAATATGTCTGTAATCTAATCTTTTGTAGATACATACTCCAACTTGACTTCATTTTCTATCACTTTTTCTCTCAGGAAGTGATATCTTATGGATATGTGCTTTGTTCTTGAATGCATTACTAGATTCTTTGATATGTTTATGGCACTTGCATTGTGACAAAAGATTGCAATTGGATCTTCATACACAACTCTGATGTCCTTCAATGTCTACTTCATCCATAACACTTGAGTGCAACTACATGCTACTGCAATATATTTTGCTTATGCAGTAGATAGAGATATTGAGTCTTGTTTCTTGATTATCCAGGATACTAGCCTTTTTCCCAAGAAGAATGCACCTCCACTTGTACTTTTCCTGTGATCAACATCTCTGGCCCAATCTACATCTGTGTATGCATTGAGAGTGAAATCATTATCTTTTGGATACCACAATCCATAATCTATTGTGCCTTTTAAATATCTCAGTATTCTCTTGACTGCCATCACATGTGATTGTTTAGGTTCTGCTTGAAATCTTGCCATAAGATAAACTACATGCATTATGTCAGGTCTGGTTTGAGTCAAATAAAGTAATCCTCCAATCATAGATCTATTCCTTTTCTGATCTGCCATGGGTGAGTCATCATTTTTGCTCAACTTACAACCAGTTATCATTGGAGTGTTTATTGGTTTAGAGTCCTCCATCCCAAACTTATTTAACAACTCTTTCACATACTTAGACTAAGAAATGAAGATACCTTTATCTGATTGATTAATTTGCAGACCTAAAAGAAATTCATCTCACCAAACATTGACATTTCAAATTCATTTTGCATTTCCCCTGCAAAAACTGTGCACATACCTTCATTTCCTCCAAAGATAATGTCATCCACAAAGACTACCACAATTAGGATTTGTTCATTATTGATCTTGAAATAGAAATTGCTATTAGTAGTACCCTTACTAAACCCTACTTTTATCAGATATTTATCCAATCTTGCATACTAGGCCCTGGGGGCTTGTTTTAGTCCATACAAAGCTTTCTTTAATCTGTACACCATGTCACTTTGATCAAATGACTAGAATCCTTCCAGTTGTTCAATATATACCTCTTCCTCTAATTATCCAATCAATAATGCAGACTTCACATCCATTTGATATACCTTGAAATCTGTGTAGACTGCAAATGCTAAGAACATTCTTATTGCTTCAATTCTTGCCACAAGTGCAAATGTTTCCTCAAAATCTATTCCTTCAACTTGAGAGTATCCTTTGCATACTAATCCTGCTTTATTTCTTACCACTTCACCATTCTCATTCATCTTATTTCTGAAGACCCATTTGGTGCCAATTACATTTTTGTCTGTTGGTCTAGAGACAAGATCCCAGGTCTGATTCTTCTCTATCTGCATCAGTTCTTCTTTCATAGCCTTTACCCAATTCTCATCATTGCAGGCTTCATTTACAGTCTTAGGTTCAATTTTGGAGATCAAACATAAATTTACTTGCTCTTCCACAACTCTTCTTCTGGTCATAATTCCTTTGCTCTTATCTCCTATGATTTGATCTTTAGAATGATTTAGTTTTACATACCTTGGTGTCTTGGTGACAGTTTCCAGAGCTTGTTCCTCTTCATCTGAACTATCTTCATGTTGTACCATTTCTTTGCTTGCAGAAGCATTTGGTTCATCTGATTCATATCCACTTGATCCTTTTTCCTTACTTTTATCAACTTTGACATTTATACTTTCAATGATCTTCTTCAATCTGTTATTGTAACACTAGTAGGCTTTGCTCTTGGTGGAGTATCCAAGGAAGATGCCTTCATCACATCTTGCACCAAACTTACTTAAATCTTCATCTCTTCTGATATAATATTTACTACCAAAGACTTTGAAGTATTTCACAGTGGGAAGTTTACCATGCTGTAATTCATAAGGAGTCTTTGAACTATTACCTTTGACTTGAACTCTGTTTAGGATATATATAGCAGTGTGAATTGCCTCTCTCCAATATACTTCTGGTAGGTCAGCCTCCTTCATCATTATTCTAGCAGCCTCTTGAACTATCATGTTCTTCCTTTCCACTACTCCATTTTGCTGTGGAGTCCTAGGTGCAGATAATTGTCTTTTTATCCCTTGATCCTCATAGAAGAAGTTAAATTGATTTGATGTAAATTCTCCACCTCTATCAGACCTCAAGCACTTGATTTTCAAATCTATCTCATTCTCAACCATTGCCTTGAATGCTTTGAACTTTTCTAGGGCTTCTGCTTTTTCCTTTAAGAAGGTAACCCAAGTCATTCTAGAGTAATCATCAATCAACAATATGAAATACATGTCTCCTTGCAGAATTCTTACTCTAGTAGGCCCACAAAGATCTGTATGCACCAATTCTAGCAGTCCTCCAACATATTGGTCCTTGCTCTTGAAGATTGTTTTTGTCTATTTTTTAAATTGCCACTCCTTGCACAATGTATTAGCAGGCTTCACAAGTTTGGGCAAATCTCTTACAACATGGGTGGAACTTATCTTCACAATGTTGTCAAAATTGATGTGACACATCCTTCTATACCATAGCCATTTTCATCAACCTGATCCAACAAACCATAGTTATCATTTCCTTTCAGATGATAGATATTGCATTTAGTCTTCTTACCAGTTGCAATCACTATTCTGGAACTTTCCATGATCTTGCATCCATTGTCCTTGAATCTCAAGTCATAACCATTGTTGCACATCTAACCAACACTCAAAAGATTGTGTTTTAATCCTTTCACATACAACATCTTCAGTGTTATGCTTGCCATCAAAATAAATAGATCCTTTTCCATAGATCTTACCAGCTGTGTCATCTCCAAATCTAACTAGTCCTCCATCATATATTTCCAGACTTACAAACTTACTTTTGTCACTAGTCATGTGATGAGAGCATCCACTATCAATAACCCATTCATCTTTATCTTCAACAACCTGAATAGCCAAAGTACTTTCCACTGGTTTTTCTTCCTTCACACAACTAGTAGGATTAGTAGACACAAGTTCTTCTTTAATAGCAATAAACAAGCATTCATTACCAGAAGTACTAGCATTATCTGGATCACCATCTAATACTCCTTTATCATCATCAAGATCTTCAACATAGTAACATTTCTTTGGAATCTTAGGTCTATCAGGTCTTGGCCTAGGAACTCTTGTGGGACATCTAGAAGCATAATGACCAACTTTACCACAAATGAAACATTTAAAAGGTAATTTGCCTTTGTACTCACCAGTACCTCTGGGAAGACTATTAACAAAGTTGGCTTCAAGTTCTTCAAGCTCATAATCTGGTTCCACCTTGTACTTGTCAGATCTAAGGGTTCTTTCTGAAGTGCTGGCCTTGAAAGCAATCTCTGTCTTTGGAAGAGAATCACCAAGTTCTCTCATTTCAAAAGCTGTCAACTTCCCAGGCAACTGATCTTTTGTAATCATTGTTATTGTCACTATTTCCTCAATTGCGGCCACTTTATGACTGTATGCTTTAGGCAAAGATCTAAGAATTTTATTTATAATTTCAATGTCCTCAATATTTCCTCCCACACTTTTAATGCTGCTTACAAGTTCGTCAATCTTTTGCATGAAGGATGTTATGTTGTCATCTTCACTCATCTTCAAACATTCATATTTTGCCTTCAGACTCTGTAACTTGGTGCACTTTATAGAATCATCTCCTTCATATACATTCTTTAGCTTGTCCCAGATTTCATGAGTAGTTTCCAGCTCCATAACCCTTGTTACTTCCATATCAGATAGGGCACTCACCAAGGCATCTTTGGCTTTTATGTTCAACTCAAATTGATTGATTTCATCTTTAGTCTATGGACCACCCTTCAGAATTTCATATTTGTCTTCAGTTATTTTTCAAATGTTGTAACCCAAGCAAAGGAGATGGGTTTTCATGCAAATTTTCCAGACGGAGTAGTTTGTCCCATCGAACCACGGACTTTCCTTTTTATATGACATCTTGGATCAGCCTCAAGTTGTTAAGCTTTCTTCCAAGATACTTGGCTCTGATACCAATTGTTGAAATGCACTGGACAATTGAGAGGGGGGTGAATCAGTTGTCTCAAAACTTTTACCACTTCTGCACTTTAAAACATTAATCACTTGCCCACTGATATTATGATTAAAACATGAAGGCATGAAATCAGAAACTTAAACACAATTTCAAGATCAAACACAAGAGACACTAGATTTTTACGTGGAAAACCCCAAGGTGGGGAAAAATCATGGAAAGGATTAGCTCTCAAAATATATTGCAATCTTTGAAAAAATGATGTTCAAGCTTGGTCACTCCATAGGCCTATAACATGTTGGCTCACTGCCCTGAAGTATAGCTAGGTCTAGCAGGCGCACTGCCTCAACTCTAAACCTAGAAAGATTACAATGAGGCTGTTAAACCCTACTAGTTGCTCACTGCTAGACTCACTGCCAAGATCACTATCTTCGTCATGTTCGAGATTAATACATTGAAGTACAGTAGTTCCTCTGCTCTGCTTTGCCTTTTCACCTCTTTTCTCTATCTTCACATCTTCATTCAAGGACACCTTTTCCATAACCAAATTACAAGTATATATATCATTCATCAACCTTGAAATGTATATCAAGGTCGGCATTACATTTATCAACCGTTGGAACAATCTCCAAGGTCGGCATTACAAACATTTACAAAATAGGTCTTGACCTATTACAAGAATTAAGATAAGGAAGTATAGCAAAGATGTATGTGGATCATGTCATGCCTTAGCTAAGACTCAAACACAATCTTCCATGCCACAACATGCTTTTGCAATCATCAAGAGATCTCCACAATTGCTGGAATTAACCAAGTTGACTAAGATTGGTTAAACGCTACCTTGTTTGGGAACAATCTTCAACTTTGATCCAAAATACTCCTTGCGGACCAATGCAAAAGGTAGGAACATGATTAGGAGACATCCACAAGCACGTTGTAATCATCAGGAGAAACCACACAAATTCTAACCACCTTATCCATGAGATTCTTCACACTAGAGCATATGAACTTCACTGTCTTTGACTGTCATAAAAGAAAGATAGCTTGAGGACCACCAAATCACAAATCATTAGAGTTGTAGGTATTTATCATCATCCTAGACTTCCCTCTAGAACCGCAGAGCAAAATACTTCAATGTAGAGGAATGCGGAGCAAAATACTTTCTCCCTGCCACCAGTGAATAATTAGAAAAAGCAGGTTTTACTCTAGTGATAGTAACTCACTCAATTCTTCATACCGGGGGCTCAAACGCAGGATTTAGCATCTTTAGACATGCCTCTACGTAATTTCCAATCCGCAGACAAAGATCTTCAATATACAAGAGATGCAGAGTAATCTTTTGGACTTTTCTTCAATATGCAATACACTATCTGATGCAGAGGCATCCACACTATAACCTTCACATATAGCATGGATGTCTGCAGCCCAACCTCATCATCATCATCTTCGCCATCATCATCATATTCCACTTTACACTGTCCGCATCATCATCATATTTCGGACAATCACGATTATCCTCCTGCCGACTACTGTTCACCTCCTCCGCCTGTCGCCTATCATCATCATAATACTCAACGGGCGCAAACATCCTCCTGTTGCACTGTTCATCGGGCTCCAAACACTAGCGGCATCATCATGATACACGACACCACCTTCGTCAGCAGGATATCAAATATCCGGTTGCTTCAAATATCCTGATGACGACCACTTCAGCACCTTCCCTTCGATGCTCCGCTAGCCGACGATACAAACAATAGCATCATGATATGGTTTATCCGGTTCTCTCGAAACCTCCTGATGATGTTAATACAGCCTTCTGCCGATACCCAAGCACTTAACAACGGCAGGATAAACTCGCATAGGGGGATATCTCAATATCCTGATGACGATGACGTCATATCCTGATGACGATGACGTCACCCAATATCCTGATGACCTCTTCAACACTTAGTCAAAAATGAACTTTCACTCCCGCATCTGCTAGCGATACGCGGATGATGGGCACTCCCAGGAGATGATCCTGACGGCGATATATACACTGAGTATATGTCCGACTTAACACATCCTGATGCACTCGCAACATGCAAACTTCAACAGTTTCATGACCCGATCTTCTACCTGATGCCGATGCACTCCTCCTCGGCTCCTCCAGATGATGATCACCCCGACGCTCCTTTACTTCATGCACTTGACTGCATCATGCCGATCTCCTCCACTTATCCGGATGACGATATCCGAACTGACTGTAGGATATTCACCAAGATATCCTGATGATGCCGTTTTGGCGAACTTCTTCACTTAGCGAAATTTCACTTCGCCGATCCTCCAGGGACGACCCGATCCAGTCTCAGGGTGATCTTCCACACTCTATCTTATCAGCTCGACCTAGCACATACCCATGCTAGGGTCTTCAACATCTCTCGACGGCGATCCTGCACACCTGCATGCAAACAAACAAACTACAACCTAACCTACTATACATCGCCATTCCACCGATCAGACGGATCAACCGGTGGAATGGATTAGTAAATCCATGAAGCCACCCAAACCAGCAAATCGATTACACAAAGGGGATCAAACAGGAAACTGAAAACAGGATCTTTATTGATTTCAAAGATGCAATACAATATGATGTTCCTCACACAGCACACTCTAGCTCCTCTGCGCAATACAATACTATACTACCGATCGATGATATCTCTCTGTCTATGCAATATCAACCGATCTCAAGCTTAAATAGATTTTCCTACGAGTACTACTGACCCGACTCCAAGCGGCTGGGAACTCTCCAAGCGGCTGGGAAAGCCAACCGGACCCTACAGCATGACAGCTGTTCTAACAAACTTAACTAAAAATAGCAAAAGCCTGGTCAGCATGATCTTATCATGATCAGCGTGACCTTATTACATGCACTTGGTCTTATCAGACCTTCTTGAAAACATAAACAAGACCTAAAACTACTAACTGCCTCATGAAGGCCAGCTGTCAGGTAGGTGCCTCTGCACCATACTCCCCAAAAGAAAAGAACTCATGTCCCATGAGTTTATTATGTGGAAGTCCTCCACCTCTACACTTTGCCTTTGCAATATGCTGATCTGCTCCAGCTTTGTCCTCTGCTGGCTCTTGGCTGCTCCAAGACTTCTGAACTGTAACTTGCTTTCTGGCAAGTAAATCCTCATGCCTGTTGATGTAGGCCTTTTTCTCACATACCCTGTGTTTGTCAGGTTGTCTGACCAGAACCTCTGGCTGAACTGCCTCTTGAACTTCTGAAATGTTCAACTCTGTCTTCCTGTCATCTCTTATAGGACAAGCAATAGTCCCAACTATGACAACATCCTTGTCATGCTTCTGAACTGGTTGCTGTGTGCAAACCTGTTTCTGAACCTGCTGCTGACCTCTGTCAGTCACAACTGAAACTTTCTTCAGCTTGTTGTCTGTAACAACTCCTTTCTCTACAGTGTCCTGAACTGCCTTTATGCCTGCTCCTCTAGGCATCTGCACATACTCCTTCTTTCCCATTAAAATGATTTGGGCTGCCTTCTGTACTGCAGCTTTTGCCTGCAATGGCATCAACTTAATAGTCTTCCCATCCTTCTTGATGGTGTAGGTATTAGCATACCCATCATACAGTACTCTTCTGTCAAATTGCCATGGTCTACCCAACAGTAGGTGACAACATTCCATAGGCAAAATATCACACAAAATTCTATCCTGATATGCTCCAATCTGAAAATCCACATATGCCTGTTCAGAGACAAAAAGTGATTGATTATCACTCACCCAAGATGCCTTGTAAGGGTGTGGATGTGGAATCCTTTCCAAATTCAGTTTATCCACCATTTCCTGAGATACCATGTTGTCTGTTGAACCAGTATCAATGACAACCTTACATACTTTACCTTTACTCTTGCATGTGGTCTTGAAAAGAGCTCTTCTTTGCATCAGATCCTTTGATGCCTGCAAACTAATTCTCCTTAACATCAATGATTCTCCACTCTCTGGATAGCCATAATTATCAGGATCTCTGTTTGAAATCTGCGCACTTTCTTCTAGTTTCTCTTCTTGCACAAGTTGTACTCTCTTGTCACTAGTTCTATCATTTCTGGATGATGAACCTTTGTTTTCTGGACACTTGAAAGATGGATGACCAAACTCTCCACAGGTGTAACACTTTCCTGAAAATGTAGTAGAACCTCTACCACCTCCTAATCTTCCTCTATTACCTTTCCATCCACCCCTGAAATCAGACTGTCCCTGTCCTTTACCAGTGTCTTCTTGACCCTCATTGGTTTGCTTTTGTGTAGGGGCTGCTCCTCTTCCCCTATTGTTTCCTCTTCCTCTCATGGACTTATCATGTCCTCTATTCATCTTTTCTTCAATCCTGATTGCCATTTGATAACAATCCTCCACATTCTTAGGGTTAGCTAAAACTAACTCATCCTGTATGTTAAATCTCAAACCAGCCAAGTACCTAGCCACCTTTTCTACCTCATTCTCATGATGACCAGATCTCATACTTAACTTATAAAACTCCTCAGTATATGTCTTCACATCCCTTTCCTTCTGCTTTAAAAATTGCAGTTTCTTAAACATCTGGATTTCATAATCCCTTGGCAAGAATTTACCTTTGATCCTTGCTACCATCTTATCCCATGAAGTGATCTTTGACTTCCCTTGTTTCCTTCTCTCAGATTGTACATAATCCCACCATACCAAAGCATGACCTCCTAACTTGGCCTTTGCAATCTTTACCTTTTGATCCTCAGCAACATCTTCACATTCAAAGTGATTATCAAGTGCAGCAATCCAATCTAACAACTCATCTTCATTCAAGCTTCTAGTATACTTGGAAACATCAACCTTTACCTTAGGTTTATCATTCTGCACTGCCTTTAACAGTTTTGCCAATCTCTGGTCTTCAGCATCCAGATCTTCAGCTACCTCTTCATACTCTTCAACAGTATCTTCATCTTCTTCAGACTCACTGTCTTCCACTTCCCTCTTTTTGTTCTTTTCCAGGGCTGTCAGCCTGGCTTGAAGTGCTTCAGCAAGCTCCTTCATCTTCCTCATCTCTCTAGCATGTTTCTCCTTCATTTCCTGCAATTCCCTTGCAGTACCACTACCTTTCGGAGGCATTTTGTCAACCTCTCAATCAACACACAACACACAATCAACTCTACCTCTGCCCTTTCGGTGACAGAATCAACACACAACAGCCCAGATGTTTTGCTGAGCTCTGATACCACTATGATGCAGAGGCATCCACACTATAACCTTCACATATAGCATGGATGTCTGCAGCCCAACCTCATCATCATCATCTTCGCCATCATCATCATATTCCACTTTACACTGTCCGCATCATCATCATATTTCGGACAATCACGATTATCCTCCTGCCGACTACTGTTCACCTCCTCCGCCTGTCGCCTATCATCATCATAATACTCAACGGGCGCAAACATCCTCTTGTTGCACTGTTCATCGGGCTCCAAACACTAGCGGCATCATCATGATACGCGACACCACCTTCATCAGCAGGATATCAAATATCCGGTTGCTTCAAATATCCTGATGACGACCACTTCAGCACCTTCCCTTCGATGCTCCGCTAGCCGACGATACAAACAACAGCATCATGATATGGTTTATCCGGTTCTCTCGAAACCTCCTGATGATGTTAATACAGCCTTCTGCCGATACCCAAGCACTTAACAACGGCAGGATAAACTCGCATAGGGGGATATCTCAATATCCTGATGACGATGACATCATATCCTGATGACGATGACGTCACCCAATATCCTGATGACCTCTTCAACACTTAGTCAAAAACGAACTTTCACTCCCGCATCTGCTAGCGATACGCGGATGATGGGCACTCCCGGGAGATGATCCTGACGGTGATATATACACTGAGTATATGTCCGACTTAACACATCCTGATGCACTCGCAACATGCAAACTTCAACAGTTTCATGACCCGATCTTCTACCTGATGCCGATGCACTCCTCCTCGGCTCCTCCAGATGATGATCACCCCGACGCTCCTTTACTTCATGCACTCGACTGCATCATGCCGATCTCCTCCACTTATCCGGATGACGATATCCGAACTGACTGCAGGATATTCACCAAGATATCCTGATGATGCCGTTTTGGCGAACTTCTTCACTTAGCGAAATTTCACTTCGCCGATCCTCCAGGGACGACCCGATCCAGTCTCAGGGTGATCTTCCACACTCTATCTTATCAGCTCGACCTAGCACATACCCATGCTAGGGTCTTCAACATCTCTCGACGGCGATCCTGCACACCTACATGCAAACAAACAAACTACAACCTAACCTACTATACATCGCCATTCCACCGATCAGACGGATCAACCGGTGGAATGGATCAGTAAATCCATGAAGCCACCCAAACCAGCAAATCGATTACACAAAGGGGATCAAACAGGAAACCGAAAACAGGATCTTTATTGATTTCAAAGATGCAATACAATATGATGTTCCTCACACAGCACACTCTAGCTCCTCTGCGCAATACAATACTATACTACCGATCGATGATATCTCTCTGTCTATGCAATATCAACCGATCTCAAGCTTAAATAGATTTTCCTACGAGTACTACTGACCCGACTCCAAGCGGCTAGGAACTCTCCAAGTGGCTGGGAAAGCCAACCGGACCCTACAGCATGACAGCTGTTCTAACAAACTTAACTAAAAATAGCAAAAGCCTGGTCAGCATGATCTTATCATGATCAGCGTGACCTTATTACATGCACTTGGTCTTATCAGACCTTCTTGAAAACATAAACAAGACCTAAAACTACTAACTGCCTCATGAAGGCCAGCTGTCAGGTAGGTGCCTCTGCACCACTATCTTCACTGTAATTCACTACAATTCTCTGTTTCTTCAGGAGGAGAAAATTTTCTCAATATCCTCAACATGTAAAGCTTCTAGACTAATAGCAAGGTAGGATACAGTTGACACCAATGACAACAAAGATATGTTGACATCAATGACAACACCGATTAGGCACATACTTGCAACACTTACAATTCCTACAACATGTGCAGTCACTAGTACAAAAAGAGTAATATATTACTAAAAAAACTACTAAAAACTGCTTATAAATGACCAAACATGTTCACGTGACCATTAGTAGTTTATTGCCAGTCATTTATAACGTGACCAAATTGATGACTAAACCATTTTTAGTCATTTATTGATTATTTTGATTGATCGATTTGGTAGTATATTTAGTCATTGATTTAGTCATATATTTAATCATATTTATTCACTGAGTTTGTTCACATGACCAGTAGTAGTTTATTGCCAGTCATTTATTTTGCCACATGACCAAATTTATAACGTGACCAAATTTGTGTCAATTGGCAATATATTTATTCATTGATTTCTGCCATAGTATATTTAGTCATATGTTTAGTCATATTTATTCATTGATTTTTGTCAATTGGTAGTATATTTAGTTTGATATTTGAGGATTTAAACATAAAACGCAGAAATATACATCAATCATCAATTGCACACAATAAGAAAGCCATTGAGAAGGCAAAATCATTGAACTTTATTAAAAGAAAGGTGTTCTTACAGCTTGCACAAGTCTGAAATATCTATCTTACTTGAAAAATGCTTAGAAATAGAGTATTACAATGTTTATTTTCAGTCACAAAACTGAAAAGTTGAGTTACAATGCATAGAAATGACAGAGTCAAAGGATTCCAAACAATTTGTGCATAATATATGTATTTTGGTCTAACAGCGGGAACCTTTTCTGCAGGTGAGAACACCTGAAGTTGCAGTAATAGAGCCCACAATAGAGGAAGGCCTTGCCGCCATACTCGAAGCTTTGACATTGCTTGCAGATGCTTCAACCCCTAATGCTCTGAAGAATGCCCTGTTTAACATCAGATCTCCCTCTCATCGCCAATTCCAATTCCTCCACGTACTCTTTGATGCATCTTCATGCTTTGTCACCTGCACATTACTCATACTCATCATAACTATTCTACATTCATTGTAAACCAAAGAGATAAATAAGAGACGAGTTGTATAGGCCTTTTACCTCCTTTTTGAATTGATTATTAGGGGCGAGGAATCTGTTGCCTTGGCTGTTAATGGTGAGGTTTGCAATCCCCCTGATGGCATACATATCCCAGTGGATGTAATCATTGTTCACCACATGGAAGTATCCATGTCAACACTTGCATTACAACATTAATTTTGTAAGCTTCCAATAGAGAATAGACACATAAACTTCAAATTTTGAGTAAGTAATACAGAGTCTAATAAGATTGTATTCATACCTAGGCATACACTGAACAAGCCCTTCTCCAAAGTGGTTGAATGCAACTGTTACTTGCATTTTAATATTTTGGGTATAGTCATCGCTATGTCCTAGGAGCTTCACCTGCAAAACACCACAAAATATTTAATTGAGAAATAGCTTTTTCATTGATAATTTAATAGTTACCAACGTTGTTTTGTGTTTTTATCTGATAATGGACTTTTAATACCATACTTTAAGGTCCTATTATTAAAAAACAATGGTGAATCCTTTGTAAATAAAAACAATTTTGATTGGGGTTTACTGGGGATCAATTTCTATTGGCAACACTTTAGAATTAAGAAGCCAAATGTTAGAGTTTTTACCTTGAGTTGCTCAGCTAGTATTATCACAATGATGGGACAACAGTGATAGCAACAAGGAGAGACACAACAATAGTCTTCTTCAAGTTAACACCTAATTATGTATGAAAGGGTGCATGCATACTGAGAGCCTCATCCTCTTCCAGATTAGAATATTGTTGCAGATTGAGAAGTCTGAGTTCAGACTTTGCTGTTGTTTTCTTTTGGAAGTTATATTTTCTAGATTAAGTAGTTCCTTTATACTCTTAGCCTTCTTCATCTATAAAAGAGAGGCAGGGGTACGAGTGATTTATTCATTCCTATTTTGAGCTAGTGTAGTGTATTTCTTTTCAAATTTAATGAGAAAATAGTTACAGGTTTGAGGGTTCACTACTATGTATTCACTGTTCATATTTTTAGTGTGATGTGTTTTTTTCTAAAAGAGGATAAGACTATATGACTTCTTGCCTCAAGTAGTGCTCAGAGAGCTTGGATATGACTGCTCTTTGTATAGTCCTTTTATATCTTGCAATAAGGTGGCAGCCAGGTTTAAGGTTATAAAGAGTGGTAGTGGTGTTGTTATTTGCAAAGGCAAAAGGTGGCATTTGCAAGGCTTTGGTGTAGCATGTAAGTAGCTGCTCTGGTTTGATATCTTGTTGAGGTATGGAAGATTTGTCATCAATGCATCGAGATCGGGTGGTTCTATCACAAGGAGGCATCTCAAACCATAGATTGCAATGTGTTTTTGCATGTATGGACCCAACTATGCTAGGGTTTGTCAAATCCATCTTCAGTGAGCTAGCACTATGGGATGGTCAATGCTCCAAAGAGGCTAAAAGAGAGGATTTCATTGCCAACTTAGTGCTCTATCTCCCCAATGTTGAAGTTTGTCTTTGGCTTCTCATAATCTTCCTTTTTGATCAATTCATGGGGCTGATGATGCTAGATATTAATCCGGTGGTGGGTCAGAGGTGCAATTAGTCAAGGTTGAGGGAGTTGGCTTAGTATTACCTACTTTACAGTAGGAAGATTTGCTAAATGTGTTGGATAGTTTGCAGAGAGAAATTTGGGTTTTGCAAGCCTAATGTGGCGATGTGGCAGTGTTATGTAGGCTGCATGTTAATCACTTCCATGTTCACTTGGAGGTTGGTAGTGATTACACTATTGCTTTTTTTGTGGTTCCTTTGTACATAGATCTCAGTGTCAACAAGAAATTTGTTACAGTGTATGGTTTCCCATGCTAGCTGGTAATCTAAGGGCTCAAGCTGGAAATGATAATGCTCCTTGGGTGAAGGAAGTGGTAGATACTAGCCAAGCTATGCATGAAGGCAAGGAGTGGTGGGGTGTGGTATAGTGCTATGGGTTTATGGTTTTAGTATTGTCTTTTTCTCCTAGGTTTTTGTATGTTAGTAAAGTTTTTTCATAGTTATTGGGTAGTTTTGGATTTTGGTAGTTCATGGCTATGGTAGTATGCTTATCATGGTCTTGTTAATTTTTGCCTAGTTGTATGTAGCTCTCGATAGTTGTTTTTGTCTATAGTTTCTATGATGATGGATAGCCTTGTAATACTTCTCTTTCATGGGTGGGGCCCCCTATAAAACCCCCACCATTTGGCAACTGATATACAAACTTCATCATCTCTAACAATTCACCATATATATAAAATTGTTATGGTAAGCCAAAATTAAATTAACATCACAAAAAAGAGGAGCAGTAATAACCTTCTCGATGAGATCCAACACATCTTGATTATCCACGAATTCTATGCTACTCCAGTTGATTTCTTCTCTGATGTATTCTTCCTGCTCCATCTTAAACACATGCTGCATCAAAGTACCAAATATAACATCAGAACTAAAAATTCTAATTATAGAGTGTAGAGTAGTGTTGCTGGAGAATATGCTATAGCCATGAAAAGAGCTCAAACATATATGACAGTTTCCTAACCTGATTGAAATGGTTTTACAGCTTCTCATTTGTTAGATTGATACACATTTGCTCAAAACTGTCATGCACAAAATAAGAATATACAAAATAAGTGAATGAAGCAAAGATTAGGAATGTAGATCTCAACTACACAAAAATGAAGTTAATTTTTCTTTATTTAAAAGAATATCTTTCCTTAAATACTCATATAAAAACTAGAACATCTGACACTTTACAAAACATTGACTTTTCATATATGGCTGATGTTTAGCTTATTACTATAATGTAGCATTCCTAAAAGAAAATGGAATCCCCTAATTCATCAGTTTCTCCTAAAGGCAAGGAACATTACAATTCAAAAACTATAGTTTCAGAAAAAGAGTGGTTAAATACTTCAAAATGTGGAAGCATAGACAAGGCACTGAATTCTTTGACAGAATGCCTCAAAGAAATGTGGTCTCATGGAGTGCGATGATTGCAGGATGTGCACAAAATGGATTTGTTGAAAAGGCTTTAGAAATTTTAAAGCAAATGCAATTGGGTGGTGTAAAGCCAAATTCCACAACCTTTGCTAGCATCCTCCCTGCCTGTGTCAAAATGGGAACTTTGGAATGTCAATGCTTCCACAATTTGCATCACCCGCTCTCCTGTAGGCACTTCAAGTCATGTCTGCAGTGATGCGGGGCTTTCCTCGCATCACTGCAGGCATGACTTGAAGTGCCTGCAAGAGAACAGGTGATGCAAAATACGGAAGCATTGACAAGGCATGTGAACTATTTGGCAGAATGCCCCAAAGAGATGTCATCTCATGGAATGCAATGATTGCAGGATATGCAGAAAATGGATTTTTTGAAAAGGCTTTAGAAACTTTCAAGCAAATGCAATTAGTAGGTGTAAATCCAAACTCAACAACCTTTGCCAGCATCCTCCCTACCTGTGCCAAAATGGGAGCTTTGGAATAGGGTATGGACATCCATCATAACATAATGGAAGGGGGATTTTTGTTAGATATTATAGTTGGAAATGCTTTGGTAGACATGTATACAAAATGTGGAAGTATAGATAAGGCACATGAATTGTTCGATGGAATGGCTCAAAGAGATGTCATCTCTTGGAATGCAATGATTGCATGATATGCACAAAATGGATTTGTTGAAAAGGCTTTAGAAATTTTAAAGCAAATGTAATTGGCTGGTGTAAAGCCAAATTCCACAACCTTTGCTAGCATACTCCCTACCTGTGTCAAAATGGGAGCTTTGGAATAGGGTATGGACATCCAACAAAACATAAAGGATAGAGGAATTTTGTCAGATGTTGTAGTTGCAGCTGCCCTATTAGACATGTATGCAAAGTGTGGAAGCATAGAAAAGGCATGTAAACTATTTGATAGAATGCCTCAAAGAAATGTGGCCTCATGGACTACAATGATTGAAATATATGCACAAAATGGATTTGTTGAAAAGGCTTTAGAAATTTTAAAGAAAATGCAATTGGCTAGTGTAAAGCCAAATTCCACAACCTTTGCCAGCATCCTCCCTGCTTGTGTCAAAATGGGAGCTTTAGAATAGGGTATGGACATCCATCAAAACATAAAGGATAGAGGAATTTTGTCAAATGTTGTAGTTGCAACTGCCCTGTTAGACATGTATGCAAAATGTGGAAGCATAGACAAGGCACGTGAACTATTTGACAGAATGCCTCAAAGAAATGTGGTCTCATGGACTGCAATGATTGTAGGATATGCACAAAATGGATTTGTTGAAAAGGCTTTAGAAATTTTAAAGCAAATGCAATTGGCTGGTGTAAAGCCAAATTCCACAACCTTTGCCAACATCCTCCCTACCTATGTCAAAATGGGAGCTTTGGAATAGGGTATGGACATCCATCAAAACATAAAGGATAGAGGAATTTTGTCAGATGTTGTAGTTGCAACTGCTCTGTTAGACATGTATGCAAAATGTGGAAGCATAGACAAGGCACGTGAACTATTTGATAGAATGCCTCAAAGAAATGTGGTCTCATGGACTGCAATGATTGTAGGATATGCACAAAATGGATTTGTTGAAAAGGCTTTAGAAATTTTAAAGCAAATGCAATTGGCTCGTGTAAAGCCAAATTCCACAACCTTTGCCAACATCCTCCCTACCTATGTCAAAATGGGAGCTTTGGAATAGGGTATGGACATCCATCAAAACATAAAGGATAGAGGAATTTTGTCAGATGTTGTAGTTGCAACTGCCCTGTTAGACATGTATGCAAAATGTGGAAGCATAGACAAGGCACATGAACTATTTGACAGAATGCCTCAAAGAAATGTGGTCTCATGGACTGCAATGATTGCATGATATGCACAAAATGGATTTGTTGAAAAGGCTTTAGAAATTTAAAGCAAATGCAATTGGCTGGTGTAAAGCCAAATTCCACAACCTTTGCCAACATCCTCCCTAACTGTGTCAAAATGGGAGCTTTGGAATAGGGTATGGACATCCATCAAAACATAAAGGATAGAGGAATTTTGTCAGATGTTGTAGTTGTAACTACCTTGTTAGACATGTATGCAAACTGTGGAAGCATAGACAAGGCACGCGAACTGTTTGACAAAATTCCTCAAAGAAATGTGGTCTCATGAATTGCAATGATTGCATGATATGCACAAAATGGATTTGTTGAAAAGGCTTTAGAAATTTTAAAGCAAATGCAATTGGTTGGTGTAAAGCCAAATTCCACAACCTTTGCCAGCATCCTCCCTACCTGTGTCAAAATGGGAGCTTTGGAATAGGGTATGGACATCCATCAAAACATAAAGGATAAAGGAATTTTGTCAGATGTTATAGTTGTAACTGCCCTGTTAGACATGTATGCAAAATGTGGAAGCATAGACAAGGCATGCGAACTGTTTGACAAAATTCCTCAAAGAAATGTGGTCTCATGGACTGCAATGATTGCATGATATGCACAAAATGGATTTGTTGAAAAGGCTTTAGAAATTTTAAAGAAAATGCAATTGGTTGGTGTAAAGCCAAATTCCACAACCTTTGTCAGCATCCTCCCTACCTGTGTCAAAATGGGAGCTTTGGAATAGGGTATGGACATCCATCAAAACATAATGGAACTCCAACTATGCTGATGTTTTAGTAATAAAGCACTGCAATATAACACTTTGTGTGTATGGTTAGGAAACCATTACCTTGATGTACGGATGGAAGACAAAGGGTGAGTGTGAAGCCATCACAAGTCTAGTGGATACAAGAGCCTCAATCTTAAGATTTGAGTTTGATGAGTTGTCCTGATACAATACATTATTCAGAAAAGTGACAACATAATAGATAATGATAATGGAAAATCTCAAATAAAACATATGCTCTTTATCTTACATTAAGTGCTTTCTCAATTCTAGGCACCAGGGAGCTAATATGATTAGCTAAGCAATTAGGTAGCACAACCACAAGATCCTTCAATATTGAAAATGCTCCAACTTGCATAAGCATTCTTAGTTCAGGATAGTAATATTACAAAAACATCAAAATACAAGGAGAAAAAGAAGAAGAATCACAAGCCCTCTTTATATGCAAAAGATTATTCAAATTAAAGAGTAATATGTATTGCAGAGCAACATCATTTTCAACATATAGATTTGACACTCACCTTAGTCTTTACTACTTTTTTGCTGAGCTGCCTGTTTAGAGACTTGATTATTTTTGGGACTTCTTGCTTCAACATCAATAATGGGCTGCCAAAGCATTAAATGGTATAAGCCAAATTTGAAGTTTATTATGTTAAAAGATGTACTAAAGTTGGATTCACTTTGCTCATCAGTTACTCTAAAATATTTAGATAAAAATAAATTACCAAGGATTCATTCCCAAAATTGTCATGCTATGGATTAGAAAGGTAGACCAGTAACCCAATAACTTGACTCAAGACTTGATTAGAAAAATTTAACTAAGATATTCACCATCACTCATTTCAATCACGACCAAAAAAGAAGTGGCCTTCATGACACCACATCTTGAAAGATCATTATAGTGAATGCAATTACCAGACTCAAAAATATCCAACCACTCTTAAATGTAGTTCATTTCGATTCCTCTTTTTTAGTGAAGTGTGGAAGATCCAAGACAACTTCCCACACATTTCCTCTAAAAAGTCAACCAATGATGTTATTTCCCATCTCAAGTCCCGTCCTTTAGTCCACTTGGCCATGTCAAGACACAATCACATGGTAGTATCATTACCTCGTTGATATAAAGTAAATTCATATAACATAATTGCATAAGCCTTATCCAGACTGAATCACCTTTGACAAGCCCCTTCAAGTTCAAGAAACTAGCCTCTGAAACATTTTATTCAATTTTCAAATGAGATCAGGATGGTTTATTGTATCCATTATCTACAATACTGCCTTTCACATATGATCTTGCTTTCAAGACAGACTACATTACAATAACAATTTTGAGAAAGCCTATGATAATGAACATGATTACTTCTTCTATACAATCTATCTCACTAGATTAGAATTTGAATCAATTTACTAAAAAAGATGAATTTCATGGAGATTGTAACAGCCCTTCTAGACGAAGCCCTCTTGACCTAGCTAGCAAACTAGATACATGGTCTCAAAAAGGTACATTGACCTTGTACCTCTGAAGACTGTCCAAAAGGTCCCTATTAGATCCATCTATTATCCTTACAAGTTGCAACAATCTCTGATATGCTTTTGGATACCAAGCAATGATTATTGATGCAAATGATTATTTTGACATTAGTAAAGACAACTTTCCTTCTTTTTAGCCCTTTCATATATAATTCTGGTAGCCTAATTGACTTCTTCCTTCTTAGAGCATTTTAAAGGGTACCCATTTTATTCTTCTAGACATTTTACAAAAGGACTTGATATTCTTCTTCTTTTCTTTATATGGCTACAAACTTTAGATAATAGTTGACTGTCTAAATTATGCAAGGATGAGAATCTGAAAGAGGAAGGTGTCCATATTTTCGTGAGTATGTGCTAAAGCCTAAGATAAATATAGTTTTGAATACCAAGCCATAATCATTGATGCAAATGGTTATATTGATGGTAAATACAGAGGGGTTTCCTTCTATCCCTTTTGTATAAAAGGTTTCTATTTTAGGGTACCCAATCTGTCAACTTCATCTAGATTTCACAAAGATAAATGATTTCATTTATTATTGGTCATTTCATCCAAAGTACTCACCAACAAATTACAAAGGCCTCAATAACTAACAACAGAAAATTGGAAACAAAGCCAAAAAACTTAGTAAAAAGTATGTTTGTCCTTAAAATAACACACTTGGAAGTCAAACAACCATGCACAAGGTAGCCAACAAACCTCTAATAGATACTATTTTGAGAAAAATTTGTAGAATTACAAGTAATATTAGCTCTTCATATTTCATTAAACACTTGCCTTGAATGTTAAGCATCCCCTGATCCTTTAGTCGCATTCCCAGTCTGGTGTAACAACTCAATAAAGGCATTAAACACATCCATCTGCAACAAAATTAACAAGAAGTTGAAATAATAAAATATAAGAAAATGGCATCATTCATCTAAAACTTAAATATAAGCAAAATATTAATACTTTAACATTTTCTTCTCGCTCTTTGAACCTTTCTATCAACCTTGGACAAGCCTGCAAATCAGATTCCATGCACACTTAGAGCTCAAATGACAAGAATAAATTATGATTCCAATGAAATATTTCACTTATCAAATAAGAATATTAATCTCTAGGAGTAACTAATGAATGAAAAAGATACCATCTTAAAACTGTTATCATACTCACCAAGGTATTTACATAATTATTGTGTCCAGTAATTAAAGTAATTAAATAATGATAAATTTTTTTTGTTGATCTAAAGATGATTGTCTTAACTACACAAAGAAAGATGTGAAAATTCAAAAGCTCCAAGCACCGTATAGGTTATACTTGACAGTAGCATAAGTGAATCAATCTTTTGTTCGTAGGATATGTTGCAGACAATATAATCTTATTATTTTTACAAAATCAATACACAAATAAAGCTCATGACCTCAACTTGCATGTGTCAATACATGGACTTTCTATAGGGAACATATTAATGTCTTGAGAACTACTGTCATGTGTTTCCAAACCCTCTTCCATTCTACTAACTGCCCAACTATTATACTGCCCTCTTACCCTTCCACTTATTATTATCTAATCTTTCATTTCTTTGAAGGACTATCATTCTTTTGACAGTCATAACATGGCTGCCTTTTCATGTGGATTGTCCCTTTATTCCATGAGCACTCTATACTTTTATGATTTCTATCATACTTCATGGCACCAAATGATAACAAAGACTCTTGAAAAATGGTTTAAAAGACTCAGTTAGGACTATTATATGACTATCCCTGGCTTAATATCATTGAAAATGCTCATAATATCATTTGATGTGGATTGTAAATGACTTAATATAACCTTGGTACCCTCCTTAAGGATTGTGAAATGGTGTGATGAGCCACACAATGGGATACCTAAAACATCTTCATGCTCTGGGTAATAGGGGTCCAAGAGTGTGATGATGTTTATCTACTTAAACAACCATTATAAAATTTCTGAGTTAAAATCTTATAAACTAACATTCTATAATTATAAAATATTTTAACTTAGTAATTTTGTAATTTTAAGAGATTTTAAAGTTATGGAATAAAATATTAAGAACATACAGAGAAGATCCATGCCCAACAGGTGTAAAACGATTATGGTATAATACCATTGACATGCAGAGGAATTAAAAGTATGGATTTGAAACCATTGTCATGCAGAGGCAAATTAATGAGTGGATGGCAAAGAGATTTGATTCTATGCAAAATAGCTCCCAAAATAATACCGTAAATAAATTCTTAACCAAATATATGACATAGCCAAAGAACCATTGGAAACATTACCATCTAAAAATTATACAATACCAAGAAATTTAGATTAAATTCACATACCCGAGTCTCTAGTCATTCCTCATGATTCCTTCAACCTAGATACCCGGCTACCTACCCCTATTATCACCATCTAATCCTCCCATGAAAGTATTCATATTCACAAGAAGAAGAAGAGAGAAAAATAGAGCAAAACGAATGAATGGAATCAAAACCCCTTCCTTCTCAAATCTTTTAGGCATTTCCATTTATGAAAAGTGATCCCCCAATAGAGAAAAAAGAAAAGTCTAAACAACTTCATGCTTTGGGTAAAAGAGGTCTAGGAGGGTGTGAACATAACTTTTCTCTGTGAATCGACATGCAAATTATTGGAGAAATCATCGTCATAATGGTTGTGAATCGACAAGCCGCATAGGAACCTATCAACACAAACCGTGTTTAGTTCTTTGCATGCATTGGAAGTGCCCTAGCAAACAACAGAACATGCAAATTGTAGAATGTACAATGAAAAATATATGATGAATAAAGGGAACACGCACTGACGAAACAATATTTTAAACCATTACCTGTTCAAATCCATGACATGATGCTTGGATAGACTGGGATCTATAGGAAACATTGTCAATGCCATTTGAAAATAAGTTATTTAAACCCTCTTCTTGGTCCTGGTAGCTGTTTCAACCTGTTCTGATGCCTCCATGAAGAGAAATGTTCACCACATATGTATCCCAACATGCAAAACACATATTCCTGGCTGCAAAAAATAACAGAATAGTAATTTAGGTTTTGCCCATATTCCCTCCATGAAAAATGCGAGGGAAATCAAAACATTACGTTTTGTCCATTTTCCCTCCATGAAAAATGCCTCAAAAATTGAAACTTACCCACTTTAATATCATATTGTGACTAATTATTTAGTCATTTATTTGTGTGACAATCAAATTAGTCATTTATTTAGTCATTTATAGCTGTGTTGCAAAAATTAGTAGAATTTAGTCATTTTTAGTTGTCATGACTAAAAGTTTTAGTCATGTAGTCATTTATTTGCCAAAATTCTACTAGTGAATATCTGGTCTCGTGCATACCATGGTGTACATTAAACTTCCTACAACCGAAGCATATGGTACCTTGGACATATTGTCTTCTTTGGACACATCTCCTCAGTCAATTTCAAATGACTAGGCAAAGGTGTGCTGACAACTTTTGCATTCTGCATATGGAATCTCTGCAACACCTTTTCAACATAATTAGCTTGAGAAAGAGTCAATTTTTTGTTCTGCCTATCTCTACAAATTTTCATACCAAGGATTTGTTTTTCTACCCCCAAATCCTTCATAGCAAATGATTTTGCTAACTGTTGTTTTAACTCACCTATGTGATCCATGTTAGACCCCGCTACAAGCATGTCGTCAACATATAAACATAAAATAATGTAGCTATCATTATCCAACCTCTTAAAATAAACACAATGGTCAGAATTACACCGATTGTAGCCTTGCTCAGCCATAAAATTATCAAATTTCAAGTACCATTGTCGAGGTGCTTGTTTCAAGCTATATAAACTCTTCTTCAATCTGCACACCAATTTCTCCTTACCTTTGACCTCAAATCCTTATGGCTGGTCCATATATATCTCCTCCTCCAAATCACCATGGAGAAAGGCAATTTTCACATCTAGCTATTCCAAATACAAATCTTCAGCAGCCACAATACTTAAAACAGTACGAATAGAAGTCATCCTAACAACCGGAGAAAAAATCTCATCAAAATAATGCCCTTTTTCTGTGCAAATCATTTTACAACTAAGTTCTAACTTGGCTTTAAATTTGTTCTTACCTCCATCTTCCTCTTTCAGCCTATAAACCCATTTGTTTGGTAAAGCCTTTTTACCTATAGGTAACTTGCATAATTTCTAAGTCTAAGTTTTTAGCAAGGAGTCCATTTCTTCTTCCATTGCATGCTCCCACTGAACCTTTGTATCCACCTACATAGCTTCATCATACCCTTCTGGTTCACCAACATCTGTTAACAAAATAGAATATAAAGAGGGAGAAAACCTGTCGGGAGGTCTGCTTGTCCTTGTTGACCGTCTAACATTCACTGGAGTTTGTGGTATTTCCTATTGTTGTTACGGAGCATGAGGACCCACTGGAACATCACTATCTAAAGTATCATCTAGCACCACATAATCCTTTTCTTTCTTCTCATGCTGTTGCAACTGATCTTTGTACAACACCTTCTCATTGAATACAACATCCTTGCTTCTCACAATTTTTAGATTTTCAACATCCCAAAGCCTATAAACAAATTCATCAATGTCATATCCAACGAAGATACACTTTTTTGATTTTGCATCCATCTTGGTTCTATTTTCAAAATCTACATGTGCAAATGCTTCACATCTAAAGGTGTTGAGAAAATAATAATTCACCTTCTTACCTGTCCATGCTTCCTTTGGAATACCACAACCCAAAGGAACTGAATGACCTCTATTAATTAAATATACAACAGTATTGACAACCTCTACCCACATATTTAAATGCAGCCCAACATGCAATCTCATGCTCCTTGCATGCTCCATTATTGTCTATTCATGTGCTCAGCCACTCCATTCTCCTATGGAGTCCCCATAACCTTTTTCTACCTACAAATTCCATTAAAGGAACAATAATCCTCAAATTCTTTGCTGCAATACTCACCACCATTATTAGATCTAAGACATTTTAATCTTTTACCTGTCTCATTCTCAACTAAGCTTCTCCATTTCTTAAAGGTTTCAAATACATTAGATTTCTACTTAAGGAAATAAATCCAAACCTTCATAGTTTTATCATCTATGAGTGTAACATAATACCAAGAGCTACCGAGAGAAGATACCTGAGCTGGTCCCCATACATCTATATGCACAAGCTCTAACTTTTCATGTTTCTTTTGCTTCCCATCCTTGTGAAAACTAACTCTCTTTTGTTTTCCATACACATAACTTTCACATAAATCCATATTAATACATTTCAGACTTGGTAAAGCTTTCTTAGAATGAAGTACCTTTATACCTTTTTCACTCATATGTCCAAGTCTGTTATACCATAGTGTTGTCTTCAAACCCTCAGCAACTGTTTTAATCTCTACCTACGAACCTGCAACAACTATTCCTGAACCTGTTTGATTTTTCTCTACAACAACTAAAGTAGAAGGAACAATATGACTTGTACAAAGATACAAGGTTCCTACTTTCACACCTTTTGCTACTATTAAGGCACCTCTTATAACCTTCCAATTTTTATCACTAAAAGTAACAACGCAACCTTCATCACCTAGCTATCCTACTAAAATTAAATTCTTACTTAGCCTTGGAACGTGCCTTACCTCTTGTAGTAGCCAATGATTCCCATTCTGCAACTTAATCCTAATTCTTCCCTTTCCAACAATCTGATAGGGTTCATTATCTCCCAAATAAATTAGCCCAAAATCCCCTTGGACATAATCAAGAAAATAACTTCTATGGGGTGTAGCATGAAACAAGGCCCCTAAATCTAAAACCCATGAATCATCAACATTATCTAGGGAAAGAATCAAAGCATCATCTTCAGATTTATTAGTTACCACATTTGCCTCCTTATTGTCTTCTTTTTTGTCTCCTTTACTCTTCCAAGACCAGCAATCTTTTTTTAGATGACCTAGTTTCCCACAGTACCAGCAATCCTTGTTTTTTCTAGATTGGGACCTCTTGTCTTTTGATTTTCCTCGTGACTTCCCATGACCTCCACAACCTTTTCCTCTCTCCTTTGATCTGCCCCTGCTTTCTACATTCAAAACACTGCCTGATGTGGATCCACTTGAGCTTTTCCTACGAATTTCCTCACTCAGAATAACACCAATAACATCATCAAATTTTAGTGTATTCGAACCAGAAATAGAGTTACTAACCACCATTACCAAACTATTCTAGCTTTCAGGCAAAGAACATAATATCAAGAGAGCTCTAACTTCTTCATCAAAATTTACATTTACAGAAGTCAATTGACTGGTAACTATGTTAAAATCATTTAAATGATTAGTAACCGATCCACCTTCTATCATCTTCATTGAAGTTTACATTTAAAGAAGTCAATTGACTGGTAATTATGTTAAACTCATTTGGATCTATGTTATTTGGGCGATCCAAGATCACTTATGGACATGGATGCTCTTGCATTAAACACATCGAGTAATAAATTTGTCAGCATAGTTCATAAATTAGAGCTAAGTGGTAGAACCTTCCTTTCAGAAGCACACATTCTATAATAACCTCCATTACTGAAACAAGTACCTCAAAAGGATTTCTTCCTTCACTTCTTCCAGTACTTAATTGGGACAAATCCCACTTCCTTCCACCAAGTTTGTTCATTATCGTTCACACCTCTCATGGATATTTGTCCACCATAAATCAACCTCCTCCTCTTGATGTTTCTTCTCCACCATATCCTTCCTCTTTTCATGGGATTCAACCCACCACTATCATCTTTACCTATACTCAAATCCTACTTCATAGGATTCAACCCACCATTGTTCATCCACGTTCACCAAAGGTCATCTTATCCTACTCTCAAACAATCTCACATGGGATTCAACCCATTGATATTCATCCACCTCCACCTAGAATAAATAACATCATAGAATTCAAATTTCTCATCACTATCTCATCATACTCTTCTTCTTCTTTTGTATTCACTTCTTTATCAGCATTGAAAACATTATGGAAATAAAAATATATCACCAACTCTTCATCAACTTCTCGCATGCTAATAAATTTATTTGTGGTTTGTTGTATCACATCTACTAACTTCATCATGTCATCTAAAGGACCAACCCTTTCCACAACTATATTTTTCTCTCTTATGTCCTTATTCACCAAAAATTTCATGCCTTCTAAAATACATGTTCTAGCTACCATCTCATACTCTTTACTCACTACTACTTTACTTGCAATCAAATCAACACAACTAATATATGAAAATTAGAAATGCCTACAACCATTTCTTCATCTAGAGCCTCATCAAGGCACTTGCTTTCTTTTTCCACTTTAAATAATATCTTCATGCCCTTCAAAGGACAAATCCCTATTGCATTCTCTTAAGAATTTGTTACCATGTGATGGATTTTAAGGATCTATTTTTGGTTGTCTTTTCTTTACGCTTCTCTACTATAACAAAATATAAGTGTAAAGATCATAAGAACTAAACATTTATTCAATCTTCTTAGTCTCCTCTTCATACAAAGAATTCTCTTCACATTCATGTACCTTCCTATGACTGTGAGATCTTCACAAGATACCACTTCAACTTTCAAATATACTACTTCTTCTAAAGACTCTTCTACTACAACATTCTATTCTTTTGGTTTAACAACTTGCACTTCTTGATCTTTTGTCACCACCACAATTTTATCTCCTTCATTATACTTTACTATAATAAAATCTTCATGTAAAGAATCACTCAAACTGAATAGCTCCTCAATCTTCTTTATCTCCTCTTCAAGCAAGAGAATCTCTTCATCAACTCCATGATCAAACATAGAGATTTCACAAGGCACTAGATTTCAATTCTCAAATTAGCTAATATCTCCAAGGGAACCTCCATAGAAAAACTTTTATCTTCTACAACTTGTGCTTCTTGAACTTTTGTCACTACCTCAAATTTCTCTTCTACATTATCCTCTTGCATGAGGACTTCCTCTTTTTTGTTATCAGCTTCCTTCATATCTACAAACAAAACAATGTATTTGTCATTACCTTTCTCCTTCACTATAACCTCATCTACCAACATATCCATGCCTTTGCAAAGACATGTCACAACCATAGTCACATTCTTTTCTTTCATTATGCCACCTATATGACATTCTTCATCATTCTTTGTCTTATCTACAATAACTTTTCCACATTACTTAGCCTCCAACCTCTTCAATTTTGAATGGATGTCCATCATCTTCTTAAAGATTTTCTCCTTAGGTTCAACATCTTGTACAACTTCATCTTCTTCTATGCCACTAATATGACATTCTTTACCATTATCAATCATGTCTAAAACAATTCTTCCATGTTGTTTAGCTTCCAAATTTCTTCATCTCAAATGCATATGCATCGTAGTTTCAAGGAATTCTTCCTCTTGGTATTGCTCCGTAAATTTCTTTTCAATCAACCTCTTTAAGACCATCCATGTCCTCTTCTTTGAAGACATCTTCACATACACATACAAATGTCTATAGTTATAGGACTTACACCCATAACAAACTCACTCAACACACATTCAATAATAATGCCTTTTCTGATACAATTGTACCTCCTTCTCACAATCCTTTGCACTCACAAGCCTCCACATGCTTGCAAAAAATCCTCTAGAGCACATAGATCTATGCACTTACAAATATCTGCAACAAATCTACTAGAGCACACAACTCTTTGTAGTTACATAGCTTCACACTTGCAATAAATTCTCTAGATCACAAAACTCTCTATAGTCATAGATACCCAAAACAAAACCTTACTAGAGCCTTTAAGACACCTTTAATCCAGAAAAGGTTTTACTCAAACCATTTCACACAATTGATATGATTTCCAACATATTCTAGTGAGTAAACTTGCTCTGATATCACTTGATATAGTTAGCACTCAGGTGTCTAATGAAACGTAACCAAGGCTTACATCCAACCCTTTGATAAAATGATAGTTTGTAGATGTAAACAACATACCCACCCACATGAATTCTATGATATTTTATTGTTCAAAATAAAAATTCGTATAGTACTTTAGAAATAACAAACCAACAAGACTTACGGGCTACATACAACCCATACACACAAGCATGAAGCCTTCATCAACATCCAAAAACTTACAATTAGCATTCCCATAGGCATACAACCTAGTTTAACCCAGATAACAACAACATAAAGTATGGCTTGTCTTGATGGAATCCATTTCTTTATTACCTTAGTTGTACTTAAGAGGGGTGTTGGTGTAATATTATATTCCACCTTATATTAAATTTTCTTTTTTATTTACTTAGGTAAATTAGGAAATAAGAGCACATGTTAATTCCTTGGATTGATGGGATTCCTTTTCATCTCTACCTCATTCATTAATACAATCATGGATAGAGGGTCTAATGGAGGATAGTCTAACCATGCAGTGAGAACTCAACACACACAATACTCATAGAAAATCTTAATGAAACAACAACATGATCTTTATTGAATTCCTACTATTAAATTATTACAATATACCACAATAGAATTTCTACATGCTAGGCCACAACCATTTGATTACTAATATGGAAATTACTATATTTTTATGAAATTCAATACTTTCAATGACATCTACATCATCAAACTTTATTCTGAACCTTCATTCTTATGTTCACACTTAGACCTCCAACTTCCTACTCAATTCTCCCTAACTCCCTCTTGATTATCTCAAATTATTGTGAGTAGAAGATATATAGAAATCTCAAATCTCCAAAATGATCTACATCAGGTGTAAGGTGGCCCAAAATCCTATACTCCAAGAAAATGTGGTTGGCTAGTGAAAAACTAATCCCTCAAATAAATTGATGGTAATGGAATATAAATCTATGCAATGCTTGGTGTTCACTCCCTAGGATCCAATGAGTCTTCACATGTGTTCCTTGAAAATCATAAACTTCAAATGATCCGGTGCCAATGGTAAATTTATAACTATGATAGTCTGCCAGTCTAGTGTAAGTCTTCAAAAAAAATTATGTCACTCTATGTTGCAAGTATGAGGTGAACCAGTGTTGTCATTGATGTCAACATACTCATATTGCATTAACAAGAAGGATTGGATGAGCTGTGTGCTGAGGATATTGAGAAAATTAGTCTCAATCAGGAACAATGAAGAACAGTGATGAGAAGAAGGCAAAAGTACTCAATAGGTTGAGATTCAGAGGATGCGGATTAAAGGGTTTGTTGATATGAGTCTTGAGATGATCCAGTTAAGATTTCAGAGGTCCACATGAAGATGTGAAGAAGTTGTGATCGTTCAAGTAGAACCGGTTCAGGGAGATGCTCCGGAGTGACAGAGTGTTACAAAAAGGTCCGGTGAGATCCGGAAGTGCATTGTCCTATTCTGCGGATTGGAAAGAGTGTTTTGGATGTCCTTGTGATGTGTCATCTAGATTTGTTCATGGTTTGGAGGTTCGGAAGTACCTCTTGTTGTATGACAGTAGCGATGGACTATGTTCTTGAAGTTCTGGATGAGGAAGAGAAGAGATTCCAGTGAGTAGAGGAAGTGCGGATGTATCTGGTCATTCAGGTAGGCCTGTGAAGGTTCTTGGATCATGTTAAGGTTGTATTGTTGGTCCGCATTGGTGGTAGAGCCCAGAATTGAAGATATTCTTCCAGATGAAGTTCTTGTTCAGACTAGCCGACCGGATGAGTTGTTCATCTTGCGAATGTTCTTGTGGTGGCCGACCGGATGTGTTATTCATCCTGCGAATGTTCATATGGTTGATTGCCAACTTAGATGATTGTTCCTAAGTCGATGTCTTGTATAAATAAAGGTTTGTGAGTTCATTTCAAAGTGTGTTGTGGAGCGGATGAGTGTGGTATAGCAAAAGAGCGAAAGGCAGAGTAGGTGTGACTCGGGCTTAAATGGAACTGATCCAGACATGGTGAAGATGTCATTCTCTAGTTCAAGGTTGTGATCCTTATGATCTTGTAGACAATGTGTCTCTTTGTAGGCAGTGTGCCTCCTTGTGAGTAGTGTGCTCGGGCAGTGAGCCCTAATTGGCATGTGCCATTCATTTTTCTTATTCTTTTAATAGAGAATAATCCTTGGGTTAATCACCCCGTGGTTTTTCCCTTAACCAAGTTTTCCACGTCAAAAATCTTGGTGTCAAATGTGTTGATGTTTATCAGCTCTGGTGTTTATGCTTTGTGCTTTCATGAATGATTAATTGATATGCTATTAACTAACAAGAAGAATCAAATATTTGAAGTAGAAGCAAAGTTTTTGTACAACTGATTCACCCCCCCTCTCAGTTGTGTGCCCTAGATCTAACAATTGGTATCAGAGCCAAGTTCCTCTGAAAAGAGCTTAACTGCTTGAGGAGATCTAGGATGTCGTCATACAAGAAGGATAGTCTGAAGTTTGATGGAACCAACTTCACTCTCTGGAAAGGTATGAAATGTCACTTGGAGTGTATGGGAAAAGCATACTTGACCGTGGTCTCAAAATCATATGTACCTCCACAGGGTAGTCTAACAAATCTAAATGAAATCACAGATGCTGAAAACAATCTGTGGACCAAAGAAGCTCTTCTAAGCGCATTGAATGACTCATAACTCTCAAATGTTATTGACCTACCAACTGCATATGAGATCTGGACTAAACTAGAACTTCTGCATGAAGGAGATGAGTTTGTCAAGAGTGCAAGGTTGCAAAGTCTGAAAGGGAAATTTGAAAGATTGAAGATGAGAGATGATGAATATATCACTACCTTTATGCCAAGAGTGAATGAGCTGGTGTGTGGAATCAGGAATACTGGTGGAGTTCTGGGTGAAAATGAAATTGTTTACAAAATTCTCAGATCCCTTCCTGCTGCCTACAAAATCAAGGTTACTGCCATTGATGAATTCAGAGCCCATACAACTGTCACAAGAGAGCAATTGGTTAGCAAACTGGCTGCATTTGAAATGACTGAGTTTGGAGATGATCACCCCAAGACTGAATCTACATTCAAAGCCAGTGCCTATGTGAAAGGCAAACAAAGATTTGATCCAGGAGAGAATTCTTCAAGGAAGCTGTCATGGTATGATCAAGCAAGGAAAGACATGGAAGAGGAAGAAGTAGAAACAACTCAACTTGAAGCCCTCATTGCAAAGAGACTACCTAGGGGATCTGGTAAGTATGAAGGTAAACTACCTTTTAAGTGCTTCAACTGCAATAAGATTGGTCATTTTGCTTCAAGATGTCCAGAAAGATCTGCAAGGTCAAATGCTAACAGACAAAGGTTTCAAAAGAACTGCTATTATGTTCATGAAGAAGATGATAATGAAGGAGTAACAGATGATGAATCAGAAATAGGAAGCAAATCTAGAAATGAATAGGTGTTTATTGCCATCAAGGAAGAAGATTCAATATCCTCTGAATCTGTCAATCATAAGGTTGTAGAAAGAGCTTTGGCTGCCCAAGTTGAAGAAAAGGATGATTGGGTTATTGACAGTGGATGTTCTCACCATATGATAGGTGACAAGAACAAGTTCTTAGATCTGGAAAGTTATGAAGGAGGAATGGTAAAGTTTGGTGATAATTCTGCTAGCAGAATTAGAGGTAGAGAAACTATTTCTTTTGATGGAAAGAGTAAAACCGGTAATGTACTATATGTTGAAGGATTGAAACACAATCTTCTCAGTGTTGGTCAGTTGGTGGACAAAGGCTATGATCTCCGGTTCAAGAATGGAAGATGCAGGATCTTTGGAAGCTCTGGAACTGAGATTGCATCCAGTACTCAAACAAAAGGTAATATCTTCCATCTAGTTGGTTCTAATAAAAGTTGTCTGTTTGTTTAAGTTGATCAGAGTTGGTTATGGCATAGAAGGATGTGTCATGTGAATTTTGATAACATCATCAAGATAAGCAATTCTCAGGCTGTAAGAGATCTTCCTAAATTGGTGAAACCTACAAATAGTTTGTGCAAAGAATGTCAGCTAGGTAAACAGAGCAGAGTCTCTTTCAAAAGCAAGGATCGGTCCAGTACCAGATTACTGGAATTAGTCCATACTGATCTCTGTGGTCTGACAAGAATCAAGAGTATGCAAGGTGATAGATATTTCATGTTATTGATTGATGATCATTCCTAGATGATGTGGGTTACCTTCCTAAAAGAGAAATCAGAAGCCCTTGAGAAGTTCAAAATCTTCAAAGCTATGGTAGAAAATCAAACCGGATTGAAACTGAAATGTCTGAGGTCTGATAGAGGTGGTGAATTCACATCCGGTGAATTCATAGACTTTTGTGAGAAGCATGGCATAAGGAGATAGTTGTCTGCTCCTAGGACTCCACAGCAGAATGGAGTTGTTGAAAGAAAGAACCAGACCATCCAGGAAGCATCCAGGACAATGATGATGGAAGCAAATGTTCCCTAGATGTTTTGGAGAGAAGCTGTCAGCACTGCAGTCTACACTCTTAATCGAGTTCAAATCAGAAGCAATACCGGTAAGACTCCTTATGAACTTTGGTTTGGTGTAACTCCTACTGTGAGATATTTCAGAGTATTTGGTAGCAAGTGTTATATCAAAAGAGATGAAGATCTAGGAAAGTTTGATGCTAGAAGTGATGAAGGAATTTTCTTGGGTTACTCCACTCAAAGCAAAGCATACCGGTGTTACAATAAGAGATTGGGAAAGTTGATAGAAAGCACAAATGTGAAAGTTGATGAAGGAATTGAGAAGCCCTCAAGGTTTTATGAATTTGATGTAGATGATTAGAGTGATTCTCCAGTGCAAGGAGCTCAATCCTCCTCTAAAATTCAGATACAGACTAATCTGGTAAATCAAGAAGAAGAGGTTTGTCTGAATGAGCTTGATCAAGAAACAGTAGTGCAAGAAACTCCCAAAGTTCCAAGGTATGTAACTCTAAATAATTCTAAAGATTAGATCATAGGTGACAAAAGCAAAGGGGTACAAACAAGGAGAATAATTGCTCAAGATTTAAATGAATGTTGTCTAATTTCAAAGATTGAACCTAAGACAATTAATGAAGCTTGAAATGATGAAAACTGGACCAAAGCAATGGAGGAAGAGTTGATGCAAATTGAGAAAAATCATACTTGGGATCTTGTTCCCAGACCTAGAAACAAGAATGTGATTGGAGCCAAATGGGTCTTCCGGAACAAACTAAATGAAGTTGGTGAAGCAATCAGAAACAAAGCTAGATTGGTCTGCAAAGGCTACTCTCAAATAGAAGGAATTGATTTTGAAGAAACCTTTGCTCCGGTGGCAAGAATTGAAGCAATCAGATTATTTCTTCCATTTGCTACCTTCAAAGACTTCAAGGTATATCAGATGGATGTCAAGTCTGCCTTCCTAAATGGTGATTTGGAAGAAGAAGTTTACATTGAACAACCAGATGGATTTCAATTGTCTGATAATGATGATATGGTCTGCAAGTTGAAGAAAGCACTGTATGGATTGAAGCAAGCCCCTAGAGCATGGTATGAAAGGTTGGATAAGCATCTTGTGTAGATTGGTTTCAACAAAGGTACTACTGATGGTAATCTCTATTTCCAAATAGATAAGGAAAACATCTTGATTGTTGAAGTATTTGTTGATGATATCATCTTTGGAGGAAAAGACAGTATGTGTAAAACCTTTGCAAATCAAATGAAAAGTGAGTTTGAAATGTCAATGCTTGGTGAAATGAATTTCTTCTTGGGTCTGCAAATTACTCAGACAGAGAAAGGCATCTTTATCTCTCAGACCAAATATGTGAAAGAATTGTTGAGGAAATTCGGTATGGAAGATTCAAAGCCAATGAACACTCCCATGGCAACCGGATGTAAGTTGAGCAAAGATGATGACTCTCCTAAGATAGATCAGACCAAGTACAGATCAATGATTGGAGGACTATTGTATCTCACTCAGACTAGACCAGATATAATGCAGGTTGTTGGTCTTGTGGCAAGATTTCAGGCTGATCCTAGAGAATCTCATGTTATGGCAATCAAGAGGATTTTTAGATATCTAAAGGGGACAGTTGAGTATGGTCTATGGTATCCCAGAGATCATGATTTCTCTCTTCATGCATATACAGATGCAGATTGGGCAGGAGATGTGGATGACCGGAAGAGTACAAGTGGAGGAGCATTCTTTTTGGGAAAAAGGTTGGTTTCTTGGCTAAGCAAGAAACAAGAGGCAATATCTCTATCTACGACTGAAGAAGAATACATTGCAGCAGCAGGTAGTTGCACTCAAATCTTATGGATGAAGTAGATGTTAAAGAGACATTAAAGTAGAATATGAGGAGCCTATCACAATTTTCTGTGATAATTCAAGTGCAATAAATATTTCTAAGAATCCGATGTTGCATTCTAAGACAAAGCACATATATATCAAGTTTCACTTTCTAAGAGAGCAAGTGAACAAGGTTGAAGTCAGATTGGAGTATGTACCCTCCAAGGACCAGATAGCAGATATTTTTACTAAACCTCTTCCTAAGGACTCTTTTGAGTATCTCCGGGAGAAGTTAGGGGTCATGGCCCCTTCGATGATGAACTAGGATGCACTGGTGTGCATTAGTTTGGTGGATATCACAGTCATATCTTGTGATCTGGATTGATGATGGGGAGCTGCTACTAAGGGGGAGTAGCTGATATGATTCTGATGTGGTAGAATTGCAAGTATGAGCCCTTTGCCATTGATGTCAAAGGGAGAGAGAAGACATGTGAAAAATAAGTGGTTGCTGATCAAAGGAGGAGCAGTAAAGGAAGAGAAGACATGTGAAGAGTTGTTGATAGGGGGAGTTGTGACAGAAAGGAGAAGTTCTTGTCTTGATGGTTTTTCACATCATATGTTGCCATCAATGACAAAGGGGGAGATTGTTGCAAGTATGAGGTGAACCAGTGTTGTCATTGATGTCAACATACTCATATTGCATTAACAAGAAGGATTGGATGAGCTGTGTGCTGAGGATATTGAGAAAATTAGTCTCAATCAAGAACAGTGAAGGACAGTGATGAGAAGAAGGCAAAAGTACTCAATAGGTTGAGATTTAGAGGATGTGGATTAAAGGGTTTGTTGATATGAGTCTTGATATGATCCAGTTAAGATTTCAGAGGTCCGCATGAAGATGTGAAGAAGTTGTGATCATTCAAGTAGAACCGGTTCAGGGAGATGCTCCGGAGTGACAGAGTGTTACAAAAAGGTCCGGTGAGATCCGGAAGTGCATTATCCTATTCTGTGGATTGGAAAGAGTGTTTGGGATGTCTTTGTGATGTGTCATCTCAATTTGTTCATGGTTTGGAGGTCTGTAAGTACCTCTTGCTGTATGACAGTAGCGATAGACTGTGTTCTTGAAGTTTCGGATGAGGAAGAGAAGAGATTCCAGTGAGTAGAGGAAGTGCGGATGTATCTGGTCATTCAAGCAGGCCTGTGAAGGTTCTTGGATCATGTTAAGGTTGTATTGTTGGTCCACATTGGTGGTAGAGCCCAGAATTGAAGATATTCTTCCAGATGAAGTTCTTGTTCAGACTAGCCGATCGGATAAGTTGTTCATCTTGCGAATGTTCTTGTGGTGGTTGACCGGATGTGTTATTCATCCTGCGAATGTTCTTATGGTTGATTGCCGACTTAATGATTGTTCCTTAGTTGATGTCTTGTATAAATAAAGGTTTGTGAGTTCATTTCAAAGTGTGTTGTGGAGCGGATGAGTGTGGTATAGCGAAAGAGCGAAAGGCCGAGCAGGTGTGACTTGGGCTTAAATGGTACTGATCTAGACATGGTGAAGATGTCATTCTCCAGTTCAAGGTTGCGATCCTTATGATCTTGTAGACAATGTGTCTCTTTGTAGGCAGTGTGCCTCCTTGTGAGTAGTGTGCTCGGGCAGTGAGCCCTAATTGGCATGTGCCATTCATTTTTCTTATTCTTTTAACAGAGAATAATCCTTGGGATAATCACCCCGTGGTTTTTCCCTTAACCAGGTTTTCCATGTCAAAAATCTTGGTGTCAAATGTGTTGATGTTTATCTGCTCCGGTGTTTATGCTTTGTGCTTTCATGAATGATTAATTGATATACTGTTAACTAACAAGAAGAATCAAATATTTGAAGTAGAAGCAAAGTTTTTGTACAACTGATTCACCCCCCCCTCTCTCAGTTGTGTGTCCTAGATCTAACACTCTATTCATTCAATTATCCTCAAACATGGATATGAAATCCAAATGCCTCTATAAAATATTATCTCATAATGTAAGACCAAAATGTAAATTGCGGTAAAGTGCGGTGGATTCTTTTGTAATTGTCTGGTAAATGAAAACCCATAAACAGATAAACAAAGCAAAAGAAAAATATTTTTTCAATTGATGCAAGATTTTTCTTGTTCCTCAAGGATGCTCCAATATCATTCATCTCCTTGATTTATGGTATTTATATGCCATATATCTCTCATTAAGATGCATTCACTTGACACTTCTACTCCAATAGTTGAGTTAGTTCTTTAGTTTACTACTCTCCTCTAGGACACTTGTCACCCTAACTTGTGCATGTCCAAATTCTATTCATTGTAGTCCATTTTCTTGTTTTATATACCAGGTGAATATAGATATTGGAATACTATTATTCTTATTTTGTTTGCATTTACATTAATTTCACTGTGTTGTTTTGATCTTAGGGAAATTTAGTATTGCATAATATTTGTTAAATCTAACATTTCTCACTTTAAAACAAGTCCATCTTAATTCATCCTCATTTTCATTGATGTTGATCTTGTGAGTTGGAAGGATCTTAGTTAAAGCCTCAATTTGATGTTGGAGGATTGAAGGGTAGTGAAATACTTCCATTAACAATATCTTACTCCCTAGAGGTAGTGTATATAGATGTAGTCCACCACATGCTTTCCCTAGAGGATGTATAGACGTTTCTTAATTTTCTTGAGATCATGTTGCTCTTGAAGAGGCTTATGGCCATTCCATGAATCCTTCCAAAATTTTATTTTTTTACATTTTTCACCTCCTAGAAAGATGATAAGAGATTATGTATCTGCACTTCATGTGAAATTTAAAATATGTGAGTAGGGAGGAGGATTCGACATGGTAAAGATTCTAATTTATTCCATGAAATCGAGATACTTTATTGTCATGAAAGTGCTCCATCGAGATCTCAACATAGCAAAAATGTTCCAAGCAAGCTTTGCTTCCAGAGCAAGATTTTGTGATGTGAGTTGCTTGATTCTAGCCCCACTAGATATTTTTGGAATATAAATCTTATCCCAAGCTACCAAAGAATATTTCTTCTTATCCTCTACCCTTTACCATAGGAAGTCCCTTATTATTTTATTGATGGAGTTTTATATACTATTTGACACCTAGATAATTGAAATAAGATAGATGGGTAGTGCAGATAGGATTGCCTTTCCCATAGTAATTTTGCTTGTGCAGGATAACCATTTTCCTCTCCAAGATGAAAGGTATGCTCTAAATTACCCAAGTAGAGAGTTCCACAAGGAGGACTTGCAATCCCTAGAGAACAAGGGAGCTCCAAGATACTTTCTTGGGACCTTGCCTATTTTGAACCCTAATTTTTTTTTGATTTTGTGTTGTAGTCTTGGAGAAGAGTTGAAGAAATAATACTTTTGACTTTTTATCATTTATGTGTTGACCATAAGCATTAATGTAGAAAGTGAGAATATTCTTTATGATGGTGGATTTGGCCATACTATATTCCCCTAATAATATTGTGTTATCTACAAATTGTAAATGGGTGAAAGCATCCAACCCTTCAGGTGCAACAATTCCTTTCCATATTTTGTTGGTGTGGGAGTGTGTACAATGTCTAAGTGCTTCTACCATTAGAATGAGAAAGTATGGAGAGAGTGAGTCTCCCTACCTTAGACCTCTAGAATCTTCAAGAAACCCTTCCAGTCCTCCATTTAGGAGAATAAAATACTGCAATGCAAATATTCATTCATAAATCCATTCCCTTGATTGTTGGTAGAAACCAACTCTTTCCAATATTTTTATGAGGAATTTTTAGTTTACTTTATCATATGATTTACTAATTTCTGATTTCACAATCATTATTTTCTAATTTGAATTAGAAATGGAATGGATAATTTCATGGGTTTTGATAATACCTTTAATGGTAGCCCTTTTTAGGATGAAGATACTTTGTTCTTGAGAGATCAAAGAGGGAAGTACCACTTTGAGATTGTTAGTCATTAAATTTGAGAGGATTTTGTATAGTGTGTTGAATAGAGATATTGATCTAAAATTTGCAAGACACAAGGGAAAAAATCTTTGGAATTAGTGAAATGAAAGTGCAATTGAGTGCTTTTAATATTTTCCTATATTTTTGTGTTTTGTTGCAAGCCCCCACCACCTCTTTTCTAATAATCTGCTATTTTTTTTGGAAAAGCAATAAGAAAACCATTGGGGATTGGGGCCTTACCTAGGTGCATTTGGAATAGTGTTAATTTGATTTCATCTTTAGTTAATGGATGTAAGGCCCTGCTAGTGTCTACTTTTATCCTTGGTATTGATCTTTTTCATGAGGCTTGGTAGTGCCATCGAGGTATTCTAATTGTGTACCTTAGGTTCTTATGTTGTGATTTGATGAATTTTATCACATTATGTTGTGTTTTAGTTTACCATTGATGTTCTTTATCGATGAGGTTTTGCTTTGGCATCTATGTCTGACTATGTACTATGTGATACTATGTTGTGATGCTATATTCTTGGATTCTTTTGTGTTCTGATGAGTTATCCTACTTGCTAATGAGGTTCTTGGTGGATTACCATCATGGGGTATGGATCATGTGTTTTAGATTCACATATGAGAATTGGTTTATGTTGGACTATTTTAGTGTTTTAGCATCACTATTTTAACTATACCTATTATATGTGATTTGATTATGATTATCTAGTTCAACATTATATTATGATGGTTATAAATTTATGCACTTGTGTTCTTGAATCATGTGGCTAGAATGATTATTAGATGATATAGTTATTGATTTATTCCATTATATATATGTATATCATGTTGGGTGGTTTTATTGTGCTTCAACTAGCTTGTATGTCTTATTGAGTGTGCAGGCATAGGTTTTAACCTCAATGGTGGTTATTTGGAGATGATTTAGTTTGGGCAAATATGTTGTGTGTATCTTCACCATATCATGCGATTCTAGTTGTGAGATGTAAACTATTGATATATGTGAAATCATAGCCCAAATTAGTATCGATTTTAGGTCCTTCTTTTCTGAATATACCCATGAAGTGTGTGTTATCTTTGCATGTGTTTATCTTATCATTTGCTTTCTATTTACATTTTATCAATTTCCACACTACTTGTTTTGAAGTGTTTGTAAATGGCATTTATGCTTTAAATGAGAAATTAATTTAATTTAATAGTTGTCATGGAATGGACCTATGCATTTAATATGACATTATTAAAAATACATGGTAAATTTAAAAGAGTGTTTGGATTTTATGCCATAGCAAATTAATTAAATTGTAGGTGCTGATTAAATTAGAAAAAGAACTTATTTAATTGCTATTATTTAGAAATATTATTAATGTTAGCGATTCCCTAAGTTTTGTCTATTTTGTTTGGAAAAATATTTATTATTGCAAAAGTTCCTTTTCAGAAATATTTTTATATGCAAAATATATCAAAAAGTGAAATGAGGGATAAAAGGAAAAAGAGAGGCATTTTTTCATTTCATCTCATTTCTTTTGGAATCTCTCTCTCTCTCCCTCTCTCCCTCTCTCTTTAAAAGAATGGATGAAAAATTCATGAGCTTGGATTTGAGACTTGTTTACGAGTGGAATTGCTTGGGGTTGGATTGCTTAGGAGTAGAAAAAGGATTGCTTGTGGGAGTGTGTGCTCCGAAGGGGTTTTCTCCATTGTCTTTATGTTGAAATTGGAAAGGTATTCCCATTTTATTTATGCTTTTGAAATGTAATTTCTATTTATGTCATGCCCATGATAGGTGGATGCATATGGCTTTCTCATGTGTAGGAGTGAATAGACCAAATTGCATGCTTGTAGAAATAGATTTCAATTGTTTGTTTTGAGTCTTAATTATTTTTGAAATGTCCAAAATAGAGCCAAAGTTATGGAAATCTTTTCTACAAATCTCTCGAAATCCCTTATGAGTTGGTATGCGTGGTGTTTTCCATTTTAGGAACCAAAAGGTATTTTTAGATTTTTAAAATTTTGAGTAATTTGATGTTTTTGAATTTTTGAAGTTCTTGGGTGATGCCATTAATGGTGGATTTGGGGATTTTATGGTTTTAAACACTTTTGATGAAAACCAAACTTGAATTGAAACCTTATTTTATGTTTTATTTTGTGATACAAAGAGTATCATGAATATTTTGTGATTCTCAACCTTTTGGATATGAGGACCATGAAATTTGACCTTGTTTTTTGTGCCTTGACTTTTGGGCTATGGTTGATTTTTTTATTATGTTTTTAACCTTAGATATAGGGATCTCAAACTTTGGTGGGTGGATGATATAAATCACAAACTTTGACCTTGTTTTTTGTGCCTTGACCATAGGGGCAAAGGTTGAATTTGGACCCAAGATTGGATGCTAAGGGAAGGAGTAGAGTGGCCCATGCTGTACCTTCAAGATTGGGGATGTCCCATCAGGAAGTGTTGTATGGGTAACATAATGAGATACAATGAATTGGGGTTTTAAATATTTAAATAAAATTTAAATCAAGATAATTATAAGTCATTGTTTGTGATGAAGGCCTATTTCAAGGGATCGTACAAGTCAACGATAACACTCTACATCTAATGCTTAGTAATCTCTTTCCTATTTTTCATTAGGTCATTGGTGCTTGATTTTTCCTTAAAATTTCTTACTTGAGTGTGATTATGTGCTAACTCATATCTTGATTTTGGGTGGTTATTACCATGTTTTCTATGTGTTATTGGTTGGAGACCATGACCCTTATTTTGCATTGTGTACTTGATTCATGATGTATTTCCTTAGTATGTGTGATGCAATGATTGTGTCATACCCTGTATTGTATTGCATCTGTGTGTATGATTTCCTGATATATCATCTCTTAGTTCAGAAGGGTGAGCCTGAGGGTTTCACATGGTTGGGTGGCACTAAACCACCATTGGGGCTAGCTAGATTTTCTTGGAGAGCATGCCAAGTTCCTTTCTAATTGCAACATGGTGAGTTCTTTAGTATTTGATTGTATTTCCTTCTATTTATATTATGCTCTTTGAGCTAAGATGTTTAGATGTATTTTATCTTCCTTGCTTGAAGATGTAATTCATGTTAATTTCCTTAGGTTTTTGGAGCAAGAGTGACGTAGAGGGACTCCCTCCTGCTACAAACTCATAACACAATGCAGATTGCAAATCAAAAATCTCCATTTTATTTCAATGAAAAAAACTCAAGTATAATCAACAAATCTACAACATACAAATTCCACATATACATTCATTGGCTCCACATGGCCTCTCAAATTCTACAAAAACTCCTCTTTTTCCCTCACACAATAGTCTTCTCTACTTCATAAGCTCCTCACATGGGCTAAGATCTCCCAATCTCCCTCTGAGAAACTTCCCTCCGAGAAGTCTACTTCAAACCTGCAACAACATTTCTTTTTATTCTCCAAAGGAAGTTAAACCGTCTCAAAATTAGTTCAATCATTTGAACTATTTTCCCATGAATAAAATGGAATCGCCATAGTCCTTTGATTAGGACTTGACACGTACCCGTTGCAAGGATAATCCTCCATATTATTAAAATTGATCTTTATTTCTTTGGGACCTTTATCAGCAAAACAGGACTTAAGAAATCTTCCTTTCTTTGCCTCTGCAAACATATTACCCTCGAACTAGTTCAAAATGTCTTCATCAGCAATGTGGAACTTCCATGAACCATAGAGTCCTTCCACCAATCTATTCATCAACGTTCCTTTTAGGTTCAGATGCTTAAGTATTTCCCGACACACTGGTATGAAGGTGTGGTCGGCAAAAGTGACATTTCGCCAACATAAGATTCCACTGACACAAGCTTATCAGAAAAAAAAATGTACTTTGCAAACTTAAAAGTTTGTCAACACATGCTATCAACAAATTATTGAGTTCACAAACTAAATGATTCGACGATACAAAGCTTTTAACCATCAAGCCCCTTTATCGGCAAAATTTACTTTTCATGAACTCTCTGGCGGCTTATTGACAACTTTTAGAAACCACAAACTAGTTCACAAACAAGAAAGTTTGCTAATAAAAATTCAAACCTCTTTTATCAGTGAAGCTTTTTGTTTACGAACTATGTCTTCTTCTCAAAAGCTCCATTCATATGCTTGTCAGCGAATCAACAACTTTTAGAACTCGTGAACTGGCTGAAGACTTAAAATTTTTTCTTTGATCGGTGATTTCTTCTCTCCAAGAACCAAAGAACCTTGACTTCAATCTTAAAAAGCCTTATTAGTGAAGTGAACCCTCGGCAAACCTAAGGGTTCGTGAGCTAGCAATTTGGCCGACTAAGTTCAAAATTTTAAAACTTCACCGACAACAAAGAGACTTCATTCAATATTGAATAAAGAAACCTTATAAGTTCTAATGGCTAAGGAAAACTTTAAAAAAATGTGAACTTCCTTTATGACTTGTCAGAAAATTGTTAAATCGGGTAATTGCTGGGTCGGTGAACTGAATAGTTCACGGATTGGAGAAAACGCTGACTAGCTATAACTTAGCCAATTTTTTACCAATTTTCACCAAAATGGAACTCAAGATACCTAATCGGGTCTTCTACAAGATGATGCTCTTCACTTGACCAATTTGAGACTAAGAATCTTCCTGAAGCAAACTAGCCAAAACCAACACGAAAGAAGACAAAACACAACTAAAACTGAACTAAAACTAAAACTAAAAACTTGAAATGTTTTTGGTTGATGCTGATTGCTTGTGGACCCAAATGCTCCTGCATCAAACACATCAGGTAAAACATTTGTGAGAATGGGCTCACAAAATGGAGTTGAATAGTAGAACTACCCTTCTAGGTTGCAAACAACCTGCAACAATCTTCATCACTGTAATAGGTTCATCAAATACTTTCTTCCTTCGCCACTTTCAGCATTTCACTAGGACACTTTTCATCCTCCTCCACCAAGTGTGCATCTTCTTCCTCCTTCCTCTCATGGACTCACATCCACTATAAACTATCTTCCTCTACCAAAGGCTCTCTCTTCTTCTCCTCCAAATACTCTCTTCTCTTCTCTCCTCTTTCATGGGATCCAACCCACCACAAACTGACCACCTCCCCCAAGTTCCAACTACATCATCCTCCACAACCTCTATAGACAAACATGCAACATCTATATACAAATCTACTATTGCAATTTCATCCTCTACAACACCATCCTCTTCTACTCTCACCATAGAAGGTAAATCATCGTAATTGAATTCAAAATAAAAAATTACCTTATCCTTCTTTGCCACTGCAACTTTTGCTTCTTCACCATTTGCTGCAATGTTTTCATTTTCACCATTCACTGCTATCACTATCTTCATGTCCTCCAAAGGACTCACAACTGCATACTCATTCTTCTCACCCTCACTAGAAAGCTTCTCAAACCACTCCTCTAACGCCAAAATTTGCAACAATAAATCATCTTTATCCTCTTCATATGTTGCCATCACAATCTCTACAGCTGCATCTTCTACCTCTTCTACCGTCATCTCTTTTTCATCTTCAACCACTACTACACTTGCATCCTCTTGCTCAATCTTTTCATCTCCTTTCTCCTCATCCTCTGCTGCAACCTTTCTGCTCATTCTGCACTTTCCTCTTCTTCCTCAACCTCTACTCTTTCCTTTTTCTCACTCTATCTTTCCATGCCTTTATCATGGCATACTGCTACAATCTTTAGTGCTTCTAATCTCACTTCCACTCTTCTCAATTCTTCATGAATTGTCTCTTCATCTTCTTCCTCATCCTTCTCTGCACACACAAATTTGTCTACACACAAATAATTGTCAAAAGAATAATGGGACTTTACCTTCCCCATATTTTTTCTTGTCTTTCTCTTTTCCACCTTTCTACTCTCCTCCAAGGAATCCAACCCGCTTTCTCCCCTTTCAATAAATGAACTTATTAAGGCCTTTCCCTAGGCCAAACTCATACTTTTCCTCCTTTCCATCTTCATACACAATCTGCAATCTCACAATCCAAAATTTTGGCAACCTACACACACACCTTTATCAACTCATACAAATTCTAGAGATAATGCTCTCTGCAGTTACATGTCCTCCCTACAACAAAATCACTCTCGCAATCAACTCTCTCTCACGAATTCACTGTCTTCTCTCAGCTCTCAATTGCTTAGGACTCCTCGCACACTTGCAACAATTCTCTCAAGCTCCTCAGACAACACAACCACTTCCACTACCACCCACATGTCCTGGTGTAGACTACCTCATGTTCGACACTCTGCCCACACACTCAAGACCTCTGGCTCTAATACAATTTGACACAACATTTCTTTTTAGTCTCCAAAGGAAGTTAAACTGTCTCAAAATTATTTCAATCATTTGAATTATTTTCCCACGAATAAAATTGAATCACCATAGTCCTTTGATTAGGACTTGACATGTACCCGTGCTAAAGATAATCTTCCATATTATTAAAATTAGCCTTTATTTCTCTAGGACCTTTATCAACAAAACATCACTTTAGAAAACTTCCTTTCTTTGCCTCTACAAAACATATTACCCTTGAACTAGGTCAAAATGTCTTCATCAACAATGTGGACTTCCATGAACCATAGAGTCCTTCCACCAACCTATTCATCAACATTCCTTTTAGGTTTAGAAACCTAAGTATTTCCCAACACACTAGTATGAAGGCATGGTTAGAAAAAGTGACACTTCACCAACATAAGATTCCATTGACACAAGATTATCAGCAAAAATTGTACTTCACAAACTTAAGAGTTTACCAAAACATGCTATCAGTGAATTAATGAGTTCACAAACTAAAAGATTCACCAATACAAAGATTTTAACCATCAAGCATCTTTATCAGCAAAATTTACTTTTCACAAACTTTCTGGCAACTTATCAACAACTTTTGGAAACTGTGAACTAGTTCACAAATAAGAAAGTTTGCTGATACAAAGTCAAACCTTTTTTATTAGCGAAACTTGTCTTTTACAAACTTTATCTTCTTCTCAAAAGCTCCGTTCATATGATTGTCGGTAAATCGACAACTTTTAGAACTCGTGAATTGGCCAAAGACTTAAAACTTTTTCTTTGATAATTAATTTGTTCTCTCCAAGAACTAAAGAACCTTGACTTCAATCTTAAAAAGCCTTATCAACAAAGTGAACCCTTGGCGAACCTAAGGGTTCACGAGCTAGCAATTTGGCCAACTAAGTTCAAAATTTTGAAATTTCACCAACAACAAAGAGAATTCATTCAATATTGAATAAAGAAACCTTATAAGTTCCAATAACTAAGGAAAACTTTGAAAAATGTGAACTTCCTTTATGACTTGTCGGCAAATTGAACTAAATCAGGTAATTGCTGGGTTGGCGAATTGAATAGTTTGTGAATTGGAGAAATCACCGATTGGCTATAACTTAGCCAAATTTTGCCCAGTTTTCACCAAAATGGAACTTGAGATACCCAATTGGGTCTTCTACAAGATGATTCTCTTCACTTGGCCAATTTGAGACTAAAAATCTTCCTGAAGCATACTGCCCAAAACCAACACAAAAGAAGATGAAACACAACTAAAACTAAACTGAAACTGGAAACCTGAAATGTTTTTGGTTGATGTTGATTGCTCATGGACCCGGATGCTCTTGCATCAAAGAGTCCTTGTATACCATGTTTCTTGAGAAGTGTGCCCTTTTGGGAGGTTTTGTTTGACCAACATAGATTCCATAGGTGCTTGAATATTTGGTCCAAGTCATTTTTCCACAACTCAAAAATCAAGGAAGTTATGCCTTGTTGAGTGAGAAAATGAGTCTTTCTAGTTTTTGCCTTGTTTCCTTTTCTAATATTTGCTATTGCAAATTAGACTTCATAGTTTAAAATTCATATAATTTAGAGTTTTCAGTTTGAACTACAAGAGGGTTAGAGTTTGGAGTTTTGTCAACAAATTACACGGGGCAAAATGTATATTGAACCCTGAAGTTTGAGTTTGTCAAGGGCTAAAAGTTTGAAGTTGACCCAACACTTTGTATGATGCAAAACTCATGTTGGATCCCAAAGTCTAAGCCACCAAAGGTGGCTTGTCTTAGAATTGTGTCGATACCTTGTTTAGTGCAAGTTGCATTTCAAACCCCAAAGTTCAAAATGCATATCATTGTTTGGATTCTGAAGTCTAAAGTGCTTGACACACATCAAACCTTGAAGTTTGAGAGGCATAGTTGTGTTTGAAGTTAGTTAGACTCTAATGTTTGAAGCTCTATGATTTCAACTTACAAGTTTGAGTGGCTATAGGATCAAAGTTGCAACTTGAAGGTTGAACCCTAAGTGATTATTGCAAGTTGCAAAGTGCAAGCCTGATGCTGAAGTTTGAAGTGGTAGTATTTATGGTAAATACAACTCAAGGGCCAAAGGTTGAGCTATAAGGCTAAGTTGCAAGGCCAAAGGAAAAGTTTGAGCCTATGTAAGTTTTGACTTCGTGTTTTCTATATTATGAGATATCAGAGAAGTGGACTAGTAGAGATATTGTGAGGGTTTTGAGTGGTATTGGTAATCTCAACTCTCCTCCATATCTCATTTTTAGTGGTAATCATGGTGTCTTGGAATTTTGTATGTTTGGGTTGAATCTAGGTTTCCACCTCTATAGGGATAGGAAATCTTTTCCTAGAAATGATAATCCATCCACCAAGATCTTGTCTCAATCCTCATGGAGGGAGAAGGATGATAGAAAGAATCCTTTGTGAAGAGTTGACACCTCCAAATGACCCTTTGACCTCTACTTCCTAGCAGACCAACTTTTGACTCTATCTATGTTTAGTTTAGGTCCCATAAATTTCTCAACTAATGTGTTTTCCAATCTAAGAAAAATTTTGTCTACAACCTGGTCTAATATGATTAGATGGAAACCTTCTTAAAAAAACTAGCAACAAAGTGTATGTCTTGGTTAGAGGCTAGTCCATCACACCTTGCACTCTTTCAGCGCATGAAAGTTAAGCCTCATAACCATGGCTAAAAACCTCAATAATCCTAGGCCTAAACCCAATATTTTCTTTGGGATATGAAAGAAGGGGTTGTTTTCCCCCACATAGTCCCAATTTGTCTTTTGATTGTGCATCCCTTAAAGCTCTAAATCCCAATGAGGGAGAACCCCCACCTACATCATTTTTTCGCTTAGCAAAGTTGCTCCCTATTTTAAATTTCCCCTATGACCTTCCAAAGGATATACTTAGGTTGATCAATGAAGAAGTTGATGAATGATTTTTATTCAATTTGTGCTACCCTTTGTAGCCAGGTTTAGCCACTGACTGCTTTTGACATTAAGTCTTTAGGCATGAATGTTGTTGGAATATTTTCATGGTTTTTGGCATCATTGGTTTATATACCCACATGTTAGCAAGGCAAAGATGGCTAGGTAATAATTACAAGAAATACATGTGGAACATCATTACTCTAATTCTTATGGGATTCCATAGCGATATCATTATTAAGATATATTTGGAGGGGTATGTGATGTATATTATCATGGCTATAAGTAACATCATATGCCTTTCAATTTAGATTACTCTTCTAACTTCTACCTACATGAATATCATTGGGTCTATGGTGATTTTTGGGAAGGATGAGAGAGATTTGAAGAAGGTGTTAACTCTTTGTATAGTTTTAGAGGTTAGTAGGGTTAGAAAAGCCATTGTGGGAGGCGATAGATGTAGGTTGGAACCAATGTTAGTAGAAATGGTGAAGAAACAAATAGAGGTTTGGAATATCCTAAATTTGGAATGCTTCACCAATTTTATTAAAACGATCATGGGATATTGACCCTCACATTTTTGTGGACATTGCAAACTCATGGAAAAAAGGGTGAATGTTAGAGGAATATCATTCCAAGTATCAAGGGAGAGAATTATGTAGGTCATGGGCATGAGCATGAAAGGTAGGAAATACTACAAGAGAAAAGGGATAAAGATGAAGAGGTGTCAAATTTTATGAAAGGGGAGGAAAAACTTATAAAATTCCAAGGGGACTTCATTAAAGATTTTATTATCAAACATTAGAATGCAATGTCTCACTAGATAATGAGGTATGTAACCTTAGAAGGCCATTATACATTTTCTGTCTCCTATCATTTCACATTTCTCAATCATTTTAGACATAACAAACTTATAAGCATCTTCTTATATCTACTTATGTTAGTAGAAAACTCAGTCTTGGATGTCTAAGTCAAGAACTTTGCAATCCCCATTCACCAAGCTTTAATATTTCTTCTATTTAATCATGTAAAAAACATGAATGAGGGCCCTAATTTCAATCTTAGGTTGAAGCAATATTAAGATAGTCCCATTTGGGACCTTGCAAAAAGAATCACCCTAGTAGAGATAAGAAGACATCCCCCAAAACCCCTAAAACTACCAACATTAAAACCTCTTAGGGTGGCCTCTATCCCACAAGAAGGGTAATGAGGGCTTCACATCTCTGAAAGATTGAGGGAAAAATCCTTGTAATAGATGTTGAGGATATATAGAGTGAATCATCCTATTTTGAATGGTTCCCCTCATCTTATACAGATTCAAGAGATGGTAGCAAGGATAGGAAAGGAAAAGGAAAGGTAGATTAAGTTATTGTTGGAAAAGTAGGTAAAAAATAGAGTGCTAAGAGGGACTATTGGTATAAAAAGAGAAGGGCTAATGAGTTGACTGATGGGTTTAAATATTGGCCTCTTTTATGTTGTTTTTATATGCTTTCAAACCTTTTCCACATGATATTCCAGATACTTTTCAAACATTACCATCATGATATACTGTCTTTTTATATACTTTGCAAGACCTTGAACCTATTTTGTTAATATGGAATATGGTGATGGTATTTATCAATTAAATGATTTGACCATGAGTATGCATGCAATATAGATGAGATTCTATGGTTTAATTATGAAGGTTATTTGCGTGCATATGTTTTGTGGATTAATCTCTGTGTAGCAACAAGCACGTGGCATCAAGGAGAGGAGAATTTGCAGCAAGTCACAGAATAGGAGAATTAAAGGAAGTTAAGTCAAGCCGCCAAAAGTGTAGGCAATTGGAAGATGAATGTGAACAATTATGGGAAGGAATAAATGCAGAAGAAGTAGACTTGTTCCAAATGCAGCTTATGAGTTTTTCATATGAGTCATTGCATAGGAATTCTTATCTGAATAGGATTCTCCTGTTGGAAAGAGACACTGTGTGGCTTCATGACTGTTGTCATTGATGGCAACAAAGGTCATCCCACACATCCGCAACACATAGTATGTCTTTACCAGAAGTCGGATTGAAGAGTGTTTTGGTCCGGTGAAATAAGAACATAGCATGTAGCAAGGTCCGACAATCAGGTCTGGATCTCTTAGAGGATGTATCTCAGTAAAGTGTAGACTTGGGGAAGTCAAGAGGAGTAGCATCACTACTACATTCCAGAGGTTAAGTCTCCGGTGATGAAAGAGTGAAAAGATATGAGCATCTAAGTGTTGGGTTCTTGACAGACAGAGCATACTGAGGAAGAACTAACCGACAGAGCATCAGACTTTAATCCGGATGAGAAATTGATGATGGTCAAGCTAATTAAGAGATAATACATGGTTGGCCCACTTGATTGATGGATTCTAACTCTATGTCTTGAATATGCATCACATATTAAGCATGGATCCAGCCGACATATCAGTGCCTTGTAAATATCTTGAATATTTTGGTTGCCGACTAGAAAGATGTTGAAATCCTTGATGCGGATATATATACCAAATTGATTTTGGTATGAAGGTGTGTGTGGATTAATATAGTGTGCGAGGAAAGGCAGAGAGCAGAGTGGAAGCAGGAATACAAGTCTGGTATGTGACAGAACAACAGCACTAAAGTAGAGGAAGAATGAAGTGTAGTAGATCAGTATATTGAGCCTAATCGAAACTGAACCTCAGCATATGTGGATGCCTCTCATCAGTTGAAACACTTGGTTACCTTCCATAAACATTGTAGACAGTGAGTCTCTTGTAGGCAGTATGCCTCTTGTGAGCAGTGTGCTCGGGCAGCGAGCCCTAATTGGCAAGTGCCATTTTGTACTTCTATTCTTTTAATAGAGAATACAATCTTGGGTTAGTCACCTCGTGGTTTTTCCCTTAACTGGGTTTCCACGTAAAAATCCTTGTGTTATGTGTGTTGATTTCTTTTTTGATCTCATGATCATGTATGCTTATATGTTTTGATACTGCACTAATTGTTAAAGAAGAAAAGAAAGTTAAGTAATTAAGATAATTGATTCACCCCCCCTCTCAGTTATCCACCTTGTTTCCAACATCTCCTTCCTCTGTTTAGTTAGAATTAATAAATCAATCTTAACTCTGTATCCTAACATCTAGGAATGGATTAATGATTGTAGTTAGTTGGTAGTTGGATAAGACTCCCGTTTTTGTATAAGTTAAGGGATGAGCTCAGAGTCAAGTTAGTTACTTCATTATCCAGTTACTCAGTTGTTGTTTTTATTCAATATTAGAAGCTTCAGACATGAGTTGTTAAAAATGCAATTATTGAATACAATATGAAAATCGATTCTGTTTATGATATGAAATGAATGGAACTATGTGTTATATGGATGCGTGAGTATATGAGTTAGATTTGATTTCCAGCGATGTGAGTCAATCCCCTGAGCCGGCCACTCAAGGTACTAATCTTCACTTCATTTATTTTCTTATTCATTTATGCATTCTTGTTAAAGTTGTTTTCCATTAGTTTATAAATGCATTGTGAGTTAATTAGAATACTTTGATTGTTAATTATAGTAGTTGTGGTTCATGAACAAATGTATACTTTGTCCATCTTAAGTCCTCCAGAGGTTAGCATTAGCTTTCTCATCATTTTGAATGGTTTTGGATTAGTTTTGTATTTTCTTGTTGTTAGTAGTTATCTATAGCTTATGCTAAAGGTACCCATAGCCACTAGATTTTGTAACTATTTTTAAAGTTCTTGCATTTCTGTGAATTCCAGCAAAGTAGAGTAATCTGAGTAGGTTTAGATAAGATAGTTTAGGAGAATATGAGCCCCTGAAGGCACATACAGTGCAGTGCCATCATAATCTTATGCTCCTTGCTTGATAATTTGATGTGGTAGTACAATGTCAAGTGGATTGTTCAAATAGGTTTACCCTTAAATTATGTTAAGTCTGTAACACATTAGTTTTCCTCTACATTTTTTGGCATCATTTCTGGGGATGGTGCTACCTCCATAGGCTCATTTTACATGTTTTCATAGCTTAAATTTTGATTCCAGCATTAGGGTTGTTAGATTCAATTTTCAAGAAACACCAGAAATTATACTAACATTGTGTAGGACCACTGATATACAAAGCTAAATCCACTGTATGTAGAGGCATAGAGACAACCAAGGTAGATTCCTCCCTTCAAATTATCAGGATAGAGAAGTGTTAGGGTTAGCCGGTAGAAGATATCAATTAACAACTCAATACCATTGCAAATGCTATAATACCATATCAAAAAACCCTAACCCTTAGCCGCTTTTTATCAAGCTTTTTGTCAGTTACAAAAAAATAGGGTTTTCTTATGTCGGTCACAAAAATAGGATTTTTTAAGTCGGCCCTAAATTTTTTTCTCGGGGGCTGCCCGAACCCCAGCGAGGATACATGGCTAGTGTATAGTACTTTCCTGATCAGTCGCCACCTACCAACAATCTCCCACTTGGAGACTGATCAGGCTCCACACTAAATAATCTCCCACTTGGAGACTGATCCTGGATGACACCACTGCGCGTGCAGCTCCCACTAGAAATAAGCACCCTAGACTCTACTGTTATGTTTTTATTGTTTTCAGTCTAGAAGACCAACCGAAGCTGAAGAGGAGCTTAGCTTCTCCCTTGTCACTACCTTTGTAAACATATCCGCTGGATTTTCATCTGTATGTATCTTTTCCATCCTTAATTGTCCATTATCCAACACCGACTGAATAAAGTGATACCTCAACTATATGTGTTTGGTCTTTGAATGCAAAGCAGAATTCTTTGCAAGATGTATGGCACTCTAACTGTCTGTATACAAAGAACTGTTAGCCTGTTGTGTGCCCAATTCTTCCATGAAAGATTGCAGCCATATCATCTCCTTGCTCGCCTCTGTTGCAGTGACATACTCTGCCTTTGTGGTGGATAAAGCAACCACATTTTGCAACCGTGAGATCCAACTCACTGATGTCCCACCTACAGTAAAGACATAACCTGTAGTACTCCGCCTGGTATCAATATCTCCTATCAAATCTGAGTCTACATAACCTGTTAAATCAGTATTAGAGCCCCCAAAACATAAATATTTATTGGATGTACCTCTCAAATATCTGAGAATCCATTTTACTGCATTCCAATGCTCCAATCCGGGATGACTCATATACCTGCTTACGACTCCTACAACATGTACAATATCCGGTCTCGTGCATACCATGGCATACATTAAACTTCCTACAATTGAAGCATATGGTACCTTGGACATTTTTTCTTCCTCCTCTTGTGTCTTTGGACACATCTCCTTAGTCAATTTCAAATGACTAGGCAAAGGTGTGCTGACAACTTTTGCATTCTCCATGTGGAATCTCTGCAACACCTTTTCAACATAAGCAGCCTGAGATAGAGTCAATTTTCTGTTCATCCTATCTCTGCAAATTTTCATACCAAGGATTTGTTTTGCTGCCCCCAAATCCTTCATATCAAATGACTATGCTAACTATTGTTTTAACTCTCTTATGTGATCCATGTTAGACCCAGCTACAAGCATGTCATCAACATATAAATATAAAATAATGTAGCTATCATTATCCAACCTCTTAAAATAAACACAATGGTCAGAATTACACCTGCTGTAGCCTTGCTCAGCCATAAAACTATCAAATTTTAAATACCATTGCCGAGGTGCTTGTTTCAGGCCATACAAACTCTTCTTCAATCTGCACACCTGTTTCTCCTTACCTTTGACCTCAAATCCTTGGGGCTATTCCATATATATCTCCTCCTCCAAATCACCATGGAGAAAGGTAGTTTTCACATCTAGTTGTTCCACATGCAAATCTTCAGCAGCCACAATACTTAAAACAGTACGAATAGAAGTCATCTTGACAACCGGAGAAAATATCTCATCAAAATCAATGCCCTTTTTCTGTGCAAATCCTTTTACAACTAACCTGGCCTTAAATCATTTCTTACCTCCATTTTCCTCTTTCAACCGATAAACCCATTTGTTTGGTAAAGCCTTTTTACCTACAGGTAACTTACATAATTCCCAAGTCTGATTTTTCAGCAAGGAGTCCATTTCTTCTTTCATAGCATGCTCCCACTAAACCTGTGTATCCACCTGCATAGCTTCATCATACCCTTCTGGTTCACTAGCATTTGTTAACAAAATAGAATACAAAGAGGGAGAAAACCTTTCAGGAGGTCTACTTAGCCTTGTTGACCGTCTAACATTCACTGGAGTTTGTGGTATTTCTGGTTGCTGTTGCAAAGCATGAGGAACCACTGGAACATCACTATTTAGAGTATCATCCAGCACCACATAATCTTTTCTTTCTTCTCATGCTACTGCAACTGATCTTTGTACAACACCTTCTCATTGAATATAACATCCCTGCTTCTCACAATTTTTAGATTTTCAAAATCCCAAAGCCTATAACCAAATTCATCAATGTCATATCCAACAAAGGTACACTTTTTTGATTTTACATCTAGCTTGGTTCTATTTTCAGAATCTATATGTGCAAAAGCTTCACAGCCAAAGGTTTTTAGAAAAGAATAACTCACCTTCTTACTTGTCCATGCTTCCTCTAGAATACCACATCCCAAAGGAACTGAAGGACCTTTGTTAATTAAATATACAGCAGTGTTGACAACCTCTACCCACATATTTAAGGGCAGCCTGACATGCAATCTCATAGTCCTTGCACGCTCCATTATTGTCCTATTCATGCGTTCAGCCACTCCATTTTCCTGTGGAGTCCCTGGAACTATTTTCTGCCTACGAATTCCATTAAAGGAACAATAATCTTCAAATTCTTTGCTGCAATACTCACTGCCATTATCAGATCTGGGACATTTTAATCTTTTACCTATCTCATTCTCAACCAAGCTTCTCCATTTTTTAAATGTTTCAAAAACATCAAATTTCTACCTAAGGAAATAAATCCATACCTTCCTAGTTGCATCATCTATGAATGTAACATAATATTGAGAGCCACCAAAAGAAGATACCTGAGCCGGTCCCCATACATCGGTATGCACAAGCTCCAACTTTTTATTTTTCTTTTGCTTCCCATCCTTGAGAAAACTGACTCTCTTTTGTTTTCCATACACACAACTTTCACAGAAATCCATATTAATACATTTCAGACCTGGTAAAACTTTCTTAGAATGAAGTACCTTCATACCTTTTTCACTCATATGCCCAAGTCTGTTATGCCACAGTGTTGTTTTAGAACCTGCAGCAACTTTTCCAGTCTCTTCCTGCAAACCTGCAGCAACTGTTCCTGAACCTATTTGTTTTTCCTCTATAACATCTAAAATAGAAGGAACAGTATGACCTGTACAAAGATATAAAGTGGCTACTTTCACACCTTTTGCTACTACTAAGGCACCTTTTGAAACCTTCCAATTTTTATCAGTAAATGTAATAGTGCAACCTTGTTCAGTTAGTTGCCCTGCTGAAATTAAATTCTTACTGAGCCTTGGAACATGCCTTACCTTTTGTAGTAGCCAATGATTCCCATTTTGCAACTTAATTTTGATTCTTTCCTTTCCAACAATCTGATAGGGTTCGTTATCTCCCAAATAAACTAGCCCAAAATCCCCTTTGGACATAATCAAGAGAATAACTTCTATGGGGCGTAGCATGAAATGAGGCCCCTGAATCTAAAACCCATGAATCATCAGCATTATCTAGGGAAAGAATCAAAGCATCATCTTCAGATTTATTACTTACCACATTTGCTTCCTTATTGCCTTCTTGTTTGTCTCCTTCTTTATTTTTTCGAGACCAGCAATCTTTCTTCAGATGACCTGGTTTCCCATAGTACCAGCAATCCTTCTGTCCTCTAGTTTGGGATCATTTGTCCCTTGATTTTCCTCGTGACTTCCCATGACTTTCAGAACCTTTTCCTCTCTCCTTTGATCTGCCCCTACTTTCTGCATTCAAAACACTACCTGATGTGGATCCACATGAGCTTTTCTTACGAATTTCCTCACTCAGAATAACACCAATAACATCATCAAATTTCAGGGTATTTGAACCAGAAACAGAGTTACTAACCGCCATTACCAAACTATCCCAGCTTTCAGGCAATGAACATAATATCAAGAGAGCTCTAACTTCTTCATCGAATTTTATATTTACAGAAGTCAATTGACTGACAATTGTATTAAATTTATTTAAATGACCTGTCATAGATCCACCTTCAACCATTTTCAGATTAAACAAACGCTTCATGAGAAATACCTTATTTGAGGCTGAGGGTTTTTCATACAATTTAGCCAAAGCTTTCATCAGACCATTTGTTGTCTTCACTTCCATTATATTGAATGCCATCAACGGTGCTAGGCACAACTGAATGGTTCCCAGTGCCTTTCTGTCAAGAAGATTCCAATCCTCATCAGACATTGTTGCTGGTTTCTTGGCTACTCCTTCCAACGACATCCATAAATCCTTTTGATAGAGGTAATCCTCCATCTGCATCTTCCATAACTGATAGTTCTGCCCATTAAATTTATCGACCTTCAATTTACCCTCATTCGCCATTGGTCCCACTCAACCGTGAGACCTTCTTGCAGACGATAATTGAAAACAACCCCCTTTGATACCACTTGTTAGGGTTAGCCGACAGACGATATCAATTAAATGCAAATAAAGATTAAATAGAGAAATGGAAATACACAGAATTAATAACATCGAGAGACAAGTTTTAACGTGGTTCACCCAAACTCAGGCTACATCCACCAAACAGAGAGTCCAATATTATTATCCAATAAATCAAACTGATTACAACCAGCAATCCCTGCAACTCAATACCGTTGCAAATGCTACAATACCATATCAAAAAACCCTAACCCTTAGCCGCTTTTTATCAAGCCTTTTGTCGGTTACAAAAAAATAGGGTTTTCTTATGTCGGTCACAAAAATAGGATTTTTTATGTCGGCCCTAAAATTTTTTTCTCGGGGGCTGCCCCGAACCCTAGCGAGGATACATGGCTAGTGTACAGTACTTTCCTGATCAGTCGCCACCTACCAACAAGAAGATACTACTAACTTTATCAATTATACAGTAGGAATTGCTAAGGGAGAAGGACTTGTTCTTACATCTTCATCAACACCTTCTACATCTTCATCAACTTCTTCCACAACTACAAAAGGGAGGTTTAGAACCATGGTAGATGTTGCGGTGGAGGATCCACCAGAGCAAGCAACGTTTGAGTTCCCTATCACTGAATAGGAGAGGGCCATAGTGCCGAAGAACATTCCACCTTCAGCATTACCAGTCTTCTATGGCCTAGCGACAGAGGACCTAGATATGTTTTTGTTTGAGTTTGATATCATGTGTAGGAACTATGACTACACTTCAGATGCTCACATGCTTAAATTCTTTCCTGCCACTCTCAAGGATGTAGCCTTGAGATGGTTTACAGGGCTAGGAAAAGATGTCATTCTAGTCTAGAATACAATGAAGGAGAAATTCTTGGAGAAATACCAAGATTACTATAGAGGACATGACAGGAGGAGAGATAACATCTTCAGGATGTCACAAAAAGAGGAGGAGCCACTAGAAGATTATGTTGAAAGATTCCAGTTTGCTTTGAAGAAAAACCCCTAAAAATGATTGTCTAAAGAATCACTGAAGCTTCTCTTTTTTAAAGGGGTTAAGGATGATTGCATGAATGCCCTAAATCTCATTGGACAAGGTGATGTTTATCAATTACCTTTTGAATCAATTTGTAAGGTTTGTAGAAATTATTCAAGAACTTTCACTAGACGACCAAGGGGAGAAAGGACATCCATTACAAAAAAAGCAGCCAATGGGGTTTCAAGAGTGGAAATCAGTAACTTGTTGTCCAACATGAAAGAGGATATTATCAGCCATATGGATACACAGCTGGACACTCTTCACATCAAGAAGAAACAAGAAAAGGTAGATGCAATGCTTACTGAGTACTATCCCAGCTATAGGCAAAGGAAGGCCAATTGTAAATACAAGAGGGTGGCAAGTATCTAGCAAGAGAAGGTTGAAAGGCTAGAATTTCAGCCATTTGAAGGAGAGGATGGACAACTATTCTACATAGCTCAAAGGAGACCTTGGTAGCAAAGACAAGGTATGCCCTTCGATACACTAAGTTTCAATTCACCATTTCTTGCTATAAACCAAAATTTCTCTATTTGGAATACTCAACCATGGCCTAGTAATCAAAATCTCTGGCAAACCCACAAAGGCCTACTCCACAACCTAGTTGGAACCAACATCAGCCAAACCCATGGCCCCAACAAAGTTTTCAAGGTTCCAACTATAACCCTCAGTGGCCTACACAACAATCTCAATGGCAGAACCAATGGAACAAGGGCCAACAATGGCAACAAAATACAAATTACCAACAACCTATGCTTCCATCTCAACCCCAACATCCAACAATAATGCCTCCATCCACTCCTCAAACTCAACCTCCTAGACCTACCCAACTCCTTGCCCAACTTGCGCCTAACCCTAACAACAAGCTTGTTCAATAGGCTTATACTAATGAGGTGTTGCAATACCCCACATACGGGGTAGAGGTGAGTAATGTTCATCTAGGATCAGGGATGTAACTTGCGGGCCCTTCATCTCCCCAAATCACAGAACCTGAAGATGAAGAACCCATAGAGAAAGCCTCAGATAAGCCACCTTTGGAGCCTAAATCAAATTAGGACCGTTAGAACACTTTACATCCAAAGCCTCCTTTCCCTGAATGCTTGGCTATCCAAAAGCAACTAGTACAGGCTAAAACTGACCTTGTAGGCCAATTAAAAGATATAAGCATAAAAATTCCCTTAATCCAAGCTATCAAAGATATTCCTATCTATACTAAGACTATTAGAGATCTCTGTGTAATGAAATCAGGAAGAAAGAGAACATACCCAAAGACATTCTACGTTTTGGGTAACCTTGCTGACATAATGTTGGGGAATATAGCTATTCCCAAATATACAGATCCAGGTAGTCTAGTAGTGGATGCCAAAATTAATGGGACTATGATCAAGAATACTTTGATAGACTTGGGTGCTGCAATTAATGTAATGACTAAGGAGACAATGTAGATGCTACAGTTAAACAACCTTAGGCCTACTTAGACAGTTTTGCAATTAGCTGATAGGTCTACAGTTAAACTTGAAGGAGTCATTGAGGAATTGGTAATTGCATTAAATTCTTGGGAATACCCTACCAATTTTATAGTACTACAGCCCAAGGTCAATCTCGCTGATTATCCTCTTATACTAGGCAGATCATGACTTGCCACAGTAGATGCATTTATAGGTTACAAGTCAGGAAATATGATCATATCCAATGTGACTGTGACCAAGAAGTTGGTCGTATATCCACTAGCCCAACCATACCATGATCTTGAGCAGACCATTTGGCCTACCTTGGATGATGAGGATAGATATTCACTACAAACCTTGATGACTATTGAATGCAACCCCTTCCTGGATATCCAGGATGAAGATGAGTTGATTGCTCACATTATACAAAATGACTGTGGGAGGCACCCGCATTAGCAGGACTATTTATCCTGTTTGTAAGACCCCTTGAGAAGCATAATACCCACCGGTTCCTCAACAGAGGTATCCCAAAAATTTCATACATTATTACCCTAGTAATGCTTACCAGTAATACCTAGCCTTGATTTGTCCTCTGTACAAGAAATGTGTAAACAATTAGAAATCAAGCCAGGAAAGATGTTGACTGTTAATAATGCATTGATTAATGAACAACAATCCCTGCATGCAATGTTGCAGGTACACTCAACAACGTTTACATGGGATTACAGTGACATGAAAGGCATTAATCCTACCTTATGTATGCACAAAATTCACATTGATGATGGCCACAGACCTATAAGGCAACAACAGAGACACATGAACCCTACTCTAAGAGAGAGTGAAATCTGAACTTCAAAAGCTTTTGGATACAGGATTTATATACCCCATTTGAGACAGTGAATGGGTTTCACCATTGGTAATAGTTCCCAAGAAAGGTGGCAAATGGCGAGTTTCTGTTGACTATGGGGAACTAAATGCTACCACCAGGAAAGATCACTTTCCATTGCCCTTTATTGATGAAGTTCTCGACTCTTTGGTAGGGAAGAAATATTTCTCATTTCTTGATGGTTTTAGTGGCTATAACCAAATCAAGATTGCACCAGAGGATCAAGATAAGACAATGTTTACTTGCCCTTGGGGGACCTATGCATATTCTATTTTGCCCTTTGGTCTGTGTAATGCTCCAGCCACATTTCAAAGAGTAGTACTTAGTATTTTCTTTGATTTTGCCCATGACAACATGGAAATTTACATGGATGACTTCACCACATATGGTGAAACATATGATGAAGCCTTACACAATTTGGAGAAGGTTTTAAAGAGATGCACAGAGCACAATCTATCTTTGAGTAATGAAAAATGTTTTATGATGATGACACAGGGCATTGTCTTGGGACATTTTATCTCAAGTGTAGGAATACAAATTGACCCAAAGAAGATTGAAATCATATCTACCCTGCCTATTCCACAAAGACAAAAGGATGTAAGGAGCTTCCTTGGACATGCAGGTTATTACAAGTGGTTCATTCAAGATTTTAGCAAAATTGTTGCCCCTTTGTTTACTCTATCGACAAAAGACATTGACTTTGAAAGGACCCTAGACTGTCAAAATTCATTTGAGAAGATAAAAGTAGCCTTGACACAAGCTCTAGTTCTAAGAGGTCCAAATTGGACACTGCCTTTTCATATCCACATTGATGCATCAGACTTTGCCATTGGAGTAGTCTTAGGCCAGCAAGAAGGAAGTAAAGAATATGCAATATACTATATCAGTAAAAACCTATAGGGAGCTGAGTTAAACTACACTATGAGAAAATGAAATGTTAGCTGTTGTTTGTGCCATTAATAAATTTAGAAACTACATTATTGGCTATAAAGTGTTCATACATACAGATCATACAACTATCAGATATTTGATGAATAAGCCAATAGTGGGTGGAAGACTTGTAAAATGGTTGTTGTTATTGCAAGAATTTGATATAACAATAGTTGACAAACCAGGAAAGGCTAATGTAGGTGTTGATTTTCTATCTAGACTGCCTACACAATCAGCAGAAGGAGTGGTTGATGACTCTTTTCTTGATGAGCATCTATTTGCTCTAAATGTACACACTCCATGGTATGCAGATATAGCTAATTATTTGGTCACAAGGCTGATTCCAAGTTACTTTTCTCCAAGGGATAAATGACAGTTAGTTCACAAATGCTTCCCTTATTTTTGGATTTTTGGATTCCTATTCTACACTGGCCCAGATAACATTATGAGAAGATGTATCAGGGAGGATGAAGTGTTTGATATATTGAAGGTATGTCATGATGAACCCTACGGTGGACATTTTACAGCCAAAAGGACAACCTTCAAGATCTTGACAATAGGATATTCCTAGCCAACATTGCATAAAGACTCTGTCAAGTATACTAGAAGCTATGATCAGTGCCAGAGAATGGGAAGACCTACAAGAAGTGATGAAATGCCTATGGATTTTTTAGTGACGAATCTTCACCAATTGGCGAATAGTTCATATCCACGGATTGGGAATTGGCAAATACATTCCCACCGGCGGGGGGCCAATTCACTCAGTTTTTTTAGATTTTCAGTCCAATGCATTTCAATTCACCACCCTATTATTTTTTGAGTCATTTATACTTAGTATTTTCTCCATGGTATTCTATGTGGTTCTAACAGTGATTCACCTAGAATTTCGGAGGCATGTTTTAATTCACCTACATATTTGCCAATATCATTAAACGGTCGACACACATGAGGACCAATTTCGCCAGTATAATTAAGTGGTTCACATGTATGAGGACCAATTTCAATAAGATCATTATAACACCATGCTAATTCGAGGGCCTTATTCGCCTAGAAAATTACAAGATATGTGTTTGATGGAAGTCCATTTTGCCTAACATTTACAAGTGTCCTATTAATAGTACGCATGATTCACCAAATTATTACACTACCATTTGAAATTCTAATTAATCCTTTAGACATTTTGTTCATTTTTGAGCTCTCAAATCCTTGATTCATTTCATATCATAGAGAAGTTACAGCTATAGGATTGGCGAATCATAGAAAAGGTAAGTGATCATTTCTTTACTGTGTAATAATATAAGATTCATGTTGATTATTTATGTCTTTGTTTGGTTTCATTGTAATTTGTTACAGATGATATTGATTTAGTAGTAGTTAGGAGTCTAGGACTAGGGAGATATCTTAATCTAGGACCCAGGGAATCAGGGATCTATATTCTATCATCTATGATTCCTTCTTGAACAAAATGACATTTTTTTGTAGCTTTTAATACATGAGAGGTGTCAAGCAAGAAGAATTTGTCTGAGTGTGGTGAAGGGAGGTCAAGGTCATTAAAATGGAGAAACATAAAGTCATACTTTGGCAATGTTGGCAGTCCATCTGATGGAGCTATAACATCACAACCTATACCATCTATTGACTTGGATGACAATGCCACAAATGATATTCTAGGGAATACCAAATGTAGCAAGAATGATGACAATGCCACAGATGATGTTCCAGGGGCAGAGAATACCCAATGTACCAGGAATGATGAGAATGCCACAAATGATGTTCAAGGGAATACCCAAGGTAGCGGGAATGATGACAATGCCACAAATGATATTGATGTTCCAAGGAATACCCAAGATAGCATGAATGATAATATGAATAAATCAAACTCAACAAATGATAATGAAGTTAATGAAGTTATATAAATCAATGAAGAAGAAGATCATGCAAGTGCACGCAAGGGGAAAAGAAAAGCCAAATAAAAAAAGGGGCAGGAGTAGGAAATGTCAAGAAGTTTTCAGATTGATTGGGTGTCAAAATTCCCATTCATTGAGCCGGTGGAGAACATAAACAAAGATGAACCTCCCACATGATGCAAGTGTAAGATTTGTAGTTGGAAATATAGTAGGGACACGAGGTTGCAGCTAAAACTCAACACCATAGAAAAACATATTGGCAAAATTTATGAAAAATAAATCATAGATGGACAAGAAAAATCAGTGATAAGATGGAAATCAAAGATGAATGTCTTCATGTAAAGAATGCCCTTGAATATGATGCACATATGCAAAGAAAGGTGAAGATTCATGTAGGTGGAGGTTCAAATGAAGCTCAATTTGGAAAGATGATGGGACAAACACAAATGGCAAAAACTATTCAGTTGGGTGTTGTTTTTCATATTTTGACCAAAGGGCATCCTATGATAGATTACCCAGAATATAATAGTTTATTATCTTTTATGGGCGTTCGTAATTTTCCTAACACACATTGGTCAATAAATAGTGGATGGGAATGGGCAAGTTGTCTTGCTATTGTGGAAAAATATGATTTACAAGAAAAAATAAAAGAGTCAACTTTTATTGCATTATGTCTATGTGAAGTTACAACAATAGATAATATTTCTTGGGTATGTATGCATGTGTATACTGTGGAAAATAATGTCCACCAACCTCATCTACTCTTTGTTTATAAAATGAAGGAGAATGAAACATCACAAAATCTATTTGAGATAGTTAAGAAATCTTTGATTGAAATTGGAGGTATGGATGATTGTACAATTTCCAGAAAGTTGGTGTGTGTAGGGGCAGATGGAGCTTCAGTAATGCAAGGTTATAGGAATGGTCTATGTGTAAAGGTACAAACGTCTATTTCACCACACATGATTGGCTTCCATTGCATGGCCCACAGAATGAATTTAGCATTTAAAATGGTGAGCAAGTTTCCTGCAATATCAAAATTTGAAGATATAGTCCGCGAGCTCTACTCATACTTTTGCCGAAGTCCCAAATGGTTTTTGGAATTTCAACATTTTGCTGAGGGAGTAACTGCAGGAAACAAGCTTCTTAAGGATGTTGATACCAGATGGATCTCCTTGCATGAACTAGTGAAAAGAGTTTTTGAAGAATATCAATCCTTGATTGGTGTAGTGTATGACCATTGCTTCTTAGTTGACAGGGCTCCTGACCTCTTACATAGGTTAAGGGACATAGAGACACTACTTGTTTTAGCTGGTATTCTTCCCATGCTGGAGGAAATGAACATGCTTATGAAAAAATCCCAAGAAAGAACTATGTATATTTCTGAATATACTAAACTACGTCAAATGATATGCAAGACCCTCAATAATTTATATCTAACAAACAGGTCCTTCATAAGTCCAAAATTTAGCAATTTGCACTTGATAACAAATGTGACCAATCCTTCTAATGTTTTACAGTTTAATGATAGTGGGGAGTTATGTGTCTTTGTAAAGGGATTTGACATACCAATGCACTATTTTAACAAGGTCAAGCGTGCTATCAAAGAAGAACCTATTTCAAGGGAATCTTTTGAGAAGATTGTTATTTTTGTAAGCACTACTTTAAAGAATATTGTGAAATCTCTTTCCTCAAAGATTAGAGATCAATTCCCTCATGATGAACTACTTGAAGCCATGTCTATAGTGTATCCTCAATATTGGGTCAACTGTGAGCCAAGTGATTATAAATACAAGATAAAGACCTTAACAGATCATTTTTGCAGAAGTACAGAACTCGATGGACAACAAAAAAAAGGAATTTTATATCAATCTAAGCTTACAGAGCAATTAGGTTGATTTGTAACTTCAATGATTGAACAATTTAAACTCATGGAGGCTCCCCACCAAGAGGGATCGATAACAAAGATTTGGGCAACCTTAAGTCAAAGCGAAATATTGTGTGATGCATTATCAGAAATTTTCAAACTTGCTGATTTATGTCAAACCATGATATTGGGGTTGGTGGAGGATGAGAGAGTTTTTAGTGCATTGGGGTTCTTGAAATCAAAGTTAAAAAATAAACTTGACAAGAATTTGGAAAACTGCTTGAGAATGTATACAACTAGACATGATATCTGGAGTTTTCCTTTTGATAGGGCACTTGCAATCTGGAGGTCCTTATGTGAAAGAAGAGGGTTGTGCAACACTTCAAACAATAATAGCACAAATGACAGTGACACAATGAATACCAGAACCACATGTAGTGGTAGTGGTGTTGATGAGACACTCTTAAGTGGAGATATAGAGATAGAAGAAAATGAAGAACATGATCAGGATGACACTGTATATCATGGTCAAAGGGAGGAGAATGAGGATGACGAGATGATTTGGCAATTTTAAGGAAATTAGTAGTTATTAGGTATTTATACTGTATTTCATGTTCCAAACTCCAAAATGTTGTTGATGACATTTTATTTGTCTATCAATGATGTACATTCTTCATTTTTGATATAAAAAATTAATATTTTCATATTATTATTCTGTTATACTGATAAGTTTTACAAGCATTCAACTAAATGTAAAGTAATTTTGCTTCTTTATAACCATAGTAGTGTTTCATTTGTTTTCCTTTATTGCATTGCATAGTAATCAACAAAAGTAGCATATTAATATACATCATTAGAAATTTTTTAATGTGTATGTAGAAAGTTCTAGAGTTTTCTTGAAGTAGGCAATTAAATAGTACAAATAATTTGAACAATGAACACATAAATGGATTCCAGTGTTATATAGATTTTCAAATGAAGGTCTAAAGGAATACATTGAAGTATTACATTTACAATGTACAATAACTACTCAAAACCAACTCTACATAATGCTCTGTTGGAAACACATATTACTAAATCATTTTATCAGCTTTTGTAGAGTACTCCACTCTTCATCTGATGGAAGTGTAGCTTTTCTTAACCCAATTTGAGTGATTTGTAAGTGTGATATAAATTTATAAATCATATATTTACTTGACATCAATGTTTCACTAAAAGTTCCATTCAAGGTTACCAGTGGTGAGATAGAATCCAAAAAGTTTGCCTCATCAAGATTTTTAGGAAACTGGTCCTTATCCCACTTCATTTTATCCTCCATATTCTTTTTGAAAGTAACCTTTCCAATGTATCGGCGTGATGGGTCAAAAGCCCCCGGCAAACCAAGCTTTCTGAAGTATTCTTCCTTTGTTTGCATCCTCTTTGTCAATACTGCAGCTTGTTCCAAAAGCTGTTGTGTTTTTTCCAACTTCTCACATTTTTCAATGATAGATGAGACCTTTAATATGGCATCAATATGGTTCTAAATTCCTTTCGATTCCAATTCTTCGCCGGTAGCATTGTAGATTGATTCCAAAATGTTGTTTACATCTGATAGTTTTGAAGTTGCCATGTATCCATTTTCAACAATGTATTGTTGGAGTGTATGACTACATAGTAGTAGATCATCAGTGAATTCAAACTTTTTAGACATATCATCAATCCTCTTCATAATTTTCTCCCACATGTTATGTTTTACATAAACCATTGTGTTTCTATAAAATTTAGATACTTTCTTTTTGGAGGATTTTATTTCATTTTCTGCATTCTTCAGTTTTATCTGCAAATTTTTAGAGTTCTCTCTCTTTCTCTCTCCGTCTCTCCACATTCTCTTCCCACATATGTCCTTTTTCTACTGCCTGCAGTTTCTCTTTGGCTTGATTCAAGGATTGTTCTAATTTTTCTGAATTGGCTTTTTTAATATCATAATTTTTTTTACTTTCACTTAACATTTTATGTAGTTTATTCACTTCCACCTCTGTCTATTTATTCACTTCACTTGTAGATGTAGAGTTAGAGTTTTTTTATCCTTTTCTCTAATTCTTTGGTCTTGTTCTCTACTGCTTTCCTCTTGGCTTTTCCATTTGCTATGTCTCCCTATAACTTTTCTATATGAGTCTGCAACCTGTTATGTAAATCACAAAGTCAAATGAAAATGAGCAATTTGAATAGAATTAACATCACTGAATATATTTTTCTTCTGTTGTAACTCAATTACTAGAACCTGTGACTTGTCTATATTGCAACTCTGATTTTTAGACAATATCTTCAACAAAGTTACCAGGAAATTAAAAAACAACCATACCTTTTTTGTTCTCTCTCTTGCTTTAGCAATGATGTGTACACCACTTCGTTGTTCTTTTTTGATACATTAAATTTGTCAAAAAATTTCATTCTAGAAAAATCCACTTGGATGGTGCTCACCTCATAGTCAGAGCATTGCATCTGGTCCTCTAGTTTATTTTGAACTTTGGGCACAATAATCATGTAATCCATTTTTTAATTTCTGGGTCAAATGTAGTCAATACCCTGGTTGTTACAAGCTCTGAAGTTGCAGTAGTCTCTATCTCTAGCACCTTTTTCTTGTGTGTTTTAGATATTTTGGCTTTCTTTTCAAACTCAGGTTTGTAATCAAAATCTATGACACTTGACATAACTTTGAATGGCGAAGGAGTAGTTGTAGTGTTGGCGGCATCTTTAATTAATTGATGTTAAGGATTAGCCATTCCTATCCCAGTCACACTAACGATAGGAGGGGGGTGCCTTCTGGAAATAATTACTTTGATGTGGATGTGGAATCAAAACCTGTCATAATCTTTTGCTTCTTAGTATTCAAAATGCCTTGTTCTCTAAGTTTGTCTATAGTATCATCTAATTTTATTGATGACCTCTTGTGAGTTTGTTGTTGCGGCTCTTGCTAACCAGTACTACTACTATTACCTGTACCATCGCCAAATTTGCCACCAATAGCACTAGAATGTCCACCATCTCCTATAGGAAAAGAATGAGAAACGTGCAGATTAGAAGACCCTTGTGGTACTGTTACTGATTGGATCTCACTCCGAGGATTTAAATTTGGAATAAATCTAATCTCTTGATCTGTATGTGTATGCTCTTTGGCTTTTTCATCACATCTAATGCCGAGTCGAAGATCATTAGGTTTTCTAGGGTATACATCTAGTACAATCCAAATGCCTTGTCCTGTGGGCCCCAAACCACCACCTTCGACATTACCCAATTTTTGGGCTATTGATGCTTCTGTAGTATATGTTTCTCTTGTGGCCTCACTCATACGAGGTTTGAATGTAAAGGCACTAAGATCTGTGGGTTGTTCTTCATCCTCATCATCACTTTCAGCATTAGATGCTTCATCGACAGTGGGATGGTCTATATCCCACAATTTGCTGAACTCTTCATCTTCTGAGTTTTCTTCGAATTCTGCAATAGCTTTTGGATCACCAAGATCCTTCCTCATAGACCAAAAGGCACTAATTTTTTAGTGTGACCAACCTTCATTTATACAAGCCTCTTTTAGAGTCTGGAATTTTTGTATACGTAGATTTTACAGCACCTTTTCTATAGAAATTGTCATATCTCTTATTTGCCAGTGCCACCTCTGCATCTCTCTGTGTTTGTGGAATTGGATGCGATCCCATTATTTTTTATGACAATATTTCAAAAGAAATACCTCTTTGAGCAGCAGTTTCTTCCATGACTTTTCTGACATCATCCCAAGAATTCTTGTTTCTCAACATTTCTAACAGGGGTTTACTTTCATGTTGAATTCTACTCCACAAGCCTTGTTTTAATCACATCACATGGGTCATATTTCCAGTGAGAGTCAGCATCAAATTTAAAAAGTTGTAAAATTTCATGTGCCACAGTGAATGCTTTTCTCTCGAATGTGAACCCTCCACATGAAAAAGGTAAGGAAGGAAATATGCTCTTCTTTTGCTAACTAACAAAGTGCAGTAGATCAGTACTCTCCATCTATCGTATGTATTCCAATGCAAAATCCTCTCTGTCACATGTATTGGAATTTTGTGGGGCTTTACTCCCGATCCATAAAATCTTAGGATAGTATATTACTCCATGAAGTACCAATCAGCCAATTGTATTTCTTTTCCCACTTGAATATAATTTCTAGAAGACTCGGGCAATCTAGGCATTCGAGTATTTGTAATGGTTTGATACAACGGAGCCAAAAAGTAGTCCACAAAATGATTTTAGTTCTTTTGATTATGATACATCTTTATCTTATGGGTCTAATCCAGTAGTCCATTTTTATCTTGCTGACGTTGAATTTGAAGCTTGTTGTCCTGAAACATCCCAACAAACTGCACTAGAAAAAAATAACACAAGTAGGTTGTGAACCTAAATGTCTTTCTATTCGAACTGGGAGTGGGAGCTTCACTTTAACTTTGTTTAATCATTAAAAACTGATCTTGCATGGATCTTGCAATGTGCTCAAGAAATCTGTATTTAGCAGGTGGATTGCGTTGATGGATATTGTCTACCATTTCAAGGAGGCTTACATCCACTTGACTATTATTATCTAATCCAAGGAAAAACACTAGCATGGAAACAATATCCTAAATCCATGGTTTAAAAATATCAATTTTATAAGGAGGTTTATGATTGATTGAGTAGGGCAGTATCCAATGTTACATATTTGATAATTTTTTTTTTATCATCTTCACTAACTTCTTCATAAGTACTAGCAAGTCTTTCTAGGTTTATGGTCACTATTCTGCATTCTTCAACGGTAAAACCCAACCATTTGCCAAAATATTCTCCATTAATGGGAAGCATTACTTCCTGGTTATCTTTTATAACTATTGCTTTTCTTTTTTTATCATAATTCTGGGCACAAACCATGATAAATTCAGGGCAAGGGAAAACCTTAGGGAACATCACGCGTCCCAAACCAACCACCCATGGTGCAATCAACCTGTTAATTGGTATTAGTTTTTTTGGGTCACTTTGCGCTTGGCGTACCTTATTCTCCAATGAATATCTGAGTGTTGAGGTAAACCTTCCAAAGATTACAGGGTCATAAATAGCATGGTATTCATCTGTAAAACCTAGAGTTTAAGTAGCCGGCATAGTCTGTATTATCTCCTTCTTTGGTTTTCCCAATTTTTGGTCTGGTAGTGTTGGTAGACATGTTTGTAAACACTCAACCCTAATTTATAAACCCCGGTCCCCAAGATTGAAAAAATTGAAGTTTCAAGGAGAATAGTAATAGCAATAGTAATAGGAATGAAGTATTTATGTATTTCACTTGCCCAGAAAAGATGAATACAAAGATTGGCACTGAGTGACTCCGTCACATTGCACAATTGATATTAAAATTTCTGGTGAACTGCAATCTCCTTGAGTCCTTGACTAGTCCCTCTCGCTTCCAAATAGTATCAATTAAAATTGCTAAATGCTAAGTGCCAACTATGAAGTAAAGTGAGTGAAACGTGTGACATTCTTTTATTAAAGTTATAAATTTTATTTTATTCTAGAGGAAGTTAATTTTTTTTAAAGTTATTATATTATAATCTATTCTTCACTTTCAATACAAGTTTGTACTTTGTAGTTGTACTACTACTAAGTACTCCCACTTCAAATGAATTAATAATTTAATACTTATACATCATGTACGTCAAGCCATGGAATTGAAATTATTGTATAATCTCAACCATTGATCTTTGTAAATCTAATGACTCTTGATTGATTTCGGAGGTTTAAGTTCCCAAGTTTAGCGCTATGAACTTTTGTTCCAGAATTCAACTACAACCGTCCATCTGGCATCGAAACATTCATTGAACGGGTGATACATGGCACTGAACTATTCCTCTATTAACTGCTAATGGAGGGTTACCAGTCGCTTAAGTTATGACTTAATGTCTTTATAGTTGTGAAATGACCGGCCCCTTGTCCTAGCTTCACCCGTTGTCACCTGTAAAAATTGAATCTTAAGTCTTAAGTTAGGAAGCCTTATGAAGTACATTCCATAGGCTCACAATGCACCTTTAGTGATGTCACATACCCCCCACGATGCTTGGAAATGTTGCCACCAGTTCGTCTATCATGGGCTTATAGCCTCCCGCCGAAGATTCTTTATCGATGAACTAGCTGCTGCCAACTGTCAAAGGAAGATTCGATCTGCTAGAAATTTAGAATTTTGTGACCGCGCAAGGCTTGATAGCAGTGGGCCATTTCTGGCTGCGATACTGCGAAATAGTACCATGTGTCCCTGTCCAGCCAGACCGACACCATCAACGACAAGACTGTAGATTTACATGGCCTTCTCCCATCTGATGAGAACTTTTCAAAGGTGATGACGAAGATTTTCAAATCCAGTCAACTGATCTCAGTCGTAGATTGCAGAAAGTAAGGAAATGATCTACAACCTCAAGTCAAACTTGCAAAAATAGAAGATTTTCAAATGTTTGTGACATGAACAGAGTAATGGTTGTTGCAACCACCATTAATATTGTAAATGGTAAAGAAATTTAACATCATAAGGACATAATCAAGGGCATTCTTCATCATTTTCATGAGTACAGTTGCATTCCCAGTGTAGAAAGCTTTGAAACGAGAAAGAAAAGGTGATCTCAAGCTTCTGCAAGCGTCAAAACCAGTAAGTAACCTCCATTTCCTACACTTGGTTGGTTCAGTCGTTACTGTTAGTTTGTTTGAAGTGATAGGAGTAAGTAGTAATTTGCAAGAGCCCTAGGTCAATTGTTATAGACAAAAATGAGCCAGACTAGCCAACCTTCCTCCTCGAAATGTAGTTTGGATGAGGATCTTATGATCTAGTGTCCCAGGTCATTTAGGAAAGTTGCAACAGGGCTAGGTCAATTAGGTAAAAATGATAAAATCTATGACTTTTGCGTAAACTGTAGAGATGCCAGATTTCTTGTATCAGCATGGACCCTCTTTGAACACTGGCATCATAGAATGAACTACAGAGCCCCTATTTGCCATGCTTGGAAGTTTGACCTAGCCAAATTGATTTGCCCTAATGTCTTTGTTAACCTGAACCTAGCTAGATCAATTGCCGAGAGATATGACCCGCAAACTAGGTCTGTCATGCCTGGTAATGGCTCTGTTATAATTAGATTCACAAAAGATTACATTTCTACTATGTTCAATCTGAACCCCTTTGCCAACATGCCCATAGACCTTAATGCCTTCAGAGAACATATAAGACTGTCTGGTGTGCATACAGAAAATTCAACCTGCCCAAGCACAGACTGAGGGGCATAGATGGCAGTCTGGTAAAGATATTTGATAGGAAAGAGTAGCCTTTTGACTGCTCAATGTTCATGTACTACTTTGTCAAGACATACCATAGTCTGTGTCATGTATTGGGTAGGGATGCAACCGACAGGATGCCTGTGTCCTTGATGATGACGGTCATTTATATTCAGGACCTTGGGGCCAAACACCCTTATGATTATACAAGCTACTTGGCAGAGAAAATGCATGAATAGTGGTGACCATAAAAGGCAAATTATACACTGTAAGTCCCCATGTTGAATTCCCATGGTATTCTTTGATGTGCCACATGATCCTTTTCTCTTTGTTTGGCAAATGGCACAAGGACCTGTATGTGAAAACAATAGATGCTCAAGGAAACATGATGCCTGTACAAATGTGGACCTGCATGCTAGACATGCACTATAAGGATGCAAGTTATGTTTTTTTTTTAAGGACACTTTGTAAGGAAAGTCCTTGGTTTCCTAGAACCTAAGGGGGAGAGAATACATGCAGATGTGAAAGATTTTTGGAAGCCCCTGGAAAGAGCCCCACATTTAAAAATAGATCACAATTGAGGAGACTGGTTTCTGCATTCTAATACAACTTGCATAAGAGTCTATGGATGTGATGTGCCACCTTACACTGCCAAATTTTTTGCCAAAGAGAATTGCCTTCATGGAGATCATAAGGCAACTAAATGAAGCTGATAAGGAGCATTTCAGGAAGCATAAGAAGGAGTCACTCATCCCCACTTCCTTGGAATTCAGTGACTTTATAACAGTAGATAAAAGTGGATTGGATCAAATTGGCTCTATTCTTCAATGCTACAGGATGGATATGAAGCAGTCAAAGATTTTTGATCCAGAGGGATTCATAAACAAAACAAGGATAAATGTCAACAGACTAAGGTACCCCCATCAAGTCTTCCTGGATGAAGACATAGTAAGAAATTGCCTCTCTATGCAAGAAGTCTATATTCTAAGAGATAAGTGGGAAGCAGTGATGGCAGGTGAAGGATGAGAAGAAACATAAATACTACATATCCTGGAGCTTTTGCTGAGCGGTAGGATCCTATAAAGAGAATTGAGATGATATTTGATAAAGTAGAGGATCTGATTGCCAGTGCACCTGCAGGTGAAGAGAGGCCATCCTACCAACCTAGCAGCTCTAGGAGTGGAGGTGTAAGAAAGACAGAATCCCCTGACTCCCCTCTGTTGATAACTGAGAGGGGGGGTGAATCAGTTATCCTAATTATTTCTTCTTTTGAACTTTCTTATTAATCAATGCAGCATTGAATCAAACAAACAAACATTACCATGAAATGAAAAACACATGACACAGTATTTTTGACGTGGAAACCCTGTTAAGGGAGAAAACCATGGGGTGATTAACCCAAAGATTATTCTCTGTTAGAAGAATAAGGAATTACAAAATGGCACTTGCCAATTAGGGCTCACTGCCCGAGCACACTGCTCACAAAGAGACACACTGCCTACAAGGAGACACACTGTCTACAAAAGAATGTTATACAATACTTGAACTGATTGGAAGCATCTACATATACTGAAGTTCAGTTCCGGTTAGGCTCAGTACACTGATCTGCTGCACTTCATTTTTTTCTTCTCTTTATTCTGCTTTCCTTTCACATACCGGATCTCTCTGGCTGTTTTTGCTCTGCTCTATACTTTTTCGCATTCCACACAACACAACAACACATTTCACAACTGAATCCATCCTCTATATATATCCGCACTAGTGATTTCATTATCTTTCTAGTCGGCAACCGGAATAGTCTATCTTCTCACAAACTCTGTTCTGTCGGCTGAATCCTTGCATACCAAGTAATGTGGATCAAGCATATACTTGTAGATATCATTAATCATGTCGGCCAAACATGATTCATGCCTTCACAACCTTTACCATCAACAGTAACACATCCGGAAAACAGTTTGATGTTCTGTCAGTTAGTTCTTCCTCTGTTCTCATTGTCACTCAGGAATCTGGTACTCAACTATTCATAACTTTTTCCTTGTCCATCACCGGAGGCTATATCCTTGGAATATACCACTCAAGGTAGTCCTCTTGACTTCCCCAAATCTGCACTGTACCAAGACACTTCCTCTGAGAGATCCGGACCAATCTGTCGGACCTTGCCACATGCTCTGTTCTTGTTCACCGGACCACAACAGTCTTCATTCTGGCTTCCGGTAGAGACACACCATGACTTGCAGATATGTGGGATGACCTTTGTTGCCATCATGATTCCATATAGTGTTTCTTGCCAACAATCTCCCCCTTTGGCATTGATGGCAACACTTAGTGAAAAATGACTAAGTGTTTACACTATGCTCCCCCTTGGCTGATGCTCTATCTTTATATACAATTTTCGGAACTCCCCCTTGGTTGGATTCCTCATTTTTCACTGCTCCTCACTCCCCCTTTGACATCAATGGCAAAGGGTAGGGTCCGCATACAAAAATTTTAAAAATTTACTATACTTAGCCGCATATTACATACTCACATAAACTGAAGAATGTCTGCAAAGGATGTCTTCAATTGGATCAGTTCTGTAGCCCAACTTTCCTTCATTCTATCCAAAATTGAAATGTGACCACTCAACAAAAATGCAAATGCATCTGCCCTTTTTAGATCTTTTGGATCACTTGTCTGGGCTGTGATTTGAGCTTCTGCTATGGCCTCATGCATGGCCTCTAGCTTAGGGACAATTAACCCCCTGAGCTCACTCAACCTGCTTATTCTATTTTTCCTTTCCTTCTCCAATTTCTTGATTTCACTCAAGACTGCAATAGTCTAACATTCTTGATTTGTTATAGAGGAAGAAAGAGGATCAAAACTTTGAGACAAGCTTAGTAGTGTGTCCTCTTGCTCTTTTATTTTCTTCTCAATGTCCACTGTTACCTTGGACCAGGAGATACAAAATTTATATATTTCACCGCCATCCTTAAGAGCATTTTCTAAGCTCTTTATCCCAATGTTCATGTTTCTCCTATCATTAATGATCAAACCCTGAACCTCGGAGAACCTTTTATCCAAAAACTCCTTCCAGACCTTTTCTTCAGCTGATTTTTCTAGAGATTCAAAATGTGTACTAACACTGCTGACTAAGGTTTTGAGATTACCAGAAGAGGAGGCTGTGGGATCCTTCTGAAAAGATGGCATGATCTTTTCCAGCACTCCAGATGCTACCTCCATAAGCTCACAGTCTTCCATGTGATATTTCAGTAGTTTCTCTTTGACTTTCTCATTTGCAAATGAGGCTATTTTCATTGTTTGTACCAGTGACAAAGAGTCAAAATCTAATGGTCCTTTTAGCAGGTCCTGTTCATCAATTTCTATAGTGGCTTTTGTCAAGAATTCTTGAACAGTTTGTGGAGTGTCTCTTGCCAGAGACAGATGTTTCTTCTCTTCTGCAGTTTTGTCCTTTGGAATCTTTTCTCCTTCCTTACTCTTACCACTTTCAGTTGTGGTTTTCTCTGTTGGGGTCTTCTCTTTCTCTGCATCCTTGGTGCTATCAACCTCTTTTTCTTTAACTGCTACTTCTTTCTCCTGTAGTTTCTCTTCTTCTTGGGATCCGGAGACTGTAGGGGAAACCGAAGGAGAGATGTTAGTCTGTTCAAGGGCCACTTCTTCCGGAGCAGATGATTCCAAGTCCACAGCTGTTTCTGCACCTAAGTCCTCTACAACAGGAAGATTAAACCTTTTGAAGGTTTTCCAGAGAATCTCTTCAGTGTCCTTGGCTACCTTGTCGGTCTCACCAAGCATAAGCTGATTCATCCTTGCTTTGCTCCTGAATTCATCCTTGCAGTCTTTGAATACCATGTTCATTATTTTGTGATCAATTGAAGGATATAGCTGAATAGCTATCTGTTCTCTGATCTCAAGGTCTTTTGCCATGGCATTGTTCTTTCTTATTTCTAGTTCTTTCTCTAGACTCTTAGGAATTTTGGAGATAATCTCAATAAAAGCTTTATTGTAAATGTTCAGGTACCTGATTGTAGCTTCCTGTAGGATCTTTTAATCTGCCTCATTGTAGTCATCATAGAATTCAGCTACTGGTTGAAGGTTCCCATCCACAGTGACTAATTTGACTACACTGTCTAGGGATAGAGTGGGCTTTTCAGCAAATTCCTCTGTCATTTCTTCCTTGTCTTGGCCTGTGGAGGGTTTCCCGGATCCTTTCTTCTTCTGCTTCTTTATTTCTTTTACTCCCTCATCTGACTCAGTTTCCTCTTCATCCTTTTGGCTTTCATAAGCCCTTGTGGCTTTTGTCTTAGATCTTTTACCGGATGCCTGGACTTCCGGTTTTGAACTTTTGGTTGTGGGAGGTGCAGATCTTTTTGATGATCTGGTCCAGGTGGAAGTTTCAACCGGAACACTTTCTTTACTTTTCTTTTCTGCCTCTTTCTTTTCTTCCTCAGCCTTTCTCCTCTTTTCCCGGTTGGCATCAAGTGCCTCCTTTGGAATGCCTAGGCCTTGAGCAATATTCTCTACTTCTTTTCTCACCTTCCTTTTGATTTCCGGTTCTCAGAGTTCAACATGAATTTTGATACTTAGTTCCTCAAATGTTCCGAACCTTTCTGCCTTTGGATCTTTGGGCTGACTTAGCATGTGTTGAACATGCAGTTCCACTATCTGTTCATCCACTTCATACCCCATGGGCATGATCCATACAGTTCTTGGTTCTACTGCCTCCATTAGACACTGATCTGTTTCTACCATGAAGCATACTGTGTCTTTGTACTTTTCAACAAGGGATTGGGGTATTCTTTCTCTTGCATGCATCATGCTTTGGAAGTTCTTGAAATATCCCCATAGAGCTGTATTTCTTGCTTTAGCATCCCCAAGTCCATGCAAATAGTCTCTGATTTGGATGGCAACCGGTCTGTCATTCTGCCATATCCATCCACTGGATCTGGGAAGTTCATTCATGTAGTAAAAGAAGAGACAAAGGATCAGATTGCCATACTTGAAGGAGTTTTTCTTGTCCTTCTTAATCTTCTGCAGATTTTCAAAAAGTTGGCTTACAAGAAGCTCACACAAGTCATAGTCTGCATTCTCCTTTAACATTTGATAAGCTGTGTAGATTGCAGTTCCCGGTACTGAATTTTCCCTACTGGAGTGATAGATTTTGTAACCAATTATCATAGATGCAAATTTGACATCCGGTTCAGTGATGTCATCAACTGTCATAGCTCTCTTGTCAAACTTGGATCCGGTTGCATCACTAACTGTCTGATTTTTGACAGACTTGAGAACAGGTAATCCACCGGATGAGTGCAGACTGGTTACAGCCCTAATTGCATCTTTGGTGATCTTGAAGGGCTTGTTCAACCATAGGAAGTTGTCATGTACTCTACTTAGTACATACCGGACCCATTCATCTTCTTCAAAACAGGGGAAATGAATGCACTGTGCAAAGTGTTTGTCTCGGATAGCTTTGTACTGAGGTTTGATCTCAAAGGAGTCATCTATCAATTGTTTGTGATAGATATCCATCAGTTTTGATTCTCCAAAGTCTTCAAAATTCACATGGATGTAAACCCTAATGTCCTCCATATGTAATACACCATGCGGAACACTAGAGAAGGCTCCTAGTGGGTCTACCTCCAAAGATTTGTATGGATGTTTCTTGAATGTGGGGCGAGGTCTATCAGAGATCTTAACTATATTCGGAGTAGCCATTCTTCAAAGATTTGCAGTGAGATAATGAAAACGGAGAATACCTTATGCGCCTTCAGTTTGCACAGAGTGGTTGGATTGATTTCTTTATGCAATGACTTCGGCAGGAGATCTTTGGTGTGCTTGATGAATCTTGTTGCAGAGCTCCACTTTTCATTTCTTCTTGAGTGCAGAATGAGCAAACGATTTATGAGAAATCCCTTATATTGCTCCGCAAACCCTAATATCTGATGGCAATAAATGCTCGACCTATATTATTCCGGTTTGCCTTATTTGGATAACTTGAAGAACCGGATCAGTCTTGGTCTATGAACATTGTGCGGAACCATGAACAAATCAAGATAACACATCACAAGGACATCCCAAACACTCTGTCCAATCCGTAGAATAAGATAATGCACTTCCGGATCTCTCTGGACCCTTTTGTAATCCTCTGTCATTCTGGAGCATCTCCCGGAACAGGTCTTGCTTGATCGATCACAACTTCTTGACATCTTCATGCGGACCTCTGAAGTCTTATCTGGATCATCTCAAGACTTATATCTACAAACCCTTTACTCCGCATCTTGTGCCACATCCGGCACCATTTGATTGGCTGGGGGAACAAGATTTTCTTTGAGTCTCCCCCTAAGCTAGAGCTCACCTTTTAATTTCCAGAAGGAATATCAACACCAGAGTCTGGTGCGGATCCAACTTCTATATTCTCTGAACTTTTCTTTACCCAAATCTTGTTCATCTGATTCCTAACTTCATCCGCATTCGTCTTTTGTTTACCCTTGTCTTGAATCTGATTATACACCGGACCTCTTTTGTCCTGATTCTTGCTTTTGCAGACTTTTGCATTATGACCGGACCTATTACAGATTTGGCAAATAACATTTCTTTGCATATTTGACTGATAACCTCTTGATCTGCATTGATTAGCCATATGACCTACTCTATTGCATGCAAAGCATCTACCATTGAATGATTTGTTTATTTGCATATTTCTGCATTCATGAGACTTGTGTCCATACCTTTTGCAGTTAAAGCACTGCCCAGAGAAGGATGAATTAATCTGATTCATTCTCTGTCTGCACTGATTAGCTTTGTGACCAAAGTGGTTGCAGCTGTGGCAGTATCCATTGAAGGATGGATATCTTTGAGCATTGGGCTGTCTTACTGGAGATCTTCTAGGCCTATTCCTTGGATTTTCTGATCCAAAATTCTTTTGACCAGATCCGGAGCTTTCTCCTTTCTCATATCCCAAACCATACTTGTCATCTGTCTTCTTTTGACTTCCAAGAAGAACTTCAAGTTGAGCAGAACTTATCTTGAATTTCTCTTTATATTCATTTGTTGTTTGAAGGTCTCTTTTGAGAGAGACAATTTGATCCTCAAGTGTTTCTTCATTATCTTTGGCATCTTCAAGATCAGATTCAAGATGTCTGATAATTCTGTCCATCTGATGGCATTCTTCTGATTTTTCCTTAAGAGATTGTCTTAGATTATCTTCAGCTTTTCTTTTCTCTTCAATCTCTTGAGTAAACTTTATAACTCCTGATTCCATTTCATGTCTTACCATAATGACTTCTTTTGATAATTTTTCACATAACTTGGTTTTCTCAGTCAATTCTTCATTTGTATTGCTTTCTTCACTTTGTCTTGCCAATTGTTGGAGTAGCTCCTTTCTCTTTTTCATAGAGAGACTTAATTTGTCCTTTAATTCTCTCATGAATTCATTAGCCTGTTTGAGTCTTTCCTTTAATTCATTGACTTCAGAGTTTGACTGTTCAAGATCCTCAAGGGCAGTCTTGAGTTGCTCCTTTAAACCATATGCATCCATTTGAACTCCCAGATCTTCCTCAAGCTGTTAGGCTCTATTAGGAGGAACTTAGCTCTGATACCAATTGTTGATAACTGAGAGGGGGGGGTGAATCAGTTATCCTAATTATTTCTTCTTTTGAACTTTCTTATTAATCAATGGAGCATTGAATCAAACAAACAAACATTACCATGAAATGAAAAACACATGACACAGTATTTTTGACGTGGAAACCCTGTTAAGGGAGAAAACCACGGGGTGATTAACCCAAAGATTATTCTCTGTTAGAAGAATAAGGAATTACAAAATGGCACTTGCCAATTAGGGCTCACTGCCCGAGCACACTGCTCACAAAGAGGCACACTGCCTACAAGGAGACACACTGTCTACAAAAGAATGTTATACAATACTTGAACTGATTGGAAGCATCTACATATGTTGAAGTTCAGTTCCGGTTAGGCTCAGTACACTGATCTGCTGCACTTCATTTTTTTCTTCTCTTTATTCTGCTTTCCTTTCACATACCGGATCTCTCTGGCTATTTTTGCTCTGCTCTATACTTTTTCGCATTCCACACAACACAACAACACATTTCACAACTGAATCCATCCTCTATATATATCCGCACTAGTGATTTCATTATCTTTCTAGTCGGCAACCAGAATAGTCTATCTTCTCACAAACTCTGTTCTGTCAGCTGAATCCTTGCATACCAAGTAATGCGGATCAAGCATATACTTGTAGATATCATTAATCATGTCGGCCAAACATGATTCATGCCTTCACAACCTTTACCATCAACAGTAACACATCCAGAAAATAGTTTGATGTTCTGTCAGTTAGTTCTTCCTCTGTTCTCATTGTCACTCAGGAATCTGGTACTCAACTATTCATAACTTTTTCCTTGTCCATCACCAGAGGCTATATCCTTGGAATATACCACTCAAGGTAGTCCTCTTGACTTCCCCAAATCTGCACTGCACCAAGACACTTCCTCTGAGAGATCCAGACCAATCTGTCGGACCTTGCCACATGCTCTGTTCTTGTTCACCGGACCACAACAGTCTTCATTCTGGCTTCCGGTAGAGACACACCATGACTTGCGGATATGTGGGATGACCTTTGTTGCCATCAATGGCAACAACCATGATTCCATATAGTGTTTCTTGCCAACACCCTCCTCCAAGAAGAATGAAAATTATTGATTTTCAATTAGAGGTAGAGGTGGAGGTTGTTGACATAGAAGGAGAGGCAGTAGAGGAACAAGTTCATGAGCCTGCTCATCAGATTAGTTTGCCAACAAGAGTTAGGCCATACACTCCACCAGACAATAGATTGACAAGGTCAACAATTGGCAATGAAGTTGACATAGAGGATGTGAGGGTATTGGCATGCAATATATTTGTAGAGGATGATGAATTTGTTAATACCCCTGAGTTTAGGTTATTTGTGCTAAGGACCAAGAGTGCAGAATTTCAGAAGAGGATTGAAGAAGCAAAAGTTGGAGCTGACCCATCAGAATATGAGGCAATTACTCAGAAAGTCTTGAGTGAAGTCAACAAAGACATCAGTGGGATGACCCCAGAGGAGGGAAGATCTCTTGTGGCCAAGAGCAACATCTTACTATTGCCACACATGACTTTATTAGATGCAATTGCATTTGATACTATCACAAGGGATGACTCAGAGGTCACAAAGGAGCAGGTTAGCAAAGCTCTAATAGGTGCTGCATTTGATCCAAGGTTTGAAACTTTGGCAATTTGGGCATTGGCCCCAAGTGACAAGAAATCAAGGATTGGTTTGGAGGAGCTAACTAGAAATGTAATAATTAAGAGGTTATCAACCACCCCTGTTCCTCAGGCTACTAGTTTGAATGTGCAAACTGCGCAATTTGTTGAGGTAGTAACAAACAAACTGTAGAAGGAACATAATGAATTGTTGGAGAAATATGCACAGACCATCACAAAATTGAGTGAATATCAGGGACAATTGCAACTAGAGCTTGGCCCATCACAAACTCCTCCTATTATTCAGACTGTAGAATCTCTCCCAATTGACACAAAGCCTCTCTTATCTGAAATCAGAGAATTGAAAGAGGTGAACAAGAAATTTGAGAATGAGAAAAAGAATAGAGTGAAGTATATAGTCACCAATTTGATAAATAATAGGGTGACTAAACTCTTGGCAAGGGTGGATGAGACTTGGAGGTCTTATTCACAATTGAGGATAGCCTATGAAAAGCATGAATCGGATAAAGAAAGGATTCCAGTTGTCAAAGCAAGATGGTTGCCAAGGACTCAAGAGATAAGGGATCTCCATAGATGCTCAAGATTTGATACACATGCACCCCCTGAATTAAAATTGGTAATGGATATGTTGACACATTTTGAGGAGGTTGCCAATTTTTAGTTGAGGTTAGATAAGGTTTTGGTAGAGAAGAAACATGCAATAGAAAAGATGGATAGAAGGTGGCTGTCGAGTATTTTAGAAGGTGATGGGAAAGTAAAAGTCCTAGACAAGTGGAAAGTAGAAATAGAAGAAAATGCCAACCAATTAATTCCTACTTACTGTACTGAGGCTGATCCAACTATGAAAATTTTGAGCTTAACACTCGATAAATTGCATATAGTTGAAATAAATTTTGAAATATTTTGTAAGGAAGCAAAGATTTTGTTGGATGCTCGGCACACCAGTCATAATGTGATGATTGCAGAGATAATCTCATTTCAATGGCCATCTGAAAAGACATATAACGACTGGACATAAAAGTATGGGCCTGCATAATTGAAATGACATTGTAATTAATGATGAGTACACATTCTTGGTCTATAAAAGAACTGTGTTACTCATTCTTTTCGTGGTTGAAGAGTTTGGAAATTTTGAAGAGTAAATAAAATACAGGTTTTGTTGGGTTGCTTCATTTCTTGTCTTGTAAGTCTATGAATTGTGTGTTGAATGTATTTGGCATAAGTTTTATCAGTTTCATGTTGATTATAAACACAATCAGATGGAAAAACACTGACATAAGGTAAGAGTTTTTCACAGCGTTTTCATAAACATGAAGAGGATTTGAAATAAACATGAAAACAAAAGAAGCAATACACCAAGATTAAAATATATTATCCTTGAAGATTAAATTCAATAGTTAACAAAATAAACTGCACACATCAATAGCAATGTAGGGAGTAATTAATCATCCAAAAGTAATAACAAAAATATGATAAAAACACAATTCTACAACTTCATATGTTAATTGAATAATAACTAATAGAATAAAATAAACACATCAATAATAATGTAGAAAGTAATTAATCATCGAAAAATAATTATAATAATAGGATAGAAACATATTTTTTGATCAGTAAACCACACCGTGCGGGAAATTATATTAATACGTAAAGATTAACATTTGGTTTGATCCTAGAGGGCTCTTCCTAGATTAATACAAGAGCACTCATTGTGCCTAAAAATCAAATATAGTGCCAAGAAAATTCCCAAATTAGCCCTTTAATCTACCAGCCCAGGCTCCAAAAACACACATCACCAGGTTCCAGCCACCAACTTGAAAACTTGCCATCCTACGACCCCGGTCCCCAATGTGGAAATTACCAAAAAAGTGGCCCCAGGACTAGGAGCCCAACCACTCCTACGGCAAGTAGAATTCCCCCACACGCACAGTGGCTGCGAAGTGATTAATCCATATCAGAAGCTCCTCTCTGTCAATTCCAATTGACCACTGAAGAAAGTCTCTCCCACGAGCCACCCAAAATTTGTGCCTTCCCAGTTGCTACTCATTCATGTTTAGCAGGAATGACTACCTAGATACGCCTTCCTCTTCTTGCTGTAGCTTCTCTAGGTCCCTCAGCGACAGGATCCCAACCCCCAATTCTGTAAGAACCGCCACATCTACATCATCCACAAGAATATCTAGAGTGAATACCTCCCGTAGAATCACCAATGCATCCACCTTTGCCTCTCCCAGGTCAAACAAAGAAGCCAAAAAGCATGAGGAAATGCCTGTATTTACCCTGTATCTATCCTCTGAGACCAGGAAGTCTTTACCCAGAACCATCTTCACTACCTCAATGAAGAGTTCATTCTGCTTTTACAAATGATCATTAGTCTATAATTTGTGATACGACCCAAAAAGGTGACTTGGTGCTTATTGTAGCAGAGCCTTATCAGAGTCTCCATCCTGTGTTTTGAACAAGCTAGATGAGTGTCATTTTGTTGGAGACCTCCAGGATTTAAAGGAAGCTTGTTAATGAACAAATGCCTCAGGTGAAAGATGCATTTATTCGTTATCTAGATTTTTGTATCGTCAATATTTGGTTCATGTACTTAATAATTACAATTCTTTACTCCTCGCATTGGCAGAGTTGTCAGAAGCTCTCGCGGGAGGGCCATTTAATGCCTGAGAAAAGTATTGTTGCTTCAATAATTATTAACAATATATAACTATTATTATATTAGATTGTCTATATAATATGATTAACATCATATCTTATTAATTTATATTATATTTTGTATTAGTATTAGTATTAATATTGATATTAATATAATATATGATAAAATAACCATCACCAAGGGGATAAAATAACAACTTAAGTTGGGGAAACTGGCTACACAGGTCAACGATCAATTAGAAGGATAAACCCTAAACGCCTTAGACAACACCAGCTGTAGTGTTTTTACTTGGAGATTTTGATGAGTGAATTGTGATAACATAAAAATCATAAAATTTTGAATTCATATAACACATCCATTTATCTTTGCCCTTTCTATACATCGCTATACATTGCCATTGAACTCATTTCTTTTTTCCATGTGATGAATGTTATTTAAATTTTTAATATTGAAAATTTGAACCATCTATGATCTGTATACATTGCAATTTAACATTAAACTCATGTCAATTTCAAACCATAATTACTTCTATATTTTTTATTAAAATTTAACACCACCCTTCAAAAAAGATTGGGGAATTACATCGTACATGAATATCTAAGTTTCTAACCAACATCTAACAGTAACAGATGCAAAAAACACACACAGATTGTTGAATCCAGAAGCTCTTCACACAATACTATCATGGATTGTGGAAAACTCATGTTTACCATCTAACCAACCTTAAAGTTTCAAACAAAACTCCTATCCTTCAACCTTCAAACATTGCTTTGATCCTCCAAAATCTTTTTGGTTCCTCTTTTTGATAACGCTTAATGAATATTTCACTGTAGTCCATAATTATCCTATTAACAGGCAATGGGTCCATTACAAATTCAATTATGTCCTCATTCACAATGATAGTCAATGATTTACTATAGAACCTTGCTTTATATGTACAAGAAACTACTACGTATGGGTAATAATAAGTCCAGTAAATGAGAATTAAATTGATTTTCCCGAGATCACTGGCAATTGAGTTGCAATACAAATTACATGCTTCAATTCGAATTCTAGTTTCTCATACATGCATGCATGTGTGGGAGATTCAATCCACCACCCAGAATAGAATGCATCATTTGCAAATGTTAAAAGTGTCGATTCTTGACACGATTTATTCCACTTGACAAATGCTCGTATTTCTTCATTCTGAGACATGCAAAGCAATAACATCCTACATAGCCACACATAAACAAAACTTTCCATCGGACCATCATTCTTATTACTATTCTACATCTGTGAACTAAGAACTCTATCACACAGTTAAATTCAAAATCATGAATGATCACAAAATAAGTACTTGGTAACTTACTTTCTTTGCACAACTACTGTAATGAAAGCCATTACATTGAAATTTTATAGTCTATTGATCCTTCTACTATCTGAAACTTAGTAATGCAATATAAGGTTGAAACAATAAAAACTATCATATATACATGACATGTACTACCATGACAAATGGGTAATAAATAACAAAAAACTCCATTTAATTGACTCTACTATACCCTGGAAATTCACATTGGCTAATCTGTGCGATATGTCACTTGCCATTAATGAACTCAATTGGCATTAGCTAATCTAGTCAGTTAAGTGGCGCTTTCAATGAAATCAATAGTATGACTCTAATTAATGATAGAGCAAATTGTTCCACTTGTAGTCTTGTAAATTGTTCCACCGTTTGGTGAACCATTGAACAAATGATGAACAGTTGTAGTTGAATTCCTGAAGGTAGATCTCCAACAGTACACATTACCAAAAAAATCCTCCAGAAATTGGAATCAACTAGGAGCCATTAGATATTAATAGATCAAAGGTTGAGATATATATAAAATACGTAATATATTTATATTGATTATTGTATAAAGGTCAAGGTGGTGGTAAAGAGCAAGCCCTCAACTGTAGAAAATTAGAAATTTGGGTGTGTCAGTACTTTGACCTAAAATAGAACTTAAGCCTCATTGACATGCATGGCAGAAGTGACATCTGTCCTTTTGTAATAAATAAGGAATGTCTTAAACTCTTTTGTTTAATATAATATATTAATATGGTTTATCGATATAGATTACAATTGTTGACAACATTTTAATTCTTTTGTCTTATTATCTATTATTTTTAGATAATAACATAATTCTGGAACTTTTAAGTTTTATTATTTTATGGTTAGATCGATTGGTTGATTCTGGAAGTATTAAAATTCAGAATATATGTAAAAAATAAGTTTAATGAAAATCATTCCTTGAATCCTTTAGAAAAGAGATTAACAATGTGTGTAATTAATGAAATTAACAAATTAGAATTAGAATCATCTCTCATTTTATTAAGTCAAAAAACTTAAACAACTATTACAGAAAGATGACAACACAAAGATGACATCCCTTTATAATAAAGGTTACATGGTGAAAGAAGAAGCCCTCGGCCCCTCGTTGGATAAATATTTCCAGTTGACAGAGAACTGAACACTGTATATTTCTCTTGTATTTTCCTTACAACACAATGAAGAAGAAACCTTCGCTTGAGCCTTGGCCACTGGACCAGGAAGAATATGTGAATGAAATCAAGAATAAAACTGGGGCTTTCATCCTAATTTAAGAAGCAAAGCTAACATGGTGAAAGAAGAAGCCTTTTGCAGTATGGACTATTGGAAGGAACCCAGAAAAATCATCATACTAAGCTGGCTACTGGACACATGAACCAATGGATTGGAAGAGACCATTGTCCACAATCCATCACTAGGCTGCTAGAAAGATGCATCAATGGATTGGGAGAGAACACTAACCACAACTCATCAAATAGATGCAAGACCATGTAGCATATAATGTTGGCAGATGCATTTGTCTACCAAGCCAAGGCACCATTCTCCTTCCTCTTTATTTCCCACATAGCTGGTTGTTATCTTACCAGATCCTCCCATGTCATACATGGAGTTACCATGCTTCATTTTTTTCATCTTACAAGAACTAGGTCCTTCAAGGTAAGGATAACAACCCAACTATGTAACCATTCTAACCCTTTCCTCTGCCAAAAAAGAATACATTCCAACTGAATAATTCCCAAAATTAGCTAACAAGGAACAACCAAAAGTTGAAATTGATTGTTGAAATTAACTTTCTCTATCCCTTTATAGCCATGACTGCTGAGAAATTGGGAATTCAAAAAATCATTACCTATCCATCAATCTATCTTACTAACCCTGCAAATAAATCTCTAGACACCAAAATGTCACTTCAGAATCATATCATGCTTTAAGAGCATTTGGGCATCCAATTCAAGAAATCCTCCTATGGACTTGTCATCTTACACATATGGACTTGACATCTCGCATCAAAAAGTAAATTGGCTCCCTTTACAAAGCTTGAATTTTACATCCACTTGATTGCCTTGGGTGACTAATGTGACCACCAAAAAATTAGCCATCAGAGCAAATTGTTCCATTTGTAACTTGTTCCATTGTTTGATCAATAAATGATGAATGGTTGTAGTTCAATTCTGGAAGGTAGATCTCCAACGCTACACATTGCCAACAAAATCCTCTAGAATCAACAAGGAGCTGTTAGATATTATTAGATCAACGGTTGAGACATATATAAAAATAAAATACAAATATATTTATATTGATTATTATATAAAGGTCAAGGTGGCGGTAGAGCACAAGCCCTCAACTGTGAAGATGGGCCTACCTCTTAATTTTGCTATGTACATGAAAAATCATGATGAGACACATGGCATACAACACAGTCCATTTGTCTCTATTTGGGAGACTTTATGTAGAATTTTGGGTGTGTCAGTACTTTGGACCAAAATAAAACTTGTGCCATCAATTTGCGATCATCTGATGATAAAAACTATTAGAAATTTAGAATATTTTCCATTTATTGACATGTGTGGCAGATGTGACATCTGTACTTTCGTAATAAATAAGGAATGTCATGGGAAGCACAATTATATGTTTTTCAGAAGGTAATTTACGCAACTCATTTATGAATCGTACAATAGTACATGTCGTCCAAATCAATGCAATTTATGGAAACATTTTATTAGGTTTGCAACCCTCGCACCTACCTTATTCTAAATTTTCACTGGTGTACTTTGGAAGAACTCTAGACAACGTCTTCTACAATTGTTGAACACGAGCATTCGCAACCAGGTTAGCTAATTGGTTTTCTTTCCTGCCCATTTCTTATAGTGATAAATATGAATTCTTTAAGTCAACTGTGTGGGAAGAACAATTATTTTTTTCATGAGTCCGGACTATTCGTTTACCCCAAATCTTCTAGAGATTTATTTGGCACCCTTAGCAATTATAGAAGATTTTGTTTACTAGTTTCTCAAACAAGTAAAGATGAAGCTTTTTTTATTGAGAATAGTTTAGCTAAGGTGAAGGATACTGAGCTAAGATACATAGATTTGGACTTGAAGGATTTATGGGCTCGATTAGAGCAAAACCCCAAGTCACCTATAGCCGAGAAAATACTAACAAGCGCGTTAGCTCCTGCTGGGGGTTTCCCACTCGTTGTTTCATGTCCAGACCTAGTTGTTGCATGTGCAAAGAACTATTATCTTGATATTAAGGTCTGGTCATCCTTTCTTTTGGAGAAGACTAAGAGGTGTCTTAAGGGGAAATTTTGAGAGCACGCTGGTTCTTCTTCTGTGCATAGAGAATTAGGAACAAGAGAGCAAGGAACCTCCCAAGCCTCTGGAATTCAGAAAACCTCAACTGGTGTGGAGAGAAGTCATCACAGAGTTGGTTCACAATCTGGTAGTGGTGGGGCTAGAGACCAACCTAAAGATAATAGGAAACTAAAAGGTGTATGTGAACAGGATGGTCAACCCATATTCATGAAACCACGAGAAAAAAGAACTTAGATTCTTTACAACAATTGCAGGAAGATCACATGACTTCTCCTGTGTCTCCTTCACCTGGTAATGAGTCTTCCATTTTTCAACAGATTGCTGATGATAGTACTTTTCATTCCTTGTTTGAGATTCCAGCCTTCCCCGTATCAAATGAAATTCCTATGCAAGATACTCCTAATCAGCCAGACAGAGTTGTCCTGGGTGCAAGTGAGTGTGGTATAGTTTTGTCTTCCTTTTCCTGGCTAAAGAAAGTTGTTGAGGAAAAGAGGATTAGGAGACATGCCCCAATGGCAGACACAAACATTGACACTGTAGCTAAATTGTTGCATCCTACACCTAAACCTAAGAAGGCTAAGAGGATGTCTCAGATGATAACAGATTCTTCCTTAGGGTATAGGATTTTGGAGATTGCAAATCCCATCGAGGATAAAAATGAAAATGAATTCATAGAAGAGGATTTCAATATGACCAAGATTGACATGGGTCCTCCTACAGTGGAAGGTGATTTATATCATGAAAAATTCTCTCAACACATACTAGCAAAGAGAGTTAAAGCTCAACAACAAGAGAATGCAAATCTACAAGCCTAGGTGAATTCTTCGACATCTTTCATTCAATCTATTTTGAATAGTACTTCTCAATCCTCTGATGAAACTCCTAGTGTTTCTATTGATGGAATGGATCCTAGCATGTTGCAACAAATCATGAGATATCAAACTCTAGGTAAGGCCATCGATCAATGGGTAGTGCAAATCACTGTTGATGGTTTGTTGTACATCAAGGAGGTCATGAAACTATACACCCTCATTTATGATAAAAGGAAAGGGTTAGTTGTAGAGTTATGAAATATAAAGAGGGAAGATAGTAATCTGCTCACAGTGTCTACTGTAGACACCCAAATTTGTCCCAACTTTGTCCATGTCTAGCAACACCTTGTTAAATCATTAATCATTAAGCCAATTAATTAAATAAATTTTATTTATTTAATTAAAATCCAATTCAATCCCATTCTCATCCACTTAGCCAATTAATTAAATAAATTTTATTTATTTAATTAATTCCACATCATTTCTCAATCATATCCTATCCCCATCCCAATTAATTAAATAAATTTAATTTATTTAATTAAATTCCACATCATATCTTATCCCATTTTGTTCATTTATCCTATTAATTAAATAAATTTAATTTATTTAATTAATATCCAACTCATATTGCAACTAATTCAAATATTTTATTTGAATTAAACACTCATCTTTTATCACATTCCAACACTTCTCGAGTCAATCATGTGTTGTAAGACAACTTTCATTTACAATCCTTCACATGCACAACTAATGAAACCTAAATTTAGTAACTTTCAATCCTAGCCATTCACATAGCCTCTGAATCTCCACCGTTGATTGATCTTGGCTAAGTCCTATATAAACACCCTCTCACTCCATATGAGACATCCAGCAATCATATAGCACCTACATTATCATCTTGAGCATCTTGAGCATCTGAGCATTCATTTGAGCTTTTCATCATCCATCATGGCAGCTTTCAGCTTTGCAATTGTTCATTATTGAAGAAGTAGTCCACATCCCTCAAACAAGGAATCGCACGGTCTAGGTGATGTTATGCTTGAATTGCATTGTTCTTTGATTTCATTTAGATTAGATTCCTTGATGATGGTAGGGTTAGGGTTTCATGACTATGTCTGATCTGCTAAACCTGACTTTCACCTATCACATTTTGGCACGCCCGGTGGGACTCACGTCCTTGATTGACTTCATTTTTCAGAGTTGTTTTCTTTGAAGATCAGATTTTGCAGGTGCTTGCAGTAAATTTCGGTCGCTTCTGAATGAAAATCTGCCACTTCTGAATCTCAGTGCCGCTTTTATGCTGGAACTGGCCGCATTTACCTCTCTAGATCGCCTTTAAATAGACAGTCGTCGCCTACGGCAAATTTGTATTGCTTTTGTTTTAAAAAGGCTCGCCTATGATTTTAGCACTGATTGCGGTTGCTTTAGACTATATTTATCGCTTTTGACCTAATAGTGGCCACTTTTGCACATATTCGGATCGCTTTTGACCTAACAATGGCCGCTTTTGCACATGTTCGCATCACTTTTGATCTGACAGCAGTCGCTTATACACTGATGTGAATCATTTATGAATTGAGAGTGATCGCCTGTGTAGGTTAAGGTTTTGACTGTGTTTTTGCAGATACAAGTCGCTTTTGTCTTGCAACAGGTCGCTTCTGGGTATAGCTGGATCACGTATGAGTCTACAGAGGCCGCGTTTGAATTAATTAGAATAGCTTTTGAATTGACAGTGATCACCTGTTAGACTAGGGTTTTGTTTGTCGACTTGTTTTGCAGATACTGTTCGCATTTAGCCCTCAATTGATCGCATTAGGCTAATGCGCATCGCTTATGAGCTGACAGGTGTCGCATATTGTATTTTCAGCGTCGCATATGATCTGCAGTATTTCACCTATGGTAAAATGAAGATCACTTTTGATCAGTAGTGAATTGCATCTGGTAAGTTTTGTTGTTTTCAAATCTGTTTTAGTTCCAGTTTGATTTTTGGCTATTAATTGGGTATTTGCGCAGCATCTTATCGATTTGTCCAAGAAAGGAGGTTATCAAATTACTGACATATCTATTGCAGGTTCGATCGGTCCAAGATTTGTGGTTTTTCACTAAATTAGGCATATTTGGGCTTGGTGCTTAAAATGAATCATTGTTCGCTCCGTGCTTGATCTATCTTTCTGATTGCTTGCATGTGCTTGATTGTAACCCAAATTTAATGGCAAAAGTATCCTCTCCCCTTGCCTATCAAATGGATCTTGGGTGTATGAGAACTTGTCATTATCTTTAGAGGGCCTGCCTTCTCGGTGTGAGAAGGGATACGACCCAAGCGGTAACGGGCTAAAGCCAAGTCCTTCCGAACCGCTATATAAGAAAAGTGTTTGTGTTGAAAGCCGCAAACAACAGGTGTTGTTGCGTTATACCGATAGCCAACCTCCCCCAAAACCCTCCAAGGCGCAACCCTTAGAGGCTGGGAGACTCCATAACGGAGAGTAGCACTGCCGCATGTATAGCCACCCAAACGGATGCCCTTATTAGCAACTTTGTGTAGTAGCCAAAAACCCTCTATCTGTTGATGCAAAAGGTGGGACCTTTGAAGCGGCCCCAATTCACGTGGTTCTTAGTAGAGATAGCAGGGACAATCCTAAGGTTTGGTGTGGGGACAAGCCTTACAGGAAGACCGAAACTTGGTATGCGTGAGAAGTGAGTGCCATGGAGGGGAGCCGGTGCTACCAAGATCCTGAAGCTATCCGCTTTGAATAAGCACGGCCAGGGGATTCAATGGATACTGTCCTATCCTAGCCTAGGTTGTATCAGTTTGTGCTTGTTGTGAGTGTGAGTGACTGTTATCACTATTTTCTTGCTAAAAAATTGCAAAATCAGACAACTTTTGGACAAACATAGTTGCTTTTGAACCTAAACTGCTCGCACAGATCACAGACATCGCTTCTGAACTATAGTAATTCACTTTTTGCCTGAACTATGTCGCCTTTAACTAATAACTGACCGCATATTACCTGGACAGAGTCGCCTTTAAACCACAACTGATCGCCTTTTGTCTGAACAAAATCGCATTTGAACAACAGTTGATCACATCTTGACTGAACCAGGTCACCTTTAAGCCACAGTTAGTCACCTTCTGTCTAAACAAGCTCGCCTCTGAACAACAGACTGTCACCTTTAGGGATATCTGAGTCGCCTCTGATCAACAGGAAATCGCCTCTGAACCAACAGTCATCGCCTCTGGCATAGCATTCGCTTCTGGTTAACACTGTCATTCTCTGTTGAGCCTAAACCAGATCGCATCTGAGCTATCATTGATCGCCTTTAGCATCCTTTGAGTCGCATTTGAGCTATCATCAGTCACCTTTAGTCAAAATACCTGCAAATCCTAGTGTCTTAGCTAAATTAGCCATAGGTCCAGCTTGCTTAAGTCTTAAACATCAATTTTTAGACTTCTTTTTGATCAACAACAAATAACTGGACTTTGTCTCCTATTTTTGAGATTATCAATCAATCACAACTCATGAGCTTTCCATCCTTTTGAGACCCCAACCAGTAAAACAACATCAACCCAATCATTTCAATCAGCAAACATCCTTCAGTTTTAGCTTCAAACAACGTCATCCTTCAGCTTTAGCTTTAGCAGACAACATCCTTTAGCCTTAGCTCCAACAAACATCAGCAGCAAACAATTTTTCCCTTAAGTGTTTGAGCTATCCTCTAGGGACAACCAACAACAACTGAACAACAACAACTCAGCCAAAACAAAATTAACCAAGCGAATTAGCCAAACCAGCAAACCAAAACAGCAACCAATCAACCAACTAGCCAACTATCATCTTTTGGGTCTCAAAACGTTGACAAGCTCAACTTCATCATCAACATCATGCCTCAAACTAGGAGTCAATATCGAGCTGAAATAGAAGCCAAATTGAAAGCTGAAATGGAAGCCAAATTGCAAGCTGAGATGAAACAATTCACAGCACCTCTTAAGGACGCAACTCAATTCACAACTGGTATGCCTTCTCATATGTTCATACCTCAAAGATACACTATTGACAAGTCATCTTCACAACGAATGCAACCTACACCATCCTTGGAAACTTTCGAAGAACAATCTCAAGATGACTCATCGGAATTCCAAGATACCTATCTATGGGACCAAGTTGAGAAACTCATGATATCTGAGCCTGATCGTTGCTTTCTCCAACTTGCTCGCATGGGTGCTAAACTACCAAAGGACTTTGACATATCCGCTATTAGAGAGCAAGATCCCAACACTATTGCTGTTGTTGTGAATGGACCATCTACTATAGTCACATCATCTCCTATTACATCGCAAACATCGTCTTCATTGCCTATTGTTGCTTCATTTGAGCCACCACGATCAGAGCATACTTTAGAACCATTGATAGTGCCCACCAATGTGCTCCCTCTCATGTCACAAAATCTCAACATTCCACCTTTCCATATTCCTCAACATATCTCTCCTTCTACCATGACTGTTTCCATGCCTCAAGTAACACAAGCTGTCCATGTAACACAAGCGCAAATACTTCGAGCATCACAAGCTATTCCCATGTCTTATAGTGTGCAAACCTCTCAAACCACTCCAACAACACATGTTGTCCATGCTTCACACCCATTGCAATCTACTACATCTCATACAAATACCATATCCCACATACCAACTGCTAATACCTCCATGCTATCATATAATCCCAACATCAATCTCATTGACATGAGTGATCCCCCCGTTTTTCAAGCTAATCCGAACAATAAGATCACTTATGTTGATCAACTTACATCCATGTCGTCATATTCTTCCAATCCTTCACGCACCATCAATCCCTCCTATGCTACCCAAAGCGTTCCTATTGTCACTCAACCTATGACACATACCCATCCTCATATCGTCCAAAATACAAATCCAAATGTTTCTGTCGTATCTACCAATCCCTCTGTCACTTACCATGTCACGAATCAAATCCCAGCTTCCCAACCATTCACTACTGTCAATCCACTATCCACTTCCCATGTGATGCACACCCAATTGCCGCTTGTGTCTCAAGGACAGCAATCCTCCAACACATACGTGTCACATACCAATCCTTTGACATACATTGTGGGTACACAACCGCAACAAACAGTCACAACTCCATATATCCCACAACCGCAACCGCAATATATCTCCTACCATACTCCACCCCCTTCGCAACAACAGCAATTATCTTTAGCAAATGTTCAACAGATGATCGATGAAAGGGTAGGACAAGGCAAGAAACCTTTTTCTCTCGAAAACATATGCGCCTATCCATTTGACAAGTCTCTTAATATGATACCTTTTCCACCACATTTTGAAATCCCACAATTTGATAAATACAAAGGGAAAGGGAATCCGGAAGACCATCTTCGAGCCTTTTTTGTAGCATGTCTTGATGTCTCTTATGACGATACGTATCTTTTGAGACTATTCCCTCGAAGCTTAGCAGGACAAGCTCTTGAATGGTTTTCTCATTTACCCCCGAGCATCAAATCTTTTGCAGAATTAGCAAACAAATTTCGATCACACTTTGCCTTCAACATTGAACATGAGGTAAACATGAATGACCTTGTCAATACCAAACAGCGCAACGGTGAACCCTTTTCTGCTTTTACCTAACGATGGCGTAATATGGCTAGCAAATTATCATGGGAAATACCTGAGAAACAACAGCTTGACATCTTTGTTCAAAATCTTCATCCTGAGCTGTCATTCCAACTACAATTGCAGAGTGCTAGCACCTTTGACGAACTAGTTTCCAAAGGAGTTATTATTGAACGAGCCTTAATTGCCAAGGGCACTATCAAGATCTTTCGCGACAACAAAGATTCTCCCCAAAATTCCAATGATAAGTCTCGCTTTTGGAACAAGAACAAGAATGTTGTAAACGACGGTATTGTAGACGCGAAGAATATTCAAACTATGAGAGCTCCCATCAACATTCAAGCAGCCTCTACACCAAGACAGCCTTTTCCACAATGAAGAAACCAACGCCAAACTTCCAATCCACGCCGACAATTTACACCATTAGTGGAACCCATGGAAGTTGTTCTTCAAAAGCTACTTCAAGCAGGAGACATTATTCTACCTGATGCACCACCAAATGGCGAACCACTCTTTCGAGCTCCTTGGTACAAAGAAAATGAGTATTGTGATTACCATCGAGTTAAAGGGCACAAAACAAATGGTTGTATGCGCTTAAAACATGTTATCCAAGACTGCATTGATCAAGGTTTAATCAACGTCACACCTTCAACAGCTCAACCTGCTCAACAATCAACATCAAACTATGATCTAGAGACTTTCAAGAATCCACTTCCATCTCATGATCAGACAAATAACCTTCAGGCTGGAAATGCCATTCCATATAACTATGCATCATCTACCATTGGCCGCATTGACCAAGCTCGCATTTCTACCATTACTGTCCAAGGGAGAGCACCTGATTGTGCCGTAACCATGCGAAGAGGTCGAGTTACTATTCAAGGAGCACCTCCTCACTCTCCTCGATCTCTCTCTGACTATAACCTCTTGGATCACCTTGGTAAAACACCCGCACACATATCTATTCTTGAGCTCCTCTGCATATCCCCCGCACATAAAGCTATCCTTGATAAAGCCTTACAAGAGTCTTCGGTGCCTAATAATATTAATATCACACAATTCCAATCTATGGTAGCTAGCATCGCAGCCCCTTGTCATTTGACCTTTTCCAACAAAGATCTTTAGCCTCCATTCATCCGTCACACAACAAAGCCCTCCATATTGAAGTATTTGTTAAACAATGCCATATCAAACGAGTCTTGATAGATGGGGGAGCTGGTCTTAATATATGTTCTTTGAAACTTATCAAGCAATTGGAATATTCTGAGAAAGATGTTGACACCTCCAAGGTTATTACCATCAGAGCATATGATGATGCTGAAAGAGATACCGAAGGGATTATCTTATTGCCTATTCAAGTTGGGCCGGTCATTACAGAAACTCGCTGTCAAGTCCTTGATATTGATCTTCCTTACAACATCATCCTTGGACGCCCTTAGATCCATACCCTTAAAGCAGTTCCCTCTACATACCACCAATGCCTTAAATTTCCACATAAGGGTGTTGAGGTTACCATTCAAGATGATCCCAATCCTTTTGAGTTTTGCCGTGCCTTTCAAGCTAAATATCAGTCCGAATCGCATTCCTATCAACACCGAGGCATATCCATCTTCATCCTATATAAACCCATCCGATCTTCTCAAGCCCTCATCTAGCAAAGCCGCTTCCAACCTTCATATCAAATATACCGAACATGGTCCTGGTGAATACAAATTACAAGAGTCCTATTGTGTTGGTACCCTTCCATTATCTCCTAAATCCCACGGTAAGCCCTCTACATCCAAGCCAACTTCATCCTCCACTGTTATCAAAGCTCCCCCTACAGTATTCATTAAAGGTGGTTTCTTGGATGATGAAGACATTGAGGACATCAACTCTTGGATATTCTTTGACGAAAATGACCAAGTCCAACTTGAAGTAGAGTGATACAACAATGGGTTTCGTATCATAAAGAACATGGGCTATAAAGGACATGGTGGCTTGGGATCATAGGAACAAGGACCTACTGAGCCCATTATTGTGTCTAAGAAGTTTAATAAGCAAGGCCTTGGTTACCAACTGGAGGTACCGTGACCCAAAGACATTAAGTGTATTTCTAATATTGACGTTGGACCTTCTTTGACAGGAGAGACTTCTAATTCGGATACTATCGATGACTCCTCCCTTCATATCACCGACCTTTTTCAAGAACATTCCATCTTCATGTTTTTCGCAGCCTCTTCTAGTCATCACGATTCCTCCATTAGCCTTTCACTCGTATATCCTGACCTCATCGATTGGGACCAACAGGGGGCACTGATATTAGATACATTTGAAAATGACGAAGCCATTGCAGAATTCATGGGTTTGAGACAAGGTATTCCACTGGGTGATCATAAAGCAAGTTTCGTGATGGATTTACCTAAACTAGCATATTTTGGCGGAAGTATCAAATCCTTCAGTCGCAAAAGTGAAATAAACAAAGTTCAACAAAATAGGTCACTAGGTGAAAACCGAAAGGCGCCTCTTGACCGTGAAAAAGTAAAAATAAAGGACGTATCCGAAGGTGAAAACCTCTCTGAGGTGCCTGAGGATGAGGGATTTGATCTTCCTGTTGCCACTGATTACCATGAAAAATCAACTGTGCTAGTTGAAAAATCACAAGACATGAACTTGGGAACAGAGCAGAATCCGAAGATTACTTTTTTGGCAGCATCATTATCAGAGCAAGAATGAAGAAACTTCACAGCATTTTTTATGAGAAGAGCTATAAATTTTGCATGGACTTATGCAGACATGCCAGGTCTAGATCCTTCACTTGTGGTACATCATTTAGTAGTATCTCCTGATGCAAAGGCTGTCAAACAAAAATTGCGCAAAATGCATCCACAAGTTGCCTTATTGGTCAAAGCAGAAATTCAAAAACTGTTAGAAGCAAAATTTATAAAGCCTATTGATTATCCAGAATGGGTTTCAAATTTGGTACCTGTAGCAAAACCAGATGGACGTGTTCGTTGCTGCACAGACTTTAGAGATCTTAACAAAGATTGTCCTAAGGATGATTTCCCACTACCAAGCATAGACAACATTGTAGATCTCACAGCAGGACATGAAATGCTATCTTTGATGGATGGATTTTCAGGTTATAATCAAATCTGAATAGCAGAGGAAGATCAAGATAAAACATCCTTTATCTGTCCATGGGGTACCTATTGCTGGGTTGTAATGCCTTTTGGTCTTAAAAACGCTGGAGCTACCTATCAACGAGCCATGATAGTTATTTTTCATGACCTTTTTCATACTATCATGGAAGACTATGTTGATGACATCCTGGGAAAATCCAAGACAAGAGAAGGACATCTACAAGTATTGGCACAAATCTTTGATCGATTAGAAAAATACCAAGTCAGACTAAACCCAAAGAAGTGTGTATTTGGTGTAACATCAGGAAAACTGTTGGGATATATTGTGTCTCGACGAGGGACAGAAGTGGACCCAGCTAAGGTAAAAGCTATCATAGAAATGCCTCCACCAACGAATCTCAAACAGCTCCGCAGTTTACAAGGTAGGCTACAATCTATCCGCAGATTTATCTCAGAACTAGCAGATAAATGTCATCCTTTTCAACATCTTCTTCGTAAGGGTGAACCTTTTAAGTGGGATGAAAAGTGTCAACAGGCTTTTGATAAGGTAAAGGAATACTTGGCAACACCTCCTGTGTTAGTACCTCCGATACCTGATCGTCCATTACTGCTCTATATATCATCAACAACCGCAGCATTGGGTGCCCTTCTAGCTCAACATGATGACTCAGGAAAAGAACAAGCCATTTACTACATCAGCAGAACCCTTGTGGGCTATGAACTCAATTACTCATTCATGGAAAAAGCTTGTTTAGCATTAGTGTTTGCTTCCCAAAAGTTGCGACACTATATGCTGAACCAAACAACAAAGCTCATCTCTAATGTGGATCCCCTCAAGTATCTCCTTTCAAAAGCCCTTCTCACAGGGAGATTAGCAAAATGGGTTATGATCTTAAGTGAATTTGACATACAATATGTGAACCGCAAAGCTATCAAAGGACAAGTTATTGCTGATCAATTAGCTGCAGCACCCATCACAAATATTCAGCCAATATATCCCGAATTCCCTGATGAAGGATTGTTTACTTTGAATTCTCCAGCACGATAGCAACTATACTTTGATGGATCATACACACAACATGGTTCTGGAGTAGGTATCTTGTTTGTTACTCCCCAAGGAGATTGCATACCTAAATCATACAGAATAGCATTCCCATGTACCAACAAAATAGCAGAGTATGAAGCTTTAATCACAGGCTTGCACATGGCAGTACAATGGGCAATCAAGCAGTTATGAGTCTTTGGTGATTCTCAGCTGGTTATCAAACAGGTCTTAGATGAATATCAAACAAAAGACGAAAAGCTTCTCCCATACAAGCTAATGGTGGATGATTTCAAGAAATATTTTGAGGATATTACCTTTGAGCAAATTCCCAGACTACAAAACAGAGCAGCAGATGCCATGGCTATGATTGGATCTCTTTTAGACATGCCATCTAACACCTATAAATGTGAATTCTTGGTTGAACAGCTTTTGATCCCAGCATTTGAAGTTCCACAGTCTGAGCTTATATGTGAAATTGTTGGTCCCAACTCGTCATGGTACAAGGATATATACGAGTATCTCCGTAATCAAATCTTTCCACTCCTACTATCCAACACCCAGTGTAAAACCTTTATCCGTCGAGCCTCTCATTACACTATCTTAGGAGACACCCTTTATTGCCGGAGTATTGATGGTATCCTTCTTAGATGTCTTGATTCTGAGGAAGCAAAAACGGCCTTACATGAAGTACATGAAGGTGTCTGCGGTTCGCATTTCGCTGGCCCTAGCCTTGTTAAGAAACTTCTATGAGCAGGATACTATTGGTCAACTATGGAAAAAGATGCCCAGCACTTTGCAAAGTGATGCCTACAATGTCAGAAACATGGAGATCTAATACATGCACCAGCACACGAGCTTCAGCCTATTGTCACTCCATGGCCTTTTTCGCAATGGGGACTTGATCTCATAGGCAAAATCCATCCTACTTCATCCAACGGTCATAAGTTTATTATTACTGCCACTGAGTATTTTACGAAGTGGGTAGAAGCCATACCAATGACCTATATCACAGGTAAACAAATAGCCAAATTCATCCTACATTATATTATCTGCCGTTATGGAGTTCCTCAAGCTATTGTCACAGACAATGGTCGGCCTTTCAAGAACCAAGAGGTTAGAGATCTTTGCAACAAGTTCCATATTCAACATAGATTCTCTACGCCTTACTATCCTCAGAGCAATGGTCAAGCTGAAGCCTCTAATAAGACAATCATCAAGATCCTTAAAAAGACTGTTAATGAAGCTGGTCGAGATTGGCATTTACAACTACATCCTGCATTATGGGCATATAGAACAAGCATTAGAACTCCCACTGGAGCCACACCCTATGCTCTCGTCTATGGCACTGAAGCTATTTTGCCTATCGAGGTTGAAATCCCCTCTTTGCGCATATCCTTGCAACATACTATCTCAGATGAAGAGTACCGAGTATCCAGATTCCATGATCTTGAGCTATTAGATGAACGCCGCCTTACAGCATTGAACCATCTTCAAGTCTATCAAAACTGACTACGCCGCAGCTACAACAAAAAGATTAGAGAATGCAGATTTCAAGTTGGCGACCTTGTCCTTAAAGCAAACCAAAGGAATCAACAACATCGAGAGAAACAGGGCAAGTTTGAACCCAATTGGCTTGGTCCTTTCATTATCACAGCAGTCTATGGATCAGGTGCATACACTCTTTCAACACCTGAAGGCATTCCCTTGGATGAACCAGTCAACAGCGTTCATCTCAAGAAGTTTTATCCATAAATCTCAGCTATCCCAACAAAAAAATAAAAAAAGAAAAAAAAAAGAAAAAAAAATAAAAAGAAAAGAAAAATAAAAAAATACGATAAATAATCCATCCTCTGGTGAAAACCTGGTAAACAGGCGCCTTGGATAAGTACCATAGTGAAAACCTGGCAAACAGGCGCTATGTGTAGTGACCAACTTCCCTCATCTGTTTGGTTCATTTGCTCATATTTCCCCATTTCATCTTGTATAAGCCATATCGCAATCCCCTACATAGCCTTTCATCTTCATCTTCGTCTTTGCCAATGCTAGCTATCATATTTGAGACATTGTTGTGATATCTATATCTTTTGGCACCTTAGCATCTTGGCCACATCTTTTCTGCATTGTCGCTTCTGCATAATAAACCTCATCCTGCACTGGGGGCATTTGTCGAGTCTTATTTGGAAGTGGATCCGGTTATCTCTAGCTCATAACACATCAAACAACTCAGCTTACAACACAACAAACCTTATCAACTTCAGCCATGGAACATATCCAACAACAAATGTGACTTAACGACTTGCAACCAGGACCCATGTCTTCGCAATCTATCCACATTCATCCAACAATCGCAAAAAACGTCACTTGATCAAACATCCAACCAATTAGCGATATACATCAGAACTACATCCAGCTCTATCGTTGACGCCTTGATCCCGTGGATACAGGGTATGTAGGCAATCTGAGATGCGAAGGAAGCACTCTGATTCAGGCTAAGATGATAGCCCCTTGCATCATTCATCTTTCATCTTTCTTCTAAACATCCTTCAATCTTTCAGCTCAAATTCTTCTATCTTTCATCACTTACATCATCAATAAAACCCAGAACTACATATTCATCATGTCTCATCTTCATCGTAAATGTGCTTTGATCCCATGGATACAGGGTATGTAGGCAGTCTGGAATACGAAGGAAGTTTCCAGTACTCAAGCACAGATGATCCACCCCATCTTCTTCATCTTCTTTCCTCATCCATCTTCTTCTCTTTGATTAGCTCAAACAAGAAGCAAACCATGTGTATATTGAAAGCTCAAGCACTTTAACCAATCAAAAGTACACCAGAAGCTATTTGTCCGCATGCCTTAAGCCAACATTTGCTATAACAGTTTATCACCAACTTTAGCCTTCAACAGGATGTAGCTTTCCTCTTAACAAGGCGCCAGCTTGATCTATCCAAGAGCACCTAAAATTTGGCAAGAGAACGTGATGACAGTATCTTTTGTTTTATCTTTTGATTTATCTTTTGTCCCTTTTCTATGCCTAATCAAGACTGCCTTGATCTATTTATATCTTGGTATGTTGTGATGAAGTAAGGACTGGGGCATGGTCATATAGCTTTCGTATGCCGTGTTTGCGGGATGATCTTATTCTCTTCCTATGCGTATTGGTATCTTGTACGTGTTGGGATTAGCATCTTACATATCAATATCTCTAGCATTTGAGAAGCTAAACAGTCTCTTATGCATTTGAGACTATTCTATGTTAAGACTAACTCCATACATATAACCAATAAGCTACTATTATGTGTAGTGGAGATAAGCTCAAACCATTGCTTGTAGCGTCAAAGTCCAACACTAGCTGTTATTCATATCTTGTGCATGTTGGCTCAACATCTTGACGTCATGCGTTCAGACAAGATTGTAACACGCTAGTTGCGCATTGGATACCTTGACACCTTGGTCTCTTATACCCTGGTGCATAACATCTATATGCTATATCAAACATAAGGACTGCATTTCTTTTCATTTTGAGCAATTAATTGAAAGCTGCCCATCATCATCCTACCTATTCATTCTATCTATCTATTCCATCATACTCAGCCAAGATCAATCATTTCCATCATCCTTTGTCCATGTTCCCGCTCCTGCAAAAACAAGTGTGTTAGACATACATAAGTCCATCATATATATCTTTCATTACCATCTACCTATAGGCATACATCTATCCATATCCTTACCATTTACATATTCATACATTTTCTATTCATTACCATTTGCATCAACATCCATCCATAATCCATATATAATCCATACAACATGCATAGCCATCATAATATCAACATCATAACCATTACAACATCATATAGATCGCCAAAACTGCCATATATATATACATGTGTGTCAAAATACAAGTGTCTACAATACAAGCTGAGCCCTGATGGACTAAATGTACAAAATCAGCTCTAGGCCTCATCCTAATACAATGTAAACAAGGTAGCCCTAGTGACTACTGCCAGCTCCCTCGCCCTGACCACCACCACCACTAGGTCCTGTACCTGGTCCTCCATCTCTCGGTGGCCCCATCACTGAGGCTACTGATCGAGATCCACCTGACCTCCGTGAACTCGAAGCCCCTGATCTGCTCCTGAAGCTAGGCTGTCTCTGCTCTGCTGGCACAGCTCCATAGTACAAGCCTCTGTAGTACTCAACCTCACCCTGCACTCTCCGAAGCTCTACCTGTACCCCTGTCAACTGTGTGGCCAAGTACATCGTAGCTCCATCAGTCCCTAAGGCAGCCACTCCTCTATCTCGCTCACTGGTCATCCCTTGCAGCTGCTGCACTGCCCTATCTCTCTCAGCTCGCACACCATCCCTCTCTGCTCTCATAGCCTGCTCCTGCTGTATCGCAGTGTCTCGCTCTAGTCTCATCATCTGCTCATGCTGTCTAGCTGCGTCTCTCTCTCCTGTCACTCTAGCTAGAGCACCGTCATCCTGTCCATCTCCCCCCTGTGCTCTCAACTATAGCTGAGCCTGATAGGTCTGTGCCTATGCTCTCGCATGCCGCAGACTAATCACGGCCTGATGCCTATCCATCTCCACTCTCCTCAGCCTCATCTGTGCCTGTTGCCTCCATCTCCTCTCCTCTCTAATCCGTCTCCGCAGCTGCTGAATACCAACATCATCACCTGCTACAATCTGTGCCTGAGGCTGTGCTAATATAGCAGGCTGACCTGGCACCTGCCCTGGCATCTGTATCCCTGGTGCAGCTGGCACAACAGCCTGTGCTGGTGGAGCCCGTTGTCGTCTCCTCTGAACTAGCCTCTCCATCCCAATCTCTCCAATCTCCCCATCTCGTGTCAACCGCGTCGGCCTAGCTGTCACCCAGTATACATCATACTCTGGCAATGTGCCTGGATCTGCAGGACCCTATCCCCACTGCCATGCTACTGGCTGCAATCCATCTCTCTCTGCCAAAGCTGTGTCAACCACAACCTCTGGACCCCAATCAAACACCTCCTGCCTCGTCCTCCCAAAAACGGCATCACCTACTGGTACTGCCTGTGCCTCTCTGAACTGTCTCAAAGCTCTCTCTGGCAAATAGCGCTCTATAATATACACGTCGCGTCCAAAAATGTATCTCGCCTGTCTAGCATAGACAAGCTCTGCATCCTCCTCCTCCCACTGCTCACATCCTAGCCATGGCCTCCATACAAATCTATCTACCTCATCCAATCTCCTCCGCCAGTATACCACACCTCGGCGCTGTCAATATGTCAACGCTCCTCTATACATCTGTGCAAATGGCTCTCCTGCTGCTCTAGCCACCCATCCCTCTGGTCTCGTCACCGGAATGTGCTCATACGCCCATACATGTAACACTGTCACTCCTGCCGACATACTGGCTCCAAACATATACGCGCAATCGTGCAGGTAATGATAGAGCTATCCCAACACACACTCTGCCCATGCATATCTCGTGCCATATGAAAACATGCCCTCCATCACTGTCCCCCATCCTACGGGAAACCCTCTAGCTCTCCTATCACCCACTAGCCATCTAATGATAGCCACTACCACCCGCTGTAACCTGCCACAAAGCTCCTCCATCCTCCCCATCGGAATCTCTGAACCCTCTGCTCTGATGTCTGGTGTCCCAAACAATCTCCTGAATGCAGCCGGACCCATCTTCGGATCATAATCCACACGATCCCCATCTATCGGGATCCTCAATATCCGGAATACATCCTCTAAGGTGATGGTCGCCTCTCCTGTCGGTAACAAGAATGAACTGTGCTCGCTCATCCATCGCTCCACCATCGCTGTCATCAGCCCTCGATGTGCCTGAACTGGCTCTAATCGGGATACATGCTCCAAACCTAGGATCTCTAACACCAGTAGCTCCTCTGCATCTAACCGTCTCACCAGCCGTAAATCTCTTGGATGTGGCTCTCATGATAACAATGGCGGTAGTACATCCTGCATCATCCATTTACCCTTGTCAGTCCATTCCGTTAGTCATCCATATCAAAATCTTCTTCTCTATTTGCTATTTACCCTACACCTCCCATAAGCGTCCCACTTTACCACATGCGCTTCTTCCTAGCTTATTAGCGACCAGCCTTTCCTTATGCACTACTGTTTTGCCCAACAGCGAGCTCTTTTGCACATGCACCCCTGTTTTCACTACATGTGAGCTATTTTATCCTATGCGCTTACTGTTTGCCCATAAGCGAGCTCTACCTCTATAAGCGCTTACTCTTACTGCATATGCGAGCCTTATTCTACATGCACCTAGTTTTATACCTTAAGCGAGCTACATTACCATCAGCGAGCATTCTCATTCTATACGCGCACTATATACCTTATGCGCGCCATTTCTATCCCTAAGCGAGCCAAAACACTTCAAGCGACCGCTATTTGCTTATATGCGAGCCATTTCTATCCATAAGCGACGCATCTTGCTCTTTACGCGCTTTTCGACTGTGTTTTTCCCGCCGACGGGATGCGACCAGTTTTCCCCTATGCAACCTACCCGTGCCCATAAGCGACCAAAACTACCATAAGTGTTCTATCCTCCTACATAAGCGACCTACAATGACTATTCCCTAACCTAGTCGCTTTTGGTGACATGTGTGAATTAATTACGCTTTTAGGCTATTAATTACACGCTTTTGGGAAAAGTTTTGAAACATACCAGTGCGCCTGCTCCCTCTGGTCGTCCATGTGTCCTCACTCGCTCCGCATGATGATCCCTGCGTGGAATAACCATCCTGCTAGCTCTGCAACTCTCACTCTCAGGAGCTCTGGGTTTCTCTAGTTTCTAAGCATAAATGAGCACAAATGAGCCTATTTGCCATTGAAGAACCTACTTATAGCCCTTCTCAAAACCCTAATTCTTCTATGCCACAGCCTATTTTCTTCCATGCAACCCCTATTTCCTTCGCGTCTGCCCTCTTTTTAGCCATTTTCTTCTATCGAGAGCCAACCCAGCCCTTCCTGGTTAGCCTGGCTTACCTCTCGAGGGGGCATCACCTGCCAGTTACACTGGGGCATAACTTGTTTATTGAATGCATATCGTATCTTCTTTGACACAACGTTCTATCGAACATTGTATCAAAGAGGGGCAAAATGTAGACACCCAAATTTGTCCCAACTTTGTCCATGTCTAACAACACCTTGTTAAATCATTAATCATTAAGCCAATTAATTAAATAAATTTTATTTATTTAATTAAAATCCCATTCAATCCCATTCTCATCCACTTAGCCAATTAATTAAATAAATTTTATTTATTTAATTAATTCCACATCATTTCTCAATCATATCCTATCCCCATCCCAATTAATTAAATAAATTTAATTTATTTAATTAATTTCCATATCATATCTTATCCCATTTTGTTCATTTATCCTATTAATTAAATAAATTTAATTTATTTAATTAATATCCAACTCATATTGCAACTAATTCAAATATTTTATTTGAATTAAACACTCATCTTTTATCACATTCCAACACTTCTCGAGTCAATCATGTGTTGTAAGACAACTTTCATTTACAATCCTTCACATGCACAACTAATGAAACCTAAATTTAGTAACTTTCAATCCTAGCCATTCACATAGCCTCTGAATCTCCACTGTTGATTGATCTTGGCTAAGTCCTATATAAACACCCTCTCACTCCATATGAGACATCCAACAATCATATAGCACCTACATTATCATCTTGAGCATCTTGAGCATCTGAGCATTCATTTGAGCTTTTCATCATCCATCATGGCAGCTTTCAGCTTTGCAATTGTTCATTGTTGAAGAAGCAGTCCACATCCCTCAAACAAGGAATCGCATGGTCTAGGTGATGTTATGCTTGAATTGCATTGTTCTTTGATTTCATTTAGATTAGATTCCTTGATGATGGTAGGGTTAGGGTTTCATGACTATGTCTGATCTGCTAAACTTGACTTTCACCTATCACATCTACAGAGATAAAAGATGTGATGGAAATTGATACAAATATTCTTGTAGCTGATTTTTTTTTAAATGATCCAAATGAGAATGATTCTGTGTCTTGGCTAGATGCACTAGAGTGGAAGAGGTCTATGCTAGGGGATTTTAGTCGACAAATGAGAAGAATTTTAAATCAATTTCACATTGATATGGTTGATCTTAAAAACAATTGTAGTACAATAGATGTAGAGATTTTAGATGAAAGTGGAGAGAAATTCAACTTGCTTGATGTCAAGGAAGTAAAGCAAAATTTAAGAAGATGCTTACTGAAGAGCTTGTTGGTGCTGACGTAGTTAATGGTGAATCACTAGGGAAGCTTGGACATATAGCAATGTATCTCATACCTTTCAAGCATGAAATTGTTGATGTCTATAAGAGACTAACAGATGCAAACATAATTGTTGGATTTAGGACAGACAACTGAGAGGGGGGGTGAATTAGTTGTCCAAAACTTTCTTCCAATTAAACACTTAAATCCACTTTGTAGTTCAGCAGCATAATAATAAATCAATCATGGAAATACAATGCATTAAATCAAAAGCAAAAACACATTAACACATGAGACACCAAGATTTTGACGTGGAAAACTTGGTTAAGGGAAAAACCACGGGGTGACTAACCCAAGATTGTATTTTCTATTAGAAGAATAGAAAGAACCAAATGGTACATGCCAATTAGGGCTCACTACCCCAGCACACTAATCACAAGAGGCTCACTGCCTACAAGAGACACACTATCTACAGAATAATAAGTATTACATACTCGAACTGAAGAATAGCATCTTCACCATGCTTGAGTCAGTTCCATTTAAGCCCAATACTTCTGCTCTGCCTTTCTCTCTCCTCACTACCACACTCTCATCTCCACAAGATGCCTTTGAAATGACTTTACAATTCCTTATTTATACAAGACATCGACTTAGGGACAATCATCCAAGTCGGCATACATTACAGAGCAAATACATAAATACAACATGACTAATTACAAAAAGACTTCATGCAGATCAACACATTGTCGGCCACACAGATCTGAGACTTCAATCTTCATTTAGGAACACACCAATCTTCACATAACATCTTCAAGATCATCCGCAGGATGTGTAACTCATCCGGTCGGCCAGACTTAGGAAGAACACAATCATCTCGAAGTAATTCTTCAATTGAGAGCTCAAACTCTAATGCGAACCACCAACATGAATTAGACACGATCCAAGACCTCCACAAGCTTGCCTAAATCACTAAGAACATCCATACTACATCTGCTTACTAAAATCATTCTTTCCTTCATCTGGAACCTCAAGAACACAGTCTATCATCACTGTCATAATGGAATAGAAGCTTGTGGACCTTCAGACTACGAGCCAATTGAGTTGTCACTTCACATGGACTTCCTAAACACTCCACCAAATCCGTAGAACAGGATATTGTATTTCTGGATCTCACCGAACCTATCTGTGTCACTCTATCACCTCTGAACATCTGCCAGAACTGGTTTTACTTGAGCGGCCACAACTTCTTCATATCTTCATGCGGACCTCTAAAATCTTTACTGGATCATCTTAAGACACATATCTACAAACCCTTTGATGCGCATCCTCTGATCTTCATCTTAGCTAGGATCTTTAGCTCACTGTCTTCACTGTTCTTCTCTATTCCTGATTAGGACTAATTTTCTCAATATCCTCAGCACACAGCTCATCCAATCCTTATCATCAATGTAACAGGAGTATGTTGACATTAATGACAACACCGGTTAGGCCCATACTTGCAACAAGAATGATAAGTAAGTGGAAACTTCAGGAAAACATTACCTGTGGACCAAGTGACAAGATTTTAAATCCCATCATTACTAGGTACATGAGGTACAAGGTGAAACTGAGAGCATCAACTCAGGTGGGCTCAACTGCTACTCAGGACGAAGACCAAATTGCTGGCATGTGATGACATTTCTTATTTTTATGTTATTTGTTTAAACATGTTCTAGATACTCTTGTGGCAAAAGACTTATTATTTTATGTTTTAAATCGGCTGTCCCCAAGAAGCTATTATTATTTCAAAGACAATTATTTTATGACAAGGCTATATATACTAAGGCTTTATAAACTTTGCGTTGTTGATAAGACAATTTTGTGTTACTCTATATTTCAGTTATTTTCAATATATGAATTGTTATTTTCAATTTTTGTTAATTTGAATTATTCCTTTGTTAACACTTGTCTCTATTCCAAAGAATTTATGGAGAAAGATGGGTGTGTTAGAATTGCAACCCAAAATATAACTGATGTCATTGATCTTTGATACTGACTATATTGACAAAAATAGTACAACTTCATAGAAGAGATTGGGTTTCTAGGTTACCAGAAGTTGTTTGGGCATACAGGACCACATGGAAGACAACTACAAGATTCACTCCTTATGAATTGGTTTATAGAAAGACAACAGTACTACCTATAGAGTTTGAATACAAAAATCTGAGGACAACAGTGGAATTAGGGATGGATTTGACAGAGGTTCAAAAGGAAAGGTTACAACATTTGAATGCTCTTGATGAAATCAGATTAGAAGCCATCTACCACACAGAGGTTATTCAAAAACAAAGAATTAAATGGCATGATAAGTATATAAAGACTAAAGAGTTAACTGTTGGTAATTGGGCCCTTCTCTATGATTCTAGATACAAAGATTTCAAAGGCAAGCTTCAATCTTGATGGCTGGGACCATATGAGATTCAACATGTATTCCCTAATGGTGCAATTCAACTACAAACCATTGATGAGGTTAGATTTTCATTACTGGTAAATGGACACAGACTGAAACTTTAGAAGAAACTGTTCAAAAAGATGATTTTATTGTCTCTCTAAAAATTTAGTATGGTGCTTATGATGATATTGATGAAGGCTCTAAAACACACAATGATGTACCGATAGAAAGTGATCCACCCATCCTGTCTAGTGATGCAGAGGTTGAGTTGCATGACTCAACCCCTGTCATTGAGACTTAATTTCTATTGCTTTGCAATTCACATGCACACACAACACACTACCCATGGTGAACACAGTTAGCTCCAAAGGGACCTGTTCTTCACTCTCAGTTGGGACCTGTTATAGTCGAGACCTGAAATAATACATTCAGTCAAGACCTATACTAAAGGCACCCGTAGCAACACTTGTCTACAGACGTCTTCAATACTTTGGCAAAATGCAACCTATTTTCCCACGCATTCCCTTTCTTGTACATAGCTTCATTCATTTTGCATAAATCACACACTGCCACAAAAGTGTTCAACTCACACTCACGAGTTGTTCGATCAAGCATTGTCCACTGTCACCTCACATCACTTCTAAAGTACCCACCGCCTTACCATTCACTCTCATGCATTTCATCCTACTCACATCAAATAAAATGCCAAGTACATGTTCTCCAGTTCCAAGGCGCACTGATAATTTACTTCCATAACGTATGTACATAAGGTAACTTTCAATGATTAACTTAGATTTCTTTCTATATTCATTATTACTCTTCATTTAATTCATGCATGCAAAAATATCTATCACCATTCAATTTCATAATTACTCTTTCTTCCATATCAATTTACACGTGAAGTGAGGTCACTTCACCCATTAGTTGGGGGGAGGGGTTAAATTTTTTTATTTTCACCACCCAAGTCTTTAGAGTTACCAGATAGAATTCTATGCCATTTTCCAAAGATAGTAAACCTACCTTGTTTCATCCAAATTGTGAACTTATTACCCTATGAGTGAGCTAAGATACAGAACTTTGCATAATAGAGAACTCTAAAAGTTACAGTTGGGGGGAATATGAGAAGGCAACAAATTGTTGGTTCTTCTGAAGGTGGTGGAATCAGAGTTGAGTAGAAATTGAAACCTTTGGAGGTTGTAGAATATAGAGACAATGGGAGGTGATGTGATAAGACAAGAACCATCTACGCACAAGGAAATATTAGAGGATGTGATGGTTTTTCCACTCTTCACCAGAGTGGGATGGCTAGACTACTTCAAGTTAATAGAATATGATAATGAAATGGTGAAAGAATTTACAACTACAATGTATATGATGAGGCAACAATTAGGGGATTTGTTGTAGATGCTTCTGAAATGGCCATTGCCCAAGTTATAGGATTGTCATGTATGGGGTCTGAATATCCATCTCGTGTTGATGCAGCTACAACAAGAGAAGAATTCTGCGAGTGTGGAGAAAACCTGGACTCAACATCACAAGGTATAAAGAGATTGTCCCTTCCATTCTTTTGGGTAAAATGTGCTTCTTATATCATTAAATACTTTACCCATGATGGTCAGTACAATTTGTTATCTACTATGCACTTTAAGTTGCTAAATCATTTATGCCATGATAAGTTAGTCAATGTTCCCAATTTCCTCTATAACATGTTGAAGAGGATGGCATCTAAATATTAAAAAAAGAAAATGGACACCACGTTGTCCCATCACTGCTTAATAGCCCTATTGGTTAAGAGAAGCCTGAGAATTCAACATCCACAGGTTGATTGGGATGCCTTTAAACAATGCACAGATATCACAACACTATTGGAAGTACCTAAAGCAGAGGATGAACCTCAACATGAACCTAAACCTGAGATTGAACCTGAGCAAGAATAGCCACAAGAGGAAAATACTCCAGAAGATAGGTCGGTGGCAACAGAGAAACCCTCATCTTCTAACCCTAAAGCTATGATAGGCACTGCTTCAACATCTGTTAAGAAAAAGAGGAATAAGAAAGGTGTTGAAAAACATAAGAGTACTATAAAAGAAGAGGATGTAGGGGAGAAGAAGAAGAAGAAGAGTAAAAAGAAGAGGAAAAGTGAAGTCAAATAGGAAACTGTTACTCCCAGGTGCTCAGGAAGATTGAAAAGGCAGAGTGTTAAAGAAAGAATTGTTGAGGAATAGGAGCAGGAGGAAAAAGGTGGACATTAGCACCATGATTCAACACTGCTAGACACAGATTCAGATAAAGAAGGAAACACCCTTGAGGATGTCCCTGTTGATGCTCATATCAATGTGTCTACTAAAAGGAGAAGGCATGTTTCTTCATCTTTTGACTCTGATTCAGAAGATATGTTTATTGCAAAGAAAATGGGGAAGTCAGTTCCTAGTAGTTCTACTAAGGAAATTTTTGATATCATCGGGGATGATGATGATGAAGAAGGTTTAAATTTTGAAAAGGAAAAAGAATTGTTAGAGGATAGGAATATAAGAAAAGAGCTTCAAGAAGCTCTTGATGAGATAAAGTAATTGGAAGAACAAGTGAAAGGATATGAGGAGAAGGACAAAGAAAAGGAGAAGAGAATATAGGAATTAGAAGAGAAAATTCAAACCTATGGCCATGGAACCAACTTGGATCTGTTAGTCCAGATGGCCATGAATAAAACAAAAACTGAAGAAAATGAAGCATTAAATCCATGACCTCATATAGCAAAGCCTCAAATATATCACACCACTTTGTCTTTAGGCTTTGAATTGATGAAACTTACTCACAAATCCAAACAGGAAAAAGAAAGCTGGGAGAAAGAAAAATAGACTCTCAATGCATCACTGGAAGGTAAGAATTTGGAGTTAGAAAGGTTGGAGGGTAAATTGATAGAGGTAATAGACAAAGCCATTTAGATCATTGAGTGTAGACCTCCATCTAGGGTGTATGCATTGTTTCTAAAGGAAAAGTTTCTTAGTTTTTCAGTTCAATAGGTTCATTAATGATCAACTTGATTTACATTCAACGCATATTTTTCTAGCTATTTCAAAGAAGTCAGCTTGGAGGAGCAAGATCAACTGTGTGAGTATTGTTTGCACAACTATCTAATGGCAGAGGATATAGAATGGAACCCCTCAATTTATGTTGGGGATTTATAGGTTAGAGCACTGTTATCCTATTTCAAGAATGAGCAGTTCAGAGGTGAATTAATGGACAAATATGAGGAACAAGAGAAAATAGTGGCACTACAAATCAAAAAAGAAGCACTGAATCCTAATGTAATCCTTACACAATGCTTGACACTCCTTTCTCACAAGGGTCCAGGAAAGATAATCATCGATTTGAGACTCTGAGATTACAGAAGGATACAACAATTAGCAATACCTATGCTTCAAATTTGCCTAAGGTATGTACAAAGTAGATGTAATAGTCTGACCCCAGCATTGGAAAGTAAAGAGCCTCACTCGTTCCATAATTTTATGAACATGTTTGAAAGATTGCGCAAGTACATCTAGATTTCAAAACAAATAGGAGTGGGATGGCTGCCACTTATCATCCTCCTATTCTCCTCTATCTAGTACCACACTGGACAAGAGAAAAGAATGATGAATGTAGGAATGTAGAATTAGTCAAGATGGATAGGCTTGCATGTTATAATGGTTTCTATCTTAAGCAGGGGGAGGGATTTAGAGAAGTGATGGACCTTAGGCAGATTACCTTGCATTACAATCTTTTCCCCTAGATGTTTAATTCAATGTTTTGCTTGAGGACAAGAAAAAGGATAGTTGGGGGGAATGATGGGTTTAAATATTGGCCTCTTTTATGTTGTTTTTATATGCTTTCATACCTTTTCCACATGATCTTCCAGATACTTTTCAAACATTACCATCATGATATACTGTCTTTTTATATACTTTGCAAGACCTTGAACCTATTTTGTTAATATGGAATATGGTGATGGTATTTATCAATTAAATGATTTGAACATGAGTATGCATGCAATATAGATGAGATTCTATGGTTTAATTATGAAGGTTATTTGCGTGCATATGTTTTGTGGATTAAACCCTGTGCAACAACAAGCACATGGCATCAAGGAGAGGAGAATTTGCAGCAAGTCGCATAACAGGAGAATTAAAGGAAGTTGAAGTCAAGCTGCCAAAAGTGCAGGCAGCTGGAAGCTGAACATGAACCATTATGGGAAGGAATAAATGCAAAATAAGTAGACTTGTTCCAAACATAGCTTATGTGTTTTTCATATGAACCATTGCATAGGAATTCTTATTTGACTATTCTCCTTCCTTTGTTTAGTTAGAATTAATAAATCAATCTTAACTCTATATCTAACATCTAGGAATGGATTAATGATTGTAGTTAGTTGGTAGTTGGATAAGACTCTCCCATTTTTGTATAAGTTAAGGGTGTGCTCAGAGTCAAGTTAGTTACTTCATTATCCAGTTACTCAGTTGTTGCTTTTATTCAATAGTAGAAGCTCCAAACATGAGTTGTTAAAAATGCAATTATTGAATACAATCTAAAAAGAGATTTTGTTTATGATATGAAATGAATGGAACTATGTACATTATGTGGATGCGTGAGTATCTGAATTAGATTTGATTTCTAGCCAAGTGAGTCAATCCCTTGAGCCGGCCACTCAAGGTACTGATCTTCACTTCATTTATTTTCTTATTCATTTATGCATTCTTGTTAAAGTTGTTCTCCATTAGTTTATAAATGCATTGTGAGTTAATTAGAATAGTTTGATTGTTAATTACAGTAGGTTTGGTTCATGAACAAATGTATACTTTGTCCATCTTAAGTTCTTTGGAGGTTAGCATTAGCTTTCTCATCATTTTGAATGGTTTTGGATTGGTTCTGTATTTTCCTGTTGTTAGCAGTTATTTATAGCTTATGCTGAAGGTACCCATAGCCACTAGATTCTATAACTATTTTTACTGTTCTTGCATTTCTGTGAATTCCAAAAAAGTAGAGTAATCTGAGTAGGTTTGGATAATATAGTTTTGGAGAATATGAGCCCCTAAAGGCACATATAGTGCAGTGCCATCATAAGCTTACACTCCTTGGTTGATAATTAAATGTGGGAGTACAATGTCAAATGGACTATTCAGATAGGCTTGCCCCTGAATTATGTTAAGTCTGCAACGCATTAGTTTTCCTGTACATTGACTCCAAAAATCTCCAAAATAAAGTCTTCTTATTGGAGAATATTATTAGTCTGTATAAGGGGATAATGGAATGGGTTTTTAAAGATAATGGTGAACTCAAAGAAAATGTGAGGAAATTATATATATATATATATATATGTATATGGGATGGGGAATAATATTCACTCATAAAAGGATTGTGTACTTAAGGACAATGTGAGAGCCCTCAAGGAGAGAATGATTAAATTGGAGGCTGAAAATAAATCACTAGAAGAAAATTTGGACAAGTTTGTTGATATGAGCAAGGTAGCTATCAAGAACTATGCAAAGAGCATGAATATGCTCAAGGAAGGGTTGAAGGCCAAGAATGATAACTATATGGAATCTAGAAACAACAAGAAATCCAAAACACAAGAGAAAGGTAAGATGGATGAAGAATAGAGAACTGGAATTAATATAGGATTACATTGATTTCATGGTTGAGGAGTGGGAAGCCATAAAAGTAATGGGTCTCTTGTGGGCGCTCCTTAGTTTGGACTTTTGTTGTTTCTTTGTTATTTTTTAGCTATATTTTACTATTAAATTATCCTTTCTTGCTATATGTGTGGGTTGATGTTGGTTTGTGCCCAATATATCTTTCTCTTTATGTTTTGGGCTCTTAATGCTTCTATCTAACATTGTTTCTATATAAGGTAAATGGTGACCTTTTAAAACCCCACTTTTTTACCCTCTAATCAAAAAAATATTGGCAACCCAAGTTGCTAAAGAAAAGACCTATAGTATGTGTGTCCTTAGTGTTTCAACTTCTATAATTCTTTCTACTCTCTAGCCTAGGGTACTTTTCTTGATGGAATAAGGGTATAACAAACTAAACTCTAAGTGAATTGGTTGAGAATGTTGTAGCTATTGTTTTGGGAGCTTGGAAGCTTCAAAAGTGGTGATTTAAAGAGCCTATGAGCTGTTTAGAGCTTGTGTGTTATAGGAATAAATTGGAATTTTGCTTGGAAACCTCCAAAATTAACATTCAAACATGTTGAAATGACTATGAAAGGAGAGGAAAAACTTAGAAGTTCTTTGAAAGAGGAAACTAAAACAACAAAAGACCCTTTGTGAATCCATTTGAGAGCGTATTAATGAGTTTATATTTATAGTTAGGGGTTGGAATTGAAGGATTAACAAACTTAGGCATTGCCATGACCTAACTAGACTTGAGTTCAAGGTTAAAGTTGGGTGCACGATGGCCAACATTTAGAGCTTTTATTAATGAAATCACTTATTTTTCTAGTACCAAATAAATTTCACAATTTGCAAGTTCCTTGGGCCATCTGAGGCTGGGATGGGTGATTTTTCCACTTAAGAGCCAAAAAATGGGTTTTTGCAAGGAAAAATGGCATGTGAACAAGATGCAAGGTTGGCGACCATGAAGAAAGAGCAAGGGAGGGTCCTAAGCATTGACTAGACACTTCCATAAAGAATAGAAAGGTTGAGAGTGAGTTTTATTTATGCCACATGGGTCATGTGCTAGATTGTCGAATCATCATTGGATTGTCGTGCATGCCCTATAATTTTGGGCGCTTATAGATTAGAGTAAATGAACAACTTGGAACAATTCAATACATAGTTTCTTTGACTTAGGTTTGATGTAATGGAGACCATTACTTCTCAAGAAGGGGTGAATGGTTTGAGCACAACAATGTTCACAGCTATAGTCTCAACCATTTACTTATTTTGCATGCTCGTCTGCACCCAACATATGACAAACAATTATAGCACAACTTTGTGTAGCTTAGTTATGCACACTACTCAAGAAATACACACCATATGTGTGAAGCTTGTCATCATATTGTTAAAGGCCTAATTGATGAACATTTATATATTTAGTTTTCATATACAAGTTATAGGCAAAAAAGTTCCTACTAGTAACTTTTTGCATACATAGTATTGTATAGATATTCTTTCATGTGACACAATTACATTGAAAAAGTCTTCTACTCATCTTGAATGTGCATCTACATGCTAGCGTACAGTTCCTTATGTTGGCAACATAGTCAAGAGCCACTAGTGATATGTTGAAGACTTGATTTTATCATTGATGTCAAAAACTAGATATGATTTGGAACTGTTCATGAGACAAAGTTGTGTGTAGCTTTTTGGTCCGAAAAGACTCACTTAGTCAAAATTGACTAAGTGTTGGCAGCTTACAAAGAAAGTGACAGTGATTCAGTTGGTATTCCTCCGCAGATGAAGATCTTGCCATGTGGTTCTGGTATGATATTCTTAGATGTTATACAATGTCATATCCTAAGTTTCATGGCTTGACAATCTTTAGAAGTCATATGGTAAATTGTCTATGTCTAGTAAGCAGAGTACAGTGAGGAACAATGCAAAACACCTGAGTAATTCACTCCGCATTCCTCCGCTATTAATCATTTTGATATGCGGTTTGAAGGTGTTGTAAACACATATGTTGACTATCTAATTCCAAATTTGCAGTAGCTGAAGTCCACCGGAAGTCGATTTATAAGCCTCCAAGTTCCGGCAGCGAGTTTGGCAGTGCTTTACTAAGGCAGAGGTAACAGTTTTGAGATATGCATATCACCATACAAGAATATTATGACCTGTGGTTTTGAAGGTATCATTGGTGATGTCTAATGAATGCTTGATGTGAATTTTGAGGTTTCACATGGTCCGCACTAGAAGTTAGGATAAGACAGACAATAAGGTTTAAGTGTGTATTTTGGGATAAGGCCAACACATAGTTGGATCGATGTGCGGTAAGGAGATAATGTTCAGATCATTATTCTAAGTGGTTCAATAATAGGTCTAGGCCTATGTGAAGATTACCAAATGATTGTATGGGTTCGCACTATTGTTTGTGCAAAGGATCAAGTTGACAAGATACAACTTTGATATACAAGTTTCATATTTTGCATGTCGACCTAGTCTTGAGATAATTCATGTTGTGGATATATATACTTGATAGATTTCAACATTAGATGGATGATATTGTGCGAATATAGTGCAAATTTTATGTGTATGTGATCTAAGGCAATTCTCTGATAAGAAAGGGGCAGTAAGGGAAAAAGAACAAAGTATATGTGAAGCAGAGCATAAAAGTAGGGTAGAAATAATGAAGACTTTTGAATCATGTATTGAGCTATTAATGGAACTGCACTTCAACATTTTGTAGATGCATTTGTAGCAGTCCTCTCTTGGCAGTGAGCCAATCTTTCTTCTATCTTTTCTTCTCTTTTTAGTGAGCCTATTGCAGTGAGCACTTCTTTGGATAGTGAGTCCTTGGGTAGTGAGCCTTCATGTAATTCAGTTTTGATATCATAATATATTTTGAGCTAACACTCACCATGGTTTTTCCCTTTTTGGGTTTTCCATGTAAAAATCCTTTTGTCTATGTGTTATGACTTTGTGGCTGCTCTTCTTATGTTTACTTTGCTTTCATGTTATTGAATTTGCTAAATGGATTAATGAATATGTGAAAGAAAGGTTTTACAGAATATTGGTTCACCCCCCCTCTTAGTATTCTTTGTATTCAACAATTGGTATTAGAGAAAGGTTCCTTGGAAGAAGTGTAATAGCTTGAGGAAGATCTGGGAAAGTATAATCATGGTAGCTAGAAGGTACCCTGCTCCAGGCAGTGTCACAATTGATGATTTCACATATGTTAGTAATCATGAACTAAAAGTTGCTCTTGAAGATCTTGATAAGTATGAAGCAAATATCCAGGATTTGAAGGAAAATGTCAAATAAGCTGATGAATGCATACTGAAGCTAAAAGACCAAGTTAAGAAATCAAAGGATAGGAGTAGAGAATTAAGTGAACAGTTGAAAGCAACAAATGAAACTATGCACAGTTTATCAATGTTAATTGAAGAAAAGGATAAGGTTAAGGAACATTTGAATCAAGTTTTGAAAGACAAGTCTAAAGAATGTGAAAATTTGGAAAAAGATATTGTGCTTCTAAGTTTAATTTGGAGGTAGCAAACAATTACAAAGAAAAATTCAAAATAAGCTCTGCAAAGCTTGATGAGTTGCTTGGTAGTCAGAAAAATCCATATGACAATAAAGGTTTGGGATTTGAAAAAGGAGAAAGTTCTAAATCAGGTCAAGCAAACATTGAGATGAGGAAAAATAAAGGCAACTAGTTCTAGAATTAGAGAAGCAGACCTAGAAGACCTCCGGTCAGGTAGCGAAATGCCCAAAGGTACCCATCTTTCAATGGATATTGTTTTAAATGCAATAAGTATGGTCATAAGGCTACTTAGTGTAGGAGTAGAGTGAATCAAAATGTTTTACCTTTTTCTGGTCAGTGTTTTAATTGCAAGAAAATTGGTCATAAAGCAAATGAGTGTAGAAGTATGATAAGGAATGGTCCTAAGAATGTAATAAATACTCAATCTTTCAATGGAAAGTGCTTTACTTGCAATAGATTTGGACATATGGCTAACCAATGTAGATCAAGAACAAATCAAACAAATGGAAGGAATAAAGGACAGAGGAATGTGGTATGCTTCAATTACAATAGACCTAGACATATTGCAAGATTATGTAGAAGCAAGAATGAGAAAAGAAACTATCATGCAGAGAAGAGGAAAATAAAGTAGAGGGAAGATAAATGCAAGAACAAAGTTGATCTAGTAGAAATCAAGAAGGAAATGAGCAAGTTCTATATTAAGAAGGATGTTCATGAAGTCAAGAATGAATTTGCACCAGCCTCTAGTGTAGATACCTCCTCTGGGAAGTGAATTGGGTGCTCTAGCTTAGGGGGAGCTCTTATGGAAAATCTTGATCCCCTAGCCAGATAGTTGGTGTTGAGATCTAGCACTAAGGTATAAGTTAAAGAAGTATTGGATGAATTATTTGAAGAAGAAACTGACATAAAAGGATCTAATGCGGAACATGGTGGAGCAATCTTGATCAACTAAGCTTAACGATGAAGTGTTTGACAACTTTTTGAGAACGACATTTATGACAATTAGGTTTTTGCATAACAAGGGTTAAAAAGGGCCACATTCTAAAGACTAACACTTTGCATACAAGCTATCAAGTGTCCAAGGAGAACTTAAGAAGAATTCTAAGTGACTTCATCAATTTCCAGTAATCTAAAGCAACTTAGAGTGATTTCAAGTGAAGAAAACCCTAATTCAGAAAAAAAGAGGTATTTACAATTCAAAACCCTGCGGTGAACTTGTTTGAATTCTTGCTAAAATGGTGACACCGCAAGTTATTGATATCACTAAGAAGGCATGACCAAAATTCAAGAAACACCCTTTCAAATCAACAGATGTTGATCCAAATGGTGCATTTTTAGAAGTACCCCATGGAGTGATGCATGTAGACGATATTAGGGCTTACATCCATGTTGCCCTAGAAGAACTTGGTGATAGCCAAATTACAGACTTGTATATAAAACATCTAACCAGTGATACTTTTGATCTGAAGGAAGAATATAAGGCATTGGAAGAGAAGAAATTCATTCAGCATATAGATTTCCCAACATTTGTGGAGGATGAATGGGTCTGATATGTACTAAGTAGAATCCATGATGAGTTTATGTGGCTTAACACTCCATTCATGATCACAAAAGATGCCATAAGGGTGGTCACAGGGTTAAACTCTACTGGTACAGTGCCTATATTGAAGGCAGTGAAAAATAACACAGTGACAGAAGCCACCAAAGCCAAATTTGATAAAAGGGCATTGACAATCAATGATATTGAAGACCATGTAGTTAGGTTTACATCCATGGTGATAGGCTATAAGATCTACTTCACAAACTGAGAGAACTCTGTCTCTGGTACTGCCATATACACATCAAATGAGATAGTGAAGAAAAATGTTGATTATGACCTCTGTGAGTTGCTCTGGCAAAAGTTAATGGAGAACCTAAAGAAGACAAAGGAATCAAAATATCCATTCAAGTATGGTAAGTTAATTATTTGCCTATTCTTCTACTTTTTGCAAGAATTGCTGGGAATGAAGAAATTGTTCTGGTTTGACAACAAACCTATTGCGATACATATTAGGAATCACTTAAACAACATAGGAATCCATGATGCACAGAATACAACCCTATGGGGCTATTTCAAAAATTTTCAAAAGGTCATGCAATCCAGGGAAAGGATCCCTAGGTCAATTATTGAAAAATACAAAAATGATATATGTTTCATTGTTAACAAAGATCAATGTATGATGGAGGTTGTTGAGCCCAGGATAGTCTGGGTTCTTCCAATGGGCTATGAAGTGGCAGGAAACATATTGGATGGTTATGTTAACCTTATGTTTAAGAAACCCAGGGATACCAATGAGCCAAGATTTGGCACATATGAGGAGTTATCTGTGAAAGTGCATGTTGAACTGAGAAAACTAGAAACTTAGAAAAGATGAAGAAATTGGTAGAGGAATATGCCCAGAGCATAAGACTTACCAAAGAAGAAATTGCTAAAACAAGAGCAAGGGCCAAGGCAACTAGGGTAGCTAAAAGAATAAAGGAAGGTGAGCCTGACAAGACTCTGGAAGAGTCTGAGAGGAAAGAGAAGGAGCCTGTAGTAACAAAGAAAAGAACAAGAACATCAACTTCACAAACTGCATCTGCATCCTCCAGTTCCACACCCTCTGTGGAAGAACCTGCAAAGAAACCTGTTGAAAAAAGGCACAAAAGAATGAAAACCAAAGCCAAAAGGATGAATGTGAGTATAAGTGTTGATGATGAAGAAATTGAGACAGATGAAGAAGTGAAGAAAATAAAATATGAGGCTACTAAAGCCTCTGGGAGCAAAAAGGAGAAACCCTCAGGTAAGGGTAGAATTATGAAAAAGGCAAGGCAAGATGAGCCTAAGAAAGGAGAAGCAACAATAAACTTAAATGATGTCTTAAAAGCTATAGCAGTTAATGGAAATCTGATACCTCTAGTTCAATTGTATGATGATTATGATGATGCAGATAAAGACATCATAGAGACTGCTATAATCAAATATTTAGAGATCTACAACAGAACTCTTACTGAAATAGTTGCATATCTCCCTAACACCCTTGCAAGCATAATTTCTGCAAAGAAGGAAGCAACAATGGTAAAAAACTTGGAGACGAGAAAATACACTGTTAAAACTATGTCTAGATGTGACTCCGAAGGAGAGATCCAAAGTCTTGAAGATTCTTGGAGATAAATTTGAGACAAAGAAGAGGATCAACACTTTAATGTATGGGGATACATAAAATTTTGTGAAGGCTATTGAACAAGAAAAACTTGATATCCTAAGAGATATCAATATCCCAAACATCTATGACAAAGAAGATATTAATGTTGGAGAAGACACATCTATTCTAGAAGTCAACCTAGATCAAGGGTTGGACAAAACTGATGAAGAGATAAAGGAGAAAGAAGATGATCAAATCCCTGCATCCTATCAAGCCCCTGCTACAAATGGTCAAGACAAAGCTGACAAAGACCAAAAAAGGACAAGTCCTCCTCTGGATCAACAAATTGGTGATCAAGAAAATAAGGAAAAGACTATAGAGCAAAATAAAGATAATGATTAAGAAAATGAACAAGATGAGAAGAGCCCTTAACCGAAACAAAACATTGATAAAAAAGAGGCTATGGACCTAGAATCACTAGAGCAAAATCAAGAAAAAAAAGTCTCTGATATGGCAAGAGACACTTCTACCTTACAAGATCCAGTAGATTCTATCAAGGAATTTTTGGAAAAGCAACAAGAGACACAAGTTTTGGATGAGCTTGAGTTTTTGCAAGGACCAATAAACTTGGCTTCAATGTCTCCTTTGCATAAATTCAAACTAGTATCAATTGTGCAAGCTAAGGTTCAGGAATAAATTCTAAGGTCTCACATCTAGGATAGTGAGCTCATTGGAGAAGCATCTAGTATTTTGTAGAAGTTGATGCCTACATACCAAAAGGATGCATCATTGTCATCAACTGACCAGCTTAGAGGCTTGATACACTCTATAATAGCATCAAGAATATAGAGTATGCTATTAAGGAAGCTTGTGATATATACAAATATTGCTTATCATGGCCTAAGACTACTAAGGAAATGGATGATAAGATCAAAGCTATGGAACTTCAACTAGTGAATACTTCTAAGTCTTATGATCCAACAGTTGATTCCATGAGTAGTCAAGAAATACAAGTTGTAAATATTCACAATAGCATAAGTAGTTTGCTGAGCAAAAAGGAAGAAATGAAAAGCTGAATGTGCCAATTGAGAGGGTTAATAAGCCTTAAAATTGTTTCGATGTCAAATCTAGCTGTTGAAGCCTTAAAGGTTAAGGCAATAACTGATATACCTACAAATATAAAGAAGGTAGAAGACTTAGTTTTTTAGATTAATGGTATCATTCAAATTTTGAATTGTGCTAAGAATAGGTGAGATGGAGAATTAGCACAATTAAAGATTGTCTACAATGATATACTGTCACCCACAACTAACTAAATTGAAAGATTGCACCTGTACATATGCGGACAAGTAGAACATTTTTGTAGTTTTGACACATTTTTATTACCTGTATATACACCTTTTCCATTGATGTCAAAGGGGGAGAAGAAGATCCAGTGAAAAATGGCTAGACATCTTAAGGGAAGAAGAAAAATAGGGTATACATAGTAAGGGGGAGCAAATAAGCATTTTTCACTAAGTGTTGCCATCAATGCCAAAGGGGGAGATTGTTGGCAACATAGTCAAGAGACACTGCTGATATGGTGAAGACTTGATGTTGTCATTGATGGAAACAACTAGATATGATTTGGAACTATTCCTGAGACAAAGTTGTGTGTATCTTTTTGGTCCAGAAAGACTAACTCAGTCAAAATTAACTAAGTGCTGGCAGCTTACAAAGAAAGTGACAGTGATTCAGTTGGTACTCCTCCGCAGATGAAGATCCTACCATGCGGTTCTAGTATGATATTCTTAGATGTTATACAATGTCATATCCTAAGTTTCATGACTTGACAATCTTCAGAAGTCATATGGTAAATTGTCTAAGTCCAGTAAGCAGAGTACAGTGAGGAACAGTGCAGAACACCTAAGTAACTCACTCTGCATTCCTCCACTATGAATCATTTCAATATGCAGTTTGAAGGTGTTGTAAACACATATGTTGACTATCTAATTCCAGATTTGCAGTATTTGAAGTCCACCATAAGCTCATTTACAAGCCTCTAGGTTCCGGCAACCAGTTTGACAATACTTTACTAAGGCAGAGGTAATAGTTCTGAGATCCGCATATCACCATAAAAGAATATTATGACCTACAATTCTGAAGGTATCATTGGTCATGTCTAATGAATGCTTTATGTGAATTTTGAGGTTTCATATGGTCTGCATTAGAAGTTAGGATAAGACATACAATAAGGTTTAAGTGTGTATTTTGGGATAAGGCCGACATACAGTTGGATTGATGTACAGTAAGGAGATAATGTTTAGATCATTATTCTAAGTGGTTCAATAATAGGTCCAGACCTATATGAAGATTCCCAAATGATTCAATGGGTTCACACTATTGTTTGTGTAAAGGATCAAGCTGACAAGATACAAATTTGAAATACAAGTTTCATATTTTGTATGCTGACCTAGTCTTGGGATAATTCATGTTGCGGATATATATACTTGATAGATTTTGGCATTAGATGGATGATATTGTGCCAATATAGTGCGAATTTGATGTGTATGTGATCTAAGGCAATTTTGTGATAATAAAGGGGTAGTAAGGGCAGAAGAACAGAGTATATGTGAAGCAGAGCATAAAAGCAGGGCATAAATAATAAAGACTTTTGAATCTGTGTATCGAGCTATTAATGGAACCGCACTTCAACATTTTGTAGATGCATTTGTAGCAGTTCTCTCTTGGTAGTGAGCTAATCTTTCTTCTATATTCTCTTCTCTTTTCTTGGTAGTGAGCCTATTGCAGTGAGCACTTCTTTGGATAGTGAATCCTTGGGTAGTGAGCCCTAAGATAGTGAGCCTTCATGTAATTTGGTTTTGATATCATAATATATTGTGAGCTAACACTCACCATGGTTTTTCCCTTTTTGGGTTTTCCACGTAAAAATCTTGGTGTCTATGTGTTATGACTTTGTGGTTGCTCTTCGTATGTTTACTTTGCTTTCATGTTATTGAATTTGGTAAATGGATTAATGAATATGTGAAAGAAAGGTTTTACAGAATACTGATTCATCCCCCTCTCATCACTCTTTTCATGTTTTTAAGGTCATTCTTTTGAGGTCATTTTAATGTCAAGAGTCCTGAATTAGTGTTTGAAGGTCAATTAGAGTCCATTGGGATCATTTCCAATGGTTTAGAGTTCTTAGGAAGTCCTAGAAATTCAAATTTGGAGTTTTCCTGCCAAAACTAGATTTGAATTTTCTAAAGGCTTTTTAAAGGATTTTGGCTTATAGTTGCAGCTTTGGAAATGGGTAGAAATGGGTTTGTTGAGTCCAATAAGGTCTGAAAGACCATGAGAACCCATGTTGGGTCTTTTGGCATGCTGTTTTCAAGTCTAGGTCATGAATTAGGGGCAAAAATGGCAAAATATTAAGGTTTTATGACAATAATAGTTAGGTTTTTGATGAAAAGACTCACATATTTGATTGCAACTATTTTGGAGAGAAAGTGCATGATATTTGAAGGATAATGTATTATAGGTTTAATACAATTTATTTGAGGTGTTTTCATGAATTTTTGAGCAATTTATAGCGTAATTACTACTAACAACCCTATTCTGATCTAGGGTTTCCAGCAAGAGGAAAAAAATCACAACTTTTGTTTGAACAGTTGAAATTTCATGAAACTTGGTGAAAGTCTTCATTGGGATGTGTACCAAGTGTGCTCCAAAGGAAAATTCATAACTCCTTCATATGCATTAGTTATTAAAGACTGTGTGTGTTGTTGTTGAATAAAAGACAGTCATAAACCCTAAGTCTATTGAGGGTTTGGTCTAATTTGTTCTTTTTGAATGCAATATAGGAAACCTAGGGTTTGATGAGACCTGTGATGGTGCCTTGAAGATAGAGGAAGTCCAAGAAAATATAGGAGTGAGGTCAATCAGCTTAACAAAGTCAAATAGGCCTTTCTTGAAGGGTTAACCTAGTGAACTAGGCTTGTAAAACAGGGTACAATTTGAGATACCATTGAAGGGTTTGTAGTGACTGAGAAATCTTGTTATAGTTCCTTGTTTTCCCTCTGCATCAATATTGGTATCAGAGCAGGTTCATCCAAGAAAGCCAAGAAAGGGTTGATAATCAAAGAAAAGGTGAAAGATGCCTCCAAGAGCCAATGCAATTGAAAGGGTGGCAGAGAGAATAGCCAAACAGTTGGGAGAAGCCATTGCCAGAGAAATGAGGGAAATGAGATTCAGTTTGGATGCAAGACTCACTGCAACAAAAGCTAACCAGAGAAGAGGAGTGGTTATAGGAGACATGAGTGACCAAGATGAAGTGGTGGATGAAGCACCACAAGAAGAACCTCAAGAAGATAGGGATACTGATGATTTGAGGATGGAAATATTGCTGAAGGTAGTCAAGGGTGAAGGAACTAAGGTGAAGGTGGAACTTTTAGTATATGCAAGTAGTTTGAATGGTGAAGAACTCCTTGATTGGATATGGGAATTAGACAAGTACTTTGAGTTTGAGGATGTACCTAAAGAGCAACAAGTAAAGCTAGCCAGGACTAAGTTGAAAGGCCATGCATCCCTATGGCGGGATTATGTTCAGGTTGAAAGGAGAAAGAAAGGCAAATCCAAGATTACTTCTTGGGATAGAATGATTGCCAAGTTGAAGGGCAAATTCATGCCTAGTGACTACATGACTCAATTGTATAGGAAGTTGCAGATCTTGAAGCAAAAGGATATGGGAGTGAAAGAGTACACTGAAGAGTTTTACAAGTTGAGTATCAAATCAAGGCACATGGAGGATAACACTGATAAGGTTGTAAGCTACCTTAATGGATTGAAGTATAGCTTACAAGATGAGTTGTGCCTTACAAGCCTTAGGACACTTGAGGAGTGCTATCAATTAGCCTTAAAGGCTAAGGAGAAATTGAATAGGAAGCAAGAAAAATAGAATAGAGGTAGAGGAAGGACTTTCAGAGGTAGAGGTCCATATGCTGGTAGAGGATAACCACAAAGAAGCCAAGGTGAATCAAGTTCTTCCTAAGAACAAGCACTAACTCCAAGAGGAGGTTTTAGAGGAAGAAGGCCTAATTTCAAGCGTAGATTTGGACAAAGAGGAGGATTCAATGGTTTCACAGGTAAATGCTACAAGTGCAACAAATTTGTAGGCCATCAAGCTTGGAAGTGTCTAGAAGAGCAATCAACTACCACCTTTAGAAGTGAAAGAAGAACTCAAGTTGCCCAATGAGGAGATGAAGAGAGTGCTAACTACTCACCACAACCAAAAGAGCCAGAAAGAGGAGAATCCTTGCTAATGAGAAGGACATTGATCAAAGTTCCAATGGAGAAGGAGCCACCTCAAAGGAAGTCACTATTAAGGACTGTTTGCAAGTGTCAAGGTAAGTGTTGTCAAGTTGTTATAGATTTTGGTAGTACTGATAATTTAGTTTCTATTGAGATGGTAGAGAAACTAAATTTGAAGATATTGCCTCATCCTACACCATACAAGGTCTCGTGGTTGAATAAGGGACAACAAGTACTAGTCAATGAATAGTGTTGGGTAAAGTTTCAAATAGGAAGATACAAAGACAAGGTGTTATGTGACATCATTCCTATGGATGTGTGCCATGTATTATTTGGTAGGCCATGGCAGTATGATAGAAAAAATAATGCATGATGGTAGAAATAATGTCTATGTTTTGGAGAAGGATGGAGTTACCTATACCTTAGCACATTTGAAAGAGGAAGATAATAACCAAAAGGTTGGCTCAAGTGTGATGATAGTGGGTGAAAAAGAGTTTCTAAAGATAATGGAGGAGGAAGAGATAGGTTTTGCAGTGCTGGTGAGACCTAGGACTATCATAACAAGTATTGATGAGTTGCCATGGGAGATTCAAGACATGTTAAAGGATTATGTAGACATAGTGGTAGATGAACTTCCCAACTCCTTACCTCCAATGAGAGATATCAGTCACCATATAGACTTCATACTAGGGGCTAGTCTACCAAACAAGGCAGCCTATAAGATGACACTCGAATAAAATGAAGAAATCAGAAAACAAGTGCAAGAGTTGCTTGACAAAGGGTTAATCAAGGAGAGTCTTAGCCCTTATGCAGTTCCAACTATTTTGGCACCCAAGAAAGGAGGTGAGTGGAGAATGTGCACTGATTCTAGGGAAATAAATAAGATCACAATCAGATATAGGTTTCCACTTCCAAAAATAGAGGACTTGATGGATTGTTTAAGTGGGGCAAGTTACTTTTCAAAGATAGACCTCAGAAGTGGATACCATCAAATACGGATCATACAAGGAGATGAATGGAAAACAACATTCAAAACAAATGAGGGCTTATATGAGTGGCTTGTTATGCCATTTGGTTTGTCAAATGCACCTAGCACTTTTATGAGGCTCGTGAATGAGGTCCTCAAGCCATACATTGGTAAGTTTGTAGTTGTTTACCTTGATGACATATTGGTTTTCAGTTCTAACAAAAAAGAGCATTTGTATCATTTGAATTTGGTGTTGAGAAGGCTACAAAAGGAAAAATTGTTGATCAACCTTAAAAAGTGTGAGTTCATGAAGACAAAACTATTGTACCTTGTTTTTGTGGTTTCAAAAGGGATGTTGAAGATGGATCCAGGCAAAGTGAAGGCAATATTGGAGTGGCCTACACCTAGATCAGCCACCGAGGTAAGAAGTCTCCATGGTCTTGCAAGTTTTTACAGGAAATTTATCAAAAAATTTAGTCATATATGTGTACCTATCATAGGTACTATTAAGGGGGATAAGAAAAGGAAGTTTATGTGGACTGGGCAAGCTGATAAGAGTTTTGAATATCTAAAAAAGAGAGCGACAGAACAACCTATTTTGGCCTTACCTAACTTCAATAAATTCTTTCAAATAGAATGTGATGCTAGTGGACATGCTATAGGGGATGTTTTGAGCCAAGACAATAAGCCAATAGCATACTTTAGTGAAAAACTAAATGATGCAAAGAAGAAGTACTCTTCATATGATTTAGAAATGTATGCAATGGTTCAATCCCTCAAAAAGTGGAGACACTACCTTCTACTTAAGGAGTTTGTTGTCTATACAGACAATCATGCACTCCAATTCATAAACAGTCAAGAAAAACCCAGTCAAAGGCACATTAAGTGGGTTGAATACCTACAAAATTTTACTTTCACAATCAAACATAAGAAGGGGCAGAGTAACAAGGTGGCTGATGCTTTGAGTAGAAGAGCATTAATGGTGCAAGAAATTCAGTTACAGAGTGTTGGTATTGAAGCACTCAAGGAGATATATGAGAGTGATGAAGATTTTAAAAAGGTATATGTTGTTTGTAAGTAGCCTACTAGTACTAATAGGGAGAAGTGGTTAGACTACCTTACACAGGATGGTTTATTATTCAAAGAAGCACAACTTTGTGTGCCAAAATGTTCCATGAGGGAGAATCTCCTCAAAGAAAAGCATTGTGGGAGTATGGATGGTCATTTTGGGCTTAATAAGATATTGGAGCAGCTAAGAAGACACTATTTTTGGCCAAGGATGCAAACAAATGTAAGAAAGTTTGTAGAGATGTGTACTACATGTCAAATAGCAAAAGGGAGAAACACTAATGCAGGACTATACCAGCCTTTACCCATTCCCAATAGGCCTAGGGAATCCATCAGTATGGACTTTGTCATGGGTTTACCAAAGACACAAAGGAGTTTTGATTCAGTTTATGTTGTTGTGGATAGGTTTTCCAAGATGGCTCACTTCATTCCTTTCAAAAGTACAAGTGATGCTTCATATGTTGCATGTTTGTTCTTCAAGGAGGTTGTTAGACTTCATGGATTTCCATTGAGCATAGTCTCTGATAGAGATAGTAAATTCTTAGGACACTTTTGGAGGATATTATGGAGAAAGCTTGATACAAATCTTAGTTTTAGCTCAGCCTACTACCCTCAGATAGATGGCCAAATTGAGGTGGTCAACAAGAGCTTAGGTAACCTACTAAGATGCCTTTAAAAGGATCATCCTAAACAATGGGATCTTGTGTTACCCCAAGCAGAGTTTGCTTATAATGACTCAGTGAATAGGAGCGTTGGCAAGAGACCATTTCAAGTGGTTTATGGCATGAAACCAAGAGGAGTGTTTGAACTCAGAGATATCAATGGTATGGAGAAGCAAAGTGCAGAGGGTCAACAATTTTCCATTTCCATGCAAGAGATACATCAACAAGTGAAACAAGAGCTCCAAACTAGTGTGGAAAAGTGCAAACAAAAGGCAGGTTTGAAAAGGAGAGAAGTTAATTTTAAGGTTGGAGATCTTGTCCTAGCACATCTCAGGAAGAAAAGGTTTCCCAAAGGTGAGTATACTAAGTTGAAGATGAAGAAGATAGGTCCTTGTAGGATTGTTAAGAAGTTTGCCAACAATGCCTATGAGATTGCATTGCCTAGTAGAGTAGGCATATCACCAATTTTTAATGTTGCTGACTTATACCCTTACAAAGGAGATGCAAATACTGATGAAGGAGCAAGTATACAGTCCATGTCAAATTTTGATTGGATAGAGGACCTACCACATGCCAAACCAACTAAGTTAGAGTGTATTCTTGACACTAAGGAGAGCAAAAAGACTAGAGGCAAGCAATACTTTCAGTATTTGGTCAAGCGGAAGGGGTTACTATATGAGGATGCCACATGGATGACTGAAGCTGACATCATCAAGCATGGGAGCACTGTAGTAGACCTCCTCTTAGGTGGAACCTGAGTTTCATTTTCTTTTCCTTGGGAGTATGATGCAAGAGTATCACTCTTTTCATGTTTTTAAGGTCATTTTAATGTCTAGTTTGTGTTTTGAGGCCCTTTTGATGTCAAGAGTCTTGAATTAGTGTTTGAATGTCAATTAGAGTCCATTGGGATCATTTACAATGGTTTAGAGTTCTTAGGAAGTCCTAGAAATTCAAATTTGGAGTTTTCCTGCCAAAACTAGATTTGAATTTTCTAAAGGCTTTTTAAAGGATTTTGGATTTTTGTAGCTTTGGAAATGGGTAGAAATGGGTAGAAATGGGTTTGTTGAGTCCAATAAGGTCTGGAAGACCATGAGAACCCATGTTGGGTCTTTTGGCATGTTGATTTCAAGTCTAGGCCATGAATTAGGGGCAAAAATGGCAAAATATTAAGGTTTTATGACAATAATAGTTAGGTTTTTGATCAAAAGACTCACATATTCAATTGTAACTATTTTGGAGACATAATTCCCATCAAATATAGGAAGGAGAATGCTCTAATAAGATCTATAGATAGTTTTTGATGAAAATACTTTGTTTTCTTGCATTTTGTGACAATTTTCTTTAAAAAATAGTCAAAAAATAATGTTGCATGGCCATGTATGGACTGGTACAGGCATGCAAGTGCATGATATTTGAAGGAAAATGTATTACAGGTTTAATGAAATTTATTTGAGGTGTTTTCATGAAGTTTGGAGCAAGTTATAACAAATTACTACTAACAGCCCTGTTCTGATCTAGGGTTTCCAGCGAGAGGAAAAAATTCATAACTTTTGTTTGAGCTATTGAAATTTCATGAAACTTGGTGAAAGTCTTCATTGGGATGTGTACTAAGTGTCCTCCAAATGAAAATCCATAACTCCTTCGTATGCATGAGTTATTAAGGACTGTGTGTGATGTTTTCATAAAAGATAGTCATAAACCCTAAGTCCATTGAGGGTTTGGTCTAATTTGTTCTTGTTGAATGCAATACAAGAAACCTAGGGTTTGATGAGACATGTGAAGGTGCCTTAAAGATAGATGAAGTCCAATAAAATCATAGGAGTGAGGGCAATCACCTTAGCAAAGCCAAATAGGCCTTTCTTGAAGGGTTAACCTAGTGAACTAGGCTTGTAAAACAGGGTACAATTTGAGATACCATTGAAGGGTTTGTAGTGACTAAGAAATCTTGTTATAGTTCCTTGTTTTCCCTTTGCATCAAGAATTTTTAGATTTATCCTCCAATCCTCCTTGGGTTTGAATGAGATTCCATGCATAGGTATCAAAAAAATAGTCATATAAAGCACCATCACATTTAGGAAGCATTATAATCTTTCATAGGGCATGTTATTGTGACCATGATGCTCCTACAAAGTATCAACACATGTAAAAGAGACCATTAAGAATTCTATTGCACTTGAGAGCTCTCTACAAGATTATGGTGCATCATAACTACCCTCTAATATTTTGGTGAAGAGAAACAAATTATTTTAAAAATGATTGATCTTCTCTCTTTAAAGAGAGAAGCATAAGCTCATTCTTAGGAAATTTAAATACTTTCACTAAATTCAACAACTAGATGCTTGTATCTATAACATTCTATTCCAAAATTTGAAAAGTATAACCCACTCAATGTTTCATGATTAATTCCTTTGGCTTCTAAAATAAGAACATGTGGGCATTTGAATGGATTAAGTGCAAGAAGTGTGTTTATCTTAGAATAAAACATAGAGGGTGAAGTAAATGGCGAAAAGACAAGTAACCTTGATATAATGGTTGCAACATCTAATTGAGTCATATAAGATTCCTCAACACAACTTTGGACATGTTGTAACCTATGCCAAGTTCATGCTATTGTGCAGTGTATTTCATTCCTTCATATTTAATTTATATGATACACAATCTTCTGTTATTCTATATTGTTATATGTTGAGTTGTATCATGTATTGGCATTTACACAATCTTTTTATAATAATTTGCTAAACTAGAAACCATTTAATATGTTTACAATTGACCATAAGCCCACCACACGGTCAATGAATAAAATTCATTTAAACTCTTCATGGGAATAAGAGCTATGGATTGCAAAGAGAGGGATGGTGATGGACTAGGAAAATCACCAAAATTTAAAGAATCAGGTTATCCAATCACCATCATCAATAAAATAATAATAAAGAATGTTCATCCACTACTAATGCTAAGTCATAATAAAACTTTAGAAACTATGGACCCACCTTTAATATTCCATTTGATTCTATTAAATCATCCACAAAAGTATTTGTCCTTTTTTATTACCACATTATATATACCTTGGTATATTAAATCCTCCTCTCATTATGATCACTCCTATTTACTTGTTCTAAACCCACCATTTTAAAATGAGAGTAAAAATGAAATGAATTCATTTTACTATATTAATTCCCTTGAGTAATAATTCCTCACAAACCTTCGCATTGCAATAAATATTTAATATTAATAAATTATTTTCATGCTTGAAAAATAGAGCATCCCAACACATTTAGTTTTCAGACTAGGACTTTAAAATAATTGTCACTATGGACTCAATTTGCATCTAAAAATATGAAACTTTGCTAGAATGAAGTTAAGATAATATTCTTCCTCACTTTGTGAACTGAAATTTTTGATCAAACTCTTTGGGTTGTGAGTTTCTCATAGATGTCTAGTGTCAGTCAAATATGCATTTCAAGGACAAAAATTATGACTATCCTCAAAAATAAGAATTAGGTACCCAAACTTGGAAATATAGAATGAGTGGCAACAATGGCTCTAATTGCAAATATATACTCCTTGTGAGCACAACAACATTTAAAAAAACTTGGGGTGTAGACCAAACCAAAGATACAATGTCGCACAATAAAATTGTTCCATCTAAAATATCTAAATTCCCCCTCTATAATCACCTTCCTAGAGCTCAAAATTATAAGAAAAATAATACCAATACTTGCCTCAATCAAATATGGCTTTTTTTTACTCTCTAAAGTCCATTTTGAATGCGTAAGCATTGCCCAACTAAAAATAACAATATTAGCACTTCCAAAAATGTGAACAAATCTTTTGTTTTTATAACACACTCTAATTTTGTAGTCCCTCTCTAAATATAAAAGCTCATTTGAAATCATATATGAGCTAAAAGTTTTAATCTCACAATGTTTTCTTGCATCGCATTAGTTTACATCAAGTGGTTCAAAATCATACAATCTAATAAATTTAGAATGTTGTACCAAAAATGAAAGGCTTCATGATCCTTTAAACAATAAAAATCTTGAATACTAACCTCATCAAGCAAATAAAAATTAAACTTAAAAACTCTCATATTCATGAGGATCATGAAGAAATACATGGCTATCATCTTGATTGGAAACACTAAGTTTATCATTCATCTCCCAACTAAAAATATGAAAGTTAGGTAAATCTTTGACATGAGTTGTATAAGTCGAATCATACTAATCTTCAAAATATGACAACTTATCCTCCTTCAAATCTACAATATAATCCCAGTGAAAACCTTCATATTTAGGAAATTAAATAAAAAACATCTCCATTAGTAACAATATTCAAATATTCATTAAAAGTAAAGGTTTCATATGTGTTGTCATTTGAAATGCACACTAATATATCTTCTAATTTGAAGATTTCACACTCACATAAGCTGGCAAAATCAATAAATTTATCAATGTCATATTAGAAAAATTAAATAAGGCATTTGAAACAAAAGGGACATGTTCTTCATTCCCATATTTCATATAGCTTGAATCTTAATTAATAATATCCACTTAAAAAGTGATAGGATGAGAAGTATCAATTGGAAAATAGGACTCTCCACACTACTTGCCCACCACATCACATCCATTGTCATTTATTACATAATGAATTATGTTGCAATCAAACTCACCATTGGATTTGCAACCAACATCATTAACAAAAAAAAATCCAACTTAGTCTCAACTTCTGACTCATCACTATCTTTTAAGACTACTTCCTCCTTGGTGCATACTATATGAGATGACTAGCATTCCTTACTCCAAAGCAAAGGATCACAATGCTATACATTTTTACCTCTATCATGATAGATCTTTACACTCATTTTAGCAAACTATGTATTACAAGGAGGTGGTTCAACAATAGTAGTACCCTCAAAGAACACATTCTTTATCCTTGAAAATCTAAGATTCTCATCAATGTCAATAGCTAACTTATATGCTTTCTAGAGCATTATGGGATTTTGTCCCTCGGGAGGAACTAAAATCTGTATTGAATGTACCACAATAAAGAACAAGGCCCATTAATTCATTTGGCCCTACTCTCTAAAATGTGCCTCATGGCTTTCACAAACCTCAAATTGAAAGCATGAATAAATTCATCTTCATTTTAAAATATTAATTAATTTACTGGTTATTATACTGAGATCAATTTTATCACTTAACTAATTAATGGAAGCTACTTGAAATTCTCCCTAGGTTGAAATAGAAAGACTGATAAAATTTGCATGCCTCTCCCTTGCATCTACTTCTAATGATTGAACAAATAGTTTTAGCATTACATCTTCATCTTCATCTTCATAATCATTTGTTAATTTAATGAAAGCCTACAAATGTCTATCAATAGATATTGAGACATTGCCACAAAACTCATGTAAATGATTTCAAATTTTTCTAGGGATGAGATTGGGGAAATCAAGAATATTATCAAAATTAAATGGATTCTACCTTCGAGGAAAATATGCGTAAGCTGAAATCTATTTATGTGATGGATCACAAGTAAACATTAAGACCTTTTGGGAATTTTCATAATATTCTTCCTACTACTATTCATTGTAAAAATTCAAATTGAGATGTACAGGAGAAATAACATATTTCCATTTTCTATTACCTTACACCAATATACAACACCAAAAAATAGGAGATACAAAAATGCCCAAAATAAAAAAAAAAATTACTAAAATATCTTCATAAAAAATCTTAATATAAAATATATATATATATATAAAAATATCTTATTTCTTTCCCCGGTATCCTTTCTCTCTTCTCTTGAAAACTTTAGAAACACTTATTTATCCTTCCCTTTCCTCTTTAAAATTTTGAAAACATTCACCTTCAAATAAGAGTCTATTTTTGTTCTCCACAATTCACACATGAACCAACATGAAAGTTTAGAGTTAAAGAGACACAAAAATTTTAAAGTCCCCAAAAGTTGTCCTATGCAACTCCAAGCATGCTCAACACCATATTTCTCCCTTACTACGCAGTCCTATATTTTCATATATATCCGTTAATTTCATTCATACTTTGTAAAAAGGATCTTAAAATCTGTGACTAATTCCACACGCAACTTCTCTTTTCTCAAATGACTTAAAAGAGTGCTTTAAATGCATAAGATTATGTGAGGAATGAAAATTATTTGATCCTATCCATAAGGTCTTTTCATTCATAAATCTCCCTGGAAAATTAGAAGTCAAAATCCCTTGTAGCCTTACCCCAACAACTTCCTTCACTATCTTAAAATTTTAGCTTATAACAAATAAAAGACTATTACACTTTCTCCTTTGCTTTATCATATTTCCATTTAATTTGATTATCCCCTTTAGTTGCACATTTCCCTTTCTTCATTTAAAATATGCATTTCTAATTTTTTCTTTAATTTGTAATATTCTTGTGTACACTTATATGTTATATATCATTTTTTTCTCATGAAAATTTTGTTAGAAAATTATTAGGTTGATCAAACCATTTCCTACATAATCCTATGAGAGAAAATGATGCATACAAGCTTACAAAATAACCATAATGCAAAGATTAAAAGACAAGCCACAAAATAACACAAGATATACCCTGAGAAAACCCTCACGAGGGAAAAACACAGCCTCCAAAAACATCCACACTCAATATATTATTCAACAATAAAACATTACAATGCAATTACAATGTAATATCACTTCTTAATATTTTCCAATATTATGGTACTGTAATGTAATTTAAAAAAAATCAATGCAACATTTAGAAAAAAAAAAATATTGATTTCTAACTAAAATTGTAGCCATTCTATAAATTGGAAACTATAATTTTTAAGAATGATTAAATATCCACTAAAACATAAGTATTAAGTGTAATATGAAAATATTATTTTAAAATTTCAAAACCAAAGTAGTACCTGAAATTAAATTGAAATTGTTATACAATAGATTTAACACACTATCAATAGTATAACTCTTTCAAAATATGTACGACTTCCTTTATACCCTTAAAAAATACTACAAATTCAAATAACTTCAAAGCACTTCCTTTTTATATGGTACAACAACTCCCTCACTTGAGCGCCTAGCATAAAGAAATGGTATGACACCCTTTGTTAATTAATATCAACAATTTATTATGGTATGACCTGTCATAATTTGGTACAACCTATTTTATGACTGAAATCAAACACAAGTTTGATTGCATATTAATTAATCAATGCTGATTATTACTGATTAAAAACTCTCTCAACTGCACAACTGAATATATATTTTCTAAATATTAAACTTTCCACAAACTAAAACAATAAACTCTAAGAATATAACAATTTGTCTTTGTAAAATAATACAATCAACACCAATCCACTGAAATACCTAAATCTTTTTGAAATGCACAAACTGAAAAAGGCAAATATTGAAATTGTAAACTCTTCACAATCACACTAAAAATGACAATGTTGTTGAAGCTCTGTGCAATTCTTGGATGGAATTACCAACTAGAATCATGAGAGTTTTCATTCTTGAATTCCCAAAGACCTCAAGAGTTTTCATCCTTTGATCTTCTAATAAAGATGAACAAATGTCTAAACTTTGTAAAGGGGTTTTTTGTTATCCAATAGCATAAGACATTATGAAGAATTTCCTTCCATTATAGAACTTTTTTCTGCTTTTCTATTTCCCTTCAAAGTTTCCCCTTTCATCATCTTTAAATCTTATGAAAGATCTTTTAATTATTTTAATAATACTTAACTTATTTTCTTTTGATAAACTTAAAATGTTATTATTAAAATTATTTTAATAAAGTAATATTAAGTTGTCACTTTTTAATAAATTAAAAAGTAATTCATTAAAGGACTTAAAAATATTAACTTTATTATTTCTTTAACTTAAATTAAAAAGGGGACATGACATACAGTCTCATGAATACTTTTGAAACATGAAACTCCTCCAATGCATCCTTCATGTGTCCAAGCATGTAAACACACATCCCATTCTATGCTTCACATATACGCTCACAAAAGAAACTCAATATAATAATAGCCCACTCAACCAACCAACCCAAACCACTAACCATGTACTTGTTTTTACATACTCAAGCTCACACAAATACAATTTGTGGTATTGGCAAAACCATGTGTTTCAAAAGCATGAGAGCACAAAACCGTTGACCCCAACAATTACTTTTTGATGCTAAGTTTTCATTGTATGGTACTAAGTTTTCTAAATATTAATTAATCATTCTATGTCTCCCACACATAAAATAACTAACCATTGTTACATACAACTTTACAACACTATTTTCCTAACAAATTTTAAGCATTAATTCATAGGCGCGAGGATAAGCATAAATAATACTCTCACTATAAAATTGTTATGGAGTAAAAAGTATCCACATGTCTTTTTACCTCCTTGTTTAGCTCCTAGGTCCTCATGATTACATTACGCATTCAAAATGTTTATCCCAACATGAAATTGCTTGACACCGATGTAAAATTGGAATATGGGCCCCATGTTTTATCTTATCCTAGACCTAAAAAGGGTTGATGGACCTGGGCGGTACTGGTCATGTCCCCCTCTTAGGTTGGACCTAAATTAAATGCATGTCAACTTGGGACCTTTCAAAAGGTTTCTCCTTATCAGCTCTTTTGGTTTAATTTTACGATTATGAGTGGGAAAGCATATATGTGTGTTTTTGAGTTCATTTGTAACTAGGATGGAAAGGGCTAACTTGAGATCATGAAGTGAAGCAAGCAAGAGCATTCATTGTGATTCTAGAGCAGATCTATGTATTGTTATTGTGTGTTTGTTACAGACATGGAGCTATCATCTATCCACCTTAGGATTTGAAGGATCTTCATCATTCTAAAGGATCATCACATAGGTGATATCATTGTTTGTTTACCATCATTTGAATCATCATATTATCATTGTTTTCAGCCTTTGCCCCCATGAGGGAACACACTCTCTATCAATCAATGGTGATGGGAAGCTTGAATGCTATCTCAGGATTTGACTGAGGCAAGTCCCTAAACACCATAACCCCCAAACCCTTCTTATCTTCCTATGTGTAGGTTACAGGAGCAAGATCTGGAAAATACAGAGCTATAAGAAGATTGTGTGAAGATCAGGGTTTTGAGATCTGGAAGCAATTTTAGGGTTTTCTCTAATCTAGGACCTAGGTGGTACCACCCATGTCCTCTTGCCCTTTCTGAGTTTAGATCTGGAATTTGGATAGTATTTACAACATCTTTCCAGTTTACAGTTTCTACAAATTCCTTCAATCAGGATGTAGGCGGTCCCGAATTGGTCCTCCAACACCTCTACTTTTGGGAGACAAGTTTTATCATCTTCCGGGTCATCCTTGTGCAATTAGTTTCTGGATATCTTTTGTACTTATTCTGTTATAAGCATATCTTTATAGAACTAGGGTTTTATGCATTGTTAACCTAGGGTTTAATAAAAAGGCTAAATTAAATCTGATCCATCTATAACATACCTGAGTACAAGATCAACAGTTGAGTCCACCTTAATTTGGTAGTGATTTGGCTTGGTCTTGTCCTTGAATGTTATATGGAAAAGGGTTTGATCTAGTTTGTTTTCTAGTTGTCCTTATTCTCCTTTCATACTTAACATTTTGGTGAACCTGTAGCTTTGAGCATTTGCATCTTTCTAATCATTCAAATCAGATTTTGCATTGATTTATTGCATATTTATCAATATTCATTTAAAAATCTAGCATCATTTCATATCCTTGCTTTGAAAATTCATAATTTCACAATTACACATTGTGTATTTCAATAAACATAAGTACCTTAATTCTCGTAATCTTATTGATTACATCCTTGGTTAGTGCATTGAGTGTTATAAAACTTTGTATGAGTTGTATAACCCACTGCCCTAACACCAACACCTTAGTAAGAAGAAGTTGTAGATTGATGGGTTCTAGTGCTTTCAATAGAAACGATGTGCAAACATCGGAAAATCCACTTTTCAACTACTTTACAAAAGGTGAATCAACATCTTTGCAAAATATCATCAACACCAATATGTCAGAAGAACAAACATTTCATGACTTTGAGGACATAATTGACATAGTTTCAAGAATTTATGGGAAATGAACATCTACCTCAAGAAGTGGTACCTCATGTTTAAGGATTAAGAGGATTATTACAAGAAGGATAAGAAGGTGTTGACATACTTTGTGGAATAGCCCATATAGTGGATAACAACATTATGTCATCAGCTAACTGCGTGAATATCATAAAAAATATGTCATCATCGAATCAAAATGGTACACAAGTATCGACACCCATGCCAACTACGGGAGTATCCACTTATACATCATCAATTCTCACTACCACTACACAAGCTTGTTGTAATGCTACCACTAACATCAGAACATCTAATGCGAACAATTACAAATCAATACACTACAATTACCAAAATTTATTACCCTGTGTGTCCATACCCATGAATAACTATTCTCAACCACCTCTCACTTCTGTACCATTAAACACCTTTGTCTCCAATACGCAAACAACATCATCTAGTGACAAAAAAAAAATGATATCTAATAATTAAGGACGCTCTACAACTTTGCCCACTTCTCTACTATTTGAATTTGGTACTACGCGGGAATGGAAGGTGATAGTCTAGGGGGGGCGTGATCCAACCCCCTTCCCTTACTCCTGGAGACTCTATTGTTGGCATGGGTTGTCGGGGGGACCTCATGAATCTTCCCTTGGAACAAGGATTGAAAAGGTGGAAGGAGGCACTAGTTGGAGTTGTGCTTAGTGGGGCAGGTTGCTCTGGCAGCATTCTGGTTATATCTGAGTATGAAGGGGCTAAGGTGCTCAAGCTTCCAATACAAAGTGTTTTACGGGTGGCAGCTTCGATGGAAAATACCCTGGTGGGCAAATTTATTGCCTTCAAACCTATATTGATTTGGTCCGACGCTGGATATCGGCCAAATGGGCTCTTAAAGGCAGCGTCTCTGCCAGTGTTATGCCGGGTGGTATGTTCTTGTTCAAGTTTACTTCTCAGGAGGACCTCCTATCGATCCTTGATGGGGGTCCATGGCTGTATGGGAAGCATACGCTTTCCTTATGCAAATGGAAGCTAGACTTTGACCTTAAGGCATACCTCAATCAGTCAGCTTCTGTTTGGGTGTGGCTGCCGGGCCTCCCCCTGGAATACTGGGATGAGAAAATTTTTCCTGGATAGGCAACACATTTGGAGACTATGTGATGGTTGACATAGTCACCAAGGCTAAGATGAGGCTTGTTTATGCTTGGTTCTATGTCAACGTTGATGTCCTTAAGACCTTGCCCACTTCTATTATTTTGGAATCCAAATATGGGAAGTGGACTCAGAGTATTTTGTACGAGAACTCTAGAGTTTTCTGTCATAACTGCATGAAACCAGGACACGTTTTCACCCAGTGCAGGGCCCCTAAATGCCCCCCACCTGAGGTAGAGGTCTGGGTTGCCTCGAGTGAGACCTCGGAGGAGTACCTCTTTAAGGAAGATATCCCTAAAATTATGGAATTGCCCCCAGCCTCTCTGGAGAAGATTGCGTCTGGGATGGCTCCGAAGGAGGTGCCCCTGCAAGTGGTGGTGGAGACTACAATGCATGTGGAGGCTATACAAGAGCTGACTAACAATGGAATGGTCCATGAACAGGAGGAATGAGAGCCAGAGGAAGCCTCTAAATTGATGGATGTGCCCCATGAGGTTGTTGTTGCCAGCGGGGGACAGGAGGATTTGGAGGAGGGGGAGCTTGCTTTGACAATTGGTGTGTAGAAAGAGGTCTCCTAGAAGAGCGCAGTGCAGGAAGTGTGTAGCCCAGGAGAGAAGACATGGTACACAAAAATGGGATAGAGTTCCCTAGAAATGAACTTCTCCCCATCCCCGGGTACTAGGTCTAGCAGGGGCCCAAAGGATTAGGAGGGCTAGACTACTACACAAAAGAAGGGGAAAGGAAGTAGTAGAAAGACAGCTGATGTGGGGGGGATGGCAGTAGGGGTAGACCCCCACACATGAAGACCAAACAGAGGGAGATAGAACTGGAAATTGCTAAGGGGAAGTAGACCACCTTTTTGGCCCCTCCTAAAAAAATAAAGAAATGAAGATCATCTCGTGGAACATTAGAGGGATCAATAGCCCTTAAAAATAGTTATTGGTTAGGAACTATATTTTTGATAATAAAGTTGATATTCTCCTACTTTAGGAGGTCAAAATGATGGAGAAGAATTTCAAGCTTGCTATAAAAGAGATCTGGTCTAGTGCGAACTATGCTATTAGCAGAGCTCAAGGAGCTTCAGGAGGTATTGCTACTATATGGAACCATAATCTGGTAGGGAGTGTGATTTCCTACTCTAGGCATTTCATTGATGTTTGCTTCCAAAATCACTTTGAAAGGTAGACTCTCATCAATGTTTATGCTCCTAATACTCGTAGTAATAGAAAGTAGGTCTGGGCTAGCTTGACTATCAAAATCAAGGAAGCTAGAGGAACAAACTGGATGATCACAAGGGATCTAAATTCTCCCCTCTATCTGTCTGAGGAAATAGAGGGGCTCACAGACTTCTCGGATAACACGTTGGACCTGGCTGAGTTTTTAGGAAGTGTTGGGCTCATTGATATAGAACTGGTGGGGCAAGATTTTACCTGGTCGAATAGGAGACAATGGAATAATCTCATTCAAGTTAAGTTAGATAGATTCTTAGTCTCTTCTTACTAGGCCATCACGAATCTTGTGCATTTGACTGCCCTTTCTCGGGTGGGCTCTAACCACAACCCTCTTTTACTCAACTGGCATGAGGGGAGTATGAAGGGTCCCTTCCCCTTCAGATTTGAAATGATGTGGGCCCTCCACCTTGACTTTAGGGTCAACCTTTCTAGGTGGTGGAATATCCCTGTTCAGGGGCCTACTATGTATAGATTGGCTCATAAATTGGCTAATGTGAGGAGCAAGGTTAAAGGATGGAACAAATATATCTTTGGCAATGTCCTGATTAGGAAGAAAAGCATTATGGAGCAACTTAAGGAAGTGTAATACAGAATGGAGAAGGGGAACCTTTTAGAGGAATTACGGACCCTAGATAACACTCTCTCTAAGGAATGGGTGCAGACTCTTAGGGAAGAAGAGGTTTACTGGAAGCATAAGTCAAGAGTTTAATGGCTTAAAGAAGGAGATAGGAACACTTCCTTCTTTCACCAATCAGCTCTAAGGCACAGGAAGAGGAATTCGATTAGGAAGCTAAGGGATGATCATGGCACTATGCTTGAGGATGATGGGGAGATTAGGAGATTAGCACATAGTTATTTTGAGTCCCTATTAGTTGCTCAACAAACCGGTGCCCCTATGGATGAAAGTACCCTCTTGGATTCTCTCTGATGAAGATAACTGCCTTCTAACCAAACCCATCTTGGAGGAGGCAGTTAGAGCTGCTATCTTCTCTATGGGTGCTTTCAAATCCCTTAGGCCAGATGGATTCCCCTTGACCTTCTTTCAAACCTTCTAGGAGATTGTGGGGAACAATGTCTTTCAAGCGGCCAAGGATTTCTTTCGAACAAGCAGGCTCTTAAAGCAGTTGAACAACACCTTTATTGCTCTGATCCTGAAGAAGATGGAAGCTAATCTTATGACTGATTTCAGGCCTATTAGTCTCTGCAACACAATGTACAAGGTCTTCACCAAAATTCTAGTTTTAGGCTTCAACCCCTCCTAGACAAGCTCATTACGCCTAATCAGAAGGGTTTTGTTCCTGGGAGATAGATCCTTGATGTAGCCATCACTACTCATGAGATTATCCATTCAATCTCTAAGAGCAACTCTATAGGTATGATTTTCAAATTGGATATTTCTAAAGCCTATGATCGTGTTAATTGGGATTTCTTGCTCAAGGTTCTAAGGAAATTCAGCTTTCATGAGAAGGTGACTGATATGATAAAGGATTGTATATCCATGGTTTGCTTCTCTGTTCTGGTTAATGGTTCTCCCAGAGGGTTTTTCCCCTTTGGGAGGGGCCTAAGGCAAGGTAACCATCTTTCTCCCTATCTCTTTATCTTGTTGGCTGAAGTTTTGCGTAGGAATGCTTGCAACCTTTTGATGCAGGGGACCCTCTAGGGTATCAAGCCTACCTCTTCTGCTCAAACTTTGGTCATACAATAGTTCTTCGATGATACTATATTATTCAGGATCACCTCAGTTGTTGAAGCCAGAAGATGGAAAATGCTCCTCAAGGCTTATGAAGGAGTCTCTGGTCAGAGTATTAACTTTGAGAAAATCCACATCTACTTTCTTTTAATACTCAAGAGGATCTGCAAAGAAAAATCACTCGAGTCCTAGGCTATTCGAGTGCGAGATTCCCAGCCACTTACTTGGGCCTCCCACTTACTACCACTAAAGTCTCATCTAACTTTTGGAATGGGTTACTAGAAAGAATATAGAGGAATTTGACTAGATGGAAAGGTGCCCTCTTGAGCCAAGCGGGGAAATTCCAGCTCCTTAAAGCTTCACTTCAAGGTATGCCAAACTACTCTTTAAGTCCGTTCAAAATACTTAGGTATGTGTTGGAGAAGACTAAGCAAATCCAAAACAAATTCCTTTGGTTTGGAGTGGAGGAGAAATGAATAATTGCTCTAGTTGGGTGGGACAAGGTTTGTACCCCTAGATGCCAGGGGGATTGGGATTGAGAAGAATTCAGCTCATGAATCGTGCCTTCTTGTCCAAGGTGGGGTGGAACCTCATTCAAGGTAACAAAGACTGGGGGGAAATTATGATGGCTAAGTATCTCAATGGGGATTGGGGTGGCAAGTTGCTCTTTGATGTCAGATTACCCAAAGGCTTTGTAATTTGGAATGGTATTCTCAAGACCCGTGGCCTCCTTCACCAAGGAATTTGGTGGAAGATTGGAGATGGTAGGGATGTTAACTTTTGGGAGGATAGATGGATGAAGGATAAGCCACTCAAGGAGGTGGAGTATGGAAGAATTGTGATAAGGCCTGTAGATTCTTTGGTCCTAGGGTGATTAACTACTTAAGGATTCATAGGGGGTTTAGGCGATGGAAGGATATGACAGAATGTATCTGGGACCATGATGAGGATAGGATGCTATCTATTCAACTTCAAAGGGACATGGAGGACTTCAGAAGTTCCCTCTCTTCCCTAAGCAGGATTAGATAATCTGGGACAAGGACAGTAAAGGCTTGTTCTCAGTTAGAAGTGCTTATGGTCTGCTATTAGACATCAAGGAGGACAAGTTCTGGGGGAAAGTCTGGAGCCTAAATTTCTTCCTAAAGTTAAATTTTTCTGGTGGACACTGATGCACAATAGAATTCTGACTATTGATAATATGAAAAGGAGGGGTTTTCAAATGCCTAACAGGTGTGTCCTCTATGGAATTGAAGAAGAGATGCCCAATCATCTTTTCCTTCACTGTAGTTTTTCTTAGGAGATTTGGGGCTTAATCTTTCAGAAGCATAATATAAGCTGGACCTTGAAGAGTAATCTTGCTGCCCTGATTTGGGATTGGAGGCCCCCTTTTTGTTCGGTGCTCCCAGTGACCAAGGAGCTCTGGTTACAATTACCACCCCACTTGGCCTGGAATCTTTGGAAGGAATGTAATAACAGGATTTTTAGAGAGAAATTTAGAACTCCTATGGAAGTTTTCCAGAGCTGCCTCAAACTGCTAGCTGAGAACATCAACTCTAGCAATTTCAAAGCTGTTGATTGACCCCCTGGACAGAAAGAATAGTGTCTGTTAAAACACTGGAACATTAGCCTCGGTATGTGTTGAATAGATGATTCTAAAAGGCTTGCTAGAGAAAAGACCAGGTGGGTTAGGCCTCAGAAAGGATGGTTTAAGCTCAATTTTGATGGAGCTACCAAGGGGTACCCGGGAGAGGCTAGCAGAGGAGGAATCATAAGAACTGACACGAGAGCCTTTTTGGTTGCCTATTTTGGAGGCATTGGTTTCAAGAGTAACAATGAGGCTGAAGCCTTAGCCATGCTATGGGGCATTAAATTGGCTATCTCCTTGAACATCAGATTTCTTCATGTGGAAGGGGACTCATTGTTAATTATTAATGTTGCCCTGGGTTCAGCTCAGTTTGGATGGAACTTAGCTGACATAGTGGTGGATATAAAGTTGTTGCTCAATGGGTTAGAGGAGTTCAAGATCTCTCACATTTATAGGGAAGTAAATGCGGTTGTCGATGCTATGGCAAACTTGGGCAATGGTAGAAAAGGATGGCAGTGCTGGAGGAGTATGACTTGCCTGCTGGTGCAGGAGCACCTCGAGATACAAGAATCTGGAAGATTCTATGCATTTATATTTTGTCCAAATGTTATATTGTAAGGCCTTCCAGCCATATTGGGAGACTGTATACGTGTCATTGAATTGTCATTAAAGAATTATAACTGAACAAGAAATGTAACTGTTCAGCAGTGGTGGTTCGTTACCATCGTGTGTAACTACCAGGATATGAGTCTTTTAATAGTCAGGTCTGTATTTGTTAAAGAGGGAGACGAAGAGTAGAGAGAAATTGTATGTATATTTTTGAAGTAGAAGAAATAAAGAAATTTTGTGTCCTGGTCTAATTACGAGAATGTAGACTGGAGTCATTCCACTGGTTGAGATTTCTTCAAAATCAGTGGAATGACCTCTGTAGTGTTAGTTTGTTTTCTGTTCTATAGATTTAGTTATTTCTGTGTGTTGTTTCGGTTACAAATGTTACAAGGGAGGTTTCGGCTGCAGAATTGTGCAAATCATGTGTATCCTGCAAAGTAATGTATATGCAAAGTAGAAGGCATCGATGTGAGAAGAGCCATCAGGTGGACGTAGTTGTGTCGAGCCGACAGTAATCAATCTCATCGATTGAGGTGTATCAGGGTGACAACTGAAAGTGTCACCGATGGATACTTCATCGGTGAATCGGTGGAAGATCTGGAGACAGTACCGATAGCGGCAGTCTTGCCGAAGTTATAGCATCATGTGAGTTATCGGTAAGAATCACATTATCAGAAGATGAGAATAAAGCTACACAGATGATCTCAGTCATGTCGACTGAGGATTATAGTTTGAAAAGTCATCGGAATGACAGATTGTATCGGTGGAAGAATGTTTGGAGTGGCCAATAGTATATTATCCTACCGATAGTAAGAAAGAATGTATTTCGGTATCATTTGGACCTTACGAAGGGGTTGTAAAAGCTATTTGAGCATTAATCTATGTGAATTGTGGGTATGATGGGTATTTTCACCCTGTTTCAAATGCTTCCCTCTGCACTCTGCATCAAATTGGTATCAGAGCTAGCGAAAGCTCTGGGAGGAGATGTTATGTATTTGATTTTTGAGATGAAGAGTTGAAACAATATGTTTGGTTGATGACCATTTAAAGACAGAGATTGTGGAAAGAATTTTGAACGTTGACAGTAGAGTTGCAAGACTATTGCAGATGCTCATGCCATCTAGTTGCTAGAAGGAATAGGGATTCCTGTGTGTGGGCAGACGAGGATGAGGTCTGTCAAGACCATTCACCAATAGAGATTAAGCTGGAGAAGGGTGCAAAGTGAAGCCACTAAGGAGAGAGTGGTAGGTGCATCACCAGGATCTGCTATTGGATGTGAGGAATGGGTCTGTGAAGCAGCATGTACAATGGCCAGTTGATGGAGCATTGTGTTGTAGTCATGGAGGTTTTGTTCAGTCTGAAGAGTACTCCACTAATGGGAGTAGAAGGAGCCTAAAGATGCTCTGAAGAAGGTGGTAGTTTGATTTTGTTGGTTGGTTGGTCACCATTCCACTGATTTGAAGATTGGAAGCTTGAAGCTGAGGAGACTGAAGATAAAGCCAGAAGAGATGCAAAAAAAAGTTCTTTTTTTTTGCAGGTACATTTCCAAGGGACTTGGAAATTTTGTTGGTTGGTTGTATGGTGTAAGAGCACCTCGAGATACAAGAATATGGAAGATTCTATGCATTTATATTTTGTCCAAATGTTATATTGTAAGGCCTTCCAGCCATATTGGGAGACTGTATACGTGTCATTGAATTGTCATTAAAGAATTGTAACCGAACAAGAAATGTAATTGTTTGGTAGTGGTGGTTCGTTTCCACCATGTGTAACTGCCAAGATATGAGTCTTTTAATAGTCGGGTCTGTATTTGTTAAAGAGGGAGACAGAGAATAGAGAGAAATTGTATGTATATTTCTGAAGTAGAAGAAATAAAGAAATTTTGTGTCCTGGTCTAATTACAAGAATGTAGATTGGAGTCATTCCACTGGTTGAGATTTCATTGAAATCAGTGGAATGACCTTTGTAGTCTTAGTTTGTTTTCTGTTCTATAGATTTAGTTGTTTCTGTGTGTTGTTTCAGTTACAAATGTTACAGGGGAGGTTTTAGCTGCATAATTGTGCAAATCATGTGTATCTTGCAAAGTAATGTATATGCAAAGTAGAAGGCATCAATGTGAGAAGAGCCATCAGGTGGACGTAGTTGTGTTGAGCCAACAGTAATCAATCTCACCGATTGAGGTGTATCGGGGTGACAACTAAAAGTGTCACCGATGGATACTTCATCGGCGAATCGGCAGAAGATCTGGAGACAGTACCGATAGCGGCAGTCTTGCCGAAGTTATAGCATCATGCGAGTTATCGGTAAGAATCACATTATCAGAAGATGAGAATAAAGCTACACTGATGATCTCAGTCATGCCGACTGAGGACGACAGTTTGAAAAGTCATCAGAATGACAAATTGTATCGGCGGAAGAATGTTTGGAGTGGCTGATAGTATATTATCCTACCGATAGTAAGAAAGAATGTATTTCAGTATCATTTGGACCTTACAAAGGGGTTTTAAAAGCTATTTGAGCATTAATCTATTTGAATTATGGGTATGATGGGTATTTTCACCCTGTTTCAAATGCTTCCCTCTGCACTCTGCATCACCTGCCCAATGAGATTCATACTCTCATAAAGAAAGATGAAGATAACAATAGGAATTAGATGGTTTAGGGTTGTGACCATCCTCTTTCTGTGGTTGGATGGTGGCAGGAGTTATGTGCATTTTGAGACCTATTTAAATGGGATCAGGATTGATGGTTTTGGTTGGATAAACACGTTTGGCAGGGATAAATTTTTAAATTTTCAAAATCAGATAGGCAGGAATAAGAGAGCTTTGAAGTGGCCGTGGACTAGTTTGTTGTCTGGCATTCCTAGGTGGCATAAGATGGGGGGCTGCGTGGGTCAGGAGAATAGCTGGCGGGCCAATAGTCCATTGGTGGGCTGGAGTGCTAACTGGATGACAGGTGGATAGGTCATAAAGCATAAGAGCCTCAATTTTGGTGATGGCACGAGGGATAGATCTAGTTGGACTGAAAGGATGCCACAGTGGCCCCTAGAAGGGGTATGGATGTTGTGTAGGACGGATCCACCAGTGGGCAATAATATTTGGTTCATCTCTACGACGGGGGACATTCATTGCCGCACAAGGTGGCGCTCGAGATCTTTTCCCAAGGAGATTTTGCAATGTGGCATAGGTATGGCGTATCACCATAATAATTATGATGTGATTAATGATCTTATATCATGGCCTTTCTATTTCATTGAGTTACTTGCTAATCACAACAACACCAACCTTAGCAATTTTTGTTGGTAAGTGGCGATTGATCATGCAAGTACTGTACACTAGTTATGTATCCTCATTTTTTTCCCTCTTTTTTGCACGATTGGAGTCAGTTGTTAATTTTTGTTAACCAATAAAAGAAAAATGACATTGCAAAATCCTAATTTTAGAAGCTTCCGAAAAGCCTGTTATAAGCGGCTGGGATATATGTTACGGCAATGTATTTGTGAGATTGTAATCTATTTTGCACTGGATAATAAAATCATTGGATGGTTGAGTTTCTATGGACGTAGCCCATATTGGGTGAACCACGTTAAATTTCTATGTTGATCTCTTTTGTGTTATTCCTCATTGTTATATTTGGGTTATTTAATCTGCATATAATTGTTAGTGTTTATTTCTTTGATATGCCTGAACCCTAACAATTTTAAGCTCTACAACTTGTGTGATATTCAAACTATGAAGATGGGAGGAGAGATTGTGAGCATAGAGCTGACCATGGTGGAGGAGTTCAAATAGGACTAGATTGTCTGGCATATTATCTAGGAGGGGGAAGTGGTTCCTTTTTTGGAGGGTATGATCGACCATGATGAAAACTTGCCGCGCTAATTTGCAAAGTCATGGGATGAAGACACAAGACAAGTCTGCTTGGGGGTATTGGCTTTCAAGTGTCTGAGGAGTTGATTAGCCAAGCCACGAGGCTTCCTACCAGAGGGAAGAAGCACACCAGATGCAGCAAGGTTCTCAACCCAGAACACATGGGTCTCTTTTTCAGAGAGGGGGAGGCGGATGTGAAGTTGCATAGTGGATTTGATAGGGAGAAGCTGCCAGAGCCTTGGGGCCAAGTCTATTTAATGCTTATGAAGTTCTTCACGCTGGAAGGAAGGTTTAAGGTATTTTACTATTATCATTATGCCCTTCTCAACCACTTTAGGAACAAGATGGAAATTAGCTTTCCTTTTTTTCTTCAGTCCTCCTTGGAAAATTCCATTAAGTCAGCTAAAGAACTTAGGGCTAAAAACCCTGGTCACCCTCTTATCCCTATCCATCAGGGCCTCATTCTAAGACTTTACCATTTCCATCTTGCCATGTGTCCCCTAAAGTAGATTAAGGTCAAAATGATTGAGGACCCCCAGATGTTTGTCTCTCCTAGGCCTAAAGGTAAGGCGAAAATGTGTATCGGGACCCCTAAATTGGCCAAGGGGGGCCCCCATATTGTAGAATGCAAGCCCCCGACTGGGACCCCCACCCCTGAGTCTAAAATGAAATCCCTGAGAAAAGCCCATCTAGAGCCTGGGAAAGATAAAATTGGCTTGGCCAAAAGGGAGAGGAAGGTGGTCGAGGAGGAAGGGACTGGGCAGGAAAAGAAAGCCAAGACTGGTACTGAGGAAGAAGAGATGGCGACTAGTTCTATGAAAATTGTTGGATTGGACTCAAGGCCCATACAGACTGGAAGTGGTGTTGGGGAGGATACTGTTAAACATACCAACTCGAGGGTTCGTCATTCTAATTGTATTGTTGGGAAACCATCCGTTAATCCATAGGGTGTCGAGATTTCTGAGGACACAGACTTTGTTGAGGAAACTATGGAGGACGGGGAGAATGATGTTCCTATTGAATCTGTGCACAAGGAAGAAGGGGCGAGCCATTTTGCTTCCATGAACAAGTCGAGTTCTAAGGACCTGGGTGTTGCTGCTGAGGAAACTGGTGGTTTGGATAACAAGGGTAGTTGTCTTCTGTGTGTCATGACCACTGAGGACATGGGGAGACTCAAGCTATAGATGGAGAAAATGCAGAAGAAATGGAAAACCATGGCCGAATTCGCTACTAAGGCCTTGCATCGGGCGGTGTCGATCTTTGTTGCTGTGAAGGAACTGGATGATAAAGTCAAGTAGGTGGGGATTGATAAGCTTGGTGACTACAAAGACATGGTCAAGTTTTTGGCCAAGTTTAGGACTACTAATAGTCCTTAGTTCTTTTTGTTGTCAATGTACTATTATTGGCATGTTTAAGGCTTGTTGCCCTGGGGGATATTTTATTTAGGGTTCTCAACCCTCTTTTGTAGCTAAACTAATCAAAAACAACATCACCTAGTGATGCAATCCTAAACCAAATTTTGCAAAGTATGATATCCTTGCAGCAAAAAGTAGCAAATATGACCACTGCTTCATCCCAACCCAATATACCAACATATCATGCTTGCAATCCTTTATCTTATACAATCTTAAGAGCTCAAATGTTTGACAAATTTGAGACTCCTCGCTTTGAAAAGTGCAGTGGCAAAGGTGATACTAACAATCATGTGGCAGCATTCACAACGTGTAGTGATTTCTTCTTTGACAAGGCATTGTTAGCTAAAATCTTTCCATGATCCCTCAAAGATACAACTTTGGAATGGTTTTGCTCCTTACCTCCTAATTCAATACATTCCTTCTCATAGCTAGTTGATCAATTCCTGCAACATTTCCAAGCAAACATTGGACATCCTGTCTCATTGATTGACTTGGTCCATTGTAAACAAGGTTTGAAAGAGAAATTAACGAAATTCAAATAGTCGATATCAAGCTCTCTTTTGCAAAAATACAATATATGATTATAGATGAGGATGTTCAAAAAGTATTCATTACGAATCTACAACCAAACATACGTAATAAAATATTGTTGATGAATTATAGTTCATTTCAACATCTCTGCACAACTCTCCATGATTACCAACTTTCGGCTAGTTAGTATGAGAATCATAACTCATCGACTTCGGTTAGTCAATCCAATGCTAGAAATTATCAACAATCATTCAAGAAGCATAACAAGATTTTCATCAAGATTAATGGGCAACAATCAAACAACTTTCAATCACAAGTGGTAGCCATTTCAAATTAGACCCCATTCAAATTCAGGTAGCAACAGAGACAATTCACTCCATTATCAAATTCTCTTCATTTGATAATGATTCAAGCGGTAACCAACAATCTTTTGAAGCTTCCTCCTTCTCATCCAATAGACAACAACAAGATGAAAGGACTTTCATTTGATGCTAATGCCTTTTTCCAGTATCACCGCTCAGCAGGACATGACACTGAAAGATGTATGCATCTTAAACACAAAATTCAAGACCTCATCAATTCTAACATAATACAGGTGACTGGTGTGAATGACAATGGAAATAAGTCAGTTGCTCCTCTGAATCAAAATATAGAAATCTTCACTAATCCTTTTCCTAAGTATAACAAAAACATGGTAGAACAACAAAATGAAATAGATCTTGAAGTTGAAGTTTTGGAATTTGATGAAATAATTGGCATAATAGAACCAGATAAGGTGGAAAAAGAATAGTGGATTGAATCCAAAGATCGACCCCATACATGAGCAAGAGGTATCTATGCTGAGGTTCCTCCTTTGTTATCCCTTCAAGGATCAGGAGATAACCAAAATGCACAAGATACACAAATAAAACAGACTACATACAATCACAATAAGAAAGAGAAATTTATAACAATGAAAAGTATCCCATTTCATCATGAGAAACTCATCCATCAAGAAAAGTAGAATAAGAAAGAAAAAGAGCAAGGCATGAGTCATAAAAGTATGTCGAAAAAGGTAATGATTCACCTCTTCGCAAGCATGAAAAGATTTCAAACATACAAAAAATTATGTATCAAGCACCGTGCGACTGTTTTGAAAGTCAAGTAGGTATGAATTTTGCATCCATTCCACCACACTTGATAGAGCACCTCTCCAAGATGCTCACAAGCTTGGCCTCCTCTTAGATAAATATATGTGTGTGTGTGTTGTGTTCCCTGTGTAGTGTTAAATGTTTGTTTAGGTCTCCTTGGATGACCCTTGATACTCTTGTAAGGTCAAGGATACAAGGAGACCGCCTCCGTTGTGACATTTCTTCTATTTGTTTCTCTATTCTTCTATTGTCTTATTGTTGCAATTGTTGTGTGTGGTGCCTTGGGGGCATTACGTAGTGGAGGTTGTCTTGGAGGCATCTTCCCAAGTTGTGACCTTAAGTCACTTTTGTCTCCTCTCCCTTTTTTTTGTGATTTCATTCTTCCATTGTACTTGTGGCTCTACTAGTCGACGAATGATGACAACAAATATACACTTCTGATAAGGACCGTGTGTCCCTAAAACAAGAAAATAAAAATGGACGTAGTCCATATATGAAGATGGGGGTAATTTGTTACTGACATTTGACTAGTAGAATTACTTTATTTCATGATGTGATCATGAATTGTATTGTGAAATTGTTGTAACAAGCCTTTTTAATAATCTAAATCTGCTGCTATGCACTTTGAATTGCTTTTGTCTCACCTTGTAGCTACACTCAATTCTGAGATACCTAAAGTATAACCTCATGGCTATACTCAGTCTTGAACCTATAAGTATAGCCTTGATTTGTTTGAGTGGCATGTTACCTTATTTCTGTATTAGTTTCATGAATGATTTGGTTATTACTAAAGATTATTGTTGACCAATGGTTGTTAGCAAATGGTATTGATGTGTTTCTATTGTGATTGTTGGGAACAATTCGATGATTGTAAACACCTATCACTTTGGGGAATGGGCTTTGTGAAAGCTCTTGTTCCCTCACATGTTTTCAACTTTACCTTAAATGTGTTCGCTACTGGCAAGCAGGAGCAACCACTTTAGGGTGGGGGCATATATTGTGGTAAATGCTTGGATATCTTAGATATTGTGATAAATTGTGTTGTGTATGCTTCCTTTTCACTGTAAGGCATCTCCACAATGCAGGTGGGGTTGTATACTTTGTTTTGTGTGTTTGTGCATACTTCCTTTTCACCGTAAGACACCTCCACAATGCAGGTGGGGTTGTATACTTTGTGTGCATACTTCCTTTTCACTATAAGGCGTCCCCGTGATGCAGGTGGGGTTGTATGCTTTTGAAATCCATTTTGAGGAAGGCAAGATTATGTCTTCCCTTGAGTGGTTGCACATCCTTTTGAAAAAGTCCTCTCGCAGGAGGCGGGGTTGGGTCTTGAGTTACTCACCCTTAAGTGTGTTTTGGCAATCGTGGTAGCATAGCTCAACCATCAGGTGTGTTTGGTGTGTCTTAGATGGTGGAGAATAGCAATGAGCTCCTCCCCATCACTCATGTTTGCTTTGTATAAGAAGTATAGTGGGTCGATGGCACACTCTACGACGCTCATGTACTTTGTGTGTTTTTCATGTGTTTTGTGTGTTTTGTGGAGACGCGTAGAGATGAGCTCCCCCCATGCCATGTGTTTTGTGTGTTTTATGGAGGTGTGTAGCGATGAGATCCCCCCACGTTGTGTGTTTTACGTGCTTTGATGGTGGTGCGTAGCGATGAGCTCCCCCATCGTCTGTTAGTATAGTATAATTGTTTAATCATGTCTTCTCTCCGTGTATACTTTGTGTATTGCATGACTACGTTCATGTCTTCTTAATGTATTGTGTGCTTCTATACTATCTTCTTCATGTTTTGTGTGCTTATCATGTGTCTTCTTATGTTTGCCTAAGTTTGGGGGCTAGAAATGGTCTTCCAAACTTAGGGTGTGTTTTTGGTTCTAGTATTTGATGTGCTTGATGTGTTTCAACTGTACTTTAATACATGTACTGATCGTAAGATCATACACACATTAAAGTGGGGGCTAAATGTCATGGAGTAAAAAGTATCCACATGGCTTTTTACCTCCTTGTTTAGCTCCTAGGTCCTTGTGATTACATCATACATTCAAAATGTTTGTCCCGACACAAAATTGCCTGACACCAATGTAAAATTAGAGTATGGGCCCCATGTTGTATCTTATCCCAGACCTAAAAAGGGTTGATGGACCTAGGCAGTACCACCCATGTCCCCCCTCTTAAGTTAGACTTAAATTAAATGCATGTCAGTTTGGGACCTTTCAAAAGGTTTCTCCTTGTCATCTCTTTTGGTTTAATTTCATGATTATGAGTGGGGAAGCATATATAAGTGTGTTTTTGAGTTCATTTGTAACTAGGTTGGAAAGGGCTAACTTGAGATCTTGAAGTGAAGCAAGCAAGAGCATTCATTGCGATTCTAGATCAGATTTGTGTATTGTTATTATGTGTTTGTTGCAGGCATGGAGCCATCATCTATCCTCCTTAGGATTTAAAGGATCTTCATCATTCTAAGGGATCATCAAATAGGTGATATCATTGTTTGTTTATCATCATTTGAATCATCATATTATCATTGTTTTTAGCCTCTGTCCCCACGAGGGCACACACTCTCTATCAATCAACAGTGTTGGGAAGCTTAAATGTTATCTTGGGATTTGACTGAGGCAAGTTCCTAAACACCATAACCCCCAAACCCCTTTTTATCTTCTTGTGTGCAGATTACAGGAGCGAGATTTGGAAAATATAGAGCTACAGGGAGACTGTGTGAAGATCAGGGTTTCAGGATCTGGAAGAAGTTTCAGGGTTTTCCCTAATCTAGGATCTGGGTGTTACCACCCATGTCCTCCCACCCTTTCTAAGTTCAGATCTGGCATTTGAACAGTATTTACAACATCTTCCCAGTTTACAGTTTTTGCAGATTCCTTCAATCAGGACGTGAGTGGTCCCGATTTAGTCCTTCAACACCTCTGCTTTTAGGAGACAATTTTTTTCATCTTCCTAGTCATCCTTATACAATTAGTTTCTAGATAGTTGTTGTACTTATTATGTTATAAGAAGATCTTCGTAGAACTAGGGATTCATGCATTGTTAACCTAGGGTTTGATAAAAAGGCTAAATTAAATTTGATCCATCTATAGCATACATGAGTCCAAGATCAACAGTTGAGTCCACCTTCATTTGGTAGTGATTTGTCTCAGTTTTGTCCTTGAATGTTATATGGAAAAGGGTTTGATCTAGTTTGTGTTCTAGTTGTCATCATTCTCCTTTTTCATACTTAACAAAAATAAAAGCAATTTAAATTTTCTTTTTGCCCCTGGATATGTATATCTCCCTTTTCTCTTTTAAAAATAAAATTCACCTATAGGTATAAGATGCTTTTCTTTTCTCTTTTTTTTAATTGTGCTGGGGACACATGTTTCTCTTTGGACTTTTAAAATTGTGTATACAAAAGATATTTGTCTATATAACAAAAATATGCCCTTGGAACAATTTATTATGCATCCTGCAAATAATCTATCAAGTTTCTTTCACAAATGTAATCTCCAATAAATGAGAAATGTATTTATTGCTTATATGCATTTAACTTCACACAACTCCATACACACATATACTTTCATACTACACTAGAATTCTGAAACATGTTATATACCTAGGCACCTACAAATGTATGTGTAGATTTTTGGCATTAGGATGAGCTAGTTCTATTATAGCAATGATACAAAGGGATGATCTAACTATATAGGTAGGGGGTAGGGAGATCTTTAGGTGCTTGGGGAGATCAAATAGGTTGGGCAATTGATAGAGATGTAGCCCCCCCCAACCCCTTTTCTTCTTTTTAGGGAGGAAGCGACCCACTAGGAGGCCCCTACTATGATAAAATTGAAAGCACAATTGCCACCCTACAAAGGAGAACACAAATTTGAACAAATTAGCTGCTCTTTAAGGGTAGAAATTAATCTAGATTCAAACTACCAACAAATGCCTAGCATACATCATTTCAATTTTTCTCACAACCAACAAAATTAACTCTTAGACGATGATGTCATTTGTTTGTGCAAGTTGATGGACACACAAAGCAAATGACACAGACACAAATAAAAAATTTAAACTAAATCATAGAGTTTTACAATGAAATTTTTAGATTCATATGTCTCTAGCAATGATGTCATTTGTTGGTGATCAAAATTACATCCTAGAACTCTAGAAAACAAGCTCTAGTTACCAATTCTAAGAAAACAAAGTCGAGTTGGAATCATGTCAAACTCATGATCAAACTATAGGTGGCTTTGACCAATTAATAAGACCAAGATAACTCTTCCACACTTTAGGCTCTATAGGACCTAGGAAGGTGTTCATGGAAGTTTTGATAGGACAATTAAAGAGAAATGAAAACAACATAATTGATCTTGAGAAAGCTATGCACTGTGTGTAGGATTGCCCCAAAGATATGTCACTAAACAACAGTATAGTTATTTATTGGCTTGAAACCAAAAGCCTCCTAGATAGGACATAGATCATGTATGCAACCAAAGATTTGAACAAAGTTCTTTCTCCAAAGTTACATGCAATTGTAAAATTGCACTTCATACATGACCGCAAACAAAACAATAGTACATAACTCTCTAAAGATTATTTCAGACATTGGCTTAGATGACAATTTGTAGGAATTAAGGTTTAAATAGTAAAGCATAATCAATAAATAATTTACTAGAATAGATGGATGATTTATCATTTAAAAGCTATGATCAAACGGACAAGAAAATGATCAATGTCTTGATCCATGGGTAGTAGAGTCAAATGCTAAAACAATAAGTAAACATGTATGTAGATCTAAAATAGAGAACTACAAATGCATGTAAGATTCCTCCAAACTTGCTGGTATTTCACTCAAATGTGGGATTCAAAAACTCAAGAACTTCACATGACTAAACATTCTTCTCAATCCAAAAATGATCAATTAATTCTATATGAAATTAATAGATAGCTTTTACACCTATACTTGATAGAAGACTAACCAAAATATACCACCAAATTAGTAAATATAGCCTCACAAAGTTGTCAAATTCCTTAAAATTAACAATCAAACTTAGAGACAATCAACCATGGAGAAGATTTTGCTTATAAATACTTTTTAAATTTACAACAGACAATTAAAAAATCATTAAGAAAGACCTAAAATCAAAGATTGGTCATTAGAATAGAGGTCACCGTACAAATTCATCTTATAGAACTATCACCCAAAAAACCAACTAAAAACCAATCCTTTTCTCTGTTTAGAAATTTACATTTATAACAAATAAAACTAACCTAGACCTCATATAATATGACACCTGTTCAGCTCGGGCCATTACTTTGCCTTTTTAAAGAGAACAAATAATTCACAGATACATCTTTTGCTCCTTTCTTACTTAAATTTACAAAATAAAATATCATCCCCACAAAAAAAACAGATCCAAAAAAATACATTTGCCATTCCTACATAAAATATCTACCTTAAATAAATACTTCCCTCTGATTTATTTTCCCCTGCAGTGAGCTTGAAAACCCATTATTACCTCCTCCAAATATTGATTGCAGTTGTGAAAATTCTTCTGTATAAATATTCTTGTCTCCAAAGCTTTCCCCTGTTCATAAAAATAAAACCTCTCTTTTTCACATGTAGCTTATGTTCTCTTTATGGAGGCCAAAATTAAAATGGTGGGGGATCACTTTAAAATTCCATGAGTTCAAAAACTCTATGTTTATTTCCACCTTAGCCCATAAAATAATATGCTTAGGTAATATTAAGCCTGGGCACATTGTAAAATATCCAATGGTGGGCTAAAAAAATCATTATTATTCAGCTTTAAAATATAAACCATGTCTTAATATGCATTCCCATATGCTATTTCACTTCACCATTGGATAATAAAAATTATCCCTACCCACTTCCAGGCCCCACCACAATTTATAACCATACTTCAATTTAAACAAGATTTACAGTTATGAATGGCTTCAGAATGGAGGCTTTAATCCTATGGTGCAAGTGATTGTCACGGCTTTAAAAGTTTAATCCCTTTGAGTTATGTGCCCATGGGTGTCATGGATGGTTAAATCAACTGCTGGGAAGAGCTCATATGATCTCCACATAATCATTGCAATATTGCTTTTAAGCCAATAACCTTTCCTTGTGTAAAACTCTAGTTCATTGTCATATGCAATTCACAAATCAATATTTTCACTGTATTGGATGGTTGCCTATTTGCAAATGGTGCAAGAAGAAAACATAGAGGGTGATGCAGAAGGTGCAAAACCAAGCAGCACCGATATAATGGCTGCAACTTCCCATTGAGTCATATAGGTTTTCTCATCACAACTTTGGACAATACTTTGTAACCTATGCCAACGTCCTATTATTGTGCAATGCCTTTTATTTCATCATCTTTCATTCATATGTTACCCAATCTTTTGATATTCTGTATTGTTATATGGTGAGTTGTATCATGTACTGCCATCTACACAATCCTTTTATACTCATTTGTCATGCTGGAAACCATTTAATATATTCACAATTGACCATGGGCCCACCACACACTAATGAATAAAATTCATTTAAAATTTTCATGGAAATGAGCTACAAATTGTGTCCAGAAAGGGATGGTGACCGGTTGGAAAACATCAAAATTCAAAGAATAGGTCATCCAGTCACTATCAACAATAAAAGAATAACAGAAGATCAATAAAGGAAGTGCCTATTTATTGGAACAGATTGATTTTCAAATCAACAAATTTTAAGTGGGTCAACATGATGTTAATTGTAGAGCTGGGAAACATCTAGACAGCAAATTACGATTTTATATAGTTTTGTAAAGCCTTGACTTGCATTGTTGCTGCTGTTTCATTCGTTCCTGTTATGTTTTTAACTATTATTGTTGTAGTCAGATTGTCATGATTGTCAGGATTGTTTTCATAACTTCATGCTTTTTATATTATTATTATATATACTAACATAGTATTTCTATGATCATCTTATTATAACTTTTGGTATGTAAGGACTCACAGATGTATAACCCTATTGCCTATTTCTTCTTATATAATTTTTTCTATTTGTTCAATATTATAAAAACTATTCATTTCCTACCAATAAATACGAGCCTTTTTTGCCCTTTTTGGGTTCTGCTTTGTAAGGATTCGGCCCTTGGTTTTGCAGCCTTATATTATCAAAAACACGACTTTAGAATGGGGCAATCTTTAATATTCCATTTAATTTTATTAAATCTTCCACAAAATTGTTTGTCCCCTTATGTATCATGTTTGCGGACTCACTGAAACAATATATACCAACAATATATATTGTCCTTCCCTCAATATAATCACTTCCTATTTGATCTCCGGACCCACCATTTTAAATGAGAGTTTACTATTGTGGCCATTTCAAAATATCAATCCCCTTGAGCAGTAATTTTTCACAACCTTTGCATTGCTATAAATATTTAATAATAAATTGTTCCCCTGCCATCCAACACACATTTAGTTTTTAGATTATAACTAAAAAATTATTACTACGGTTTTATTTTGTACCTAAAAATTTTGAAATTTTGCCAGAGTGAAATTAAAGTAATATTTTTCTTCACTTTGTATTTATTTTTTAATCAAAATTTTTTAGGTGTGAATTGCTCATAATGTCTCTACAGCCAAATTTACATTTTGAGGATACAAATTACAACTATAGCTTCAAAATAAGAACTATATGCCCATACTTAGAAATAAGGAATGGTTGCCAATACTTTCTACATGTTATGATTTCTAGAGTTTATTCTATTTATATGCTTACAACTTATTTTTATGATCCTTTTAATTTTCACATCTTTTTATTCCATGTTTACAATGCCCATCTACCCACATCTTTTTGCCTATACATTATGACCCTTGGCATACCCTTATCTTTATGTGTATGATCCTTATCATGCATAGATCCTACAATTACAAATTATAACCATTTTCAAGCCCATATCTTTTTATGGCCCTTATCATACCTTCATCTTTTTACATCCTATTGGTTTTTAGATGTTCTTCATCTAGCCTTTAGGGCCATCCTTACTTTATCACTTGCCTATATTTGGGGCAACCATTACTTATCCATGCCTTCATGCATATCTCCCACTCATATAATTACACATCGGTATCTCTTATTTTATCATGTGCTTACATTCTTCTTATCTAGATCCTATGGCTATCCTTGCCTTGCTATTAAGCTATGCCAGGGGAAACCTTATTTCACATGTCTTGATGATTATCTCCTACTTAGATGCCTAGCTTATAATAATATCTTTTACTATATTACATATATATTCTGTCATTTTACTATACTGGCAACAACCTTATTACACATCTTAATGCTTATCTCCAATTTATATGTTTACATGCAATTCCTTCCATCCTTTGAATACAACCAATTGGAGGGGGAATATATGCACTAAAATTCCTTCGTGAGAACTATATTTTTGCAATGGCAAACCTTCATTCCCATGTCCATGAGAGTGTTTTACTACTTCATCCACACAATTGAAGTCCTTGTACATTCATCTTTGTGGTTAGAGCCCTTTTCTAAGCTATTTGTCGAGTCATATCCTTATCTACATAGTCAAATATTTATCACTTTTCATAACTATAAGGCCCACCCATTTTATGGCTCTTATCATATTCTTATAGACTATCATGCTTATTTTTTAGCATGTTTCTGGACTTATTTGATAGATAAATGATCTATGTGAGTGTATGTAATGGAATAATGTTTGTCATCATGTTTAAAGAGTCATTCATATAATATTTATGAGACTAATTATGATTAATTTATTAAGCTGAGATATAGTTGGAATTACATAGTGTTTAGCTTATGTGATTCAATCATTGTAATGCAGTATGACTATGTATATATTAAGTGAACTATTATGTGATGTTGAACATGCCTTTAATTCCATGTTTATGAACATGTTAATTTATTTGGTCTAACTTGTTATGCTCCAAACATGATTTTGAAGTTGAGACTTGATGTGTGCATTGATTGTGTAGGAATTTAATAGGTATTGGCCAACATAAGTCATGTGAAGAAGGTATGATCATGGATCAACCTTTTGTATTGTCTCATTCCACCTTCTAGATGAATGAGATCCTTACCATGAATTATCTAATTTTGTCTTGTCATGTGGTCATGAGGGACACATTAATTCTTGTGAGTACTTGTGGTTGTATCTCCATAGTTTAAATATCTTGTGTTTTTTGTTGTTTTTGATCCTAATTTTGGTCAAGTTTTGATAGCAAAGCATGCAAGGTGGAACTTGGGTTAAAAGTATGAAAATGTGCGAGAGAAAGCCAATAAGTGGTTTGGCAGGTGCTGCATAGAAAAAGGTAGTTGATTCTTCCACTTGGCACAAAAGACCCAGACAATGGTTGCCAATAAACTTGTACATAACTACCAAAATAAAAGTGGATGAGGGTGGCACAAATCTTGCAAAGAATCTAAGGAGTCGTTACCAACAACTAGGGGAGGTTACCAGGAATATAGGAGCACGAGGAAAATAAACCATGGGGCACAAAGATAGGAAATTGTGAGCAACTATTTAGGTGCCCACGTCAATGATAAATTTGTGCAAGTATTCAGGGTAGTTAAAGTTGTATTTAGTGATGAGATATATTCCACTAGTATATATTCCCTTTTTGAAACAAAATGACTAGTGATGAAATTATGTTGTCTATTATGTTCATTGTAAAATTCTATCAATCGAAGTATTACAAAGGTTTCTCACTCTAGTTGTCTTCTATAGAATACCATTGATGTAATGTACTCTAAAAAAGTTGTATGAACACAAAGCTATTATTAAGAACATTCTAAAATATATATAATGAGTACCCGACCTTTTATTTATGAAAAAAAGGGAATATATATACTAGTGGAATATATCCCATCACTAAATACAACTTTAACTACCCTCTACTTGTGTGGATTTATCACTGTCATGGGCCCCTAAATAGTTGCTCATGATTTCCTATCTTCGTACCCCATACTTTATTTTCCTCACGCTCTTATATTCCCAGTAACCTCTGTTGATAACTGAGAGGGGGGGGATGAATCAGTTAATTAATTTAACTTTCTGTTCTTCTTTAATAACTTGTGCAATATCAAAACAAATAAGCATCCATAACCATGAAAGTAGAAACAAAGTCAATACACAACACAATGATTTTGATGTGGAAAACCTTGTTAAGGGAAAAACCACGGGGTGACTAACCCAAGATTGTATTCTCTGTTAAAAGAATAGAAGTACAAATGGCACTTGCCAATTAGGGCTCACTACTCGAGCACACTGCTCACAAGAGGTTCACTGCCTACAAGAGACTCACTGTCTACAAGGTACAAGAAAGTAACAATATACTTGAATTGATGAGATGCATCCACATATACTGAGGTTCAGTTCCAGTTAGGCACAACAAGGTACAAGAAAGTAACAATATACTTGAATTGATGAGATGCATCCACATATACTGAGGTTCAGTTCTGGTTAGGCACAATACACTAATCTACTGCACTTCATGCTTCCTCTTCTTTGGTGTTGCTGTCCTGTCACATACCGGACCTGTATTATAGCTTCCACACTATTCTCTGCTTTTCTTCACACAATACAACACACCACACACACTTTCTCATCGAAATCCATCTAGTATATATATTCGCACAAAGGATTTCAGTATCTTTCTAGTCGGCATCCGGAATACTCAATATTTTCCCAACCTCTGGTCTGTCGGCTGAATCCTTGCTTACTAAGTGATGCGTATCAAGGAGATGCTTATAGAAGTCATCAATCATGTCGGCCAATCATGAATGATACCTCAAGAAACTTGATCACCATCAACATCTCATCTGGATTAAGGTCTGATGCTCTGTCGGTCAGTTCTTCCTTAGTCTACTCTGCCAAATAGGAACCCAACACTTAGGTGTTCATATCTTTTCACTCTTTCATCACCGGAGGTTCAATCTCTGGAATGTGTTAGTTATGGTACTCCTCTTGACTTCCCCAAGTCTTCACTTTACTGAGATACTTCCTTTGAGAGATCCGGACCTGATTGTCAGACCTTGCTACATGCTCTGTTCTTGGTCACCGGACCAAAGTACTCTTCAATCTGACTTCTGGTATAGACACACCATGTCCTACGGATGTGTGGGATGGACTTTGTTGCCATCAATGACAACACTCATGATTCCACACAGTGTCTCTTGCCAACAATCTCCCCCTTTGGAATTGATGGCAACACTTAGTGAAAAATGACTAAGTGTCACACTGCACTCCCCCTTAGCTGATGCTCTGTTCTAATGTACATTGTATCGAAGCTCCCCCTTAGCTAGATTCTACATTTTTCACTGCTTCTCACTCCCCCTTTGACATTAATGGCAAAGGGTAGAACCCGCACACCAAAAATTTTCAAAAATTAATCTATACATATCCGCATAAGTATATATACAAGTTATACTTACATATACTTAAGTATATCTGCAAAAGTATTCTTCAACTGTACAACTTCTGTTGCCCAACTCTGCTTCATCCTATCCAAAATTGAGATATGACCACTCAACAGGAATGCAAAAGCTTCTGCCTTCTTAAGATCTGTCGGATCACTAGTCCGGGCTGTGGCCTGAGCATCAATTAGGGCCTCATGCATGGCCTCTAACTTAGGGATAATGATCCCTCTAAGTTCGCCCATCCTGCTTATTATGTTCTTCCTTTCCTTTTCAAATTTCTTTAGTTCATTTAGAATGGCAATAGTTTGACATTCTTAGTTTATTATGGATGTGGTGAGAGGATCAAAATTCTGAGATAGTCTTAACAGTTTATCCTCTTGTTCTTTCACTTTCTTCTCAATACCCTTTGTCACTTTAGACTAGGACAAACAAAATTTATATATTTCTCCGCCATCTTTAAGAGCATTTTCTAAGCTCTTTATCCCAATATCCATATTTCTCCTATCATTTGTTATTAGCCCTTGTACTTCGAAGAATCTTTTTCCCAAAAACTCGTTCCGGACCTTTTCTTCTGCTGACTTCTCTAAGGAATCAAAATGTGTGTTAACAATATTAACAAAAGATTTGAGATTACTGGATGAAGAGGCTGAGGGATCCTTTTGGAAGGATGGCATGATTTTCTTTAGCACACCGGATGCAATCTCTATTAGCTCAAAATCTTCCATGTGAGACTTCAGAAGCTTTTCTTTTGCTTTGGCTTGAGCAAAAGATGCTACCTTCATTGTCTGGACCGGAGAGAGGGAATCAAAATTGAACGGTCCTTGAAGTAGCTCCGGTTCATCTAATTCCATCATTTCTTTTGTCAAGAAGTCTTTGACTGCTTCTGCTGTGTCTCTTGCCAGAGACAGAGTTTTCTTCCCTTCTACAGCCTGAACACTGTCACTTGTGGTCTTCTCTATTTGACCTTCTTCTCTTTCCTTTACTTCTTCTTGATCGATTTTCTCTTCTTTTCTTTCTTCTCCTTTAGTTCCAGAGTCAGCAGGAGGATCCAGAAGAGAGATGTTTACTTCTTCAGGGACTTCCTCTTCCAGAGCAGAGGAATCCAAATCCTAAGTCTCTTCCTCACCTATGTCCTTTGGCTCTTCTCCATTTTTCATAGTAGGTTCTTCTTCGACATCCATGGCAGAGGGTTCATCACCTAAGTCCTCTATAACAGGAAGATTGAATCTTTTAAAAGCATTCTGGAGGATATCTTCTGTTTCTTTTGCCACTTTGTCAGTTTCTCCAAGCATAAGCTGATTCATTCTAGCTTTGCTCTGGAACTCATCCTTGCAATCTTTGAAGATCATATTCATTTGTTTTGAAGTGATTGAAGGATAGAGCTGAATGGCTATTTGTTTTCGGATCTCAAGGTCCTTTGCCTTAGCATTGTTCTTCCTTATTTCTAGTTCCTTCTCTAGGCTTTTGGGAATTAGAGATATGATTTCAATAAATGCCTTATTATAGATATTCAGATACCTGACTGTAGCTTCTTGCAAGATCTTCTGGTTAGCTTCATTATATTCATCATAGAACTCAGTCATTGGTTTTAGATTCCCATCCACAGTGACTGATTTGATGATATCATCAATGCGGAGAGTAGGTTTTTCAACAAATTCTTTTGTCTTTTCTTGCTTACCTTGACCAGTAGAGGATTCATCGGATGTTTTCTTCTTCTTCTTCATTTTCTTTACTCCCTCATCTATCTCTGTCTCTTCATCATCCTTGAGACTTGTATAGGACCTTGTTGCCTTTTTCTTTGTTCTTTTCTCTCCCTTTTCGGATGTCTGGGCTTCCGGTTTTGATGCCTTTTGGCTCTTAGAGGTGGCAGGTGCATAGCTCTTGGAGGATCTGGTCCGGGAAGGGGCTTGCACCGGATCACTTTCCTTTTCTGCATCTTGTTTCTCTTTCTCTTCCCTTTCCATCTTCTCTCTATTGGCATCAACTGCCTCCTTAGATATTCCATGTCTCTTGGAAAATTCTTCCACTTGTCTTCTCACTTTTCTCTTGATTTCAGGCTGTCTTAGTTCAACATGAATTTTCACACTCAATTCTTGAAAGGTTCCAAACCTTTCTGCCTTAGGATCCTTGGGTTGACTTAACATGTGTTGAACATGTAGCTCTACAATTTTCTCATCTACTTCATACCCCATTGGCATGATCCAGACTGTCCTTGGCTCCACTGCCTCCATTAGGCATTGATCAGTGTCTACCATAAAGCACACTGTATCCTTATATTTCTCAACTAATGATTGGGGAATTCTTTCTCTGGCCTGCATCAAGCTTTGAAAGTTTTTGAAGTAACCCCACAGTGTTGTATTTTGTGCCTTGGCATCACCAAGCCCATACAAATAATCCCTGATTTGTATGGAAACAGGTTTCTCATTTTGCCATATCTAGCCACTAGATCCGGGTAGCTCATTCATGTAATAGAAGAATAGACAAAGTATTAACCCACCGTATTTGAAAGAATTCTTCTTATCCTTCTTTATCTTCTGTAGATTCTCCAAAAGTTGGTTCAGAAGGAGCTCACAAAGATCATAGTCAGCATTCTTTCTTAACATTTCATAAGCAGTGTAAATTGCTGTTCCGGATACGGAATTCTCTCTGCTTGAGTGATATATCTTGTAGCCAATTATCATGGCGGCAAACTTGATATCCGGATCTGTGATATCCTCAATTGTCATTGCTCTTTTATCAAATTTAGATCTGGTAGCCTCACTCACAGTTTGGTTTTTGACTAATTTGAGAGTAGGTAACCCACCGGATGAGTGCAATCTGATCACCGCCCTAATAGCATCCTTTGTGATCTTAAATGGCCTCATCAACCATATGAAGTTGTCATGCACTCTGCTCAGAATATACCAGACCCATTCATCTTTTGTGAAACAGGGGAAATGAATGTACTGTCTAAAATGCTTGTCCCTGATGGCTTTGTACTGAGGTTTGAGTTCAAATGATTCATCTATTAGCTTCTTATGATATATATCCATCAGCTTGGATTCCCCGAATTCTTCAATGTTCGCATGAATGTATGCCCTAATGTCTTCAACATGCAAAACCCCATGCGGAATGCTAGAAAATGCACCTAGGGGATCAACTTCTAAGGATTTATAGGGATGTTTTCTGAATTTTGGGCGCAGCCTATCAGTGATCTTCACAACATTTAGAGTAGCCATCTTTCAAAGATTCAGAGAGAGGATTTCAAGAGTGGAAAATACCTTTTGTGCTTCTAGGGTTCACGATATGAGTCAGATCGGATTGCTGGAAGAATCAATTTTTGCAGTTGATCTGTGAGAGGATTGAGACAATTTGTTGTAGAGCTCCTTTTCTTTCTTTCTCGAATGCAAATGTGCAAATGATGACCAAAAGAACCCTTTTATTTCTGTGCAAACCCTAATTCCATTTTGTAATAAATGCACCACTTAAGTTATTCATGTTGCTTTATCATGAGAGAGATCTTTCCGGATCACTGAGATGTACTTAAAGTTGTTTTTAGTGATGAATTTTAATGTATCTGTTTTCCTCGAATCATCCCCTTTATCCGCAGATCAAGATGTTTCAGTTTAGAATCACACTGGATCAAACCGTGAAAATCCAGCTTATACCGAAAAACTGTCAAACCGAATCAATCTTGGAAGATTAGACTCTTCAAATCTTCTTGCGGATCTTTCATATCTTTACCAAGGCTTCTTTAGATGTTTCTCTAAGAACCCTTCAGTCCACAACTTTCCTTGTGCCAATTTCAGGCACCAATTATCTGGGTGGGGAAATTTGTTTTCCTTCTTGACTCCCCCTGAGCCAGAGCTCATCTAATTTAGTTTCCGGAGAGAATATCAACACCAGATTCTGGTGCGGATCCATCCTCAACATTTTTTGTACTCCTCTTCACCCAAATCTTGTTCATCTCCCTTTGAATTTCATCCGCATTCACTTTTCCTTTTCCTTTGTCTTGGTTTTGATTATGATGCACCGGACCCTTTTTGTCCTGATTCTTACTCTTGCAGAATTTGGCAATATGATCGGATCTATTGCAATTGTAGCAAATAACATTTCTTTGCATATTTGACTGATATCCTCTTGATCTGCACTGATTAGCCATATGTCCCATTCTATTGCAAGCAAAGCATCTACCATTGAATGAATTGTTTATTTGCATATTTCTACACTCATGAGATTTGTGACCATACCTTTTGCAATTGAAACACTGTCTGGAGAAGGATGAATTAGTTTGATTCATTCTTCTTCTGCACTGATTTGCTTTATGACCAAAGTTATTGCAATTGTGGTAGTATCCATTGAAGGATGGATATCTTTAAGCATTTGGTTGCCTTACCAGAGGTCTTCTAGGCCTGTTCATTGGATTTCCTGATCCAGAGTTCTTCTGACCGGATCCGGAGCTTTCACCTTTCTCATATCCCAAGCCTTGCTTGTCATCTACCCTCTTTTGGCTTTCAAGAAGAACTTCAAGCTGAGCAAAGCTTATCTTGAATTTCTCTTTGTATTCATTTGCTATTTGAAGATCCCTTTTTAGGGTGTCAATCTGATTCTCAAGTTGTTCTTCATTATCTCTAGCTTCTTCAAGATCAGATTCCAAATGCATGATTATTCTATCCATTTTGTGGTAGTCTTCTGACTTCTCCTTGAGAGATTGTTTTAGATTATCTTCAGTCTTTCTTTTCTCTTCAATTTCTTAGGTGAATTTCATAACCCTTGATTCCATTTCATGTCTTACCATAATGACCTCTTTTGATAGCTTCTCACATAATTTGTTCTTCTCATTCAGATCTTCATTAGTATCATTGGCTTCACTTTGACTTGCTAATTGCTGAAGAAGTTCCTTTCTCTTTTTCATAGAGATACTCAGTTTCTCCTTTAGTTCATTTATGAAATCATCAGCTTGTTTGAGTCTTTCCCTGAAGTTGTTGACTTCAGAGTGAGATTGCTCAAGATCATCAAGGGCAGACTGAAGTTGTTCCCTCATAGAATACATGTCCATTGGAATTCCCAGATCTTCCTCAAGCTGTTAGGCTCAGTTTGGAGGAACTTAGCTTTGATACCAATTGTTGATAACTGAGAGGGGGGGGTGAATCAGTTATCTTAATTAATTTAAGTTTCTGTTCTTCTTTAATAACTTGTGCAGTATCAAAACAAATAAGCATCCATAACTATGAAAGCAAAAACAAAGTCAATACACATGACACAATGATTTTGACATGGAAAACCCTATTAAGGGAAAAACCACGGTGACTAACCCAAGATTGCATTCTCTGTTAAAAGAATAGAAGTACAAATGGCACTTGCCAATTAGGGCTCACTGCCCGAGCACACTGCTCACAAGAGGCTCACTACCTACAAGAGACTCACTGTCTACAAGGTACAAGAAAGTAACAATATACTTGAACTGATGAGATGCATCCACATATACTGAGGTTCAGTTCCGGTTAGGCACAATACACTGATCTACTACACTTCATTCTTCCTCTTCTTTGGTGCTGCTGTCCTGTCACATACCGGACCTGTATTATAGCTTCCACATTGTTCTATGCTTTTCTTCGCACACTACAACACACCACACACACTTTCTCATTGAAATCCATCTGGTATATATATCAACACAAAAGATTTCAGTATCTTTCTAGTCAGCATCCGGAATACTCAATATTTTCCCAACCTCTAGTCTGTCGGCTGAATCCTTGCTTACCAAGTGATGCGTATCAAGGAGATGCTTATAGAAGTCATCAATCATGTCGCCCAATCATGAATGATACCTCAAGAAACTTGATCACCATCAACATCTCATCTGGATTAAGGTCTGATGCTCTGCCGGTCAGTTCTTCCTCAGTCTACTTTGCCAAACAGGAACCCAACACTTAGGTGTTCATATCTTTTCACTCTTTCATCACTGGAGGTTCAATCTTTGGAATGTGTTAGTTATGGTACTCCTCTTGACTTCCCCAAGTCCATACTTTACTGAGATACTTCCTTTGAGAGATTCGGACCTGATTGTCGGACCTTGCTGCATGCTCTATTCTTGGTCACCAGACCAAAGTACTCTTCAATCTGACTTCCGATATAGACACACCATGTCCTGCGGATGTGTGGGATGGACTTTGTTGCCATCAATGACAACACTCATGATTCCACACAGTGTCTCTTGCCAACAACCTCCCCAGTTATTGGTAATGAATCCTTTGATGATTTTCTAGATTCACACCACCCTCGTCCACTTTTGTTTTGGTAGTTACATACGAGTTTATCATGGACTGTTGTCTAGGTCTTTTGTGCGAAGTGGAAGAATCAGTTACCTTTTTCTGCATTGTACCTACCAAACCCCTTACTAGCTTTCTCTCATGCCTTTTCATACTTTTAACCCAAGTACCACCTTGCGCGATTTGCTATCAAAACTTGACCAAAATTGGGATCAACAGTTGTGATGAACACCACACTTCTTGTAGTGGGTTGGAATTCATGTGCTTTGCTTTAATTCAATTTGGTTGAATGTTGGAATTTATTTCCCTTTATTTATTTGATTTGATTTGATTTTCTTTAGATATTTTAGGGTTTGAGTGTTACTCATTCCATCTTTATTAAATATCATTTTGTGTGTTCACATGGATTGTTGAAGATATTTATTTTATAGAGTTACTTTACTAAGCCTTAGATTGTTGGGTTGAATTTTGTTTGTTGAAGATAGTGTAAATTTATCTTATTAATTTTATTTTTGGGTGCACTCTTTTGAGAGTTGCTTTTTGGGTTACCTTTTTGGGCTTGGGTTTCCTTGAGGGAGAATATATACATGTCACTAATTAATTGGTGATGACATGTAAGAGTTAGGGTTGAGTCATCTAACCTTATGCTTGGGTTTATTTTGAGGGGGGGTTCCACTTTGTGTTTCATTATTCCATTTTGGGAATGGGATTTTGGGAGAAAAGGCTTGGGATGAGCTTTAATGGAGTTTTGGAGGGTTTTGAGAGTTTTCATGAGATCTTAGAAAATTATTTTCTTTGTGGGTTTTTTCTTGATGCTTGTGGGATCACTTGCAATGGTGCGAAATGGTTCCGCATAATTGGGAATGTGTGTTTTGAGCTTTTTGGAGCTCTCTTGAGTGTGTTAATGTAGGCTCTCCTCTTTGGTATTTCTTAGAGCTTAATGGAGCTCATATGGTGTCTTGTGGACATTCTTTAAAGCCTCGGGAGAATTGAGTGCTCACTCTTCATCTTATTGGCCTTTGGTAGAAAAGGAAGGTATTCTTCTTGGTTTAATTGATTTTATTTTCTTTCTTTCATCATAAGAAAACTATGAATTGAAAATAGTTTTGTATTATTTTAAGTGGTAGCTTGTAACTTGTGCGAATTTATACTTTTTGATCTTGTTGAGATCCTTTTGTTCCTTGTGTTTATAGGAAAACTTTATTTTGGAGTATTTGGCTCTATGGTTGTGTTGGTGTAAATATTATACTTCATGTAGGATATTTTTTATCCTAAGTGTGATATTGCACATATTTAATAAGTTTTCTTAAGATATTAAAAATATTTATTTTCTCTCATCTAGGTAGCTAATAATGACATGTGTACACATTGACTTGATGTACACAAATGCCACCACTACCTCATCAATCCTTGATTGATGATAGTTAGGTGCCACCTTTGTTTAGTCAAGGCCACCTTTGTCTTACTCAAATTGAGTTAATTTATCCATTTATTGGTACTTAAACTCTTGACCTCTTAGTTATACTAAGTTAACTCACCTCCTAATTGGAATTGATTGAGAATTAAACCCATGACCCCTTCAATATGCCATATCCTAGATTCAAGCATCCAAGTGGCCTATATAGTTGTAACTAATCATTTGTATTGTATCTTTTCACATCCTCTATTGTAGAATAGTTGTTATTTGCATTCTACATCATTTGTCTATTTTTCTTATATCTTATGTAACTCATCTCTTTATCACCTATATCTTGGGTTAGATGTTTGGATTCTCATTCAATCTCAAAAGTTGTGTAAAACCCTTATTAGCCTTGTTTGGGCTTGTGTTAAACATTTATATTCAAACTCTTATTGTCATTTGTGTTGGTGCTCAAAGTTGAGATTCCTCAAATCCCTAAAGCTAATTAGTTCTTGAGTGCCAGGGGTGTCAAACTCAAGACAAGGATTACAAACTTATATTCAAGATGAGGCAACTAAGGACAACATTGATAAGGTGGGTAAGACCTTCTTCTTCTTTTGGATCTGCTAGACCAAGGGGGGTATTCCCTAACGTGTATGAGAATAATGACTAATAATAATGTGAAGCTAAACCTTGAATCAAACCATATCAAATGCACATGAAACTCCAATTTTCTGTCACAAAGTGTCTGTATTCTCGTTTGAGGAATTTAAGGGTATTACACCTTCATATAGAAAATACACACCATTTAGTGGGCCTAAAATTATGTTATGATGACCCCTAATGCTAATGCATACATCCAAACATGGGTGTGAGTAGGACAAACAACACAAATAAAGTAAAAGGTTAAGATTTATGTTATGTTTGAGTATGTTGAAGGAAAATGAAGGTTGACATAATGCAGATTGATGCCTTAATCCAATGGGCATAGAGTCTAGATCGTAAATCAAAGGAGGCACCAATGTAAACGAATAATAATATCTTAATCAAGATACCAACAAAGACCAAATCTGAATGTTTAATGAATGAGCTAGGCTCTACACATACAAACAAGCAGCTGGAAGGAATTGTAGAACATCGATTCAAGCATTCTTTAATAATCCATAAACAACCCATGAGTTTCACACATTGCCATGAAAAGGTACCTTGCAAAGCATTTTGAGGTGTTTTACAATTTCCAACAATCAACTAATCATGAACAATATTCAAATCATCAATGTAATTAGGGTAAGTTGCATGAATACAAAAAACTCACAGAATGCCCATGGAGACAATTGAAAGGATTTATAATTTGCACATTGAATTCATCTTTGAGTATTAAAATGTCCTCTCGTAGCCCTTGAGATAACCCATAAAATATTACAATAAAAAATTTGCTCAATAGCCTGTCATTGGAAGAAACCTTAGGTTTCACATAAATTCTCTTTTTCCCTTAGCTCTATTCTGCAACCATTTTTTTAAACTGAATGAAAAATTGTATTATATATCTATTCAAAACTGTATGCAACCTTGAAAGAAGAGATTTGTCATTCAAAAAAGGATCAAGGTGATCACACCTACTTGCATCATGTCCATGTGGGTTGGTACTAGAAAAATTCCTATTTGGAATGTTCATCCATGCCTTAGTACACATATTTCATCACTAGAGGGCCTACCATAGTCCTATAGCATTAGGAATCCACCTAATAGGCCCATGACCATCAAAGGATTAGTAATGGCAGTCCTAATGGTTGTTGAAGTGTACTGGGGTAGTTGAGGACGTTTGAATGCTCAACACTGTTATAGCTACCCTTTTTTCTTTAGTCAGACTGCCTCTTCTTAGTTTTGGTACCCTTTTCTAATTTTAAAAACTTTTTCTTTTCGATGCCAACTTTTGAAACTTCCTTTTAAAGTTTTTTCAATGTTTCAATGAGTTCATGAACTCACCGAAATGCCTCATATTTTCTCTTTTTCTCTTTCTTTGCTTTCATCGTTAGTGATTTAGCAAGTTCGTGAATTGGTGAACTTGCTGAAACATTCTTCTTTTTCATCTTCATCATCATTTCACCCTCTTTCAACCTTTCAAGATTTTTGGAAACCTATGAACCATTTTTGATGTTTTGGTGAGTTTGCAAACTTGTGAAATCATTGAAAGGCCCATCTTCATTTGTCTATCAGTGCACTTCTTTTGGGCATTTGGACATTTGGCAAACGTGAGAACTATTTCAACTTTTCGGTGAATCGATGAACCTTTTTGAAAGATTCATGAACCAAGGTTTGTAGGTTCATGAACTTCCTGAATCATCAAAAACTAATTTCATCATTTCTTTTGTTCCCTCTTTTCTTTTGTCAGCTACTTGGGAGAATCTCAAACCTTTTCGATTCGTTTGCAAGTTTGCAAACCTACCAGAAATCTGAAACAATCACCTTTGTAAAGGCTTTTTGAGATTTTGGCAGGTTCGTGAACCTACCAAAAAGTTGAAACACTCATCTTTGTAAATGATTTTTGGGCTTTTGGTAGGTTTTCAAACCTATGAACTTACTGAAAGGCTTATACACATGGAGAATTTGAAGGACTTAGAGAATTGTGAAGGTTTCAAGAGTTTTTTTGAAGGCTTTCTTGAAGGTTTTTCAACACATGTTGGGGATACAAGAGGCAAAACCTAGGAAAAACAAGCAAGGACTAGATGGATATGGAATTTTTCAAGTTAGGTCTCAACAATTTAATGGAATATTGTGATTGAACTCCATGATTTTATTAGGAAGCCTATGTAGGCCTTGTGATGGCTTGGTATTTGAAAGTAGATGATTTATGTAAAACTTTGATTAACCCTTATGTAATTTTATGATGTTTGTGAGTAATATTTATATTTAACTAGGATTAGTTTGATTTTATGTAATCCTTGTCTCAGGCCATGAGAGGCATTGAGAAGAATCTAGGTGTGTTTGTCTGCAACCTTTGTGAGATTCTTGTGATAATCTTGTTTACTGTGGATCTATGGTTTTTCTCTAATCTTGGGGGTTGACTAAAGTGAATGGACCTCAATTTATGCTTGATGATAATATGGTTTGGAGGTATCTCTCTTTTCATTGGAAACCTTAGCATTTGGAGCTCATTTATGACATCAAAGGAAATTATTCTTTTTACTTCATTCAAATGTTATCAGAATGTATTCAACCATGTACTTTTTGGAACCATAATAGAATTTATAAACTATATTATGTACATATTTCTAGGAGAAAATGAATATTAAATGTGTTGAATCCACTTGAGTAACATTTGGGCGTTTCTTTATTATTTTCATAATGCTTAAAATTAGGGTTTTAGTTTATACATGTGTGGTTGGGTGAATTTCAAATTGAATGCACTATAGTTCAATTTTGTAGGCCTTCTACTTTGGAAGTTATGTTTGGTTGAAGTTTTTGGTACTTTCCCTTCATGTGTTTGCTTATATCTATTAATCAACTTTTCTAATTGAGTTTATGAGTCTAGAAAAGCACTATGGGAACCCTAAACTAGAAATCTGAGCACTATGTTTTTGGAAAGGTCTTTGTGGGCCAAGAGCATATAGGGGTGCTAGTGACTAGTAGGGGAAGGATAAGAGTGCCCTAGAGGGTCACAACATCATTAGGAGTGCTCTATGCGATTAGGGGCACCATCACCAATGCCCTAATTTTCCACAATTTGTTTTTTTTAGTGTTGTTGATTGTAATATTGTTTTTTGACTTTGGAATGAATTCCATGAGCACGTTATCATGTTATTAGATTCTTGAAGGTTGAGATTTATATTCTATTGTGAAATATATGCTTATTTTAAGATATAATTTTGTTCAATGATATTTGAATAGAAAACTAGTATGGTAATACCTTCTCTCTCTAGCTTTTTCTCTCATCAAAATGATATGTTTTCTTTGACTAGAGTTAAATCTATGTATGTGGTTATGATTTAGCATTGAAAAAGATGTACTAGTTCCCTTTTTTTTGGAATCACAATGAATTGGAAATTTAGGTATTATTGCATAGAAGTGATTTGATAGGTTGTATGTCCTAGTAATCTCTCTCTTAACTCTGCATTTTTATCCATGCTTATGAAAGGAATGAACGAATCATCTTATAAATGCACAGTATGATGTTACCTTTATGATATCTTATATATTGTTACATCATGAATTTTATTGAAGTAGAGATTGACTTGTCAATATGATGTATGTGTATTCTCTCTCTACCTCTCTCTTCTTTCTTGATCTGTAGATGCTTTTTATCTTGTATGTCAAGTGTGGACTGAGAATAAAATGAAATGATAGTTCTTACTCTTGTGCATGAGTTAGCATTGTGTTTAGCTTGCTACTTTTCTCTCTTTCACTCATGAAATGAGTAATGAATTGATGAATGAACCTAATGAATAAATGATAATTTATGCTTATTGAATGTTGATGTTAAGAATGGACAAAAGGTTCTATCTTCCTTCTTGTAGAATCTACTTCATCTCTTCGCCTTCTTTAATGATTAAAAGGAATTCAAATTATTTTTCACTTCCTTTCTTAAGTTTAGTCTTTCACTGGTGTGTGTGGTAGTGTCATATTGTGACATGTGCCACACTTCATAAATTGAGATAGCAAAATCTCTCTACTTGTGTGGAACCTATAGGGCTCTTCCACATGTGTTTGGTGTTTGTGTTAGTGTAGTCATGTGTGTCAACTACACTTGTGTGTGCGTGTGCGCATGTGTGCACTTATTGCAACACAATTGGTGTTGCATTTGTTAATAAAAAAAAGATTCTCTTTACCTATTAATGTCCTTTGAAAATTTTGGGCATTATAGTAATAAGAAAAATCTCTTACTCTTTTCTCTCCACTTTTCTTGATTTTGAGTCCATAGTTCTTTTTCAAGCAACTTGTAATTTATGCTTATCTCAAAATGTGTGGCAAACACTACTCATTGCATTTTTTTCTATTTTACAAGTTTCAATGGATTGCTCAAGACAAGAAGAATCAAGAATGATTTGTTACTTTATACAAAGATCAGTATCATTTTATTGTCTAAAAAATATTTAAGTTTACATGTTGATTTCTTGTTTACTTTGACATGTTTTTTTCTTAGTAGTTCACATGTACATCAAAGTGAGGGAAAAATGTCATGCTGAAAATTGCACACCCATGCCATTTTCCCTTATATTTTGGGCCCACTTTGATTAGATTATCATAAATATAATAATGAACTTATCTAGATGACATAATTGTGTGTTAAATTAGCTCATGACATATCATATCTTGATCCTCTTTATCATTGATCCCTATATTTTCTTTCTTGATCCCCATATCCATCATTTGCTACTCGATATTAGATTTATGGGTGTAAACTTGGCCTAAGTCATTTTTGTAGTTGCAAATCTAAACCAAACTTTTAAATTCAAATTTCATAAAATGGGCCAATATTTCTCTCCCTCAGTAGTCGTTGTGAGTTAACTTAGTGCATGTTATGTTGATTTGTGTACTTGATTGTTGTATTTAAGGACACTCATTCATTCATTTGAAATCATGCTAGAATGTGAAAAAGATTATCTAGATCTAAGAGCATAAAGGAGAATATACTTTACATTTGTCTTCTTGTGAGATCATCCTAGGTCTACTACATATTTTCTTGTTATCCTCAATTATTTTACTTAAAACCATAAAGTCAGTTACCTACTGGTTTGACTAAGGAGAACATGACCCTTGCAATTCAACAGATTCTTCAAAGGTGTTTGTAAACACCATCAACCATTACACAATCTAAATACTAGAAATCAAGGTGAACATGTGTTAGTTTGCAAAAAAATAATATCATGTCTATGAGTTACAAAATCACTTCCACACTCATGGGGACCACATCTCATAAGTTAGGGACATAGTCTAAAAATTTATAATTTTAGTGAATGGACTCCTAAATCCTAAATAAAGGTTTCTACGTTAAAATTGGACCTATATATTTATGCATTTAATCTATTTTATTTTTTACATTTATTTACTTTGATTAGATTGTCATAAATATAATAATCAACCTATAGATGACATACTTATGTGTTAAATTGGTTCATGACATCTCATATCTTGTTCCTCTTTATCATTGATCCCTAGATTTGCTTTCTTGATCTCTATATCCATCATTTGCCACTCTATATTAGATTTATGGGTGTAAACTTGACCTAAGTCATTTTTGTAGTTGCAAATCTAAACCAAACTTTTAAATTCAAATTTCATAAAATGGGCCCATATTTCCCTCCCTTAGTAGTTGTTGTGAGTTGACTTAGTGCATGTTATGTTTTTTATTAAACAGTAAACTGCAAACTAGGGTGCAGAACCCTTTAACAAAAAACCCCCACGGGCAACAAAACAGGCCCAACAGGCCATGAACAGTTGACAAGTAGCACGCTAGCAGTACCCAAACATATTAAAGTCCATACAGGATAAATAAGACCATAACCAAAAACAAACACCAGAACAGAAAACAAAACTACTAGAAAAGTTGGCTCCAATCCTCCTTGAGGAAGCCATACATTTCATCATAATTCGCCAAGGTCTTCGGGTCCATGCCATGCTTCTTCACTTCTAGGTCATGGAGAACCACCAAGGTAGTGGATGCACGATGCGCAACCTTTGAGCTCAAGGTGAAAAAGAATATCTAGATTTAAGAGCATAAAGGAGAATCTACTTTGCATTTGTCTTCTCATGACATCATCCTAGGTCTACAACATATTTTCTTGTTATCCTCATTTATTTTACTTAAAACCATAAAGTCAGTGAACTAGTGGTTTGACTAAGAAGAACATGACCCTTGCAATTCAACAGATCCATCAAAGGTGTTTGTAAACACCACCACCCCTTACATAATCTAAATACTAGAAATCAAGGTGAACATGTGTTAGTTTGCAAAAAAATATATCATATATGAGTTACAAAATCACTTCCAGACTCATGGGGACCACATCTCATAAGTTAGGGACATAGTCTAAAAATTCATAATATTAGTGAATGGACTCCTAACTCCTATATAAAGATTTCCACGTTAAAATTGGGGCTATATATTTATGCATTTAATCTATTTAATTTTTTACATTTATTTATTTTGATTAGATTGTCATAAATATAATAATCAACTTATAGATGACATAATTGTGTGTTAAATTGGCTCATGACATCTCATATCTTGATCCTCTTTATCATTCATTCCTATATTTGCTTTCTTGATCCCTATATCCATCATTTGCCACTCTATATTAGATTTATGGGTGTAAACTTGACCTAAGTCATTTTTGTAGTTGCAAATCTAAACCAAACTTTTAAATTCAAATTTCATAAATGGGCCCATATTTCCCTCCCTTAGTAGCCATTGTGAGTTGACTTAGTGCATGTTATGTTGATTTGTGTACTTGGTTGTTGTATTTAAGGACACTCATTCATTCATTTGAAATCATGTTAGAATGTGAAAAAGAATATCTAGATCTATGAGCATAAAGGAGAATCTACTTTGCATTTGTCTTCTCATGACATCATCCTAGGTCTACTACATATTTTCTTGTTATACACTATTATTTTACTTAAAACCATAAAGGCAGTCAACTAGTGGTTTGACTAAGGAGAACATGACCCTTGCAATTCAACAGATTCCTTAAAGGTGTTTGTAAACACCACCAACCCTTACACAATCTAAATACTAGAAATCAAGGTGAACATGTGTTAGTTTGCAAAAAAGATAATATCATGTCTATGAGTTACAAAATCACTTCTAGACTCATGGGGACCACATCTCATAAGTTAGGGACATAGTTTAAAAATTCATAATATTAGTGAATGGACTCCTGACTCCTAGATAAAGGTTTCTAATATTTATGCATTTAATCTATTTAATTTTTTACATTTATTTACTTTGATTAGATTGTCATAAATATAATAATCAGCTTATAAATGACATAATTATGTGTTAGATTGGCTCATGACATCTCATATCTTGAAACTCAAGTTATCATTGATCCCTATATTTAATTTCTTGATCCCTATATCCATCATTTGCTACTCTATATTAGATTTATGGGTGTAAACTTGACCTAAGCCATTTTTGTAGTTGCAAATCTAAACCAAACTTTTAAATTCAAATTTCATAAAATGGGCCCATATTTCCCTCCCTTAGTAGTCGTTGTGAGTTGACTTAGTGCATGTTATGTTTTGATTAAGATAACCAGGAAGGGCCCAAACCCAAACAAAAAAGCCCAAAAGGCGAGTAGTCAGAGTCCTACAAGATGTAAAACATTACACAGAGACAACATAACCCAAAGCATATAAATAGACATAGAAACAACAGTGAAAGAAAAGACCAGCTACAGACCAGCAACAAAAACCCTACTGATTAGATAGAAACTTGAGGTCACTGATGGCCTACCATTCCCTGTTGAGGAACTCCAACTTTTCCTCGAAGGAATTCTCTTGCTCCTTGCTGACCTGACCATCCGAGGTGTCCATGCAAAACTCCTTTCCTTTGTTGTTCCTACTCTTGGCCCTAGTCCTATTGGTAGGCCCCATAGTGACTGGTTGTTGAAAGATGGTGCCCGTAGGAGTAGTTCCAGAATTACCATCTCTAGTATCCTTTCTCTTCTCCATTTCAGCCTGGAACACATACAAAGCAGTAGCTGAGTTCTTGATTGTTTCCTTGCTGAAACCTACAATTTCCTCCATGTTCTTCATTATGTTCTCCTAGTTTTTCTTAATCCTTTTCATCTCGTCTTCCATGTTCTCCCATCTATCAAACATTTTGGTAAGATTTTCCACCTCCTGCCACAACTCATCATCCTTCTCCTTGGGCCACTCTGAGGTTTCTAGCTGGGTAACAACCCCGAGATGTTGAATCTTCCTCTTAACATGGTGCATCTGGGTAAGCTACCATTTCAAGACTTGGTTCTGCAGGTCCAAGGCCTGATACATGGTTAGTACCTTTTCTTCAAGTTGATGGCAAGACTTGCAATTAATTCTCTCATTGTTGGGGTTTTCTCCCTAGTAGGGGGCTACTAGGGGTAGGAGTAGTCTGGATGATAATGGGAGGGGTGGAATGGTCACAAGGATTGGGACTCAACTGGGCAGGAACATCCATGACTTTCCTCTTACCTTTATCTCTGGCCATACTATTAGTGGGGACAAATAAACCTAGGCAGGGGAATCCTCCAGGACCTTCCATTTTCGTTTCTTTTTAGCACCCTAAACAAGGGAATCCAACTAGACCTTTCATTTACCTTTGTCAGTGGAAACATTGGAATTAGGGGTTAACTCACCCTAATTCATGGTATTCTCATGGGGTTCTGAAGGGTCACCTTATGATGTGTCTTGCCAACAGGGGGCTGGGTGGGAGTCTGATCAGTGTCCTTAGTAGGGGTAGACTCAACTGAGGGTGAGGGTTAATGAATTTTGAGGTTCTTACAGGAGGGAAGGTGGGAAGGGATATGCTCGACTAAAGAGAGATTATAAATCCTAGGTTTAAAGGCCAGGGCTGAGGTGAGGGCCAGTTCAAGTTTGTAGATTACATATATTAGCCCCTGATGGAGCGGGAGGGTTTTCTCTCCTACCAAAACTTTCTGGATAGACTCCTCCAACGAGGTGAATAGTCAATAAGGGAAATTAATAGGAGCATTAAGGCGGAAATGGTTAAGTAACAAAAACAGATAAGCATGGAAGTGTTTAAAGCCACCTTTGAGAATAACATACCTCATCAAAACCTTTGCTACTCTTTTCCACACCCCTAGAAGATCGTCCCAAAAATAACCATTCTAAACTCTATTGACCATTTCTCGCTCCTAAATAAATCTTTGCATATCCTCTTGGTAGTTGCCTTTCACTTTTTTGGGAAGGCAGATGCCTTCCATCTTCAGCCCAGTAACTTCAACAATAAGTTCTTCCGTCACCCTGAAAGAAATTCCCCTAACATAAACGACGCCAGCTTTCCATGAGATTGTGAATTCTCAAGAAAGAAGGGTGTCGAAACCATTCATGGTCTTGATATAGGTGGTGAAGAGTCCCCTCTGCAAAACCCTCTAGAGCTCGGTATCATTTTTGAAGTTTTCATAGCTACTCGACTCAGTCTGCAACAAATCCCCTCCCATGTTGGAATGCATAGACACAACAAGGTAACCAGCTGTGGTAATCAAAAAAAGTAACCGTTCACAATAGGAAAGGTAAATGTGAAAGCCAAAGCATGTCTTAGCATAATTAATATCTCTCCTACGAATTCCCTCCCCCGTGTGGGAAGTCCTCTCATTGACAGAGGTGTTCATTACCAAATGTGGGTTCCTTCATTTTTTATGATGGAGTTTATGTGTTTAGGAAGGTTTTCCCCTTTATTCTAGCTGATAATATTTTTGACATTGGTGCCTAGGTTGGCTAGAGCATTTGCTGGCCCATTGCCCTCCCTAAAAATGTGACAAATAGCAATCTTTTCAAATCTTGATAAATGTTTTCTACTAATTTCAAATAAGTCTTTGTAGGACCAGCTAGGCTTAGCCTTGGACTCAAGCATATTAAGGATGTTCTTTGAGTCCCCCTCAATAACAAGGTTCTTAATCCCTTTGTCAATTGCCATTTTAATGCCTTGGAAGGCAATGCTAGCTTTCGTAAAGTTGCAAGTCTAAAAACCTAAGTTCTTAGTGTAGGCTCCCATGCCCTGGTCTTTACTATCCCTTAAGAGACCACCCCCACCCGCCTGACCTAGATTACCCTTAGAGGCCCCATCAAAGTTAAGTTTAATCCATCCAGCATCAGGGGGGACCAACTTAGTGCATGTTATGTTGATTTGTGTACTTGGTTGTTGTATTTAAGGACACACATTCATTCATTTGAAATCAGGCTAGAATGTGAAAAAGAATATCTAGATCTAAGAGCATAAACAAGAATCTACTTTGCATTTGTCTTCTTGAGACATCATCCTAGGTCTACTACATATTTTCTTGTTATCCTCAATTATTTCACTTGAAACCATAAAGTCAGTCAACTAGTGGTTTGACTAAGAAGAACATGACACTTGCAATTAGCAGATTTCTCAAAGGTGTTTGTAAACACCACAAACCCTTACACAATCTAAATACTAGAAATCAAGGTGAACATGTGTTAGTTTGCAAAAAACAACAAGATTAGGTCTATGATTTACAAAATCACTTCCACACTCATGAGAACCACATTTCATAAGTTAGGAACATAGTATAAAAAATCATAATATTAGCAAATGGACTCCTTACTTTCTACATTAAAATTGGAGCTATATATTTATGCATTTAATCTATTTTATTTTTTACATTTATTTAAGCATTTAATTTTCCATAATATTCAATAATAACTCATTTATTATTGATTAATTCCTTTGATTACAAAATTAGCCTAGATGATTAATGTAGATGATCATTTATTCCTTTACAAACTATTAATAGATATTAAAAAGACATTCACTAAAGGGGCTCAAATAACCATATAATGTAAGGTGTAGAATCAATCCATATAACTTGGAGTGTATGTACACTATCTTGTATAGTGGTTATTTAAAATAGCTTCACTAACCACTATATTGTATAATAGTTATTTAAAATGGTTTTGTGGATCACTACCCTTTAGGAGCATGAATTGAGCAAAGGAATAATCCAAAGTGGTTGGCAGAAATGCTCTTGGAAATGAATTGAAAGATTTTAATAATGTCCACGAGACCAAGCAGTCTATATGGGACTAAGAGCTACAACAAAAGTGTCTTATGCTAACACACCTATTAGTCATAGGGGTAGCCCAATTACAAATAAAATTTGCACACTTTTGATGTTGGATCTTTTATTGTGGATCTTGGTCACAAATCTAGCTATTTTGTCTATTCTTGAAACAAGGTGGTTAGTCTATAGACTCTTAGGTTGTCTTCATACTTGATACAAATGTCACTATAGGTTGTACACTCTATGATGTAGTGACATTATGTCCCCACCTTCCCCTTGTTACAAAATAGACATGTTCTCATTTCCCACTTCTACTCAAGCATTGCCCACTTGCTAGTCTCACATCGCTAGTCTCACATCACATGCAAGCTAATCCTTAACTAGACCATCAACATTTTTTCCTTCCACTTGATTTTTGTGCCTATATAGGCTTTTTTGTTATGGTCCAAGTGGGGTTAAACTCCTTGATACAATATGCTTTCTTTCACCCAATTTGCTTTGTTCATATGGTTGTCTTGATTTTTCTCTCACATACTTTTTTATCTTCTTATTGCTATTTAGACACTCTTGCATGTTAGGGTTAAACTCCTTAATACAATATGCTTTCTTTCACCCAATTTGCTTTGTTCATATGGTTGTCTTAATTTTTTCTCACTTACTTTTTTATTTTCTTATTTCTATTTAGACACTCATGCATGTTAATGTCCCATTCACTCATCCACATGTTCTTTCTTCTACTTGACTTTTCCTCTATCACCATTCTAGGCCAACCATAGGCCTCTAAGATGATCATACTTAGCTAGAGGATAGTCTAGAGTTGTATGGTCGAATGTGTTACATAGGACACCACGCGAGGACTTAGATGGCATAACTTATTGGTTCCATATTTCTATATTCTTCGTAAAGGGTAGGGCCACTTCCAAGAAGGAAGGTGTGCGGAAGACCGTCGGTCTATGGTTGGAAGTAAAGCACTCGGATTATGTTCTCCCTCTATAAAAGAAGACTTGCCAAGATTTGAGTGACAGATGTCAGGATTCCAGATGCAGTATTCATTTATATTGATGTAAAATTATTTTCATTGCCAAGTGCAAATTATGTATTGTAATGAGGTGAAATGATTTCACTACAAATCTATCTTTGAATATTTTATAATTTTCAAGGTAGAAAATATTCAAAAAAGATATGCTTTTATTTATTTGTGGTTATGCAAATGATAATAAAAAAATAGTTCTCTTGTTTACCATAATTATTTACTTTCTTGTAAATTCTTGAGTTAAAAACTAGTAATATGAGAAGGCATATTACACTAACACACCCATTACTCATAGGAGTAGCCCAATTACAAATAAAATTTACACCCTTTTGATGTTGGATATTTTATTGTGGATCATGGTCACCTATCTTGTTGTTTTATCTATTCTTGCCTCTTCAAACAAGGTGGTTAGGCTATAGACTCTTAGGTTGTCTTCATACTTGATACAAATGCCACTATATATTGCACACTCTATGATGTAGTGCCATCATCCCTTGTTACAAAATAGACATGTTCTCATTTCCCACTCCTACGCAGGCATTGTCCACTTGCTAGTCTCACATCACATGCAAGCTAATCCTTAACTAGACCATCAACTTTTTTTCCTTCCACTTGATTTTTGCACCTAGATAGGCTTTTTTGTTATGGTCCAAGTGGGGTTAAACTCCTTGATACAATATGCTTTCTTTCACCCAATTTGCTTTGTTCATATGGTTGTCGTGAATTTTTTCTCTCACATACTTTTTTATTTTCCTATTGCTATTTGGACACTCTTACATGTTAATGTCCCATTCACTCATCCACTTGTTTTATTTCATCCACTTGTTCTTCCTTCTACTTGACTTTTCCTCTATCACTTGTTTGATTTCATCCACTTGTTCTTCCTTCTACTTGACTTTTCCTCTATCACCATTCTAAGCCAACCATAGTTCTCCAATTTTTTTAAATTAATATTTGAACCATCGTCAATGCTTCCAACAAGAAAATATTGTTTTAATTAACAGAATTTCATACCAAAATGATGTTTTGATTTTTAAATTACTTGTGATTAAATTTTTTGAATTCTCTCTATTTACCTCCATTTTCATTCTAATATAGTGCTGCCTCAAACTTTCCACCCATTGAAGACTACTAACGTGAAATGAAATGAAATGAAAGATTTTACAATGTCCACTAGACCAAACAGCCAAGACATTTTCTGCCATAAATCTTGATGAATCGTCACAAGCAAGCTAAATAAGGTTCTAGTGTGAATAGGGTTCTCTTAAAGGAGGAAATGTGAAAGAGGAAGATAACGCCTTCCCATTTTGAGGTGGATAAAAATAGACAGGAGCAGGTGGAAAAGTAAAGAAGCCAAAAGTAAAGGAGGCAATGTGAGAGTAATACTAATATAAATAGGTAGAGTTGGCACGTGTAAAGGAGATGGAAACGATGAAGAAATTAGAATGTTGGCTTGCGGTAATTGGGTGGAGTTGGTAATAGTGGAATATTTGAAGGCTTGACGACACGTTTGGCGTGAGAGTCGTAACTGCCTCTTCTGCTGTCAAGATTCAAGACCAACGAAAGACAGAGTCATAATTTCACAGAAATATGGATAATCAAGATCCCATCACTTTACTCGGCGTTACGCTTTCCACAAGACCCAAATGGCAACAGCTTCTCATTTGCACTGCTGGATTTTTCTTTGGATATTTGGTCAATGGCGTCTGCGAGGTAAATTATACTTTCTTTGCATTGGAGAATTCTTGCCTTTCTATCAATCTCAAAATAATTTCTCAGAGATTTTCTGCTATTGTTTTTCAAGAGTGCATACATGTGTTTGGATGTGATTTTATCAAATACCTTTGACGATCTCGACAGATTTTTTGAAAATTTTGTCATATTTTGGAGATCTTAGTGTAAATTTATTTTTGAAAATTTTGTCATATTTTGGAGATCTTAGTGTAATTTTTTTTTGAAAATTTTGTCATATTTTGGAGATCTTAGTGTAATTTTTTTTTGAAAATTTTGTCATATTTTGGAGATCTTAGTGTAAGTTTGAACAAATTTGCATCTCAGAAGAAAATTATATGATTTTCTTTCGCCTTTAAGAGAACATAAGGTTTCGGCGTTCAAATTTGCATCTCAGAAGAAAATTATATGATTTTCTTCGCCTTTTAACGGAACATGAGGTCTCGATTATAGGGCTCAAGGAATTTGACTATGCTTTACTTCAGAAAGTCTGTACAAGTAAGAATTGTCATATTTGGAGATCTTAGTGTAAGTTTGAACAAATTTGCATCTCAGAAGAAAATTGTATGATTTTCTTCGCCTTTAACAGGAACACGAGGTCTCGATAATAGGGCTCAAGGAATTTGACTATTTTACTTCAGAAAGTCTGTACAAGGAAGAAAAAAGTTTGCGAAAGTGCTCAATGTTTAACGCCGTTTTTGCAATGTTGCAGGAATACGTGTATAGCAGGCTGCAGTTCAGGTGTTTCTCATTCTCGCGAGCGGTTCTGTAGCGAGTTCAATTTAGCTTTTCAAGATTGATCTCCTTGCTCTTTGTTTTATTTATCTATTTATGTATTTTCCTCGGCTTTTGGTTCTGTGCTGTATATTTTATGAGACAATCTGAGCCGATAGTAATGGGATTAGGTGCTTTTGTGTTGCAGCTATGGATGGTACTTCACGTTTGTGCAAAGTTTCGTCTACTTAGGTCTCATATATTTGCAGGGATTCAGAGTGAAGCACATTGTAAATCCATGGAAAACATATTTGAAGCTTTCAGGCGTTCTTATGGGATCCCATGGACTAACCAAGGGATCCCTCGCTTATCTCAACTATCCTGCTCAGCTCATGTTTAAATCAACTAAGGTACTTCTGCATTTACATTCTTCTTCTTGCTAACAAATCACACTCACAACAGGGCAGTCAGGGTTTTATATTTACGGTCACATGTATGACAGGAAAAGTTTTTGGTAAAAAATATGTATGGCATTATAGAATTTCAAGCACTGTTCCCGTACCCTGTTTTTTTGTAGTGCTTCAGTATGAATTTTTTATTTATATCGGTTGCGAAATTGTCTGGCACTACTTTTATTGTTGCTAATGGCACCTTAGAATTAATTGTTGGAGTCCGAGAAGGTCGGTTTCTTTGGCTTTGTTTTAATAACGATTCTCCTCTGTGAAAAATGTGAGCAGGTTATTCCGGTGATGGTGATGGGATCTTTTATACCTGGCTTAAAGAGAAAATATCCACTACATGAATATGTTTCTGCTGTGCTGCTTGTGGTGGGCTTAATCATTTTCACCCTTGCAGATGCGCATACTTCGCCAAATTTCAGCGTTGCAGGAGTGATAATGGTCTGTGGAGCTCTCATAATGGATTCCTTTCTAGGCAATCTACAGGAGGCAATATTTACTATCAGTCCATCCACTTCACAGGTGCGCTGCTCTTCAACCTTTGCACACATTCAATGAGTGGCGGCAGTATAGTTATTGTGTCACAGTTAATAGGAAATGAATTTCAGGGAGAAACTTTATTGATTCATCGACCTTGCTGGTTTGAAATGAACAGATGGAAATGCTCTTCTGTTCAACAGCGGTTGGGCTGCCCATGTTGGTCATCCCCATGATTGTAACGGGCGAGCTGATCAGAGCTTGGAGCTCCTGCTCACAGGTAAACACTAAATACTGAATTTCCCTGTAACAGTCTGTAAAAGGAAGGAAATTAGGAGCAGAAACGTGCTAAAAAGTTTTGATTTCACAAAAATGTAGCACCTGTACGTGTATGGGGTTCTGGTAATTGAAGCCATGGCCACCTTCGTCGGCCAGTTGTCCGTTCTTTCTTTAATCGCCATTTTCGGTGCCGCCACAACTGCCATGGTAATTACTGATCACTAATCAATCATGTTATTAGGGCAGTTTTACTCCCATTAACGTTAATGCGCGCATTTTTTGCGGATTCTCCTAAAAAGTGTGGATTGAATGGCACAGGTGACAACTGCGAGGAAGGCGGTTACACTGTTGCTGTCATACATAATCTTCACCAAACCGCTAACAGAACAGCACGGCACCGGTTTGCTCCTCATTTCCATGGCCTTCCTTCTCAAAATGATGCCCATGTCCATTCCTCATATGCCATCCCGATCGAATAATGATGATGATGAAGAACAAGGCAAGGCTTTAGTCTCCTAATTTCCTAATTTTTCTCTCGCTTTGAGATGAAAACCCTAATTTTAGTGGCAAGGAATCGACTAGAATCATGCCGGGAGAGTTTTACCCACATACAGAGATGCTGGAAAATCATGCTCTCCCTCTGTTCATAGTGTCACCAAATAAGGCTAAAATAAAGCTAAAATCAGAGTAGTTAAAACCATTTTTTTATTTTTATTTTTTTGACATAGCGCTGGAATTTATAGAAAGCATGTGGGAAGCCTGGGAATAGCTTTATAACAGCAATTTGGTTTTAAAACAGGATCTCCTAGAAGCGATGGTGAATGCATGTAATATATATCTAATTTTGAGAAAGGCCAGTTTTTGGCGTTGAAATTCAAGGAAGTGGGCTTTCCGTCATTTGTCAAAGAAAAGGATCTCTAATCTTTTAATTAGCTACTAACCGCTCCACGTTTATAACTGAAAAGCTGCCCAGTGCACGTCTAATCTTGTTGGCGTTGAATTGTTAATACCCTGTCTTTATCCTTGTTTTGAAGGGATTCTTTTGAGAAACGTCCACGCTACGCTACGTGTACGTTTTTCTCTCATTTTTTTGCAAAGAATCGTTGGACCCTTACGCTTCTTCCTCCACTCTTACAAGCAAGGCGTGAGGGGAAAAGCATTTCGCTTGCCTTTTTTTTTTTAAATATCTTGATTGATTGAACGTTTTTAATAACGTTCACAGGTCAATCAGCTTATGGGATCACCAATAACGAACCACTTTGTTAAACATAAAAGTTCTAAACAAGGAGAGCCAATCAGCTTATTGGTTAATGGGATAACAAACTACTTTGTTAAGCATAAAATTCTTAAATAAGGAGAGCCTGACTTTTGGATCTTGACTGTATTATCTTTTTCTTTTCAAACAGGTTAATTAAGAATTATCAATGTAATTGATCAAATAATCTGTATTATCTTTTCCTTTTCAAACAGGGTAATCAAGAATTATCAATGTAATTGGTCAAATAATCTGTATTATCTTTTCCTTTTCAAACAGAGTAATCAAGAATTATCAATGTAATTGATCAAATAATCTGTATTATCTTTTCCTTTTCAAACAAAGTAATCAAGGATTAATGCGAGTCTGTTTCCACTAACCTCAAAATAATAAAACATATTCTTGGAACTATTAATATGATAAATCTTCAAGCACCTTCAAATTTCAGATAAAGTCATATACCAATAGCTAAATATTAAGAAGCCAGAAATAGTCACAGCAAATAACTATTAATACATTATATTATGGTAAAAAATATTACTACTATTATTATTATTTTTTCTGTAACGAATCACTTTCCACTGCCACTTAAACTTTACTCCTGTTTATTCCTCTTCCCACCTGCCTCGTTTTCTTGACCACAGATCGCATTTACTTTTGCTATTCCTTCTGTTCTTTCTCACACTGTTTTTTAAATCCATCAATTATTAAAATCTCTCATATGTATTTTCTTTCTTTGCTTTCTTTCTGAAAACTGCTTAAAGAACACTTTGTTGTCTATTTTTTTTTCTTTTTTAAATTGTAAAATTGTCGTGGTATTTAATTGTGATCTAAGATACAAATTTCGATACAAAATATAGATGATTTTAGCTTTTGTTCAATGAATTGTAACTTTGAATTTTTTTTTAAAACATTAATAAAATATTTCGGCATGTTCCATCAAAACTACTAAATAGTTGAGATATTAATAAAAGAAGTTCGCCATTCATCTTAACTTTTTTGATAAATTGAAAGTAGAGTGCTTTTGGATTAAACTATGTATGTTTTTGCTTCCACGTTTTGGATCATGTTCAATGATCCATCATCAGGAAGAGGAAGAGGACAATGTGATCCACATTGTCCGCTTCCCTCACATTGTCCTCTTCCTGATGATGGATCATTGAGCATGATCCGATACGTTGAAGCAAAAACATCATAGTTTAATCCAGAAGCACTCTACTCTTAATTCATGAACTGTGAAAAACTCATGCCTTCTTTTATAAATATTCAAATTTTCATAGTTGTAATAAAAACTAAAACAAACATGGACTTACTTTGCACATGAGGAGACTTCATTTCTTCAAAATTACCTCCTATGGAAGGATGAAAGAGATAAAATACAATATTTCCTTTAGGATCATCAAATCTGATTACAAAGATTTAATCATGCCATACTCTCGCAAAATAGACGTTTGAAATAACCCTATTATATTCCACTTGTTCTCTAAGAAATTGTATTGCGTGATGTTTTCCAAGCAATATAGTTGCCCAAAAATAGCTACCAATGGACTAGTTGAATATGAATGAATCTTCATAATTCTTAAAATTGTTTATGGTTCTCCATAATCTTGTCTATGGATCATAAATTTCTACATTCAACTACAACCTTAGTGAATAATTCATTGTAATCAATATTGTTGCCTCATGCAATGTAAATATGGGCTTGAGTTTGTAGAGAGATTGAGCAAGCAAAGAAGGTATTACACATAGGCATTCTAATAGCTTTGTACCATCTACGAGAGTAAATATCATAGATCATAATAGTAGTGTTGCTAGAGTGACAAGCAAGCCTTGTACAACAACTATTTTTTAGGAAGACACATTGAGCATAATCTTTTGATGTAGTCATGGATAGATAATCTAATAAAGGACTACCCAATCATGTAGTGAAATGAAACAACACTGAATTACAAAGTGGAGTCCCAATGAAATAGTAAAACAACAATATCTTCTATATTGGCTCTTGGGTATGTGCATGGAATGGGGGACCAAAAGGTCATAACTGGTCATTTTTTTCTAAAATCACTAAAAACTAATCTTCTAAAATCAGTAAAAACTAATCTTGGATGAGAAATTGAAGATAACTACATTCAAAATTAGAAAATGTGATAAGAACAAGATTTGCAGTGCTCTGAATCTAGTTTCTAAACTATTATTTTTTTCTAAAAATGATGGAGATTAAGAGGTTCAAATAGGGGAGCACACAAAGTGCTCTTATTTTTGTTAGAAAATATAACTGGTGTGCTTTCCCTAAAATGTCATCTTTTTTTAAGTATTTGACAAATCGTATCAGTGGAAAATTAGTTAGCATCATGTAGTTTATGTCTAATTTTTCTATTAATTTTTTAATGTATATGATTTTTTATGAATTTTCAAAGTGGACACATCCTAAACTAATTTTTTTGAAAACTAATAAATTTTTTTAAAAAATAAAATCAATGTGTATAGAATTGAGTTTAGAATCTAAAAATGTAATTTGTTTCAAATTTCAATAAATGTGTAAAAGATTCTTTTACACCATAAATACTAGACATAGGTTTTCTAAAAAAAAAGAACACATTAGCAAAATAAATTCAAGATGGAAACCTTAATGTTATCAGATTTTTGAAAAAAATACATGGTTAGAAAATTAATAAAAAACTTGAAGTCATCCTAATATTTTTTCGTATTGACATTGAAAAATGTGTGAATTTGATGGAGAGCGAGCACAAGATTTGGTTGAATTTTTTTAACTTTTGTTGAAAATATGTTAAAGGCATCTAAAAGGTACCTCCAAGCCTTTGGGTTGGATGCCCAAAGCAAATCCAACCCTTAGGGTTGGGATTTCCCAAAGAAATAAAAAAAACATGCTCACGTTATAACACGACTGTGCTATAACACGCTCATGTTTTATAGCAGTTAAAATGATTTGTTTGATAAGTGTAGGAAATAGTCCAACTTCATTCACTCTAGAGTATATACATGAAATAAACATTTAAGTATAAGTGACATTTACATATGGGCATTTACTTTTTTATACTTTAAGTTATATTTCATGTATATACTTTCAGGATGTTTGAGAATGGTTTCAAATCTATAGGAGTTCTAATGCAGATTCTAGGTTTTGGAGGATCTTATAAATTTTTAGACTTAGTCAAATTTTAGTAATCAACAGGGTCCTATCATCTTTTAATTGTCTATGGGTAGTTGTAACTATTCAAAAGCATCATCAAGCCTCTCCTTGTACAAATAGGACATATTCTTATGCAAGAGACTTGACAAGAAATTCAAAGAAAATACTAAGTCAAGTTCAAGAAAGTGGCAGTCCTCTAAGCATTTTCAGGGGATTTTCAAGCTTGAAGACTAAGTCTCTCTATCTCTCCCTCTCTCTTTACCTCCCTCCCTCTCTCTCCCTCTCTCTAACTCTATCTTTATATCTCTCCCTCCCTCTCTATCTCTCTTCCCCCCTCTCTCTCTCTCTCTCTCTCTATATATATATTTTCCATCTCTGTAACTCTATCTCTCCATCTCTCCCTCTTTTTTCTATCTCTCTCTCTCTATTTTCCCTCTCTAACTCTATCTCTCCATCTCACCCTCTATCTCTTTCTATCTCTCCCCTCTCTCTCTCTATGTCTCCCTCTTTATCTCTCTATTTCTCCCTCTCCCCTACCTCTTGTTAGGTCCCAAAATAACTACAACTTGAAACCCTAAAACCTCTTACAATCACCTAGGCCAGGGGTGTTGTCAAGGTGATTGAAAGAGGTTTATCAATAGGTCAAGGGTGATTTTGGCCAATTGACAGGAGTGGGTATGCTTCTCTATACTTCAGGATCAACTAGACCTAGGAGGAATATTCCTTGAGGCATGAAATAGAACACAAACAAAAAAACACAGCCATACCTAATGTACACTTGACCCCCAAAGCTGTCACTAGGTCAATACAAATTGGTTGCATGGGGCTCTATATTAAGCTAATCACTGCATTGTGCATTTGCACCCAAACACGACAATATTATACTCCTTGAGATGAATCCGCTTAACTTCTCATATACAAGATACATAGTGTAGGCATACATGTACATGATTCACCAATGATTAAAATAATTTTTCATCACTTCAGATTTATCCTTGGTTATTACATTAAATCATGGACAACATGTAGAACCCTAAACTAAATCTACTCATACTCTTACAACTAACAGGATGAGGGTTTGATTAAAATGGTGATTGATCCATCCCCAATATGGATTGATGCTTACTCCATTGGGCAATTGAGTCATAAGCAACAAAGAGGGAGGACTGGATTGAACAAGCATCAACAGAAAACTAAAGTGCATTCACATACATTTCTTAGATTACATTTTATACATTAGACATACTTATTTATCCAGAGCAAAACTACAATGATCCATTTACAACAAAGAAATGACCCAACACAAAGCTTGTATTGATTTAAATGTTGTCATACATTATCAAATCTCTATTACAATCACACCAGCAATTGTGGTGAAGGCAAAATACAAAGCTGCAACCATGCATTACCCTAAATCATGTTGCAAATAGCCATGGAGACATACCACTGCATGAAGATGCGTGTTACAATCATTTCCTACACTGTATCAGATGCATTCCTTCATTCACTGATTTGAAGCCCTAAAATCAACCTGAAGCACTCATAGACCAGACAATTGGTTCAGCGACCAACCTGTAAAACATCTCTAAGTCATGTATTTATAGCAATATCTTCTCTTTTGCATTCTAGGTAGGAACAAACTACCCCACCAACTGCCATTACTCTAGCAATTAATTCCACCTAACTTTGCCACCAACCTATACATCCTCACCTATTTTGTGTTCATGGCGGCCAAGGAGAGATGGGTGTTTAAAATAAAATCGCACTGAAAGTGTCTGTAAAGCTTTTACAACACTTTAAGATATTTTAAACTATTACATTTATACTTCATGCTTTACATTTGATTTTTACATTTCAATTTGCCTTATTAACAAAATTCTTCTATCACGAACCTTGGAGTTATCTTTTCTTTCCTTTCTTCATCTATCCCTTTGGCTCTTTAAAATCTCTCATCATCGAACCTTACAGTTTGAAAACTAAAAAATTACCGACAAAAGACATATTTTCTCTTTTGTCTTCATCTTCACTATTCTTCTTTCTTTCTTTGCCTTTCTCTTTGTCGACGATTTTCTCCCACGGAGAACTTGATCATCGTTGAACCTAATGGTTTGCGAACTCACACTTTTTTCGATGAAGACTTGTTTCTTTCCTTGTCTTTTTTTCTTCATCGGAGAACTCTTGAGTTCGCAAACCAAAAACTTTTCGACAAAGGCCTTACTTGTTCCTTTTTTCCTTCAAACTTCCTCCTCTTCCTCTTCGCTTTGTTGGCAAGTCAACATTTAATTGGTAAAACCATGAACCTGCAAACCTTAGTCGACAAATCGGCAAGTTCGCAAACTTGCCGACAAGGCAATAATTTTTTAAGGATTTTCACTTAGACAAATAACAAGGAAAAACGCATGGGGCAAGAGGATTTTATACTTAGAATTTTTATGAAGGGAACCCATGGAAAATATCTTAGATGAGGTAAAAATGATAGGTTCAGACAACAAAGGCACAAACTAGGATTTTTTATGGATTTTGGGGCAAAATAATACAAGTTGGGAACTAGTTTTTTAGGTCCCAACAATGGCTTTGGTTGGGGACGTGTGGGAAAATTGGCACGGCGAGAACCAACTATCTCCGAGTAGACCAAAAGGCAAAAAATGAACAGGAGCAACAACTATTTACAATGGGGGCATATACACAAGACAACATACAGTCACAAGCATGAGGGAACATAAGGAAAGATGATTGTAATCAAAATTTAAACATGTTGCAGGTCAAACCTACACAAGATGACTGAAACTACTTGCCTCTGTTGAAGACAAGCTGAATAAAGGAGTTGATCTCCCTCAAACCAAATCTGCACTTTTCACCCAGTTGCAACTACTAAAAATTGCCATCTGCATGTATCAATCCGCATCATATGCTTGTGGAGCCAAGGCTAGCTCCACCAATGAAATTAATGTTGCAGGGCAACCATAAGAAATAGGTGTTTGACCTATTCCATGCTACATCATACTTTTTCTCAACATCAAAGAGTGAGAAACTAAAATTCAAGTTAGTAACAAAAAACATGGATGGAAGCAAACTTCCATCACCAACTGTAACCTTATTACACTTGCTGACCTCTTCATGCAAATTGAGGGAAAAGGAGAACACCTCTAATTCACATGGCAAGGAGAACTGTGCCTAAATGCAATGTTGATCCACAAAAGAAGACATCTCTTCTTGTAGAGCAAACTGGAAAGATGCCAGCTTAGGTATACTTTCTAGTTGGGCTGCCATCTATTGATGTTTGAGCATACACATATCTTGCTGTTCATTCACATCAATGTCCCATACAAAGGACTCAACCTCTATTATAGAACCAACACATTCAGGAGTTGGTAAACATCCCACATCAAAGTGGAAACATTCATATTCATTTGCAACTCCACCAAACTCTTGAACATAACTTTCATATATGTTGCTACAACCTTCAACTTCTGAATCATACTCATGACTTAGGTTGTAGTTCAAACCATCAGCACACAAATCAAGATCGTGAGACACCTCAAGTGAAGAACTATGTTCTTCAAATTGTCTCTCTATTTCAATTCCACTATGGCAATCTGTTGTGTCACACTCACTGCTACAAATAGATTGCTGACACACTTCTTCCACATTCATTCTTATTTTATTTCCTTGTGTCTCAGATGAAGCACACTCTGCATGAGGAAGATAACATACCTTACACCAAAAGAAACAAGTTTTCATATGCATCCATATGATCACCATCTTCACAATCTAGGGCAAGCCCTTCACACTGAAACTCCATGGTTGCACCAACAACTATCTTTGATCGATTATCATCATGTGCAACCAACTCTATACATCAACCTCATGTAAACAAGTACCAACTACTTCATCACATACAACAGGAATAAAAGAGGGCAACAAATCAAACAAGAAACCTATTTCTTGCTCATCCCATGTTTTATTCACTTGTGCATACTCAATATGATCAACCTTACAAGTTGATTCAACTTGTTGTTCATCCCTATACACAGCATCCTCTTTGTTCATTGAACCACATACCTCAGCATTAGGTTGGAAGTCATCATTAGATCTATCATTACTATTTTCACTTGATGAATTGTCCAACAGAAGGTTGGTGCATACTCTACTTTCATCATCTACATCACTTTCATATAATGCACCACCTTCACTTTCTACCCTTTTGACCACATATTTATATTCTTCTAATGTTGCAATCATTTGATTGTTTGTATTCACATTGCTCCTATTTAGATTACCATATTGATTACCAGCAACACATGCACTTGTGGATAACAAACCCTTTATGTAGTCATCTCTTATCTTCTCCATGGAGTCCAAGGATAAATATGTCTGCTACATACTTGTTATTTTGAAATCTTCCCACACATAACTCAATCCAGTTTCATATGCTTCAAAAAACATATCAATGCAAGTGAGAGTGCTAGGTCTAAAATTATTTAGAATCTTGGAAAGGGCAACAACAAACCTGTGACCAAAATCCTTGCTTAACTCTCCTTGTCTTTCAATTTTTTCCAGCTCTATGACAAGATCAACAGGGTCAAGACCTTTGGAAATTTTATTTTCAAATGTTGCTACAAGTTCATTCCATGAGGCAAAAGACTGCCTAGGAAAACTTTGAAACCATTCTCTTGCCTTTTCTCGCAAGGACCTAACAAAGAACCTCATCCACATGTCCTCATCCTCAAACTGATGTTCTTCCATGAATTCTAAAAATGAAACGTGTGTGTCTCCTTCCCAAATAGTGCACCCATCAAACTTGGGCAAATGGATGCAAACCTTGGTTGGCATACTTATTGTCTTGTAATCAACCCAAGAGAGATCTAACTAGTTGTAAATTGGATCCAAGGGAATAGTAGGGGACTGAGCATTTTTATTTTTAAGGGAAGCAAGGAAAGAATTGGATTGTAACCTAGACTCTAACATCTTAATATAATTTTCAATTTCTTCTTCCTGCTGCCATAGGGGCTCTAATGGATGTTTAGTTTTATCAATTTCATCTTGCAGCTTGGCAGGGTCATTTTGATTTTGCAAGGGTGCATATGGGTTTGGGTTTGTATAACATGTAGAGCCATGACTAGAAAAAGCATTGTCAGAATGGTCATGGTAATTCACTCCAATATAATTCCTAGGGTCACATACATAAGAAAATGCATATGATGGAGCATCCCTAGGGTATCCATGTTCATACCAATTGGTCATGACTAAAGCATCCTACAATGCTAGGCAAAAAATAGAGGTATACAAATTTGTTCCTTCAACATCATAGGAACAACAATCTTCAAAGGTAGGAAGAAAAGAAACTATGTACCTTTATTTCACTAGCTACTGCACAATGAGATAGAGCATTCAAATCACCAACAGTAACCAAGGGGCAGCAGTCACAAACTTACGTTCTTTGACAGCAAAGTCACCACCTCTTCCAAAGAGGAGTTTATTGAAGTGTGATTGATCTTCAAGGCCACAATTGATTCTAGGTTTAGCTCACCAACAGAGAATCCAAATGATTTTAACCCAATAGTACAATCCCCGACAACAGTGCCAATCTATTGGCATAAGTTGATGGGCTGCCAACTTCAACACCCAACAAAATGCAAATAGAAAACTAACCACTACGAAGGCCTTCAAAATATTCAACCTTTTAATTCAAAATATTCAACCTTTTAATTCATCCTTGGCAACGACACCAATTTGTTGGCGTAAGTTGACGGGATGCCAAACTTATCCAAACTAAATGCACAACTGTAAATCACTATTGTTGAGGGCGTAAAAATATTCCAGCTGCCTAAAACCCAGCAACAACTAAAGTAACTTTTATCCCTAGCAACGATGCCAATTTTTTGGGTCCCAAAAATAACTAAAACCTGAAACCCTAAAACATTTTACAATCACCTAGGCCATGGGTGTCATCAAGGTGATTAAAATAGGTTTATCAATAGGTCAAGGGCGATTTTAGCCAACTAACAGGAGTGGGTATGCTCCTCTACACTTTAGGCTCAACTAGACCTAGGAGGGATATTCCTAGAGGCATGAAATAGAGCACAAACAAACAAACACAATCATACCTAATGTACACTTGACCCCCAAAGCTATCACTAGGTCAAGACAAATTGGATGCACGAACCTCTATTTTAAGCTAATCATTGCACTATGCATTTGCACCCAAACATGGCAATATTATACTCCTTGAGATGAATCCACTTAAAATACACAGTGCAGGCATACATGTACTTGATTCACCAATGATTAAAACAATTTTGCATCACTTCAGATTTATCCTTGGTTATTACACTGAATCATGGACAACATGTAGAACCCTAAACTAAATCTTCTCCTACTCCTATACTTAACAAGATGAGGGTTTGATTAAAATGGTGATTGATCCATCCCCAATATGGACCGGTGCCTACTCCATTGGGCAACTGAGTCATAAGCAATAAAGAGGGAGGAATGGATCGAACAAGCATCGATAGAAACTAAAATGCATTCACATACATTTTTCAGATTACATTTTATAAACTGGACATACTTATTTATCCAAAGCAAAACTACAATGATTCATTTGCAACAAAGAAATGACCAACACAAAGCTTGTATTGATTTAAATGATGTCATACATTATCAAATCCCTATTACAATCACACCAGCAACTGTGGTGAAGGCAAAATACAAAGCTGTGACCATGCATTCCCCTGAATCACTGCAAATAGCCATGGAGACATACCATTGCATGAATATGTGCATTACAATCCTTTCCTATGCTGTATCAAATGTATTCCTTCATTCACTGCCTAGACTGGCTTGATTTCAAGCCCTAAAATCAACCTAAGGCACTCGCAGACCAAACAATTAGTTTAGTGACCAACCTGCAAAACATCTTTTAATCATGTATATATAGCAATATTTTATCTTCTGCATTCTAGGCGGGAACAAACTACCCCGCCAACTACCATTACTCCAGCAATTAATTCCACCTAACTCTACCACCAACCTGTAAATCCTCATAAATTTTGTATTCATGGTGGCTAGGGACCAAATGGGCATTTAGAATAAAATTCCTTCGAAAATGTCTATAAAGCTTTTACAACACTTTAAAATATTTTAAAATTTACTTTAAAATATTTTAAACTATTACATTTATACTTCATGCTTTACATTTGATTTTTACATTTCAATTTGCCTTATCAGCAAAATTCTTCTATCATGAACCTTGGAGTTATCTTTTCTTTCCTTTCTTCATCCATCCCTTTGGCTCTTTGTCATTGTCGATGAAAACTAAAAACTTTGCAGACAAAAGACATATTTTCTCTTTTGTCTTCATCTTCTCTCATCTTCTTTCTTTCTTTGCCTTTCTCTTTGTTGGTGATTTTCTCCCACAGTGAACTTGATCATCGGCAAACCTAATGGTTCGCAAACTCGCACTTTTTTTTATGAAGACTTGTTTCTTTCCTTGTCTTTTTTTCTTCATCAGAGAAAACCTTTCTCGGAGAAAGTTTTTGTCGACAAACTCTTGAGTTCGTGAACCAAAAACTTTGTGACAAAGGCTTTACTTGCTCTTTATTTCCTTAAAACTTCCTCCTCTTTCTCTTCACTTTGTCGGCAAGTCGGCAAATCGGTAAAACCATGAACCTACGAACCTTAGTCAACAAATTGGTAGGTTCACGCACTTGCGAACTTGCCTACAAGGCAATACTTAGACAATTTTTGAAGGATTTTCACTTAGATAAATAACAAGGAAAAACACATGAGGCAAGATGATTTTATACTTAGAATTTTAAGAAGGGAACCCATGAAAATTATCTCACATCGGATATAAATGATGGATTCAGACACCAAAGGCATAAACTAAGATTTTTGATGGATTTTGGGGCAAAATAATGCAAGTTTGGAATTGGTTTTTTTAGGTCCCAACACCTCTCTCTCTCTCTCTCTTTGTATCTCTGTCTCTCCCCACTTTCTATATTTTCCCTCTCTCTAACTCTATCTCTCCATATGTCCCTCTATCTGTTTCTATGCATCCACATTTTACATACATGTCTACCAGGGCAATTACAACTATAACATCTGAAAAATTCCCATATACATTATGATTTGATGGATGTCCATACCCTGTTCCAAAGATCCCATTTTGGCATAGGCAGGGAAGATGTAGGCAAAGGTTGTGGAATTTGGCTTTACACCCATCAATTACATTTGTTTAAAATTTTCTCAAGCCTTATCAACAAATCCATTTTTATGCATATCTTGCAATCATTACATTTCATGAGATGGCATCTCTTTGAGATGTTTTGTCAAATAGTTCATGTGCCTTGTCTATGTTTCCACATTTTGCATATATGTCTACTAGGGCAATTGCAACTGCAACATCTACAAAATTCCCATATCCTTTATGCTTTGATGGATGTCCATACCTTGTTCCAAAGATCCCATTTTGGCATAGGCAGGGAGGATGCTGGAAAAGGTTGTGGAATTTATCTTTACACCCACCAATTGCATTTGCTTGAAAGTTTATAAAGCCTTATCAACAAATCCATCTTGTGCATATCTTGCAATCATTGCATTTCATGATATGACATCTCTTTGATATTTTTTGTCAAATAGTTCACGTGCCTTATCTATGCTTCCACATTTTGCATACATGTCTACCAGGGCAATTGCAACTCCATCTACAAAATTCCTATAGCCTTTATGCTTTGATGGATGTCTATACCCTATTCCAAAGATCCCATTTTGGTACAGGCAGTGAGGATGCTAGCAAAGGTTGTGGAATTTGGTTTTACACCCACCAATTGCATTTGCTTGAAAATTTCTAAAGCCTTATAAAAAATTCATTTTGTGCATATCTTGCAATGATTGCATTCCATGAGATGGCATTTCTTTGAGGTGTCATGTCAAACAATTCACTTGCCTTTGTATCTAATGTTGAGTGTTGAATTGCAAGAACAAGGCATAAATTGGAGAAGTAACTTGTATGTTTAGAGATAAATTTGCATCGAGTATTAAACCATGTCATATCTCATAGATCTTTTCACTTATCCCCATTTACTATATCAAACTTGTTTCTCACCTACATACCTTCCTTGCTATATCCTTGACAAAAACTGAGGAAGGGAGAGGGAGAGAGAAAGAGATAGAGAGATAGGAGATAGAAAGGGAGGATATATATATATATATATAAAGGGAGATGGAGAGATAGAGAATGAGAGAGAGATATAAAGAGGGGGAGAGAGATAGAAAGGGAGGGAGAGATATAAAGATGGATTTAGAGAGAGAAATAGATATAGATCTAGGGAGAAAAAGAGGGAGAGATAGAGATAGAGAGAGGGGGTAAAGATAGAGAGATAGAGATGGGGAGAGGGAGAGATGGAGAGATATATAGAGAGAGGAAGAGATAGAGAGGGAGACGTAGAGATATCATTAGAGAGAGGGAAAGATAAAGAGAGAGATATAGAGTTAGAGAGAGGAAGACATAAAAAGAGGTAGGGGAAAGCGAGACATAGAGAGATAGAGAGGGAGAGGGAGAGAGGAGGGGAGATAGAAAGGGAGGGTGGAGGGATATATATATATATATATATATATATATATATATATATATATATATATATATATATATATATATATAGAGAGAGAGAGAGAGAGAGAGAGAGAGAGAGAGAGAGAGAGAGAGATGGGGAGGGAGAGAGACATATAGAGATAGTGAGAGAAATAAAAGAGATAGAGGTAGATGGAGATATAGAGAGATAGAGATAGAGATAGAAAGAGGGGGAGAGATAGAGAGGTAGGGAGAGATATAAACATAGAGTTAGAGAGAAGGGGAGAGGGAGGGAGGGAGGGAGGGGGAGAGATATGGAGATGGAGAGGGAGAGAGATAAAGAGAGATGGAGGATAGAGAGATAAAGAGATAGAGATTCTCGATCTTCAAGCTTGAAAATCTCTTGAAAAAATGCTTAGAGGATTGCCACTTTCTTGAACTTGACTTAGTATTTTGCTTGGATTCCTTACTAGGGCTCATGCATAAGAATAGGTCCTATTTCTAAGAAGAGGCTTGATGGTGCTTTTGAATAGTTACAACTACCCTTAGACAATTGCAACATGATATGAGCCTGTTGATTACTAAAATTTGACTTAAGTCTGAAAAATTATAGAATCCTCCAAAACCTAGAATCTGCATTATAACTCCTAGAGATCTGAAACCATTCTCAAACATTCTGAAAGTATATACATGAAATATAACTTAAATTATAAGAAAGTAAATGTCCATATGTAAATATCACTTATACTTAAATGTTTATTTCATGTATATACTCTAGGGTGAAAGAAGTTGGATGGTTTGCTATACTTATCATCTAAAGCATTTTAATTGCGTGAGTGCATTATGGCTTGTTTGGACCAAAAAGTGGTTTGGCCACTTTTTGGTCCCCCATCTTTCTGCACATGCCCTCTTAGTCATGAACAAATTACAATTTGCCACAATGAGCTTCCAACATGCCATTTAATTATAAGCATGCAATTACAAAATTCAAATGATATTTTAACACATGCTCTCTCTTTCTCTCTCTCTGTCTCTCTCTCTCTCTCCAATTGAACTTTCTTTGTTGATCTTCCTTGCCTTCAAATGGTTATCAACTAAACTTTATATAGATCCTCAAGCCTCAACAATGATAACAATCGGCCATAAGGTGGTGCAAAGCTCAATGCATCATGAAATATGTAGTCACCAAATGTGTAGATGAATCTTGCAATTCAAATGCAATGATGATGGATTGATGAATCTTGATGTGATTCACCTCATAAGCACTCCTGGGTCTAATGTACTTTGATACGTGTTCCTTTACTTCTGCAAACTCTAAAAAGTTGTCGCAAGCTACGAATAGTGAAACTAAGTGTAACCTTGTTAAGCTCAATAATAGATCAGAAACTAAATCATGTCTTTACTGTAATCATAAAATTATAGAAATTGAATATGGTGGATCATTGTAGAACATATTCTCCCAATTGCAAGGTGAGATGTGTGAAATGTGGAAGGATCTATAATGACTAGTTATGACTGGTATGCAAATGAAAACCTACAAGAAAAAAAATGAGTAAAAAAATTTGTTGATGCAAGATTACTCTTACACCTTGGGATGATCTTGCATCAGACACCCAAGGTTGATTGAAAAGTGAATCCCTCACTTTCTAGTTTCCAGAGGGAAACTAAGAAGGTGTAACTCAACCTTAGAAATCTAGCTTGAATCTTTTATAATCCTTTGTTTACATCTCTTCAAATATTCCTCATATGGTCTATTTTGAATGCTTCTTTCAACCTTGTTCAAAATAACCTCATTCTTCTTCCTATTGGTTGCGGTATCCTATCCCTCCACTGTACTACTACATCACATCCTTTTGATGTATACTTGCAACTACAAAATCTTTGTGTCCTCTTTTCTCATCAACCTTCTTCTCACATCTATCATTCATCATCTTCAACTAACTCTTTTCTATTGCACACACTTCTTCAACATGTTCTACAAATTCTTGTAATTCTACACTGCTCCTCCTATCCTTGATTAGTCCCATTCTCTATGTCACTTTTATTGAAACACTTGCCCTTGGGATTAGATTTATGTGATGGCCTCTGATCCCATATTCTATTGATGGTATTGAAACTTTTTTCTACGTTATATTATTTTCAACCGTGGCAGTGTTTAGTGCACTTGTGCTACCACATTCCCTTGAAATTAATGCAAAACATTCATCCCTAAACAAATTCATACATTACTCAAAAACTATTCTTTTGTTTCCTTCAATGGAATCAACTTATGTCTCTTATTTTTATTTGTTATAGTATACACATTATCTCTCCCATTATGCACATCATTTCTATCAAATTGTTGTGTTCTTCCCAAAAACAAATAACATACATCCATCAATACAACATCACATAGAACTTCATCATAATATGACCCTATGTTTAATTTTACCAAACATTGTTCTTCCACCAATACCTTATATCCCTTTTGCAACCAACCAATCCTATAGGGTATATGGTGTTCTAATCTCCTCAACTTCAATTTAGTAACCATTTCTTCAAATACTAAATTATCATATCCATTTTCCAGCACTAGATTTACCTTTTCTATTCCTTCCAACTAAACTTCCACCATATGGTAACATGACCTTTCAACTTAGTTTTAAGAAATCTTACTCTATCTTGATCAACAATATCTGCATACTTAAAGTGCTCTTTTAAATCAATTATCCAATCTATCAACTCTTTGGGATTTAAACTAACAAAATAATTAGGGATACCTACTCTAGTCTTCTTACCAATGATTGATATGACTCTTAGCATCCTTTATTATTTGTCTTCTTCTTTACTCCCACTTTGTTCAACAAGGCTTGCTTCTTGTTCTTCATCACTATCCTTAGCTTTAGGGTTAGGGTTTCTTCTGTAGTCTTTTTTAAAGCATCCATTCAGATCTTCATAGCCTTCAACATCTCAAACATTTGTTCTATTCTTCCAATGACATTAACAATACCATGTCCTCTATGAGGTGACATCTTGGATCTATTGTAAACTAGCTCAGATTGACAATCTGTCCACAATCACCCCTGCAAACTTCCTCATAGTCAATTGATGCTCTATTTACAAACTTCTTATGGACTACCTTAGTTCAATGCTTTCCTCAGTTTAGTAGTTTGTTTACAACCAAAAAGTCACATGGATCTTATGCCAACACTTTCTTGTTGGAAGATACCCTTATTTAATTCATGTAAAGTACAAAAACATAGTGCCTTTCCTTTTCTCAATTTACCAAGTTCTCATGTCATGCTTCATGAATCCAACACTAGATCAGTTAGCACTCCAACTACATGTTTTCTTTCCTTTCCATTTTTACCAAACTCAATCTAAAAGGTCATTTTAACTTTCTCTAATACCATGCAATGCATTCATGGATAAGGATCCAATGAAGGATTATCCAACCATGTAGTGAAATGAAACAACATACAATTACATAGTAGAATCCCAATGAAACAATAAAACAACAATATGATCTTTATTGACTCTCATTTTGTTGCATTTCTTTGCCTCCAAATAGTTATTAACAATATTTATATAATAGCCTCAAGCTTTAAGAATGATCATAGTTGGTCACAAGGTGGCACAAATCTCAATGCCTCATGAAATGTGTAGTCGACCAAACATGTAGATAAATCTCCCAATTTGAATGTAGTGATGATGATTGATGAATCTTGATGCAGTTCACCTCATAAGAACTCTTGGGTCCAATGTAGCTTGATATGTGTCTCTTTGTTGATGCAAACTCCATAAAGTTGTTGCAATCCATGAACAATGAAGTTGAATGTAATCCTAGTAACATATCATAAACCAAATTATGCCTTTGTTGTGATCACAAAATTTTGGAAATTGAATATGACATTGAAGGATCATTATAGAACATATTCTCCCAATTGTGAGATGAGATGTGTGAAATGCGTTAGGATTTGTGATTACTAGTTATGAATAGAATAAATGAAAACCTACAAACAAAACAAACAAGTAAAAGAAAATATTATTCGTTGATGCAAGATTGTTCTTACACCATGGATGATCCTACATCACATTTATACTTGACAATCAGTGGGTATGGGAAGTAGGCATTACAATGAGTGGTGAAAAGAGTCACAAATGTTTATTCCCCTTTCATTGTCCTTCCTTGGTTGAAATATTGTTAAGATTACCTTCTAGTAGGTTCCAAAGTTCTTTTTATCTTGATAGAATTGTGGGCTTTCCGCTATAGCCTTGTAAATTTTACAATCAACTCTCAATTGTTGTGGTATTTGAAGGGCACTCTTAAGAAACATTGTTAACTAATATCATTTGGAATATTGGGAAAAAGCTTCATTATCATAGAGAAATCTTCTTTGCTTCAAAGGTTTTAGAGTAGGATTATGGCCTTTGCAATTTTATTTCAACCAAATAACTCCTAAAATATAAGAATAGTAACATTTAATTTAGATTGAAGATTCAAATACAAGAAAACATAAACTAAATTTAGTTCAAATGTAAAATTATCTGAGAAAATAAATTAATAAGCTAGTGAAATTTACACCTAAAATTACACAGTACAACTTAAAAAATTACCTAGATATCCTTGTTGGGTAGATTTTGAGTGAGGAAAATGACAAACATGGGCCCAACTTTGTTGTGTATATATAATGATACATGCTAACAAGTGGAAAATAATGCTACAAAAGACATGTGGGAAGTAGCAACAGGTGGAATAGTATATTTTTAGACAGTTGTCATTTAAAAAGATTTCATATGTGGATTGGAATGCTTTAAAACATATGTGCTTCCTAGTGGTGGAGAAATCATATGTGTTGGCTGACATTTTGTAGTGGGGCAAGGTAGGGGGTCAATGCTAAGTTGTAGTGTATAGCATAAAAGGCCCTCTATTTGAAAAGCTAGATGGTTGTGGATGGTAGGTATCTCTTCCTCAAAAAGCTTCCTTGTAGCTCTAAAATAATAAAGAATTAAAAAAATCCCTACATCTGTTAAAAAATTAAAGAAATTGAAACAATAAAGGATAAAAAAAGTATTGATGGTCAATGCCATGGGTTGGAACATAAGTGTTACTTTGACAAATGGAATCTCTTATCATTGAAAATATGTTACTTATAATGAATAGATATTTTGAGGGAGAGTCTACCTAGATTATATGATGTTTCTAACATCTGACAAATCTTTGGTTATGGTTCTCCTACAAATAAGCATATCAACTAATTAATGATAAATTTTAAAAGATATAATTATATGTTTTTTACATTCTCTAGATTAAATTACACCATTTTTTTTCGTTTAGTAAGGGTCAGGAGTGTATACATTGCACTCTTACCCTTAGTTTTACATTATTTTGCATGGGTGTCTTCAATACTTTGCCCTATCACTTGATTTTGACTAGGTTGGCATTCTTATTCACTCGAAATTCAACTTGATAGTTAGAAATAATATTCTATTTTGGTACAAAACATTCCTAGATTTCAAATTAGAGTTTTCTTAATCAAGTTCAACACCGTAGATGCAATGACCTAGGTTAGGAATATAATTACGATTTTGACTTGTTTTATGTAATTAAACTTTTATCTCAAGTTCAAGTCAACTTAGTTCAAACTAGTCATTTCATTGTTTCTTGTACCAAAGCCTTCAAATCGTGCCTAGGAGAAGTATAAAAGGACATATCTCCTAGGTCATTTAAATCAGTCAATCATGGATCATCGGGATAACCCCTTCACATCTATCATTCACAAAGAATTAATCAACAGTCACTACTTAGTTGCTTGTAGTAGTCACTATTACCAAAATTTCACTTATAGCTCAATTTGGTAGAGCTAAAACAACTGATTATTTCAAAGGTGAAAGATACTCACAATTTTTTGCTAAAGCTTAACCATGTGCATGTGAATGTTTTCAATGGAATTCAATTTTTATTATGCAATGTTTTACAACAGAAAGAAATTACACAAATTGCATGATATTGCTGTCTTTCATTCATTTTGTAATGGAAAATGTATACAATGTTGTTGTTTCATACATTGAGATCAAAAGAATGCTTAAAATGTCCCACACAAGCCGTGGGAATGACTAAACTGAGCCAATGCAACATGGAAAGCAAACTATACATCTGAAGATAAAATAAGGGAAAAGCATATGAAAGGGATCATATCCTTCATTGCCTAAAATGGTTGATTCTAGTGTTGGTCTTCTTATCTTCAACTCCTCTCGTTCCTAATCTTTAGATATACCTGCAGATGATTGAAAGTTTGGTTAGAGCTTGGTACATGAAATCTCGTCATATGTTTCATCAACATACATATAACCTAAGCATATGATGCATTAAATCGGTTGAGCCATTACCAGATGTGTGCAAGAAAAGCCAAAAAATAGATTATCAAATGAAAGATCAAGTCATCATAGGAGCATTGAACTTCATTGTTTTTATCTAACTTGTTTGTACAATGTGTAGGTACATGTACATTCATCATTGTGCATGATATTTCAGCATGTGGTGAAAAAATGGGCTCCCACAAGGGTTGATCCCAGCATGATGCCCCCTAAATCTTAAGAGGGACATGATTAAGCTTTTCAGATAAAGCATTTTCTGTTGAAGATCAAATTGTATAGGCATATAAGACAGTGAGACATTCATGAGACAGGTATCACTAAAATGAGTAGAGAAATCATTTAGGCAGGGACAGGAAAGTACTAGAATAATGGAAGAAATGGTGTCCCTGTATGAGTATTACCTCAGGCTCATGAATATCAGCCATATACAGTCATAGAGTGACAACATTTGTAGACATAAATGCATGGAAGAGAACAGTCATAAATACCATTCATAATGACAAAGTACAAAGCTAAGTTTCCTTACTGTCCAGACATCATGCAAAGACACACTAATGCCATCAAGTGAACACATAGTGCATGGGTTTTTTATGATAAACCTCAAGGGATAAGACAACATCTAAGGAGACTAAGTCATGAACAAACAATAACACATGGGAGGACAAGTGAAGTCATGTGTAGGAGGGTTCGAATGAAGAAAGATAACATTCTGATTATAATATATGACTTCCAGAGCCACATAATCAAGGCAGTCATTCATTAGAGCTTCATATCATATGGGAATTAGAGCCTACAGTAGTATGTTTAAGATTGTAAAGAGTTATATGATAATCTTGTGTGATAGAAGAGGTGGTTATACAGTCCATCGGCATAAAGGAAGTTGTAGGTGTTCATACATGTTGTAATGCAGTACTAAAATCTCAAAAGATTATGCCTAAATATCATTCATCCCAATGGTCAAAAGGCCTGAGCAGTAAAATAGAACAAATATTTACCACTTTTTGTTGTGATTTGAATGTAAATTCTGCTAGTGGAGTTTGACCATTGAAATGGATGATATTTAATTGGAAGTGGTTTCAAGACAGTCTAAAATCAGTAATGATCATGACTGTCCCAACAATAAAAAGCATATAAGACAGTGAAACATGCATGGAAGAGGACAATCAAAGTCCATGGGACTGTCACCATTGAAGGTGATGAGAGCTACCAATCTATGGTTGTTGAAGGAGTATTGTATCATAAAAGAAGAAGATACTTTTGAACTCAATGATGCAAGGAGCAGTCACCAATAGTCATAATGTGAGGACATGGGTTTCTTTAACCAAGGAGCAGTCCACAATTAATACTATGGAGATCACACTACATCAACCTTGACAAATATCAATGAGACATCAAATGATAAAGGAACTATTACCATTGATAAAGGTTATAAGAGCCACAAGGCAGTGATGGAGGTTTACCAACAGTCAAGGAACAATCATAAACAACAAGAAGACTAAGTTTGAGCATTCTTGTAGACCTATCATCAGGTAATAAACTTTGTTAAATAAGTAAGAGCCTACAGTATGCATGTAAGGACAGGTGCAGACACAAGAATAAAGAGCAGTCCACAGTCATTGTCATATGTGCTAGCTCTATTCTCATGTCTTCCATTGCTTTAGAACTATGATCACTTACATCCCCTATGACTGTCCCGAAGATTTGGAGAACTGTTCTAGTTGTTTTGGCTCATTTGAAGCTTGTCTGAGTGATTAATGAAGAATGAGAAAGGATCACTATGACTTGTACATAGGGTTTGAGTGCCTAACTAGAACATAGAAATAGGATTAGATTCACAAGCTGAAGATACAGAGAAAGAAGCAATACAATGAAACCCTCAAAGAAAGTCACAACCTATAGAGGAGACTTAAGTTGCAAACCCCAACATTTCCAAAAAAAATTCAAAGTCTCAACACAAGCAATGAAAGCCCGAGCAAGGAGAGTAAAGGAAGGAAACATATACAGAGATAGATACAGAAAGCTATAGAAAACCAGTATAAAAAATGTCCTTTCTTCTCTTGTTTTTGTAGAAAAGTAGAGCAAATAATGGAGTTTATACATAAGCAAGAAATCCCTTACTTTTTCACGGGTAGCAGCAAATAATAAATGGTTTTTTCACCATTTCCTCTTGTAGAAATACAAGCATATGTAGAAATGAAGCTTACCTGAGTGAAACAAATGACAAAATAGCTCAGAGGTGACAGTCAAATCTTCCATAAGCCTTCAGAAGCCTTCACGCTCGAGCAAACCCTCATGATGGCGGCGGGACAGAGCAAAATAGAAAATACAAAGTGAAAAAATGATAGAATGATTTAGGGTTCAGCCTTTTTTCTCAAGATGCCCTAGCTCGACAGTGGGCTTTTTGACTATTTTTTCTATTTAATCATTGTTATCCAAAATGCCCATGGTTAAAGACTTCAAGTGATAAAACCTAATGATGCAAAGTGAGCCCGTGAGGGTTGAATTATTTCCTTTTTGATTTCTTGAAGTCAATGAAAATAATGATGCAAGGGTAATGAAGGTCAAAGGGAGTCATAAGGTGTTTATGTATTTGTTTATTTTGACCAAAGGTGAAATGATGAAAATGTTTCCCCTTGAGTCTTGCATAAGTGTGAGATGAAATTAACAATGTAAACAAATAATGAAGTAATAGTTTATAAATTACTTTATTATTTGTCATAAAAATGCAAAAAATTGGGCAAATCCATGACACCTAATAAAGTAAATCATCATGATTACTTTATTATTTATTTAAATTAATTACCTTCATCCCAAAAATCGAAATGCCTTTGAAGTCCTCAAATCATACAGAGTTAGAAGTGGAGTTTAATAGGAGTTTTTGAGTCTCATTTTCAGTTGATGGAGCGATTTTAGGGTCAATTTTAGTCAAACTAATTGTGATGGTGAGTTTGAGCCTATTTTTGCTCAAATTACATCAGTTTTTCCCCCTCTTTTTGGGGCTTTTCATTTTTGCTCGTGGGAGAGTTTTGTGGAGATATTTTTGAGTTGAGTTGACTTCAGTTAACCCAACCTGACTCATTGGAGTCATCTTTTGTATATAGGAGGAAAAACTTATGTTTTTCTTAGTTCTTACCTTTTGGCTTTCTCTTGCATGTTGCAGAGAGGAAGAGAGAGATTTGTAACTCAATTTTAGCTATTTGAAACCATTTTCTCAATGCTTTTTATACACAATTCCTTGATGATTCAATAAAGTATAGCAGTTCCTTTTGGTTTTATTCTTAGTTCTCATTGTTATTGTATGATTGTAAAGCAATTATTGTGATTTAATCAAGTAAATCCTTTGATTATTTTCCATCTTTGCAATGATTGAACAAGTTATTTCATGATTAGTACAGGTTATATGTTGTGTTTAGATGCTTTTAGTAGTTTGTAGTTGTGAAACTTCACTTTCTTTCATGCAAACGCTAGGGTCAGCTACCTCCATATGAAATATTCATGTACTTCATGTCCTGAATCAAGTTGTGAATGGATTAACCTCTTTGTTGAAGCAAATTGTGAGTTAGTGCAGCAGTTTAAACTCTCATCCATTAATGGTGCATCACCTCCTAGGATTTGATTACATTTTTAGTTATCTTTCCATCCCTTTTCTATTCAAATTTGATAGTTTCTAGGAGATCTAAAGGGGAACCAGCCCATAATCTGGAGATTCACCTTCGCTATGAGCAACCCACAAGCTCGAAGGTGTTTCCATGCATCAACAGGATTAGCCGAGTCTAGGCTTAGCTAGGGTGCAATCCTAGTTGATGATAGTCACATTAACTCCTGCATTAATGAATGTCAATTGGTGGTACCTAATTTACTCCAATCAAGGAATGATGAGGTAAAGGTGGCACCTAATTGACTTTAACCAAGGATTACACATTTCCTTATTAGCTACCTATGAGTAAAAGATATTTACATAAGTAAACTCAATAAAAGAGGTGTGATAAAATATTACACCTACATGCATAATAAAATATTATGTCAGCATACACTTTAACTCCTAATGCCTTTTTATTCTTGTTTGAAAGCAATTCTCTACCTTGCTTCTTCTCTAAGTTTTTCTTCTACCAATAGCCCAATTCTTTAATTAGTTTTTTTAATTCATCACATCAAATCTCATCCACTAATAATGTAGGATAATTTAATATAATTTTTTTACTAGTATACTTGGGTTAAGCACCTAGGGGACACAAAAAATAATGTTTAAAAGAACATATTGTTGGTAAGCATGGGATTTACTAGGTCCATCTAAAAGAAAAAGTATTTCATTATATTCTTTGAGAAAAACACCCCTTATCAACATGGAGATAAAGGGATAAAATCTGACCAAAAACCCATATATACCACTAACCTTCCACCATATAACTACCTAAATCTCAACTTCTAGATTATCCTTCCTTTGAATAGAAGCCAAAAAAATATCCAATAATAAATGCATTGATAAAAAAATAGGGTTTTTCCCAAAAATATAGAACCACATAAACATCATTGTCATCAACAAAAGCTTCTCATCAATGTAAACTTATACTACTATATATTATGATAACTAGTATCAACAAAATTGAACACCTTTGATCATTATTATATCTATGAAGACTTATCTTCCTACCAGTTATAATATATTTTTCACATTGTCAAGTTTATCAAGGTGAAGTGGGGAGGTAAATTACACAGGCTCCCTACTCCAGAGTACACTTACATTTCTTACATATAGCTTCTCTCACAAGGTGGGAAGATTTCACCACCTCCACCTTTGAGTCCTCATTGTAGCAACAAGATGGGATGTTAAAAACAACCTTAGGGGATAAGTTCACCTTCAGACCCTTTGCCAACTTTGTCACTACCTGGTGGAGAGGGGAAACATTCTCATTAAGTCCATGGAAATGCCCAAGATGACAGTTAAAAAATTATTCTTCCTAGTTCTCCATACCACCAATGTCATCATGTAGAAGATACATTCTCGTCACAGTGAATAATAAAGTCGTACAACTTAAAGACTGCACAACATCAAAGACATTTCTTTTGCCTACTAATTATTTTGGATCAAATAACATTCTCACTATCACTACTCTGATTCCAACACCTAGAGAATCATCCACATCCTTGGTTGATTCCCAAATTCTAATTACCTATAGCCTCAAATTTGGATTCACTAAATCCTTTTCTAGAAATACTATAAAGTCTTCTATCATGTTCTCACCATACACTTTCTCCTTATTTCTTCACACCCTTTCTGACCTTTCCCATACTTCCTATCACTCTCCTCTTCCCTTTCCCCAACTTTTAGGAAGAAACCATATATGCCAATAGAAGAATCAAATCTCAATGAATACTCTCAAAAAATCACCCACAAGGCCAAGGAGAAATCACCTAGCTTGTCTAGAATATCCTTTGTATCATACTAATCTACTATTAATTAACCCCATGAGGATTAATGATATGGGCCACCACCAATATTGGTAATCAATTCTTCCTTCCTCACCAATCCCTTGCATGTCCTCTCACTCATTAAAACTGCATCGTCCTCGCCCCTTATCAAAAAAAGGATAATATAAATATGAATTATTTAATAATCCTTTATTATTCTTCACCACGTAGATAAGAGCACCTTTAATACAATAGATTCATTTTATCCATTTATTTATTTTCTTGAAAAAGAGTTGCTTTTAATATTATTAATTCTATTTTCATTTCAAAATAATTGTGCTAAAATTTCTTGTACATAGTGTTATGAGAATTTGGAATTAAAATTAATTTTCCCTTTTATCTAATAATTCTTTCAAATCAATAACCTCCACAATTTTTGTCCTTTTCAGCATAAATCCTATAATTAAAATTATAATTTCCCAAATATCCTCTTTGTACAAATCAATAATTTTTCTCTACAAAAATATTTCAAATTATTTTAATATCTTAATAAATCTCATGATCCTAAGAATCTTTATCTTTATACTAAATAAATTCATGCAATCCAATAACTCTGATAATGAATCAAATTACCATTAAAGGTATGGTTGGGTGGTCAAGTCGCACAGTTGTTGTGGCAGCCACCAAGGTTCAAATCCCTGTTGGGTCAATGAGCTCGCGAGTCTTGCATCCTCGCAGGGCCCCTGATAGGCCAACAAGCTTGCGGGTTTTGCATCCTCGTAGGGCCCCTACTGGGCCGATGATCTCACGGCTTAAAAGTCCTCGCTGGGCTAATGAGTTTGTGGGTTTGAACCCTAAGTGTTAATGCATGCGTTCATGTCAGGGATGAGGTCTCCCATTTGTGGCCTCACCTGGAGTGGTAACTAGGCTAAAAAATACCCCATTCACTAATAAAAAAAATGAATCAAATTATCCATTAATTCAAATAATATTTCAAATTACCCAAAAACGCAAAAATCTCAAGTACTAAATAGAGTAGGACATTACAATGATACCCAAAAATGCAAAAATCTCAAGTACTAAATAGAGAGGGACATTACAATGATTCCACAAATTGGATGCCATCCAATGTGGTGTGTGATTATGTCAAGTTCCATGAATGCAAATGACACGTGAAAGAGAAAAAGATGAACTACAACGAACAAGATAAGAAAAATGGCCAAGGTAGACTATACAAAAGTATGTGAGATGAAAAAGGAGGAGAATAAAAATTGTGGCTCCATCAAAAGTACTACTGGTAGTGTGATTCATCAAGGTTTAGGGATCAAAAGTTATAATAGAGGAATTACAAATAACACAGTAATAGGTAAATGTTGTAGAAGAATTTGACAAAGCTTCCAACATAGAGAATTATGTAGTACTACTAGAGGTGACATGATATATGGGTAGGAACTAATGAAGAATGGACATGTCTAGTGGACATTTTCCTTTATTTGAAATTATAGTAAGACTATTCATGCCATGGATGTATGCAACATAGATCATATAGAGAACATACTGTAATTCCCTCCCGTATAAACACATACAAGTGAGTACACACATAAGTAACTACAAATTTTTTTTCTAAGAAGAACATTACCAAGGGTTAAAGAACATTTAAATGACTATAATAAATTAATAAGGAACTTTAAATGCAACTCATACCTTATTTATTCATTCCCATAGGTAATTTTAACAACCATTAAATTGTCTAATACTTCAATTGGTATAGGTTAATTTAGTATGATAGATTTTCTAACAAATTTAATACAATCATGTTGTCTATAATTTCTTTTAAGAAGCTAAATGATTAGTTTAGATATTAAAATAATACAGATAAATTAGATGAGTTTATAATGGAGATTTTAAATTATTTTTGTAGTTGGAACAAATACATACTTTCTCTTAGGCTTAGTAGAGAACTATATAATTAAATTGCTAATTTAACTTATAAAAGTTTAAAGAAAATGTTCTCTAATTATGTTGAACTAAATCAATAAAAATGATTAACTTGTATGTAATAATGATTTCAAATAATATGAAGTTAAATTGGACAATAATATTTAAAAAGATACAACTAATAAACATCTTACTAGCAATTACTCCTGACAGGGCTTAAATTTGATAGTTGTATAGCTGTATTTAGGCATTTTAGCTATAAAATACAACTAAAATTTTGAAAAGACCTTATCATATGAAAGGAGAGATTTTGGACAAATTATCAAAATTTATATAGGATTATGATGATATATATATTTGGTTTTTATATAATTTACTTATACTAATGTATGTCATAGTATTTTAAAGGCATTATTAAATAGATAACTGTCATAAAAAAATTGCTTCACAGCAGTCAAATTTAAGCCCTGACTCCCGCATTATTTCTAAATCAAGACATGACTAAATTTTATTAAAACAATATGGAAATTTTTAAGACATTTCAGAAAAATAATTAGTTAGATTAGAAACTTTACTCGACTAAAGAACTTGACATGAATATTTACTCACTATTCTTAATTAGTACAAATAATTTTGATGATTGATAAAACAATGAAATATTAAAGATAACATTTCCTTTGCACAAAACTTCATTTGTTAAATTATTCAATATAAACTAAAATACATATATATTAATTTGAAACTAAATAAAATCTAAGGCAATCTCAGAAAAAGGCACATTAAAAAGATAATAATCTAATAAATTTAGAAAGTAGGATTGACTACATTGATTGGTTTCTATTTTATCCTTTTGTTTGAAACTAAATATTTTACCTTGATCTAATTGCTTCACATAATGACCAGATAAATTCTTACTTAATTCACCAACGTTTCTAAGTTAAAACTTAATAAATTTATTAAATCATTATGGAGTCTTAAATAAAAAATAGTAATAATAATAAGAATGTTCAAGAAAAATAAATTCTTTCTAGCATATTTATTATTAATACACTAATAAAGCATTCAAAAACCGAATAACTTATCTAAATTAAATATCAATTAAAATTCCCAAGTTAATGATAAAACACCAATAAATAAAAATTATTTGCTAAATCAACTAATACCAAGATTTACAATTTCATCTATTACAAGAGTAATAAAACAAGGGAAACTAATAATTCATTCACAAAAGAATAAAGCAAGTTTTTTTTTATTTTTTTCATTTCTAATTCATTATCTCCAAATTCCTTTTGCTTTACTTTGCTTTATCTTATATTCCTATTTAAACAAAACTGATTTATGAGTTTTTTTTATTGTGTTGCAGGTTGAAGATGGAAAATCAATTTAAATTAAGAAAGTAAGAAAATAACTATAAATCCGTAAAATAATTAATTAAGATATAAATATTTTACTTACTATTCTTGATAAAATTTTAAATAGAAAGCTGATCTTCATTGCCATTCACGAGTTGAGAAAATTTTATACAATTTAATAAGATATGAACTTAATTATCAATCAATACTTTTATATTAGAAATCTGTATTTAATAGAATAAAAATAGCTTCCATTAAGAAAGTCATAACTTTCTTAAAATAAATTATTTTTCTAATTTTTTAAATGTGTTAGAAAAGTAAAATAGAGATCTCAAAAAAACTCATAAATAATTTAACAATAATTCTCTTTAATATGATTTTCTAAAAATAATATAATCACATTAAAAACATAATTATCAAAACAATGTGATGGAGGCTCTTGTCATTTTATGCGCTGTGGAGCGTGGTTGTGCTCTTGGATGGAGACAGATCATTTGTGAATTTGATTCTCAGGTGGTAGTGATTTTGCTAAAGAGGTAGCAGTTAAAGGATGTTAGCTAGCATTTGGCTATTATTATAAAACATATTCTTAATCTATGTGCTTCCTTGGATTATGTTTCTTTATGTCATATTCCTCGCGAATGGAATGGGGTTGCAGATTGTTTGGCTAAATGGGCTTCTGATCACTTGAAAGATTGGAATATTGTGGAAAGGGGGGGTCAATTACCCCCGGATTTGTCACAAAAGTTGGACCAATTAGTTGAGATTGATAGGGATGTGTAATTCCCTTGCTTTGTATTGTTGTATTCTGATTTGAATAAATTTTTACCCCTCTTTTAGTTAAAAAAATTATCAAAATAGTAGTCTAGATAGACAATCACTAATTTGTACATATCTCAAAATTGGGAATCTAGGTATGACTGAATTATTGTGAAGATTTAGTCAACTAGGTTGTGCATCGTTAATAAAAATATTGATAAAACCCAATTTCTAAAATAAAATCTATTAAAGATACAAAGACTAGTTTTTCTCAAGATAATTTTATAACAACACACATACATCCAGTCACAAATGTTTTTATATCTCAAAATATAGAATTTGGGTATTATTGATTTTTATATTATTTATAAAACTTAATGGCACACTTGTCCTAAAATTTTTAGAAGAAGCCAATTTTTAAAACTAATTTTATTGAAGACAGAACAGACCTGTTTTTCTAGGGATAGTTTTACCAGTTTTTTATAAAAATTAGTAGACTTGTTTAATTCACAAAATAAAAATAATGTAAGATAAATTTATAAAAATTATACCTATACAAAATATTCTTATACTATACAAATTTGCAAATGGATGTATAATCCATAATATTCAATTTTACAAAAAGATCTATGTATGAGGAAAATCGATTATAATAGAAACAAATCAAATCAAAAGCCCATAACATAAAAAAAAACTAATCTAAATAAAAGCCATTATCAAAAAATCAATGAAATATGAAAGCTTTTACCCAGATTTGTATTGTTCCCTTTGATGAATGTGGATTGCTCAATAGTGCTGCGAAACCATGTTTGCAACAAACAAGTAAAGTGCTCAAAGATCAATGTCAAAAGATCGTAAAGTTGCTCAATCGTACGATGTATGCTCAAAGTGCTGTTAAAGGATGCCTAAGAATAAGTGATCGAAGAGGATTTGTGAAGGAGATGAGGGGCGTTTATATAGGTTTCAATGAAGATTGATCAACGGATGAAATAATTCAAAAGAATCAACGGAGGAGATAAATCAAATAACCATGATGAATGTGCACATGACATGTGTCAATCCATAAGGATATTTTTTAGTAAAATATGATGAAAACAAGATTGATTGAATAGATAACTCAACTTGTAATTTTGTCTTTTTTAGACTTCTAAAAATAAGACTGATTGTGCACATGAGTTAACAAGATATTTTAAGAGGAATTGGAAAGATAATTGAAATTAAATAAATGAATTTATTTAATTGTTTGTGCATGATTGAGGAACAGAGGAGATATGAAGATTTAAATAAATTAAAGAAATAAATTGATTTAATTTATTTTGCATGATGAAGGATAAATAAAATATGTGATTTTATTTATTTTTAGAGGAAAAAGCAAATTAAATAAATAAATTTATTTAATTGTTTATGCAAGATTAGAGGAATATGAAGATTATAAATAAAATACTTGATTTTATTTATTTTTAGAGTATTGAGACAATTTAAATAAATTTGCATGATTTATTTAAATTTAGAAGAACAAGTGATTTAATTAAATAATTGGATTTATTTAATTAGTGTAGATTTAAATTTCGACAAAGGATAATGAGTTTAATTAAATAATAAAAATTATTTAATTTTGGAAGAATAAAGAGGTATTTAATTTAATTAATTAAATAAAGAGAATTTATTTAATTATTGTTGAATTTAGGAGATTTAGAGGAATTGGATGAAATTAATTAAATAATTAGATTATTCAATTAATGTTAAAATGCAGGTGATTTGGAAGAATTGACGAAATGCAAGTGATGCGACGACATGGTCATTTTAGGGTGTCTACATTTTGCCCCTCTTTGATGCAATGCAGTTTATAGTGTTGCGTCAAAGAAAATGATTGTTGAAGATATGATACAATTTTTGATGCCCCAGTGTAGGTAGTTGCCCCAGCATATGCCCCCTCGAGCGGGAAGACAAGGAAGTGACAGGAGAACTAGGTTGACGCTCGACTAGACAATTGTGTGACAAGGTAGAAGAAAGAAAAATGGGGTGGGAAGAAAAAAATGAGGAAGGTTGACTATAAATAGGTCCCATGGGGACCACAATCCTCATTTGCACACTAAGGGATTCTAAATTTAGAGTGTAGAGCCTCCTAGCTTTAGGGTGTGAGAGTTGAGTGGAAGGAGTTGGAAGTGAGGAGAGATGTCGATTCCAGTGCACAGGCATTGGGCGGAGCTAGTGCGGACATACGGGAGGCCAGCAGGAGCTTCGACAACAGTAAGTGTCTGAAAACCTCATTTTAATTTGATGTTTTAGGGTGGTTCTAGGGCTAGGTCTAGGTGGGTAGTTATGTCAGCCAAAAGTGTTGCAGGGCAGAATGGCGCATCTGGTAGTCGTCTTAGGCACTTTTGGCGCTCCGCAACGCGTTTGGTAGGTAAGTATAGCATGTTTGGTGATGTTGCAGCGCTATTAGTTTTTGAGTTGTCGCACTGCAGTGTGGTTGGCAGGGTCCTGCAGCGCACCTGGTAGAGCAGTATAGCGTGATTGGTTGGGAAGTAAGGTGCGTTTGGGAGGGAAGAATGAAAATCACATCACCCTTGCAAGTGCAGTATGGCATGGATGGACACATAGTGAAGCGCACTTGTTGAAAACAAGTTGCCTTTGGTAGTTGAAACTAAACGCTTGTGTTGAAACATTAAGGCGCTTGCGATAGACCAGTGTAGTGCGTTTGTGTAAATCAAGGCACTTTTGGTTGTGTTAGAATAGTGAAATAGCTAGGGTTGACTGAGGGGTTGGCTACCTAGGGTAGAGAAGTGCAGAAGAGGTTTCAGGGTTTGCGTCATAGGTTAGATGTCGGGAGGGGTAGCTATACCGAGACATGCACGACTGCGTCTACAGGAGAGGTTAGAGTCTCTCAGCAGGGGTGACTCTTCTATAGGTGTGGGCGTGGGAGCACATCCTAGTGACCAAACCTATCACACAGTGTTGCCGGGAGAGGGGAGAGCCCTATGCATTTCTATATGAGGGAGTGATTACACACATGCATCTGGGATCTGTTAGCCGCTGGAGGCGACAGATCAATGAGATGGACGCGTTTGTTTGGAGACCATGGTTATTATGCGAGGAGTGGGAGGATGAGCACGAGCAGCTTATGTACTACCGCCAGGCTCGATACCTGTTTGGGAGGTGGACAGATACCATTGAGAGATACCTACCAGAGCGAGTACTTAAACAATTTAGACTGCCCCAAGGATTGCCAGCTGGAGAGGTGACACATGCGAGGACACGATGGGAGGTTGGGGACTGGGATGTAGAGATTCCAGTGGCTACAGCTTTGGCTGAGGTACGGGGACTTGTACCAGTGAGATGGGATTGGGATTCAAGATTGGCAGACCCAGGGACACTGCCAGAGTATGACAGGTACTGGCAGACACACAGGCCAGTGAGACTGATGACACCAGGTGTGGCAAGGGCAGTGGGGGAGGTATTAGTCCCTAGTGTGGAGGCTAGGATGAGGCGACAGGCTAGAGAGGCTAGACAGTAGGCAGGTGGAGAGGTCAGAGGAGCATAGGATGATGTAGAGATGGTAAAGGCAAAGGACCTGGTCGTAGAAACCAATTTACAGTGAGCCGAGCAGCTTTTACAGGAGGAGATAGCCCAGAGGACCTGACTAGAGCTTCAGATGGTGAGGGTTAGGCGAGACAGGTTGAGGCCCTAGCACAGGTTTAGACCCAGGTAGCAGCAGCAGCACAGACAGCCCTAGCACATGCACAAGCACAGTTACAGATCCAGGCATAGGTGCAGGCCGCACTCGCACTAGTAGGGGACAATGGGTAGTTAGCCCAGGCAATTAGGGAGAGAGATGCAGAGGCACAACTATGATTGACAACAGAGGCCACACTATAGAGAGTGAGGCGGGAGAGAGATGAGGCATGTCATGCACTGAGTGCCGATCAGAGGACACTCTACAATGAGCTCATCCATGTACAGGGAGAGCTTGTGACAACAGGTAGATAGGTTGAGTACTACAGGGACTCTACATTGGTGCGGTGCCAACAGCTCAGCGAGAGCTGAGCTTCCGAGAGAGGAGCAGGTCCGGAGCATCCGGGTCTCGCAGGACAAGGCAGTCATTGTCCTCAGTTAGAGGACCCATCGTGCCACTAGGGGGAGGAGGACCACCAAGGGGACCTTCACCGAGCACAGGTGGAGGATAGGGGCCACAGTAGGAGGGTAGCTCTACCCACTAGAGCATACACATTTGTACATTGTATCATTTTTGTACCAGTTTTGTATCATTATTGACACTTGTATATTTTGACTAATGCCTGCGTGCATCCTGATGTATATTTTGAGGGCTCTTGATAGCCTTGATGTACTTTATTGATGTATACGCACAAACTATTGATGTAGACACTGACATTTTGTATTTTGATGACCTTCACATCATATATATGATGACATATTACACTCACTGATGTACATGCTTTTGTGTATGCACTTCTTGATGACATGGATGTGATGTTATGTATGTATGATTATGGATTTTTGTGATGATGTATATTGCTTGTATGATGCTTATAGATGTATAACATATTATGACATGATGTGTATAGATGTATGATGCTATGATGACATGATTTGTGATATCTAACATGTGGGTTTTGTAGATATGCACCAGAGAGAAGACAAGAGTAGATGGAAGAGAGAGACTATTGATCGATCATTGCTTTGAAAATGATATAAGGCCATGGGTAAAATGGATGGGTAAATGATGAGCTTGTTGCATTGGTTTCACATTTGTATATAAAGAGCAATCCTTATTTTTGATATAGCACGTGGATAGTTCGCCACCATGGTATAAAAGACCAAGGTGCTGTAATATCTGAGTGCGTGGACGTTGACTCTGCAAGCAAGCGGTATGAACTTAGATCCCTTAGACATAATATGACCTTGTTGGTACATGTGAATGCGCCAGAGTCTTGAACATAAAATAAAATTCAATACATGTAAATGTAAGAAGAATATTAATATGTAAGATGCTAGGTCGTAACACACACAAGATAAATATGCTGCTAAGAAAGATGCTACAGATCATTCCTCAAACACGGCACACAAAAGCAATGACTATGCCCCCAATCTGTACTGCATCGCAACATACCAAGATTGTAGATAAATCAAGGTAGCCTTGAATAGGTAATGGATAAAGGAACAAAAGATAAACCAAAAAGAAAATTGATTGACTTACAAAGTAAAGATACAACCAACATATTCTCTTGCCAAAGAGGTTGCTCATGATAGATTGGATAGGAAAGATAATAGCCTTATCGTAGGAGCTGTGTGTTCGTTAAAGGGGGCTATCTACCTAAAAAAGATAATGTCTTGCTGTGGGAGATGCCACATGTCGCAGGAGAGGCGTGTGTTGGTCTCGACAATGAAACATTCTACAGAAGACAAGCTTGTGGATCTAGTGCTTTGGTTAATCCAGACTTAGCTGATGTTGGAAATCGATACATAGGATAGTAGATGACTCAGGAAGCAAGCTGCTTTGCTTCAGGTTTGTTAAGAACTTTTGCTTTGAATGGATACGCTTGTTTGTTGTTTTGCTGCTTGAGTTAGTCAAGTAGAGGTGAATGGATTTTGATAAATGGAAGACTACAAAGGTGACATGCTAATGGGTTGAAACAGGTGGAGAATGATGAATCATATGTGCCTAAGTACTGGATACATCCTTCATATTCCAGACTGCCTACATACCCTATATCCACAAGATCAAGTCACATTACGAGGAAAGATGAAAGATGATAATATGTAGTTCTGGATAGAGTGATGAATGGGGCAAGGTGCTTGAGCTTGGGTTGGGGAAATAATGAGATCTTATGTACCTGAGTACTGGATACTTCCTTTGTATTCCAGACTACCTACATACCCATATCCATGGGATCAAGGTACCTTAAGATTGAGATGAGATAATATGTAGTTATGTTTGGTGTGATGATGTAGGAAAAGTGTTGAGAAGATAACAGCCTTATCATAGGAGCGATGTGTCCGTTAACGGGTGTTATATGTGAAAAGGAGAAGAAATTGAAGTGATTGCAAACCACGAACAAGGAACCCCTCCGAGACCTAGGTTAAGGGAAGAGTTGCCCCCATTCTGGTAGAGGAAATTGCGTAGGTGACCAGTGAAGAAGACATAGAAAGTTTTGACCTAGGACAAGACAATGCGAACTGTTGACACTGATCAAGATGTGGGATGACGATGACGGACATTGACAAATTTCCAAGCTATACTAGATAGGGAGATGGAAATGCAAACAAGGTCAATGGTTTTATTATGGATGGATGGATGAAGTTTGTTGTGAAATGGACATGGAATGAACAGGAATCGATAGATGATGGGTGTTGACTCTACACATAGCGCCTGTTTGCCAGGTTTTCACTATGGTACTTATCTGAGCCACCCGTTTGCCAGGTTTTCACTAGAGGATGATTTTTTTTTTGGAATATTTTGAGGATCAGGCATAGAATGTTTTGAGATGAACACTATTAAGTGGATCATCCAGAGGAATGACGTCAAGTGTAGCTAAAGTATAAGCTCCTAATCCATATGCTGCTGTCACAATAAAGGGACCTAACCAGTTAGGCTCAAACTTGCCCTTCTTTTCTCGGTCTGCTTGATTTCTCTGATTCTCTTTGAGTACAAGATCACCAACTTGAAACCGTCTTTCTTTGATCTTTTTGTTGTAATTACGTCAGAGGCAGTTTTGATAGACATGGAGATGATTAAGCGCGGCAAGGCACCTTTCATCTAGTAGTTCTAGCTTAGCTAATTTGGAAGTGCGATACTCCTCTCCACTGATCAGGTTCTGCATGGATACTCTGAGGGATGGGATCTCGACCTCTATAGGTAGCATGGCTTCAGAGCCATAGACCAAGGCATACAGTGTGGCACCAGTTGGTGTTCTGATACTAGTGCGGTAGGCCCATAGGGCGGGATTGAGTTTCAAGTGCCAATCACGACCAGCTTCATTGACCGTTTTCTTGAGGATTTTGAGAATGGTTTTGTTGGAAGCCTCAGCTTGGTTGTTACTCTGAGGATAGTAGGGAGTTGAAAAGTGATGTTGGATATTGTATTATGTGCACAAGGTACGGACATCTTGATTCTTGAATGGTCTCCCATTATCAGTGACAATGGCTTGGGGTATACCATACCGGCAAATGAGGTAGTTAAGGATAAACTTGGCTATTTGCTTACTGGTTATATAGGTCATGGGAATGGCTTCAACCCACTTCATGAAATACTCAGTGGCAGTAATAATGATTTTATGGCCATTGGATGAGGATGGGTGGATTTGTCCTACGAGGTCGAGACCCCATTGAGAAAAAGGCCATGGAGTTGTCATAGGTTGTAATTCATGCGCTGGTGCATGAATCAAATCTCCATGCTACTTGCATTGTAGACACTTCTTAGCAAACTGTAAAGCATCATGCTCTATTGTAGGCCAACAATAACCTGTTCTAAGTATCTTCTTAGCGAGATTAGGACCGGTAGAATGTGCACCATAGACACGTTCGTGTATGTCTCGTAAGGTAGCTTCAACTTCTTCCACATTAAGACATCATAAGAGGATACCATCGAGACTCCGGTGATATAGTGTATCACCCAGAATGGTGTAATGGGAGGATCGACATATAAAGGTTTTACGTTAGGTGGATGATAGTCCAGAGGGAAAGGTACTATTTTTAAGGTATTCATAGATATCTTCATACCATGGGGAATTGGAACCAACAAGTTCGCAGATGATTTTAGTAACTGGACCGTCGATGGCGGGTATCAACAATTGCTCGATCAAGAATTCACATTTCTGTGTATTTGTAGGCATGTCGATAAGTGACCCTACATAAGCCATAGAATATGCATCTTTATTATGCTCTCTTGGAATTTACTCAAATGTGATGCTAGAAAAATGTGGTTTGTAGGCGTCCACTAGTTGCTTGTAGGGGACCAACTTTTCATCTTTTGTTTGGTACTCATCTGTGACTTGTCGAATGACTAGTTATGAGTCTCCATATACCTGTAATTCTATGATGTCCCATTGAACTACAGTATTGAGACCTATGGGGAGTGCTTCATTCTCAGCAATGTTCTTGGTGCAAGGGAATGCAAGCTGATATGACTTAGGAATATAGTCATTTTGAGGTGTGATAAATAAGATGCCGGCTCCTGATCCATGTTGTGTGTAGGAACCATCAAAGTACAACTTCCACATTATTGAGTTGGAGAGAGTGAAGAGATTCTTGTCTGGAAAGTCTACTACCATAGGGTGTGTATCTGTCATGGGTGCTTCTGCTAGTTGATCTGCTAGGGCTTGTCCCTTGATTGCTTTACGATCCATATACTCAATGTCAAACTCACTAAGGATCATGATCCATTTGGCTAGTCTGCCAGTGAGAGTTGCTTTCGCTAGTAGATACTTCAACAGATCAATTTTGGATATAAGATTTGTGTGTTGGTTTAGCATGTAATGCCACAGCTTTTGGGAAGCAAACACTACTGCTAAACAAGTTCTTTCCATAGGTGAATAATTGAGTTCATATCCCACCAAGGTTTGACTGATGTAATAGATTGCATGCTCTTTTCTTGATTCATCATTTTGTGCTAGAAGAGCCCCGAGGGCTGAAGTTGTAGTTGAGATGTATAATATCAAAGGTTTATCAGCAACTGGTGGAACCAATATAGGTGGTGTAGCTAGATACTCTTTGAGCTGATCAAATGTTGCTTGACACTTATCGTCCCATAGGAATGAGACATCTTTTCGGAGCAAGTGTTGAAATGATTGACATTTATCTACTAGCTGTGAGATGAAACACCTAATGGATTGCAACCTTCCTTGAAGGCTCCTTAATGCTTTGAGGTTCTTTGGTGGAGGCATCTCCACTATAGCCTTTACTTTTGTGGGGTCTACTTTGATACCTCTGCGAGATATAATGTATCCCAATAGCTTCCCTAATGTTACACCAAAGACACACTTCTTTGGATTGAGGCGTACTTGGTATTTCTCAAGTCTGTCAAAGATCTGTCCTAGAACTTGTATGTGATCTGCCCTAGAAGATTTAGCTAGTATGTCATCCACATAGTCCTCCATGATATGATGAAAGAGATCGTGGAATATCAATATCATTGCTCTCTAATAGGTTGCTCCTGCATTATTTAGACCAAACGACATGATGCACCAACAATAATTACCCCAAGGACAAGTAAAAGTTGTTTTATGTTGATCTTCTTCTGCTATCCTTATCTGATTGTAGCCTGAGAATCCATCCATGAGAGAAAGCATTTCATGACCTACTGTCAAGTCTACTATAATATCAATGTTCGGTAGTGGAAAGTCATCTTTGGGACATGCTTTGTTAAGATCTCTAAAATCATTACACATGTGGATGCGCCCATTGGGTTTAGACACAAGTACAATGTTTGATACCCAGTCTGAATAATCAATAGGTTGGATGAACTTTGCATCTAACAACTTCTATATTTCCACTTTTACCAAGAGAGCTATCTGTGGGTGCATCTTCCGCAGCTTTTGCTTGACTGGTTTAACTGTTGGATCCACTATGAGATAATGAACTACTAGCTTAGGGCCTAGCCCTGGCATATCTACATAGGTCCATGCAAAGTTGATGGTTCTTTGTAAGAACTTGTTAAGATTCATGTGCTCTATTTCTGATAATGATGCTGCCAGGAATGTGGTTTTTGGATGTTGCTCTGTGCCAAGGTTTATCTCTGTAGAATCTTCCACTAGGAGAGCTAACTTCTCTTGATACTTAGATTGTAGGGGAAGGTCAAATCCTCCATCCTCAAGTGCCACAGTTGGATTTTCACCTTTGGATACATCCTTTGTTTTTACTATTTTGTTATCGGGAGGTGCCACAGTGTGGTTTTCACCTAGAGATCTTTCTTTATTTTTACTTTTGCGACTGGAGGATTTGGCATTCTCACCAAAATAAGTTGTTGGCTCTAGTTCCATTACAAAACCTGCTTTATGATCACCAATAGGGATACCTTCCTGAAGTCCCATGAACTCATCTATAGCTTCATCATTCTAAAATACATCTATAACGGGGGACCCTTGTTGGTCCCAATCGATAAGTTCAGGGTAGACAAGTGTTACTTTCTGGGTGTTTGTGGTGGATGTTAGGGATATGGAGGATAGCATAAATATGGAGGATTCTGTGAATAGGTTAGTCATATGGAGGGAAGAGTCATCGATGGTATCTTGATTAGATGTCAAATCTACGAGAGAGGTTTCATCCACCTTGTCGAGGATACCCTCGATGTCCAAGGCGCGCGGCACCTTGCTACCAAATCCTAACCCTGTCTTGTCTAGTTTCTTTGTCACACTAATGGGCTCCATTATTCCTTGATTTTGTTTCCCAAGGCCACCTTTGCCTTTATAGCCCATGTTTTTGACTATCCTTAAGCCATTTCCATATTGCTTGACTGGTATTGTGACCAGCTCTTTCTCTTTATAGAGCCAAGAAGAAATGTCCTCAATAGTTTCTTCTTCCAATAATTTTCCCTGTTGGAATTGGGTTAGAGATGCTCGGGGAGGAATAGCTGCTTTTTTAGTTGCTTTGGCAATGGGCGGTTGGCCGTAAGATTTAGGGGATAAAGGCATCCGCCCTACACAACAAGATTTTGAGATATCATAGGTTCCAAAGCCTATATCACGGATGTGAGCTTTGATTTCAGGAAGAGGATTAGGTTCACTTGTAGAGGCTTGTGTCATATTTTTAGGATCAACATATAATGTGGATTCAAGGGCTTTATCATTTTGAGGGACTTGGTTGCAATTCTTATAACTGCCTTGCAAGACATAGCAGAATTCAAAAGGATTAGGGTCGCCTAGGATAGTTATCTCTGTACCATTGAATGGGAACTTGAGGGACTGATGGTACGTGGAGGGAACAACTTTCATTGTGTTGATGCTTAAAATTGCACTGTTTCCAACACCAACATGGGAAGTTTCAGGAATGTGGGACTTGCGACCTGAAATGACCTCCAGATTTTAAAGAAGCTAGCTCTTCTTTATCTCAAATGTATTTTGGGAAAAGGGATAGAAATTAAACGGAAACACAAATGTAATGAAAGAAAATTTAACTATGGCGATGTGCTTGAGTATGATTCGTTCCTTAATACTAAGCACAGTGAATCTATCTTTAGGATTCAGTTACATTAAAGAGCAAACAATGCATGATCAATGTAAAAGATGAAAACAAATAGAATCAAAGGCTCACAACTTAGACGATTTTGCAATAACACAGAAAATATCAGCAAAGGCACAGAACTCAGTCTTCTTATTAATTTTCCAGTCACATAAAAGGCACTGATATATGCACAGTTATACAAACTTTCTAAATCAAGAAAATAGAACAAAGGCAAATGATATTACTGGCCACAACAAGAAAGTCTCAAAAACTTCTCGTAAATCTCTGATAACAATCTATATGCAGAAAATTCTTCTTTTTCTCTGCAATCTGGATCCATATTTATAGCATAGGACTGGCTCAAGATTGCCTGCATGATCAAATCCCAACGGTCTAACTGAACTGAAACTTAACTGGAAGTATCTGACAGAAAAGATCTTTCAGATCTGAAATGGTTAGCTTCTCTGCAAGTTCATTGGCTGAAACAGATACATGTAACGCTCCTTCCTGTGAAACAGGCGAGGACACTTGGCAGCATCTGCTAGTCTTTGTGACTATAAACCCTAAGGCAAATGGCATAGCTCGCACACTTTACTTGAAACTCCTTCATCTTTCCGATAAAACAGGAACTTAGCACGTGGCAGCATCCGCTGCATTTGAAACATATACATGGCGGCTTCCGCAACATTTAGAAACTAAAACCCTTGAGACAAATGGTAGCATCCACGTGCTTCACTTGAAAACCATCTCATTATTCAGGAGGCACCAGAAAATGACACTTGGTAGCATCCGCGGCACTTGCAAATAGATACGTGGCGACATCCGCAACATTATACTCTTTACTGTGTCTTTGTATTGGGAGTGCTCCACCTTTGACATCTGTCACAGTCCGCTGCCTCGAAACTCTTATCACTTACCGAAAATGGGACCCACAACACTGCCTGCCCGAGCAACTTCAAAAGGGAACAGGGACAGGTGGCACTTTCCGCTGCTATTACCAAGTGATACGTGACGGCTTCCGCTTGTCTATAGAAGCTTTAGATACTTTTTGAAAGTCCTGCGGATAACAACACATGGCGGACTCCACCTTCCCTTAGAAAGACTATAGAAACATTTGGGACTCATTTAGATTCACACGGACGATGACACTTGGCTCGCTCCGCTTAACTTTAGCTACTTCACCGGGGCCCACCAATAGTCTTTACTTAACAATGAAACAAAAAGGAAGAACCTGCGGATGTCGACACTTGTCACGCTCTGCTTTACTTTAGTAGAGACACACGGCACCTTCCGTGTTACTTAGAGAAACATATAGAAACCTTCCGCAGCTACCACTTGGCGCCTTCCATGCTCACTAAGACTTTGAAAGGGCTTTTGAAGCTTATGAGAAACTGAACACAGATGCTGACACTTGTCGTGCTCTGCGGATTTATAATAGGACACGTGGCACCATCCACATTACTTAGAGAAACTTTATAATATGTCTTAGTTGGTGACACTTGGCACCCTCCGTGCTAATCTGGGACTTAGGCAAAAAAATGAAACCCGCGCCCACACTCTGTGTCAAAACTGAAACACGGCAAAACTGGAACGCTATGCAAAATGTAGAGTATTTTACTCTATAGTTCTTGGTGACCCTGAGGACTTTTGAGCCTGCTAAAAAAGAATCCAAAAATGTGTATATATATAGCAAAAATTCACAAACTCTGCAAGGCCGTCTGATAAACAGACCATTCAGCAGCAGAGAGTCCCTGTTTATTTTGTAAATCCTAGAAGGCTAAATCAAGGTTGATGATATCCTTGTGTGAAAAACTCTGCAAAACATGAACTGCAGCCTTCAATTGGAAATCAAGTTGGGCCATTGGGATCAAGACAACTTCCACTTCTTGCACTGTTGAAGAATCTATCAAACCCTGGAAAACTAACTGATCATTTTGTTTGGCTAACAGCAAAGGCTTGATTTCATCAATCATCAGCACAGTGTTATTATCAGGAAAAGGAGAGGGAACTCCCAAATGCACCAGATCTTCAATATGCTTCTTCATGTCTTTTACTCCCTCTTTTACCACATCTAGGAGCTCTTTGCAATTAATTGTTGCAGAGTTACAACTGAGAACTTCGTTCACCCTTTTTGCAGCAATCATTTTGTCACTAATCCCTGTTGCTGATAATATTTCATCAGTTGTGTCATACAGCTTCTTCAGCAGTAGTTGAGAATCTAAAACTCTCAAGGAAACAGTGGACAGAGTGGCCTGAACTGAAGTCTCCACCTTTTCACACAGTTTCTGTGCATTTAGCAAGAAAGTTAGAGAGGGTCTAAGCTGAGTAATCTCCTCAGAGATTCTTTTCCATACTGATACATATAGCTCCTTGACCAGGTTCAGAACTCCTGCATTCTTTGGCCTATTAGTCAACTCAAGTGTCAACTGTTTTGATGTTTGTTTCTCAGCTTGAAGTTGGGCCTGTATGGCAGCAGCATTGTTTTGTTCATTCAGCAGCTTCTGCTGGAAATGTGTGACTTGTTGCAGGTTTTCGTTATATTTTTTCTGTAGTGTGGCCTTTTCCTGCCTTAGGGCTGTCACTGCAGACTTCACTTGTACTAGCTCTTCTTTCAAAGAAGCATTTTGGCTCTGTGTAGCCTGATGAATCTGACAAGAAACAGTATTTTGCAACTGTTGATTGAGATTCTCTATTTCATCATTTTTTGATTTAAGCTCTGTAGCAAGATTGCCACAATGTGCCTTTTCTTGAGCTAAATCAGCCTCCACCTTCTGCAACTTCTTTGATAGTTTCAAATAATCAGTAGCTACAGTAGAAGTGGTTTCATTCAGCAGCTCGACCCTGTCCTGTGGTCTAAAAAGTGACATATCCATAGCCACTACACTCATTGTATAATCTTGAGGCTGCATCTGCTCGTTTGGCCTGACTACATTAGGTGACAAATGAGTTACAGTTAGCTGCTGCTGGATTGGATCAAAGAGTGACCTCATGTGTGGTACAGCCTGAGCTTTATTATCTTTCTTCCTCTTTTTATTCATCCAGGCCTCCCTAGCCTTCTTAGCAGTATCTGCTTGAGCTTGGAAGGTAGGGGGAGAGGCAATATACCCGCCCGCAAAAGGATGACCCTGTGGCAAGCCATAGGGAATAGCCAAATGCTGGCTAGAAGGAATCTGGGGAGGTATTCTCTTTGGAAAAGAGGGGAAAAAGGGAGGCAATGATGTGGCCTGTGATGACATGGCTTGAGTAGTAACAGGTGGGGCAAATTGGGAAATTGGCACAACAGAGGTGGCAGGGGATAATATTTGGCCTGTTGGGATCGCCACCCCTATAGAAGAAGAAAAAGACTGAGAAGAAGAAGGAGAAGTAGCACATACCTGAGGAGCAACATATGTACTCAGTGGTTGTTGCTGTGAAGGTTCTACCTCCTCATCTGAATCAGGCTGAAGTTTCAGCTTCTTATGTTTCCTTGGCCTTTCTTCTTGCTGTGCTTCCTTCTCTTCAACATTTACCACTGTTGCTAGTGGTGATTGCACAAAACTGGAAACCCCAATGGCTGACACTGATGGAGAAGCTCTAGGTGGTGAGGATACCATATTCTTTTATTTTTCTATGGCACTGAGAGATTGGGGCCAAACAGTTACAGGGGTTGTAGATGAGGCTTGTCCTGGGGCTTGCACTGTATGAGTGGACTCAGGTTCTTCTTCAGACTCCTCACCCTTCCTATGGATCCTACTTGTATCAGGGCTAGAGACTGGAGAGGGATGCCATTCATCCCAAATGGACTCCCATTTTTCATTTGTATCAACCTTTCCAAAAGAGTGAGTTGTCTCAGATATTTCCTGCCTATATTTCCAATAGGCTTCAATTTTATCTGGCTTCCATTCCCTATCCCTTAATAAATTTTTCTTCAATCCAGTGCCCATTTTGAGCTTAGGGTCGTAGACCTTTTGTTTATTATAAAATATTTCCCATGGCTTGGGCCCCTCAAAAGGTAAATCTGTCAGTTCTACATACAAATCAGGAATATCCTCCTTAGGTTTTCTTCTGTCTTCCCAAAAGGGGCAACCCTCATGCACAATTTTGGCACCAAGCTTGTTGTCTTTAACCCATAAAGTTATGAAACTGCTTGGGTCATATTTCCATTTATCTTCTATAAGAAAGAAGCCCAGAACGGCTAGTTTCCTTAGCAACAAGTGCTTAGCATCCCTGACCAGTAGGGCCATGTTTTTTCTTACCCACGGGATATCATACATTTCCTTTTTCTTCTTTTTTGTGCCATAGTCATTGTCAACCACAGACACTTTCCGGGTGACCTCTAGAAAAGCTAACCTAGGAGTCAAAATCTTAGGTAGCAGCATTGGCTCTCCATTAAAATCATGGACCCTAATGATGGTGTGATGGGACCCAAATAAATAGTCATAGGGAATAGGGCAATTTGTCATGAGGCCTTTGATACTTGGTGTTAACCTATTTTCTACAGACTCGGGGCTTAGATGGCAAAAAGCAGGGGCAACAAAAAGTTCCCAAAATTTATAGGGATCAGATGCTTCGGATAAGACATGTGTCCATGCGGACACAGGAATGGTCCTATTATGACCAAAACTTGGGTCATACATATTCAGATGCATATATTGCGAAAAGATGGCAGGGTTTTGATATAACATGAGGTGAAACAAATAAGAAGAATACCTAAAAACCCCTATAGATTTAAAGTGGGTGAGTTGGTCGGCCATTGAATAGGCAATCTGCTCTAAGAAGTCCAGCCAAAACTCCCAAGACTTGTCCACGATTTTTAATCTGAACAAAATGGCAATTTGCCAGTCATAAACAGTAATTTCCTCCTTCATTCCAAAGATAAATGCCATCATAGACAATGCTTCCTGGCTAGCCTGAGCGAATTGTGCCCTTCCTGTTGGTAGCACTGGCATTTAGGTGTTTTCATCTCCCAATTGCAACTCTGAATTGAGAAACCTTAATTGATTATTGACGTTTGCCCATGTTTTCTGCATTTTGGCAATGGTGGGAAATGTGGCTATCTTGTCATGGTATAGGGCCAACATATCCCTGATAGCCTTTGGTGTAATTTGCACCATGAAGGGACCCTTTTGTATGGTGCTTGAGGGCATATGAAATAATTCTGCACACGTCTCAATCAGGTCGGGGCATAAATGTACACTTGGGACAATAAATTTTGCCAATTGAGAGGTCCATATCCTCATTCTGAATGTTTCAGATTGTCCAGCCTTGGCCTTCTGGATACATCTTTGGTGTGCCCCTTCTTGCAGAGCTTTGCCAGGCTTTTGAAGGATTGGGTCCACGATACCATCTGCGAAATCCTTCACCTTTGCTGGGTCAACCGTATAACCAACCTCGGGGACCCTTGTCCTTGGATAAGTCCCTAAAGGCTGTGCAGGGGCCAAAGCATATGATTTGCTGGTGAGAAGCTTATCAATGGATTCGTAAATCCCAAGCCCCTGTTGTGAAGACTATGTATCTGCCATATCTATGTCTGCACTGGGAACTAGTGAACTTACTGTAAGGAGGATGAAAGCTTTGCAACAGGGAAGACACTCTTACTAAGCAGGTTTCGCTAGGAATTCACGAGCAACAGGGATTTTCTTAGCAGAAGTAGAAACAAATAAGACATAGTTAAGCCTTAACTCTTTTTATTAGGGTATTTAATGACACATCAAGTCTCATAAATGGCATTAAAACCAGAAAATCGTTAGTAAATCTTATGAAATCTGCATGGGACAGAGTGTCAAACACGTCATAAAAGTGGCTGCATACGGGTACCTTGGGGAATTTTGGGGATTGGAGAGAGACTTAGTAAATGTGAGAGTTTCAAAAAATGAAGAGACTTTGAGCCGCGGCCACATGTTCATAGAACACTTATTAAAAGAAAGAGCGGGAAAACAAAGCGAGAAAACAGAGCAACAAGGTAAGGGAAACTATCTAACTATAATACATAGGAGATACTACTTAATTGAAATGTTTCAGGTAGATCCCATTCACAGGAATCTCTTCGGGTTCGCCTTCCATTGTTTCAAGCTCAAATAAATTTTGTTGTTTACATGAACGAATCTTATAGGGGCCAGTCCACAATGACTCAAATTTACTGTGTCGACCTGGCTTGGTAGCTCTCTCATCCCATTTCAAAACAACTGAGCCTACTTTGAAATAGGGGTTTGAAGTCTTTTTATCGAAGCAGTCTTTGATTATTTTCTGATGTTTCATTAATGATTCATGTGTTGTATCCCTCTTTTCTTGAACTTCCAGGAGCTCAGCAAGTTTGACTTGCATGGGGCCATTCTCCTCAATCTCAATCTATTTTAATAACTGGAGAGCAGGAATCTCCAAGCTCAGGGGTATTATAGCAGGCTTACCATAGACCAATTCATATGGGGACATCTTTGTCACTTGTTTAGGCGTAATTCTATCAGCCCACAGTGCTATATTAAGCACTTTATGCCACTCTTTATGATGATCAGCCCCTATTCTCTTAATAAGTCTAATCAGATTCTTGTTGGTTGATTCTGCCAAACCACTACCCTGAGGGTAATAATTTGAGGAAGTTTTTAGATAGATTCCATGCTTTAGTGCAAAGTCAAATATTTTTGCCCCTAAAAATGCCTTAGCATTATCTAAAATTATGGTACGAGGAGGCCCAAAGCGAGTAGTGATACCCTCCAGAAAGTCTAGGATCACCTTTTCTGTTGCTTCTTTGAGTGGTACTGTCTCACTCCATCTGGTAAAATAATTTGTGGCAGTTAGAATCCATATGTGTCCCATACTTGACACCGAATTGATCATTCCAATGAAGTCTAGACCCCATTGGGCAAAGGGTTCATCTATAATTATGGGACTAAGGGGCATTGCTGCATTTCTTCTTTTTCCTACATAAAACTGACAAGATTGGCACTCTTTGACCAGTTGATAACAATCTGTAAATAAGGTGGGCCAGAAGTAACATGCCTGACTTATCTTTATAGTTGTGGTCTTTGCAGAAAAATGTCCACCTGAGACTCCATGGTGCATTTCATGTAGTATTCTCTGAGCCTCATCTTTCTCTATACATCTTAAGAGTACGCCATCAGTATTTCTTCTGAAAAGAACTTGGTCAATTAAAACAAAATGGACCCCTTGCTGCCTATAGTATCTCCTCTTGTCATGAGAGAGCTCTTTTGGGAAAATTCCATGTTTCATAAACTGGATTCTGTTTGAAACCCAGGAGTTCTGATCAATTTCTTGTATCCTCAATACATTTTCTTTTTCTGTTTCTTCAGTTATCATCTTTTCCATATCTTGAGCCATGTATTGGCACAACCCCCTACCTCTGACCAGCTTAGTGGGTCTAACCTCTACATCATACTCAAGGATCTTTGTTATCTAGTTTGCTCTTTTTTTAGTGATTTCACCTTCCATAATGTATTCTCTGACACTAAGATGAGCCACAAGTATCAGAATCTTATTTCCTATCACCATATGCCTGAATTTCTTGAGTGCTTTTACCATAGCATATGCCTGTTTCTCCACAAAGTTGTATCTGGCTTCATACTCCCTAAGAGTCCTTGAGAAAAAGGCTATTGGGTGTTCTCCCTCTTGTTGATCATCTTTATGTGTTAGGATAGCAGCAACACTGAACTCTCCTCCATAGACATACATTATAAAAGACTTAGAGAAGTCTGGGTTCCTAAGTACTGGGGCTGTTGAAATTGCTTTCTTGACCTCCTCAAAAGCTTGTCTTCCTTCTGTAGTCCACTTGAACACCAGGTCTTTCTTCAACAAAAGTGTCACTGGTCTTATTAGGCCTGCAAAGTCTGATATGAACCGACTGACAAAATTAATCTTTCCCAAAAAGGACTGAACTGCCTTCTTATTGACTGGCAGGGACAAGTTCATTATGGCTGTGACTCTCTCTGGATCTATAGAGACTCCTTCTTTGGATACTATATGCCCTAACAATTTGCCCTAAGGTACTGCAAAGATGCATTTCTTAGGATTCAGGGATATTCCAAACTCTTGACATTTCTTGAAAACAACTTCTAGATGATCAAAATGATCAACATCATTCTTGGAAAAAATAGTGAGATCATCAAGATAAATCAGAATGATTTTATTTATGAGTTCTCCAAATGCTACATCCATTGCTCTTTGAAAAGTGGCTCTAGCATTTGACAAGCCAAATGGCATCTTGGCATATGCAAATGTTCCCCATTTGGTAGTGAATGCAGTCTTGTGTTGGTCTTCATCAGCCAACCAAATCTAATTGTATCCAGAGAAACCATCTAGCAAGGAAAATCTCTCTGATCCAGCCACAGTCTGTAAAATTTGTTCCATAGAGGGTAGGGGATAGTGATCTTTCAGAGATGCTCTATTTAGGTCTCTGAAATCCACACAGAGCCTTATGTCACCATTCTTTTTTCTGACTAGTACTAGATTGGATACCCAGGTTGAGTGTTTGATGGGAAAAATTATTTTAGATTCTAAGAGTTTCTACAACTCATCCACCATTAGAGGTTCAATCCTTGGATTCACTGGCCTCTGCTTCTGTCTGACTGGCTTAGATCCTTCAATCAGTTCTATGGTGTGCTGAATGATGTCTCTATTATAGCCATGAAGGTCTTCATAGGTCCAAGCTATTACTCTATCATATCTTTCACACAAGTCAATTAGTCTTTCCCTTTCCTGTTGGGTTGTGAAATTTCCAATCTTTAGTTTTCTCCCTTCACTCACTTGTATCTCAGAATAATCTGCTTTATTTGCTTGAAACCTCTTCTTCTCTAGGCTTACATCTTCTGGATCAAATAGGTTTTCTAAAGTAATCAAGCCTTTGGGAAGCTTATTGGTCTTTAATTGAATAATTTGGTCTCCATATGCTTCTTCAATTTTGGGTTGCAATTGATCAGCAAACTCCCCTGACTGTTGCAAAAATGAGAGTACCTGAAAATCATTTTCAAAGACTTGCCAATTTTCATCATTGTCTAGGATAGTTGGCCTTACTATAACTTTGACTAACTCATTGTTGACTAATAGATTAGTTGCTGGGTCAAACTGTGAGCCAATCTGTGCCATCCTATCTGCTTCAGAATTTTGGGTTCTAGGGACTACTTCAATATTGAAAGCTTCAAAATCATCTATTAAGTCCCAAATTCTGTGTCTATAGGATCTCATCCTTACATTTTTGGCTATTGCCTTTTCTCTGATTTGTTTCACCACTAGTTCTGAATCTCTTTTGACTATCATATTCTTTACTCCCTTTTCCTTGGCTAACATGAGCCCATGTACTAAGGATTCATATTCAGCATCATTATTAGTACAGGCAAATTGGAAACAGATAGCTCTTAAAATTTTCTCACCATTTGGAGCAACAAGACAAATTCCTGCTCCAACACCATTTTTACTTCTAGCCCCATCAAAATTTAGGGTCTAGATTTCTGAGTCCTTTTCAGATTCTTGAGTCTTTGGTGTTTCTTCCCTTAAAACATTTGGGATTTCATGGTCTTCATCAAATATGACATAAGTGCCCAGACCAGTAGAGTCATAATTTCCATATGGGTCACTTTCCATCATAGTTAACAACTGGTTATTTTCCTCCTCTTGGTCATGTTCAGTCCAGTCACCTAACTCTTCAACAAAGACCCTTTCTTCTCTATTCAGCATAGCATGAGCTGCCTCTAATTTTGGGGTTGGTTCATTTGTGATGTGATCCTTAGATAATGACTCAGATAGTATTTTCATTTTTATACCATATTTGGTTCTTAGGATGAGGTGAGACCAATCAAGTGACATATAACCTCCTATCTTGGCTGTGAAATCTCTGGATAAACATAGGCCAAATACAGGGGGTATATCTATGACTACAACATCTTGATTCACAATTATATTAGGGCAAGTATACAATTGCAATGGGAGTTGTTTAATTTTCCCTATTGTTTGCACCGATTTCCCATCCAACTGCATAACTCCTCTAGTAATTGGCTCATACTTTATTTTTAAAGCATCTGCTATTTGTTTAGGCATTACTGTAGTACTGGCCCCTGAGTCTATCATTGCATTATGTAATAGTTTCTTCCCAACTATCAAAGTCAAATAGAAGGGCTCTGGTTTGGATTTGCTTACCTCTGGTGCATTGTTCAAAAGGGCTGTTGTCTGCAGGGGAACAGTGTCTTTGAGCTTTTCCTTATCAGCAGGTCCTCCTTCGGTACCAGTATGTTTAGGCACTACTTGGCCCTGCAGAGCTTCTTGCAACAATGTCTTTTGCTCAGGAATAGCTAACATGTCCCGTATTGACACATGTGTTGGGGTCCTTTTCAGCTAATCTACCACATTCACAGGTCCTAGTGTTTAGGTTCTTGGATAATAAGGGTACCTTGCTTTTTCTTGAACTTGTCCAGAAATTACTTGGTTCTGCACTGGTTGAGGTATTTCTTGTCTAGCAGTTGTGTTTTGATGACCTTGAAATGGAGGAATCTCCATAATTTCATTATTTGCGACTTCAGGCTGTTCCATCATCCTTCTCTTGGCTCTGGTGTAGTAATCTGATTGTACCAATGGCTTCTTGGAAGTAGAAACTTCATTCAAGAATACCGACTCTTCATCTTCAATCCATGAAAACAAAGCATGCTCAAGGGCTATTTCTTCTTCTTGCTGTAAGGACATCCCTTGCATCTAAGCCACCAGGACTGAATTTTGCATACCAGGAGATTGGTAGGGTTGAGTGTCAGAAGTATTTGCAAATTGTCCATCTACTCTTCTTTGCTCTGCTATCTTTTGCTGTAGGTTCCCTCTAGGGCAGTCTCTGAGCATATGAGAATTATTACAAGGGAAACACCAGGCATTGGTGCCATCTGTATAATTATTCTGCCCTGGAATCATTTCTCTGTTGGGGTTAGGAGGAACAGTCTGTAGAGGTGTAGGGACTGTGACTAATTGATTTGATGGCTGAGGATTAGCTTGTCTCTGAGGGCCTTGGTATTGATTTGGCTGAAAAGAAGGTCTATACCCTTGATAGCCTTGGTATTGGGGTTTTGGATAAGGATTTTGCTATCTCTTTAGGTTAATAATCTCATTAGAGAAGGTCCTTAAGATGTTCTTGACGTCATCCATTTCATTGGACTGGACAGGGGCAATTGTTTTAGCAGGCTGTTGACGGAATGTAAATATAGACACAGGTGGGGCTATGGGATTAGGAGCTTGAGGCAAAGGTAAGGTAATCTCTGGAAACATGGGCATGGGAGGCCTTGGGGGCAACTTTCTAGCATCTATTAAATTATTCTCAGCTCTGACTACATAGTCATAGGCTTCTGGCAGAGTCTGACCTCCAAGTGACTAAATCATTACTGATATATCTAAATTTAGGGCTTTAAGATAAAATACTATAGCCATACCTGGTAATGGTCTTGTTGTAGCAAGGATTCTTTCCCAAGTCTTTTAAAATCTTGAATTGAAATCAGTCATTGCTTCTTGTGGTGCCCTTTTGATAGTAATCAATTGTTGTAACAAAGAAGATTTATCACCCTTTTCTTTAAATCTTGCAAAGAAAGCATCTCCAAGCTGATCCCATGTAGATATTGTATTTGGGGTCAAAGATCTGTACCAGTCCAGAGCCTTCCCCTTAAAAGAAGCTGCTAACAATCTTATAGCCACATTTTGCTGAGTGATTACATGTATTACACAGACATCAAACACATCTTGAAGATGTTCCTCAGGTGTTTTGAAATCTTCCCCACTGAATTTGGGCAGAGCCTTCAGGGCATTTGCTGGAATAGGATCCCAAGTGGCTGGTGGTACTGGGAGAATCAGAGCACTGCCAGTGTTCCAATTCACATAATTTCTTGGGGCTATAGGTGCTCCCATGTTTGCTCTTGGTGTTGCTGTAAACTGATTGACCCTTCTTCTTGGATTAGTTATCAATGGTGGTAAAAGAATACCTGGGTTCACAGCAGATTGAGCTCTTGTTACAGGTCCATAACTTTGATTCCTTGTAGCTCTCTGGTTCATATAGTCTTCAAAGAAACTTCAAGAATGGTCCCACCGGGCGTGCCAAAAACTGTTGATGCTTAAAATTGCATTGTTTCCAACACCAACATGGGAAGTTTCAGGAATGTGGGACTTGCGACCTAAAACAACCTCTAGATTTTAAAGAAGCTAGCTCTTTTTATCTCAAATGTATTTTGGGAAAAGGGATAGAAATTAAACGGAAACACAAATGTAATGAAAGAAAATTTAACTATGGCGATGCGCCTGAGTATGATTCGTTCCTTAATACTAAGCACAGTGAAGCTATCTTTAGGATTCAGTTACATTAAAGAGCAAACAATGCATGATCAATGTAAAAGATGAAAACAAATAGAAGCAAAGGCTCACAACTTAGACGATTTTGCAATAACACAGAAAATATCAGCAAAGGCATAGAACTCAGTCTTCTTATTAATTTTTCAGTCACATAAAAGGCACTGATATATGCACAGTTATACAAACTTTCTGAATCAAGAAAATAGAACAAAGGCAAATGATATTACTGGCCACAGCAAGAAAGTCTCAAAAACTTCTCGTAAATCTCTGATAACAATCTATATGCAGAAAATTCTTCTTTTTCTCTACGATTTGGATCCATATTTATAGCATAGGACTGGCTCAAGATTGCCTACATGATCAACTCCCAACAGTCTAACCGAACTGAAACTTAACTGGAAGTATCTGACAGAAAAAATCTTTCAGATCTGAAACAGTTAGCTTCTCTGCAAGTTCATTAGCTGAAATAGATACATGTAACGCTCCTTCCTGTGAAACAGGCGAGGACACTTGGTAGCATCCGCTAGTCTTTGCGACTATAAACCCTAAGGCAAATGGCATAGCTCACACACTTTACTTGAAACTCCTTCATCTTTCTGAAAAAATAGGAACTTAGCACGTGGCAGCATTTGCTGCATTTAAAACATATACATGGCGGCTTCCGCAACATTTAGAAACTAAAACCCTTGAGACATATGGCAGCATCTGTGTGCTTCACTTGAAAACTATCTCATTATTTAGGAGGCACCGACAAATGACACTTGGCAGCATCTGCGGCACTTGCAAATAGATACGTGGCGACATCCGCAACATTATACTCTTTACTATGTCTTTGTATTGGGAGTGCTCCGCCTTTGACGTCTGTCACAGTCCGCTGCCTCGAAACTCTTATCACTTACTGAAAATGGGACCCACAACACTTCCTGCCCAAGTAGCTTCAAAAGGGAACAGGGACAGGTGGCACTTTCCGCTGCTATTACCAAGTGATACGTGGCGGCTTCCGCTTGTCTATAGAAGCTTTAGATACTTTTTGAAAGTCTTGTGGAAAACAACACGTGGCGGACTCTGCCTTGCCTTAGAAACACTATAGAAACATTTGGGACTCATTTAGATTCACGCAGATGATGACACTTGGCTCGCTCCGCTTAACTTTAGCTACTTCACCATGGCCCACCAACAGTCTTTACTTAACAATGAAACAAAAAGGAAGAACCTGCAGATGTCGACACTTGTCACGCTCCACTTTACTTTAGCAGAGACACACAGCACCTTCCACATTACTTAGAGAAACATATAGAAACCTTCCACAGCTGCCACTTGGCGCCTTCCGCGCTCACTGAGACTTTGAAAGGGCTTTTGAAGCTTATGAGAAACTGAACATGGATGCTGACACTTGTCGTGCTCCGTGGATTTATAACAGGACACGTGGCACCATCCACATTACTTAGAGAAACTTTATAATATGTCTTAGCTGGTAACACTTGGCGTCCTCTGTGCTAATCTGGGACTTAGGCAAAAAAATGAACCCCGCGCCCACGCTCTGTGTTAAAACTGAAACGCGGCAAAACTGGAACGCTGTGCAAAATGTAGAGTATTTTACTCTACACATTGCATGGATCCATGGGCAGCCTAAGATAATGTTGTAAAGCAGCTCAATATCAAGGACTTGGCTCCTAGTTTCAAGCATGACAGGGCCCATTTGTATAGGCAAGTGGATAACACCTTCTGAGCGGCATTCAACATCATCATATCCCTTGATTGTAATACTTTGATTAGTGTTGACATGATACTCAGAGTATCCCAATTGCTTAAGTAACTCTAAAGAACAGATGTTGAGACCAGCACCACCATCTATGAGTATGCGTTTGATTTTACGCTTATAGATGAGAACCTCAATATGATGGGCATCATTGTGACACGGATCATGGGATGGGAGGTCTTTCTCAGAGAAGGCCACATTGTAGGGTGAAGCAATGTTACCTACTATAGCTCAGAAATTTGCGACCGCTATGTTGTTAGGAACCAAAGACTCTTGGAGGGCTTTTTCTAGCACCACTTTATGTGCGGGTGATGACTGTAGAAGGTCCAAGATAGAGATCTGTGCTGGCATTTTCCCTAGATGTTCGACAAGATTATAATTAGGTTGAGCTGGGAGACTAGGTATAGGACCACGAATGGTGACACGACCACGACGAGTTGTAACAGCACAATCTGTAGATTTGCCTTTGATTGTGAGGGTAGATACTCGACTCTCTTCAAAATGACCCACAATGGAGTCAAAGGAAGTGGAAGCATGATTGACACTTTTACCTTTATCTGGAGGAGGTGGACCATGGTGAGGGAATGGTTCCTTGTACATGTTGAGGTCTTTGTTCATGTGTTGAGCTGGTGGTTCATCTTCAAAAGAGATTTGGTTACCTTCAATGAGATTTTGGATTAGGTGCTTGAGTTTCATGCAAAATGCGGTTCTGTGCCCTTTGCTCCTGTGGAATTCACAGTATTCATTTTCTCTGTATCATGCAGTTTTGTAAACCGGTTCGCCATATGGGGGAGCATCGGGTAAGGTGATGAGGCCTTTGTGTAAAAGTTTTTGTAGGACAGATTCTATGGGCTCTCCCAAGGGAGTGAATTGATGCCGCGGAGGGTAATCTTGTTGAGGCTGCTCTTGTTTTCATTGTTGTTGGTTTTGATATGGTTGCCATTGTTGTTGCTACTTTTGAGGTGGAGCTTTACTTGGTTTGGAAAGGTGCAGAGGTGTTTATAATGTTTGGACATGTTTAGAATTGACCACCCCATCGTTGACCACATTCTTATTTTTGTTCCAATACTTAGGTTTATCGTTTGTTTGTTGTTGAGGAGCATTGTCTTTAGTTTCCTTGAAGATCTTGACCACACTCTTAGAAATGAGGGCCTTTTCGATGTTGATTCCCTTGTACGTGATTTCGTCGAAGGTTGTTGCACTAAGAATTTGCAAATGAAAACCTAACTCTTGGTTGAGGTTCTGCACAAATATGCTAACAAGCTATTTTTCAGGTATCTTGAATGGGAATTTGCTAGCCATTTGCCTCCATCGCTGAAGGAACAAAATGAAAGTTTCACCATTTTTCTATTTATTGTTGCATAGATTAGTCATGGAGATCTCATGCTCTGCATTGTAGGAGAAATGGGTGGCAAATTTCTCTGCTAGCTCGTTAAGAGAGTTGACTCCCGTGGGTAAGTGTGAGAACCATTCTATAGCTTGACCTCCAAGACTACGAGGAAAGAGACACATAAGATATGTGTCGTTATGTGAGACTTCGAAGCAAGCAAGATAGAATTCCCTGAGATGGTCTTTTGGGTCTCCTTTTCCTTTGTATTTATCAAATTTGGGAATAGTGAAATTTTGAGGAAAAGGGATCATGGGTAATGACCGATCAAAAGGATAAGGACACACTTCTTCTAAAGAGAAGGTCTTCTTGGTGTGACCAAATGTAAGATCAGATAGTTGTTGTTGAACTTCCACGATTTTTAGCTCCATAGTCGTGGGAGGGTTTGGAAACATCTCCTGTTGTCCTAGAAGCAGTTGTTGTTGCCCATACAGAAGATTGTAGTGTAAGCCATGGGCATTGGTGTTATAAGGGTCATAAGATTGGTTGGGGTCATATGTGTTGTACGTGGGGTTTAGATTGGTTTGGAATTGGACGCTTTGATTTGGAGGAGGTGGGGGTGGCGCTAGGTAAGAATGTAGGCTTTGTGATGGTTGGAGAAAAGAATTTGGTGGTGGAAAGATAAAGTTCATTGGATTAGGTTGCGGTTGCGGAACATAGCTTTGGAAAGTTTGGTTTTGAGAATGTTGAGGGTGGATAGGCAAGGTGTTGAAGAAGTTTAGCGTTGATGATCGTAGCAGAGGGGGGACATAGATAGATGTGTTTTACGATGGTTGAGGTTGATTGAGGATGAGCGTAGAAGAATGTTGTGGTTGGGGTTGCATGACCCTGGTTGTTTGAGGGATACGAAGGTTTGATGATGTTGGGGGTCGTATTTGTTGAGACCCTTGTTGCATGGCTACATAGTTGTTCCCTGGATTGTAATTTGGTGGGAAACCTTGTCGCGATGGGGTAACCAAAATTCCACTTGTGATTGGTGTGGACATTTTAGGAGTTTGTTGTATATTTGATCGAGCTATGGTGGCTTGCTTAACTAGCTCTGCTTGACGTTGAAGAGTCTCTTGTTGACTTTTGTAGATCTCCATAGGAGTCAAAAGTGGTGATATGGCCCTCTTTCATGTTGGGTTTTGATAAAGGGGATTCTCATATTGTGCAATCGTTCTCCCTTGTGAGCTTTGTTCGGGTAAGGGCGTGGTCACTGTTGACATAGTTTGGACCACCTGTATGGTGTTTTGGGTGTTGTTTGTCTCCTTGAGATTGGATAAATCAAAATCTTGAGGTAATTTGGCTCCTTGCTCTGCAAGCAAGTGAAAGAAATGATCTTCGTTCTCACTAAGGATTTTGTCAAAGGCGGCTACAGCTCTAGGATCTTGTATGAATTCATCAAGATCTTGCCCATCTTCTTGAGAGGATTGACCTATTTCAAAGTGTCGCTCTTCTTGAGATGGGGCTTGATCTACGGTATAACCTTGTGGAACAAAATCCTGAGGCATGCCAATGGTATAGTGAGGTGTACTTACCAAAGGGACCCTACCTTCTTGAGATGGGACTTGATCAATAGTATAACCTTGTGGTACAAAATCCTGAGGCATGCCGGTGGTATAGTGAGGTGTACTTACCAAAGGGACCCTACCTTCTTGAGGATTGTTTAGTTGGCCAAGCTGCGACATGTTTGGAGAGTTGGTTGATCTTTCTGCAGGTGTCCTAGGAGTAACCTTGGGAGTAATGTTGAGTTAGCCTGATTGCGGTGTGTGAGGAGGTAATTTGCACTTCCTAGGGACAACTTTCTTGGACTTCATAGTTTGCTAGATTCTAGTGGTTACCATAGAATACACTAGGACAAAAGCTGGGACTCTGCTTGTGTTTTGGAAAAGACAAACTTTTGATGCACAATTCACTGGACCAAAGGTGCTATACTTTTTGACCAGAGGTGCAGGACTGTGCAACCAAAAGTGAGCTACTGCAATACCCAAGGCGCTGGACTGAGCTACCAAAGGCAAGGTACTACTATACCAAAGGTGAGCTACTATGACCAAAAGTGAGCTACTGTGCTACCAAGGGTGCTGAAGTAGGGTTGCCAGAGGCGACGTATTGTTATACCACAGGCGAGCTATTGTACTACCAAAGGCAAGCTGTTGTAATACTAGAGGCACTGAAGCAGTGTCTAATGCTTTAAAAAGGCCAATTTTGATAGATTTAGTTTTGGTTCTTATTGGTTTTGCTTTGACAAGAGAAAACACAACAAACAAAGTTAGCAAAAAGGACTGACACAACAGATAGTGTATGTTTGAGGCTTACAAAAAAAGCCCAATGTTTCCACAGGTATAAGACAATTGCAAACAAATATCAAGCACTTTTTATCCCTAGAGACAAGGTTTCATTGCAGTAGATCAGCTCACAACTTAATACTTCGTCGATAAAAATGTCATTCCATAAAGGTGTCAGACATTTTGTATCTTTGCGAGAGATGATAGGGAGGGATATCTCACCCTCCCCTCAGAAAGCTCAAGTAGGTCACAAGAGCTTTATGGCCAAGGGAATACTATCTCTTCTCAAGGGAGCCAATGATGAGTATCTTAAGGGCTTAAATCGATTCCCCTTACATTGATGATTACCGCAACATTCGGAGGTAGATAGGGTAGTCACTATCTAGAATGGTTCTTAGTAACTTTGAGGGACCAACGCCTTATGAGCAATGCGACAAGCTACTAAAAGCTTTAACCAATACTACTAAGAGTATCAAACACTTCGTTCAATGTGAAAATCATTTCCACAAAGAGCTAGTACACCTCTTTTCAGTTTGGCACCACAAGGTAAGGCTGACATCGGTTAGGACTTGGCTTTTGCCTTATCCCTCTTATATAGCGGTTCAAAGGAAAACTCCACTTAGGGTCGTCCCTTTTGGATGAAACGCAATCCAAAAGCAGGGCCTTCTAAAGGAATAACTGAAATGTAAGAGCAAGCATGTCAAACAAAGGTTCAATTGTCTCGTTATAAGAAAAATAAAGTGCAACTAAATTAGGCACACACATGATTGTAGTTGTCAATTGTCCCTGATGAAATTGAAGTGTTTGGAATTCATGTCCATTGTCCCTTACAAAATTGAGGCGTTTTTGCATACATATCCATTGTCCCTTAAGAAAGCAATATGTTCCTAAGACTTAGATTGCAAAAAATGATGTTTGTTCAATTGTCCCTTAAGAAGGCAATATGTTTCTAAGACTTAGTGTAATGAATCAAGATTTCTTCAACGCTCGTCCTACATGAACATGTTAAAAAAACCTATTTGCTCTGTGTGAGTGATAAGAAGTTGCAACAGGTCAATTAGTTCCACAAAAACTCACAGTTTAGCAAAAATAAATCAATTTGACCAAAAGTGAGTTACTATCTTACCGAAAGTGACTCACTGTAATACCAAAAATGCTGAACTATGTTGCCAAAAGTGCGGTGATCTAGATCGAAAGCGATTCACTGTGCTACCAGAAGCGCTACACTATGCTACCAAAAGTGTAGTACTATACTACCAAACGCATGGTACTATTATACCAAAAATGCGCTACTGTACTACCAAATGCACGGTACTGTACTACCAAATGCGCGGTACTGTAATAGGCCTGCAAAAAATAATATTTCGTCAAGAAAGCTAGACCAAAGGATGATTAAATGATTGCGTGATGATCCAGGATGTTGATAAGTGATAAGACGATGTACCAAGTGATATTAGTTCCAAAGAAAACAAAAAGATGTCAGAAATCAGGTCAAAACCCTAACAATAAGTAAGAAACCCTAGAAAACCAAAGTGAAATCCATAAAATTGGTAACTAATATGATTAGATACAAGAGATTAAATATCACCAATTGATTCCTTATGATTTTCTATACAATTTAAAAAAAAAGCATCGAATTTCGTTAAGTTTTGAGAAAGTTATGGGGTTTTAAAGTTTGCAAGCTTGTTATCCCAACCAAAAGCGCTTTACTATTATGCCAATAGGGCTTTACTGTTATACCAAAAGCGCTTTGCTATTTTCTCATGTGCACTTTACTGTAATACCAAAAGCGCGGTTCTCTGCTACCAAAGGTGTTGCAGGATGGCCCGAAAGTGTTGTACTACTCTACCAAAGGCGCTTTTCTGTGTCGAGATCCGTTGTTCCATACTGTACTTTAAAAAAATCAATTTCTCAAAGAAAAAGAGGGATTAGTGGGTCCCACCAGGTGTGCCAGAATGTGTATGAGGAAAATCGATTATAATAGAAATAAATCAAATCAAAAGCCCATAACATAAAAAAAACTAATCTAAATAAAAGTCATTATCAAAAAATCAATGAAATATGAAAGTTTTTACCCATATTTGTATTGTTCATTTTGATGAATGTGGATTGCTCAATAGTGCTGCGAAACCATGTTTGCAACAAGCAAGTAAAGTGCTCAAAGATCAATATAAAAAGATCGTAAAGTTGCTCAATCGATGCGATGTATGCTCAAAGTGCTGTTAAAAGATGCCTGAGAATAAGTGATCGAAGAGGATTTGTGAAGGAAATGAGGGGGGTTTATATAGGTTTCAATGAAGATCGATCAACGGATGAAATAATTCAAAAGAATCAACGGAGGAGATAAATCAAATAACCATGATGAATGTGCACATGACATGTGTCAATCCATAAGGATATTTTTTAGTAAAATATGATGAAAACAAGATTGATTGAATAGATAACTCAACTTGTAATTTTGTTTTTTTTAGAGTTCTAAAAATAAGACTGATTGTGCACATGAGTTAACAAGATATTTTAAGAGGAATTAAAAAGATAATTGAAATTAAATAAATGAATTTATTTAATTGTTTGTGCATGATTGAGGAATAGAGGAGATATGAAGATTTAAATAAATTAAACAAATAAATTGATTTAATTTATTTTGTATGATGAAGGATAAATAAAATATGTGATTTTATTTATTTTTATAGGAAAAAGCAAATTAAATAAATAAATTTATTTAATTGTTTGTGCAAGATTAGAGGAATATGAAGATTATAAATAAAATACTTGATTTTATTTATTTTTAGAGTATTGAGACAATTTAAATAAATTTGCATGATTTATTTAAATTTAGAAGAACAAGTGATTTAATTAAATAATGTAAAATTATTTAATTATAAATAAGATAGAATTGGATTAATTAATTAAATAATTGGATTTATTTAATTAATGTGGATTTGGATTTCGACAAAGAATAATGAGTTTAATTAAATAATAAAAATTATTTAATTTTGGAAGAATAAAGAGGTATTTAATTTAATTAATTAAATAAAGAGAATTTATTTAATTAATGTTGAATTTAGGAGATTTAGAGGAATTGGATGAAATTAATTAAATAATTCGATTATTCAATTAATGTTAAAATGCAGAGGATTTGGAAGAATTGATGAAATGCAAGTGGTGCGACGACATGGTCATTTTAGGGTGTCTACAAGATCCACAAAGAAGAGCTTCAAACTCTTGACATATAGAAAATTGACCACACAAGTCTTCCCAAAACATTTTAATTATCCTGCACACATCACACAAACATGGATGGTCAAGCACGCTCTCCTCCCTACCATAGGATTAGAAAACCAATCCACCCCCGAGCTATGAGATCTTCCAAGAAACTTAGGTTCACAAGAAACAATCCATTTGACACAAAAACATACAAACAAAAACACATAAACACATCCAACCCAAGGTAAAACTCACAACTAAGATTCCAAATGGATTCTTAAAAAGGGGGAAAGAGGGGATAACCTCACTCTTGGAGGACAAAATGAACTTCTTTTCATAGGTTCTTTAATACATCACACATCTTCCACACAACCCAACTATAAAAATCTATCACACTTCTTCCACAAAACCCAACTACAAAAATTTATTCATACTTCTATAAAACCCAACTACAAAAAATACATCACACTTCTTCCACAAAACCCAACTAAAAAATTCATAGATACATCTTCCACAAAACCCAACTACATAAGGTCCCCCAAGAAAGGCTTCTCACCTCTCTCAAACCCCAACACATAGGAGGTTCTCACCCTTGAGGGGAGAACAAATCCCAACCAACCCACACAAAAATAACAAAAAAACATTCATCTTAAAATCATAACAACTTTTAGAAAAACATACATACATTCACAATAACCATAAAAGATAAGATCCTATCTTCTACTCTCCAAGTTAGGAGAATCACACAAATGGAAAGATCCTTCCCAAATCTCTTACTCTTCCAAAAACCTTCCCAAATTTCCAATCAAGATTTTCTTCACCAAAATCCCAAACAAGTCTTCTTCACCAAAATTCTAAGAATTTTATTTCCAAAATCCAAAACTAAAGAGAAGATGTCTAAAAAAAATGAATCCTCCCCTTCTCAAAAATTATTAATAAATTAAATAATGATTCCCCCAAAAGCCTTCTTTTTTCCCAAAAATAATTCCATTAAAAACAATTAAAGCTTTCAAATCAAACAACTAAAACAAAAATAAAGTTTTAATAAAATCCATAAAAATAAATTAAATATATAAAAGAAACAATAAACAAAGCGAAGCGTTTCCATAAATAAATTAAAACCAAACAAAATATTCTTTTAAAATAAATCAATTATCCTCCATGGAATCTTATCCAGGCATAACCAATAATAATATTAATTTTCATCACCAAAAATATTAAAATTAGATAAATCATTAATAAAATAAACACCACTCACTTACAACACACACAAACTTAAGCCAATATTCCTCAATGCAGAATAGGCTTAGGATAACGGGTTTAACAATCAAGATGTTCTTGGATAGAGCTATGAAATCTATTGCCTTGGTCACCCCTTACAAAACTCAAATTTTGAATATCAAAATGTCTTGATGGCAATAGTCGAATCAACATTAAAGTAATCATACAATTAAAATATTAACTAATCGTCTCTTCTTAAATATAAATTTAATTTAAAATAACATTAACTTTCACAATTCAATATATATAAATAATTTAAATCCTTCCATTCAATCATATACTAACTCTAACATTCAATTTAGCATAAGTCTAGTAATCACAACCACACAATAACACATATAATGTCTAATCCACATAACCCATAGTCTCCTACTCTATGCATAATAGTATCATCATAATAATAAAAAATATAATCCTCTAAATAAAAAGTGATAAGTCCATACTAAAGTATCTATCTAAAGCAAAGGGGTCGGCCTTACACATAGTTTAAGATATAATATAGAGAGTTGAATTTAATAGAAGGTATAAAGAGTGAATCTATGAAAAATGTATGAATTCATTATAATGGAGAATGTATTATTGACTAAGAAATATAAAAGTGAAAAAAGTTAGAGTAGTAAATATTTTGTACTATATTAATGTGTGAATGTGTGTGCCCCCTTCTTTTAATATTTAATTGATAATAGAGTATAATAATATATTTAATTTCCAATGAACTATTAGTTGTAACCAAGGTTCAACATCCAAACATAAAATCTTTGTAAATATTACTATTTCTATTTCAACAAAGACAAATAAAGAATGTGAAAGAAAAGGGACAATCAGTAAATAAGGAGCAAAACAATCATGGCTCCTTAAAAAGGGCTAAGACAAGAACCAAAAATCAAAAGAAGCTATATTTTTGGTCAACATGATGAATGTGTGATGAGGAAACCCCTTGAATTTATATCATCCCAAATCCATAGGAGAGGAACACAAAAGGGAACATAGAAAAACAATAAGAAGAGGTCATAAAACAAAAAAAAAATTTATGGCCACTTGTGTCAGCATGCACTGGTAAAGGTGTATTTGTGTCATCCAATCATAAACTATGAATATGAGGAAGGAAAAACAAAAGGTAAAAGATAGAATAAAGGTCTTCCCAAATCTATCTCCCAATCACACACTAGAGTTAAGGGTGTGAAGTTGAATAGGTTAGGGTCTGGCGTTGTTTAGGTTCGATCCTTGGGCACTCTTTTGTGCTTGACAACTTGGTTGCATTTTCTTAGGTTCTTGCTTGGAAGCTTGGCTACAGTTGCAGTGTTTTTGTCCCTTCTAGGAATTCTTGTGTAAGCTTAGAGTCATTCTATCTGTTGTACAGGGTTTATGGTCCCTTCAAAACCATTTTCCTTAATTAAAAATAAAAGGTGAAAGACTAAAAGAGGAAAAAGAAAAAGCTAAAATAAATTATATGTATCATAATACAGAGATATAGGAGGATGATCAATCAATATATTGGGCATACCCATCACCATCTAACAAGTTATCATCTTGCTAATTTTCAAGTGTGAAGTCTTTAAAATTGAACATTTGAGATTTATCTTGTGATGGGCCAAGATCCTCATGCATTGTAGGCCCCTTGACAAATATTTATGCTAATGGAACTATTTTGTATTTAGGCTTCAACCACTATATTTTATTTTTCTTTGAATATTTTGTAGCTAAATCATTTGATTTATTTGTTGTTATAATTATTTTAGGCTTTTATGTGATTGTTGGCTCCTTGATTGTTATACGGTTAGATTTGGGCTTATATGTACACCCTTGTTTTGGTTTTATTTTTGTGTAGCTATTTTTGTAGGCATGTTTGGAATTTTGTTTAAGTTTAGCTCATGCCACTTTCTCTCACTTTCTTATTTGTATTTGAAACATTTATAAAGATAAAAAAGTGTACATTTTCTTTCATGAGGGGGATCTTGTAGTTTAGGCATGAAAGCATCAATTATGAAGTTATCATGTTTAGGAAGAGGTAAAAATTGTACCTTGGTACCATGAAAACCTTTCCATCATGGATAAGTTTTACACATTGGTGAAGTATAGAAGGTACCACTTAATATTGTTCAATCCATGGGTGTCCAAGTATCATACCAAACCTATCAAAAGTAGGGATAACATGAAACAAAACATGTTCTCTTTTTAAAACTTTTAGCTTTAAAATGATACAACCTAATGTTTCTTGTGTTATTCCATTTGAACATTTTAAAGCCACCCTAAATAAAGGTATAATTTAAGAGATGAATTTTTGAAAATCCTATAGAAACCCTAGTGAATTTTTCATAGAAAAATATAATATCCTAGACAACTTGTTTTGTAGTAGAAATTAGAATTTAGAGTGGATGGTGATTTTTTTAATGTACCAATAATTTTTTGATTCAAAGACTAAAATTTCCTATTAATATATAACATGATGATGATTTATCTTTTATATTTTCTATAAATATATAGCTTGTGAAAAATGGTAAAATGGCCCATGAACCAAAAAAGGAATCCCTAATAAATTAGGCTAATTAGGGCCCAAATAGTTATGAATAATGGTGTTAGAAGTGTTTATCTGAAACAATTATATTTCTAATCCAATGTGATTTTGTGCTAGAGATAAGTAAAATTCCATCAAATGTGTTAGGATGCTTGTGAAAAACCTAAAAATAGCCAAATGGTGACATATAACCACTAAAAATTGCTTTTCCATGGAATGTGCATATTGAACTTGTTGTATGTGATGATTGAAAAAAGTTTCCTCTATGTTAAAACAATAATTGGAATCACCATTCTGTCTTTGATATTCCTACATCCAACATCTCATTAGATATACAATGGGACATGTATCCATTATAAGGTAATTCATTATGGAAGAATTTAATTTATAATGGAGGAGGTTCACTAACAACTTTCTCATCTACAATTCCTATAGAATCTTCATAAGGTTCTAAACATACATCATTATGTTCCACTTATTGTTCATTTGTTATGTCATATTCCACCATGGTATCTATCTAATTAGATTGAGTATGTTGTGGAAAAGGGTTTGTATAAATTATTTAATTTTAATTTGGAGAGACAACAAAATGGTTGATCCCATCATTCATCCCTTCCACATAAATAAAAAAAGTCGCATCTTGGATTTTATGTTTTAATCCCATGTGACATTGTGGGTAATGAACATTAACTTTGATAGTTACAAGATTTATTAGAATAAAGTCATTTTGCAATATAATTGTAGTGTCTAATTGACAAATAGGAGGAAGAATTATCATTTCACTTCAAAAAAATTTTGGAATCTTTGTGGATTTATATTACATTGACTACGTTGGAAGATGCTTCCCCATGATTAGAATTATTCTTGTTTTGTCTAGCATTTTTCTTGTGATTAGAGTTATCATTACCCTTTTAGATATTATTTTTTAGTTGGTGTACTTAGAATGGTAATATGAGGAGTATTTAGATGTAGAATATGATCCATAACTTAATAAATTAACCTCCATTTCTTTTAACTCATAGTGTCTAATGCTAGCACATAAGTTGAGGAAAGTGGTATCCTAATTAAACGCAACCTCATATTTAATACAAGGGAGCAGTTTTTTTTATGAAAACTCTCTGAATTTTTGCATCTCGAATTTTATAATGCATCTTTACATTCAAATATTGGAACCTCATGAAAAAATCTCTCATTATTTTCTTGTGTATATTAGGCTAAATTGAATAATGTAACTTTGAGGCCAATGTTAGCTTGGAAGTGTTGAACAAATGCATTTGCTAATTCAATGAAAGAATGGATTAAATCATGTAGAAATGATTAAATACATAATAAAGCATAATACTTGAATGTATGGGGAAATAATTTAGCAAGAAAATGATCATCAGAAATAAATTCTAAGAATGTTGTATTGAATTATCTACTAATGAGTCAGTAGGTCACTTTTGTCAATATAAATTTCAAATAAAGCTACCATGAAACCCTTTTGAAAAGGATAGGATAATATATCATAAGAAAGATGATTATTAGTAAGCTCATGAGTTAGGTCTTTTTTAGAGTTTTAGGGAAGAGTGTCAAGCTAATTTTAAACTTTGCTAAGTTGTTTAGTAGTGCTTTGGAAGGGAAGTTGTGGAACAATGGTGGAAGGAGTGGAAATGTGCATGGTGAAAAGTGGAGTGTAATTATCTTGGGATGTGATAGTGGAATAATGGTATGGAATGGTTGGGAGAGTGGTTGTGATGTGTTGGTGCATTTTATTTTCCCTGCATTTATTTTATTATTTTATTGCATTATATGCATTTAGGATAGGATAAACTTACTTAAGTAGGTATCTACTTGGGTAAGTTGCACATGTGACTTGTACTTTCCTTCTTTGATGGAGATGTACTACTTGTGAATACATATCCTATTATCCCACAATGGTTGTACATTCACATTTTTGTTGGTGTATCCTATATATGCCCACCTTTTACTCTCATATGAGAATCTAATATAATCAATCAATCTCGCATCTTGTATATTTGCAAATTGTATCCTTTTGATAAGAATAATATTATCCTACCATATTGGTCTTCTAGTTTTTCTATGATTATCTCTTAGGCTTTGTTGATCTTGGGTGGCTACCTTCATAGACAAATATTACATGAAACAATAAGAGGGATTAGTTGAACTAGTGACTGTGAAGGAGAAATGGTAGTGTAATGTATATGAGAGGTGGGAATAAGGATGAGTGTACAATTAGGAGTATGTGATGAATTTGGTTGGTGAATATTTTGAAAGGGGAGGGTTGTGAAGGTGGAGGAATTGGTATGTTGAATTGAAAATGTGGGAATGTGTTATCCTCATTTTTTCCATCAAAATTTTAAAACTTTTCAAACTAATTAAAGTGACCTGTGTTGTTTAGTCATTTCCCTAAATATAATGACATTTTTTTGAGTCACATGTGAAAGTGTTATCCTCAAAATCAAACCTCCCATTTTGAGTCAATTTTTTCTCCATTAAATAGACCAAGTCTAACTAAAATTTTTTTATTTTAACAATTAGTATAAAAAGTTAGCTTTTTGAGTGAATTCCTTGAAACACTAGATTGACTAATTCAGTGGTACTAGGAATCAAATCAAAAACTAATTGGATAAGTTACAAAGTCTCAAAACAATTCAATTGATTGCCTAGATAGTTCCATGAAGCCTATTACCTACCAGCAAAGAAGATATGTCAAGGATTAGATGATGAATGAGTTCCTGGAACCTTGTCAGTTCTTGACAACATCAAATTTGCTAACATATCCAAAGGGAATTAGTATTAAGGTAAGGATTAGGTAGGAAGCTAATTAACATGACATTAATTTCTAATAAAGGTTACCTACCTGATCTTCTCAAAATATGTATCCAAATCAACCCAGGTGTTAGTTCTTAAAATAGTGTTAGTGCCCAACAAGTCCTAAAGGACTAAGAAATAGTGAGAAAGGTTAAAATTTAATTTTTTGATGGTTACCATAGGCCTTACACAACCTAACAGAACCCAAAAACATCCAAAAATAACCTAGAATGCATTAAAGTCTAGTAAAAAGATTATAAATAGGTTTAGATAGTTCTTAGTTAGGTAAAAACAATTGATTTTGCATTTTCTCTACAATATGTGCTCTCTACACATTTTGACCCCTACTCATAGCTTGCGCCCTGTCTATAGACCACACACCCATCTTCAATTTGTGTCCACTTACAATCTACACCTAGTTAATGCTCCTCTCTTACAAAACAAATCTAATTAGGTATTGGAAATCCTAGGTCATTATATGTTAAAAATTTCATTGTGATTTTTCTCGTGTACCTATTACCACATATAATTCTCAAACAAAATCATTTTTTGTTTTATGATTTCTATACAAAACCATTTGTGTTTGGTCAAACATAGACTTCTTCCTGAATTAATTTGCAAAAATAAACGTGAATTCCCTACTTGAGTGACTTTTTTAATTACTAAACCAACAAACATGAAGTACAAATACCACGAGTATGAACACATGTCTCTCCTTAAAACTAATCTCCAAGAAGTTGGTTATTCTCAATTAAGGCATGCAAACATGAATGATTTCTAGGAAATAATGTAAAATGAGAAGAGTACCCCAATTTCCTAGAGACCTTTTGGGAGTGCATTAACCCATGCTACAAGTTTTTTGATATCAATACAATGTTATGACCTAGTATTAGCTCGTGTGAATTACTACAATCAAGAAACTAGGGAGATAAAAATAATTGAAGATAAATTAGTTTCCAAGCTAGATGGACTATCCCTAACCATCACTTTTAGGTTCCCTCAAAGGGATGAGTATGTGGAGATGGATAAAGAGATTGAAGAAATGCATTATGAAAATAATAAAGATGAATGCAAAGTAGTGTTGGTACAGTCCTTGTAATTCCCACTAGTGTGTATGCCTTGTGTGCTTTTAGATTTATATGATATTTGATGTATCGAGTGTTTTATCATTGTATTGTGTGATTTATGTGTTATGATCCATTGCACCAATTTTTTTGATGAGGTATGTTGTACCATCGAGTTGTTCTAAGGGTGTATTATAGATGCTTTTGTGGAGATGTTTTGTATGACCATCGTTGTGTTCCCAATGAAGTTTTATATTGCCATTAGATTTCTGACTATGCATTATGGGATGTATATGTTGTGCCTTTGTATGTTAGATCATTACAGTGTTTTAGCTTCACTATTTTCACTATATTCGATATAGTTGTGATGATTATATATGTTTCAGCATTATGAAATATTGTTGATCATGCATCTTGTTTCTTGGATCATGCTAGCCGTAGATGATTCATAGTTAGATGTGGTTATTTAAAATCATGTTATGATTTATATTATGTTGGGTGGATTATTTTGCTTCGACTATTATTAAATGGAGTAGGTACACCTAATATTTGACCTAAGTGTGGAGGTATAGGGTTATTCCCCAATGGTGGTTATATTGGAGATGGTGATATTTGGGTAAAACATGTATGTGTTAACATCTATCTCACTTAGTTTGAGTGTGAGATGAGCCTTGTGAATCCCTATGTAAACTTGGATTTGAATCAATGGTGGTTCTAGAGTCCACATGTTGTAGAAACTTCTAAAGTGTGTATGAGTCAGTTGCATGTGTTTACTTTATATTTTGCATTTGTATTTAAATTTACTTCGAAATGTGTGTTTTATGTCTTTGCAGAATATTTAATGCTTTCATCAAAAAGATAATAATTTTTACTTAGTAGAAAAAGGTCAATTCAATTATTTTATTCTAGTAGAAGAAAATAAAATGAATTTGATTGGTCTTTTGAAATCAAATTTCTAGTTGAAGCATAATTTAATTTAATTGATTTGATTTCTTGGCTATGAAAAAATATCATTTAGAATTAAATTAGTTTGCATGGTTATTAAATCTATTTATTTATTTATTTATTTTGAAAATGTTATTTTGGAAAAAGAATGGGTTTGAATTGTTGGATGTTAGATTTGAAGTGCTTGAGCTTGGATTTGAAATGCTTGAAAGTGGATAAAGAGTTGTGTGCGTGTGTGTTTGCTCCAAAGAAAAATTTCCTCCATTGTTGCAAGCTTGAGAAGAGGTAATTTATTTTCCTTTCTTACATTTAAATTGGAGTTTCTCCCTTTTTCCATGCCCACATTAGGCGGAGGCATAGGACATCATGCTATAGGAATGTTTTAAACTCTATTTCATAGATTTTAATTTATATTTTGAAAATTTGAAATTATGCATTTTGTGGCCAAGTTACGGAAAAACATTTCAAAACCTATGTTTTATGAAACTTGGAAAAAATGATTGGAAAAGTAAGTTGTTCTATATTTTTAGAGAAAAATGGCACTCTTGAATTTTTAAAATTTATTGTAATTTAGAAGATAAAATTTATGAGTTTTTTCCAAGTTCATGGTGAATTTGGGGCTTTTATGGTTTTTCTCAATTTTTGAAATGAAAAAATTGAATTTTATAACCTTATTTGAATGAATTGTTTTTTGGAGTGAGATAGCTCCTTGTATAAATGTGCTTTTGCATCTTTTGGAAAAGTGTCATGATTTGTTGTAGTGATTTCTATGCCATGCCCAAATTGTAAATTTAGACAATTAGAATTTTAGGATTAAGGTACAGAGTAGGATTAAGGCCCAAATTGCCATGATCTAGAGTGATACGTGAAGATTGAGTAGAGGAGAGTTTTAATTAAGTGATAATATATACACATTGGGATAATAAATGATTAATCAAGATTTTCCATGCTAGGATTTAATTGCTCACAAAGGGTTGGTCTAGTTGTGAAGGACATGTCACAACTCTAGGAGTTGGTGAATGTCATGGAGTATCTTCCTATGAGGAATCTCTACTCCCTAATTCTCACATAGGCATCATGCTACTGTGATGACACTCCTTGTTGATCTCTAGGATTATCATCCTTACCTTTAGTCAAATTTTGGATTCTACATGATTTGAGATCATTTATGTATGATTTGATTTGGCATGTGTGCCACATGTTATCTAATATGCTTTGATTTGGCATGAGTTTCCACATGTGATGTGTGCATTTGATTGGTATGAGTGTTACCTATCTCCTTGTATTGTGTGAGTGTGCTTGTACCTAAGTTGACTATCTCCTAGGACAGTGGGTGGGCTTGATGGTACCACATGGTTGGGTGGCACTAAACCACCATCGGGGATAGATGATCTTGGAGGATAAGCATTGGAGAGCATACTAAACTTCCTAGTATTTTATGTATTTGTATCTCTTATTTGTTGTAATATTGCAATCATTATAAATTGGGTTAGTGAGACCTTTGTAATAAGTGCATAATTATACTTTATTGTATTTTCATGTGCAAGTTATGATCCATCCTTGTTTGGGATGAGACCCTTTAACTGTAATGATTTATTGGTATCATTTTGTATATTTACACACCTTGTGAGGGTGTTAGCATGTTCATTAAGTTGGAACCATAACATTCTAGCATGTTTGGCTTGAATTATATATTGTTGTAATTATGGTTATGGATTCCTTAATGTTAGATTGTAGTTTTCCCATATATGTGGCAATGATCCTATCTTTGCTTTTAATATTTGTCGACATTGGTGGTGAACGTGCATAGTGTCTTGTAATACATTTGTCATGGTTTTAAATGCTTGTTCTTTCAAAATAGTTCTTCCCTTGTTCCTTGAGGACCATGGACTTTGGGAGGTCCTTGTGTGGCCAATTTGGAGCTCATGATCCCTCAAAATTTTGATCCAAACCATTTTCTAACAACATGAAAATTGAGGAAGTTATGTCTCGTTAAGTGAAAAAATGAACCTTGTTGTTTTTGTCTTGCTTGCTTTTTTACTCTATTTTTACAAGTTAGAAACATAGTCTAAAATGCATGAAAAATAGGTTTATCAATCTGAATTACAAGTTGCAATCAGATACCAAAATTTGATGTGTAGGAAGTATAGAGTTTAGAGTCCCATTGCATATTACAGGGTGCAAGTTGCAACCAATCATCAAACTCTGAGTTGTTAGGCGGTTAGGGTTCAAATTTGACTTGACACTTTGTATATTGCAAAATACAAGTGAGAATCTGAAGCCCAAACCAATCAAGGTGTTAGTTTATAGACTTTTGTCATGTCTTTGCATAGTGTGAGTTGGTTTCCAGACCCAAAGTCCAAGATGCATGTTACAATTGGACCTCAAGGTTTGAAGTCGACTTAGGCCTAAGAATTGAAGTCTCTTCATACCTTCCAGTTGTGTAAACTACATTTTTTTTTAAAACCCAAGTAGGTGTAAAATGCAAATGTATCCTGAAATCCAAAGCCGAGCAGGTGTTACAAGTTGTAACTCGATGCCGAAGTCTAAGGTAGTGTTAGGTGCTAGTTGCAAATTTGGAAAGAAATCTAATCAGCAAGTATTTCCTACAAAGCTAAGGTTGAATGGAAAGTTTAAACCTTTACAATTTCTTCCCTGAAGTTCAAACCTTTGGAATTCTTATCTCTATGCTTCCTGTAACTTTGAGTTATCAAAGAGGTGGTCTAGTATGGATGTTGTAAGGATTTTTTTGTGAGCTTAGAAATCCTGACTCTCCTCCTTGTCTCCATGGTATTTTTAAGTCTTCCACTTGTGTCACCTTGAATTGTGCATTGATGTGTATGCCAAGTGTGTCATTATAGGTTGTTATGACACATTGGGTACATAAGAGAGTTTTGTGGCTTGCTTAATATCATTTTGTATTCCAAAAAATTAGTTTTGCTAATTTTTGTCAATTAATGTCTTGAGCATAAGCTTGGAGCATCAAATTTGGTATTAAAGATCATGTTTCAACATTGGGAGCTCCATGGTGTGTGTTTTAATTATTGTGTTTGATCATGTATGTTTCAACATTGGGAGCTCCATGTTGTGTGTTTTACTTGTGTTTGAGCATGTGTGGGATCTTAGTGTGGTTACGTGTTGTAGGTATCATGTGTATGAGGAATACCATGTTCATGAGATTAGTTAGACCCTTGTGTTTTCCAAGAAGTTGCTTTTGTGTGATTTATCTTCTTGATGTCCTAAATTCTTGCCAAGAATCCTTGCAGTATGTGTGAATGTTTGAGTGACCTTTGTTAGGTTATGTTGGTGTTATTGTAACCACTTGATTGTGTGGCTATGTAAACCTTTGTATGAGAAGGAATGCTGATGTTCTTGGATTTTTTGAACTTGTGTACTCTCTTGTGAGTTATGCATTTGGTTGTGAAAGAGATGATGTTTATTCATATGCTTGGTATTTAAAAGAAAATTGATGTGGTACCGCTTGTTTAAATGAACCTTGCATTGTGTACCATTGTTGTGCGTATACCATGTCGCAAGATTAGAAAACCTCCTTGTCCACTATGTCATATTTGGAATCATTATTTCACTCTTTTTTTACGGTGACTAGAAATTCTTGCATGAAGTGTATCTTGCATTGGTCTTCTACGAGTGCATGTCCTTATGTGTAATTAATTATGTGGTTGCATGAAATAAAATGTTGAATTATTGGAATAGATCATTAGGGTAATGACTTGTGTCCTTAGAGGATCTAGATTTTGTGTTTTATTCTTCTCTCCAACCTTAAGGTAATCCTCTTGATAGAATTGGGAAAGGGAAGATGGAATGCTATAGAGAAGTTGAAGATTGCTTGGAAGATGGTATAAAATCTTCAAAAGCTTTAAATTTTGTAAATGAAGGATTAGATTCTTGTAGGATGTTGTGATGAATATTGGATTTTTCTTAGAGGGTGGCTTGTAGACCTATGGAGGTGGGATTCTATTTCTACTTAGAGAGGAAAATATACAAATCCTATTTGCAAAATTATATAGAGACAACCAAATGTAGGCAAGACTACTATTCTAATGCATGAGGCATTGGGTGTTTAAATAGGAAAAGGAACGATCAATCAAAGGGAGATGACAATAATTCAAGGGGGGAAGAGTAGTAGTTAGGGGGATTAATTCATGTCATTAGGACTCAAGAAGACTATCAATTAGAGGCTAAAATAGAAGAGAAACTGTCAGAATTGGAAGATTCATGTGCCAAACAAACATGATAGGTTGGTGCAGGAGCTTCAGTTTAGTCATTTTTTCAAATATAACATTTTGTGACCTTGTTAATTTTAGTTTTTCCTAAGGATTTGAAAGCCATTTTCATACTTTGTAATAAGGACTTAGTCCATTTTATTTGACTAGTCCACTAGAGTATTTGATAAGTCCTATTTTCTAGGATTTCTCTTTAGAAACTTGGAGTTTTTTAAGAAAATAAGCTTTTCCATCGGTTCACTGCCTTTCATGGGCAGTTGTATGGACTGTAAGGAAGTGCAAATGTTGGGGAAACTTGCTATAAACTTTAATCTGTATAAACATGCCAAATATGAATGGAGAGAGGGAGTCTTTTAAGGAAAAAGCTGTGTTTTTATGTTTTTTGCTGAAAACAGCCTCCTTGTACGACCTGGTACGGACTGTAGAAGATCCATGGTCTGAGAATTATTGTTGTGGATCGAGTTACCTTTCATTTGCATCTGTTTGGAGCTCTTGAAACATTTTTATTGCTTTGTTTGATTTCATTGTTTGCAAACTAGTTTTCTAACCCTCCACAGCTAGGGTTTGGACAAAATGCTCCATTCTTCCTCTGTCCTCTGAAGGTGGTCACCCATTTCTTGGTGGGATGGAGGAAGACAAAGTAGTTTTTATGTTTTTGATGTTTGCATTGTGGTTCTTCTTTCTCCATGGTGGTTGGTATGCCTCTATCTAGTCAAAACAGTGACTAGTTAGTAAAGAAAAGGCATAAGACAGCAAGAGTGCAAGAAAACAGTCAAGGGCTTGATCAAATGGTGTTGATCTTTGTGTTTTAGAAGGAAGGCAAACCTACACAAGAACCTACTATCCAGACAAGGGATCCTTGATACACATCTTTCCCATAATCTCAAGCTAGACTGCCCTTTAGAAGAAAAACAACAATTGCTGACAGAAATATAGTTTGTTGTTCATGCATGTGGGTACAGTACGGTCTGAAGGTTCAAGGAATGGTAAACATTTTAATATAGGTATTTGGTTCATGCACCAAGTGGTGAAGGTCATTTGAGGTTTGTGAGTGGTTAGTGCGGTGTTAAAGTTTCTCCTTGCTTACAAGGTTTAACCTCCTTTAACACTGTTTTCTTGAAGACAGTCATAACAGTTTACTATTTCTGTCAGAACAAGTACTGAGGCAAGGTGTTGGTTCAAAGACCTCAAGTTGATCCTGTCATTGGTAAGTGTTTGAGGTGTTTAGATCCTTGTTTGAGAGGAGTTGATGCAGGTTTAGCTTTCACAAAGGCTATAAGAAAGAAGCTGTCACTTTAAGACTGTCATAGGACAGTCAAGCTTCAATTTGCTATCCTTTGCCTTCTATATCACAGTGTGGGCCTGCATATGAGTAAATGGTTGCTCATTCACATTTAGTGTTTAGTATGCATTGAGTATTGTTGGTCTTTTGAGGCTTTGAGAAGTTATTGTTGGTTGAATCAATTCTATAAGGGTTAAGCCTTCTTCCAAACACTATCCTAGAACAGTCATACCACTGTTGCTATCTACTGCCCTAGAGAATGCAAAAATTAGTCTTTTAGTCAGAGACCTCATGACAGTCATGATTCCTTGACAAGTAAGTGTTAATAGTTATAGATGGACATTGTTGGTAGAGGTGTGGGTAGGAAGTTGTGAGTTCTTAAAAGGTGGATTGTGCAGATAGGTGGGATTGAACAATATCTCTCCAAGGTGAGGGAAGGGCAGCCTATGAGGAGGACACTAGATAGATGGTCCTAGGCTAGATCAATCTCAGAAATAGCCTTGTGTAGGCTTTGTAAACACAAAAACTTTTGTAAACCTCTTGGAGAAAGTTGAGTGACTTAAGTTCATTGAGTGAACTTCAAATACTCTTACCTTACCCTCTGCATCATATTGATATCAGAGCTTATATTCTGATTGGAAGCAAGTGTATGTCAGAAGAGGAAATTGAAATAGAGGCTAGTACAATGCCTTCCAAGACAATGAGTCAAGATGCCATCAAGAAGTTGGTGGAAGAAATGGTTGAAGCAAGATTGCAAGAAGCAAAATAGCAGGAAGAGAAGAAGTCTAAGGGCAAGACCAAAGAAGAGGGAAGTTCTTCAGACACAAATGAAGAAATAGAGGCAGAAGAGGATCCTCTGGAGCAGGATATGTCTGCAGATCAGAAAGCCTTTTTGAATGCACTTAAGGGTGCTCATGGAGATAGTGGTGATCCCAAGATGGAAGTGCTTACTTTTCATGGCAAGTTGGATGGAGATGTTCTCACCAACTGGATAGAAGCTATGTGCAACTTCTTTGATTACAAGGAGTTTAATGATAGCAAAAAGGTCAAGTTTGCCAAGACAAGGCTAAGAGGTTCAACACTTGTATGGTGGAACTATATGCAGAGTGAGAGGGAGAAGATTGGGAAGAGTCCCATCACTAAATGGAGCAGAATGGTGGCTATGCTCAGAAGCAAGTTCATGCCACCTAACTATGAGATTCAAATCATAAGGAGGTTTCAGAATTTGAGACAAAAAGGCATGGATGTGGCTGCCTACATAGAAGAATTTCATAGACTCAGTATGAGGGCCAATCATAATGAAGATGAAAAAGGGATGGTGGCTAGGTACCTAAATGGACTGAAATACAATCTGCAAGATGAGATAAGCTTGGTGTTACCAAAGATAGTGGATGAATGTTTCTTATTGGCCTCCAGAGCAAAGGAAAAGCTAAGAAGGAAGGGTGAACAAAGTGCCAAAGGTAGAGGTGGCAGAAACCAAAGAGGTAGAGGCAATTTTGGCCATGGACAGTTCAACAAAACTGAAAATAACAGTCAGCAAGAAACACAATCAGCAACAGAGCATAGAGGAGGTTTTAGAGGTGGTAGAAGTCATAATGGCAAAGGCAGAAATGGTAGAGGAGGTAGAGGACCAAGAGTCTTCACTAGAAGATGTTATGGCTGCAACTAAGTTGGCCATACAATGAACAAATGTCCAGGGAAAGTCAGCAGCTCTCATGACAGTGGGAAGAGAAATCAGTTAGTGAAAGATGATGACTGTGAAAGTGTGAATTCACCAATGGGAAGTGTTGTACCTGTTCTAGATGGAGAGAGTATGATGATAAAAAGGTTTATGTTGAAGTTGCCATTGAAGCAAGAGCCCCCTCAGAGAAAGAATCTTTTCAGAACCCAAGGCCTAGCCTATGGGAAACTCTGTAAAATCATAGTGGATTCAGGATCTATTGAGAATGTGGTATCCACTGAGATGGTTGAGAAGTGTAAGTTGAAGAGGCTGCCTCATATCAGTCCTCACAAGATTTCTTGGTTGAACAAAAACCAAAGTTTCATGGTGGAGGAACAAACTTGGGTTGAATTTTCAATTGGTGACTACAAGGACAAAGTGCTATGTGAAATCATCCCTATGGATGCATGTCACCTGCTTCTTGGCCACCCATGGCAGTATGATGTTAAAGCTCAGCATGATGGTGAGAAGAACACTTATGTCATCACCAAGAATGGAAGAGCATTCAAAATGGATCCTTTGTTGGAGCAGCCCAGGGGAAAGGAAAATAACAGCAGTGTCATGTTGGTGAATGGAAATGAGTTCCTAAATATCTTGAAGGAGAATGACAACTAGGGGTATGCCTTGGTCATGAAGCCCAAGAGTGGATCAGATCAACAAAATCAAAAATAGAAGGAGATTCCTTTGGAAGTACAACAACTTCTGGATAAGTATCAAGACCTTGTGGTAGAGGAAGTTCCCAACTCCTTACCACCCATGAGGGATATTAGTCATCAAATTGACTTAATACATGGTGCTACATTGCCTAACAAGGCTGCATATAAACTGACCACACAGTAAAATGAAGAGGTGGCAAGGCAAATTCAAGATCTCTTGGAGAAAGGACTGATTAGGAAGAGTTTAAGTCCCTATGCAGTTCCAAGTGTAGTTGCTCCTAAGAAGGATGGAAAGTGGAGGCTATGCACAAATTCAAGGGCCATAAACAAGATCACCATAAGGTACAGATTCCCAATGCCAAGGATTGAAGATCTCTTGGATTATCTGGGAGGATCATGCTATTACTCAAAGATTAATTTGAAATATGGATATCATCAAATCCGGATCAAACAGGGAGATGAATGGAAGACTGCTTTCATGACCAATG